>JAHRHZ010000087.1:6947229-7064124 GCA_024137785.1 Ginglymostoma cirratum | reverse complement strand
AAAAAAAATGTAAAATGCAGAAATGAATACACTCCTTGTACTGGATCTCCATACTAAAGTATTAAAGCTTTCCTACTCCTATGATGCTGCTTGGCCTGCTGTGTTCATCCAGCCCCACACCTTGTTGTCCCTTTATTTTAGAAACTGCATTTGTATCCTAATGGAGAAATATGACGTTCCACAAATTTGGGTATTTCTTAAAAAATACATAACTTGTTGAAGTTTTGCACTCATCAGGACCTTTTGCAAGAATATATATTAAAGGGGAAAGCCAATGTTTTACTGCATAAGAAGACGATCCCAATCTGGCTGGCAAAGGCACGCCGACTGGTAGAGTCATTGCCATGGAGAATATGGCTCTAATGGTGATTAATAGTTAACAGCCAGGCTATTATATGTGATTTTGTAATTGGACGACAGTTGCTGGATAATCCTGAATGTGTAAGGAATTATGCTGATAGCCAGTTCAATTTTGTCAGTCAGGGTCACGGTATGGTGCATTTGCATAGAGTAGAAGCTACATATATTAATATCCAGGACCTGGATCTTGGCAGACAGAAAGAACATGAATACAAACTAAAATAGTACAAAGATATATGGATGCTGGAGATCTGAAACATAAATAGAAATTGCTGGAGAAACTCAGAAGTACCAGTAACTACTGAAAGTTCTCATGAAGAGTGACCAGGTTTGAAATGTTGACTCTGCTTTCTTCCCACAGATGTTACAAGGCCTGCTGAGTTTCTGCAGAAATTTTTGTTTTAGTTTCAGGAGCACACTCGATACCTATATCTAAATGTGGAGGGAGGTCTGGAGAGAGATGCAGTGGTTTTTGTCAAGGTTCATCCTGAGCAGCTCCCTGATGCAGGACTGCATGCTCTAACAGGCTGTTCCCCACAGACACACCAAGATGAACATCGGCTGCACCTGGACGTCCATCAGTTCAATGAAAGATGCTCTCTGGTCTACCTGAAACTTGATGGTCTTCCAGTAAAGATTTGACCTCAACCAAATGTTGCAGACTTGTACATTGCAAGGTCCAGGACTACCCGCTGAGCGATGTATTAAAGCTTGGAGCAGCCGACACCAAGGTACAGTGGAGAAAGACCACCATCTAGGCTTTTTCTGCAAAAGTATAATGAGTGTCCATTCAGTTATCAGACACTCTTGGTGCCTTATAATGAACATAAATAGTTTCCTGCATAAGTAGAAAATGATTTTGCTTTCTGCAACTGTAGAGTCGCTCAGACACATATCAAAATTCCAATGTTTTGTTTTCTTTTTCTCTTCAAATACTGTACAGAACTGATTTAGAACATTTGTATGTACTTGCAGATGATTTTTATGAATAAGTTATATTTTTGAAATTAAAGAAAATCTATATCTAAAGCCATTTGGCAGAATGCCTCATCACCAGAACTTTTTAACAAGCACAAAGATATAGCTTAGCTAGTGACGAAAATGGTACTACCTGTGAGATCCTTCATGAATGCCTGGTCTCTCTCTACCACCACATGCTGCCCTCAAAGCAGTTGCACTTGTAAAGAGACTGTCACACATCTCCTTCTGAAACGTGTCTTTGCCAAGAAGGTCTGGAGAAAGCTGCAGCAGTTTCTGTCAAGGATGATTCTGAGCAGCTCTGTTACGCAGGACACTGTGCTCTACAGGCTTGTTTCTGGGGTGCACACCAAGACAAACATTGACTGTGCCTGGAAGACCATCACCTTAGTGAAAGACACCCTTTGGTCTGCCCAAAACCTGTTGGTCTTCCAGTGTAGAGAGTTGACCTTGACCGAGTGTTGCAGACTGGTACATTCAAAAGTCTGGGACTATGTGTTGAGGGATGCACTAAAGCTTGGGGCAGCTGCCATCAAGTCATAGACTACCATCTCGGGTCTTTCTGCCAAAGGACAACAAGGATCTATTCAGTTATCAGACCCTCTCTTTGCCTCAAAATGTATGTAAATAGTGTTCTGTGTGAGTAGGAAATGCCTTTTTTTGTAGCTGCAGGGAATGTCAAATTCCAATGTTTACTTTATATCTGCAAAGATTATACAGAACTGTTTTATTATGTTGTGTGTCTATGTATATAAACGTAACTTTTTAAGAATAAAGTATATTTTTGCATTCAAGAATCTATTTTAACTCAAAATAAAAGGTGGCAGCCATTTGTTGGATCACCCTGACCAATCAGACATTCTGGTTTAAAATTTAATCAAAGTCTGGCTGTTAACTGTCAATTAGCATTAATAGATGTATTTTTCATGGCAATGCTCTATAAATCAGGGTCCATTTGCGAGGCAATCAGCACTTTCCTTTCATGCGGTATAAACATTAGTCTTGCCCTTGAATTTGTATTCTAGCAAAATGTCGTAATGAGTGCAAGATGAAAACTTCAAGAAAATGTGACCTTTTTCCACTATACCCGTATTCTGTACTGGCTATAAATATGCAACAAATTTTTCAGGATTAGGAAGGCTGTTCAGTGGTAACTTTTAAACTTACTACATAGATAAAATCTCAGCTACATCAAGTTGTGACCCTTTCAAGGTTTGTTACTGCAAGACTAACAGTGTGAAAGGGCCTGTCTGTCAGGTCAGTGAATTCTATGACATTGTTGTCTTTTGGGACTTTAACCATACACGTGCAAATTCCTTTAAACTCTAGATTTCCCTTTTAACTGAGCACATGTAAACTCCAAAAGTTACTGTCAATCTCAAAGGAGAATGCTGAACACAACTACTGCAAAACTGTGCCAGTCTATTTGCACAAGAATGGTTTTGATAAAGACAGTTTATTTATTAATATTAATATTAAAATAATCCAGTGCATAATTAGTTAGTAGATGCTTGATCTCAAGTTGCTTGACCTCAAAATTGATCGCATTTATATAAGCTTCACATTTTGAGTTGTCGGTTCTTCCAATATAGCTAAATAGATCATAAAATGGCAATGTAAGAAACCAAGCTTCAAAGGCTGAAGCATTGTGGGTAGTAACTTAGGACTTGAGGCTGACCCCTAAATTTGTGACACGGAGGTCAAAAATTTGTAGGAGTTATTTACTACATTCTTGTGTCCTACACAAGGATGAAGCATTTCTTTTTTGTAGCCTTTGAACAATGTTGAAAATGAATGCATCATATTCTGCTGCAATGTATGTATTGGAATATCATTGCCTACATTCAAGACTCTGAAATAGAATCACTTGACTTTTGGAATGATTACTGCCAGAGGCAAGAACCAAAACGTAGGAGAAACTTAATATCATAATGCCATAACTATTTCAGCTTTGCTTCAACTTTCTCCATATCATACTATAATGATGAACATTGGGAGTAAGAGACTTGTCAATACACTGTTGGACTTGTATGAATTTTAGTTTATGAACACCTGAAGAATTCACTGTAAATAGTAGCTACCAAAGTTGTTATGTTGATACTGTGTCCTGCTGACGGTAGACTAATGAGCTGTAGCATCCAAGTTGCATGTCAGCAACCAAGGTTTCTTCTGCTGGAAAAACAGATCTGTGGAACCTGTTTGTTTGTTTGATATCATGTCAACAAGAACATAAGAACATAAGGACAAAGGAACTAGGAGCAGGAGGAGGCCATCCGGCCCCTCCAGCCTGCCCCGCCATTTAATAAGATCAAGGCTGATCTTTTTGAGACTCAGCTCCACTTACCCGCCCACTCACCGTGACCCTTAATTCCTTTACTGTTCAAAAATTTATCGAGCCTTGCCTTAAAAACATTCAGCGAGGTAGCTTCAACCGCTTCACTGGACAGGGAATTCCACAGATTCACAACCCTTTGGGTGAAGAAGTTCCTCCTGACCTCAGTCCTACGTCTGCTTCCCTTTATTTTGAGGCAATGCCCTCTCATCCTAGTTTCACCTGTTAGTGGAAACAACCTCCCTGCCTCCACCTTATCTATTCCCTTCATAACCTTATATGTTTCTATAAGATCTCCCCTCATTCTTCTGAATTCCAATGAGTATAATCCCAGTCTCTCCTCATAATTCAACCGTCTCAACTCTGGAATCAACCGAGTGAATCTCTTCTGCACCCCCTCCAGTGCCAGTATGTCTCATCTCATGTAAGGAGACCAAAACTGCACGCAGTACTCCAGGTGTGGCCTCACCAGGACACTATACAGCTGCAGCATTGCCTCCCTGTTTTTAAACTCCATCCCTCGAGCAATGGCAGATAAAATTCCATTTGCCTTTTTAATTACCTGCTGCACCTGTAATCCTACTTTTAGCGATTCATGCACAAGGACACCCAAGTCCCTCTGCACAGCAGCGCGCTGCAATTTTTTTTTACCATTTAAAACATAGTCCATTTTGTTGTTATTCCCACCAAAATGGATGACCTCACACTTATCAACATTGTACTCCATCTGCCAGACCTTTGCCCACTCACTTAGACTATCTATATCCCTCTGCAGACTTTCAGTGTCTTCTGCACACTTTGCTCTACCACTCACCTTAGTGTCATCTACAAATTTTGACGCACCACACTTAGTCCCCAACTCCAAATTATCTATGTAAATTGTAAACAGTTGTGGTTCCAACACTGATCCCTGAGGCACACCACTAGCCACTGACTGCCAACCGGAAAAACATCCATTTATCCCTACTCTTTGCATTCTACAGGTCAACCAATCCTCTGTCCACGCCAATACATTACCTGTAATACCATGCAACTTTATCTTATGTCGCAGCCTTTGGTGTGGCATCTTGTCAAATGCGTTCTGGAAATCCAGATATACCATATCCACAGGTTCCCCATTGTCCACCATGCAAGAAATGTCCTCAAAGAATTCCACCAAATTAGTTAAACATGACCTACCCTTCATGAACCCATGCTGGGTGTTCCCAATGGGACAATTTATATCCAATTTATATCCCAATTTATATGCTATTTCTTCCTTAATGAAAGATTCAAGCATTTTCCCCACTACCAAAGTTAAGCTAACTGGCCTATAGTTACCTGCTTTTTGTCTACTTCCTTTTTTAAACAGTGGTGTCACATTGGCTGTTTTCCAATCTGCGGGATCCACCCCAGAGTCCGGTGTATTTTGGTAAATAATTAGTAATGCATTTGCTATTTCCCCCATCACCTCTTTTAGTACCCTGGGATGCATTTCATCAGGGCCAGGAGACTTGTCTACCTTTAGCCCCATTAGCTTGCCCAGCACTGCCTCCTTAGTGATAATGATAGTCTCTAGGTCCTCACCTGCTATAACCTTCTTGCCATTAGTTTTCTGCATATTATTTGTGTCTTCCACTGTAAAGACCGACACGAAATAATTGTTTAATGTCTCGGCTATTTCCTCATTCCCAGTTATTAAATTAGCCTTCTCATCCTTTAAAGGACCAAAGTTACCTTCGCCACTCTTTCACAATTTACATATTTATAGAAACTTTTGCTGCCTGTTTTTATGCTAGTTTACTCTGAGCTAGTTTACTCTCATAATCTATTTTGCTTTTCTTCATAACTTTTTTTGTCGCTTTCTGTTGGCCTTTAAAGATTTCCCAGTCTACTAGTTTCCCACTAGTCTTTGCTTTTTTGTATGTGTTTTTGTTTCAATCTGATACTTTCCTTTGTTTGCTTAGACATCCATGGCTGGCTCTCTCTTTTCCTACAGTTCTTCCTCATCATTGGAATATACTTCTGCTGAGCACTGTGAAGGAACTATCAGCATTGGAAAAAGTGTCTTTGTATCATATGAACGCTGCTGGATGTACATGTTGTAGAGCTTCATGAGATTCAGAACCAGCACGAATAAATTATGAACCAGACTCATCAATAATATTCATTTACAACTAGAATCAGTAATTCTTGCATCAGTACCCCTTGAAAATATATTACTGTCATGAGTACATTGTGGATTACAGATTTAATGATGTTCTCATCTCTAGTACTGCAGATAATAGATTTGCTTTTAGTAGCATGCTAAACAATGTGCTGCACAAATCAGCTATATTTCATTGGTATTTACTGGCCAACATTTTTTATTGGATGTTTTGTTTTGTAGATGCCCATGGTGCATGGGGGAAAGGTGATTTCATTTTTTACAGGGACAGGATTCTTTGCCCTTTACTGTCCCATTATCAATATGGGAGCACTTTATTGCATACAACTACATACTGCTGAAATTGGCCTGGCTTAATATTGTCTTGCTGGAGTATAATCTGTTCTTTTTTTAACTGATGGTAATCTAGTTGTTAGCAACTTTCAGCTTAGTTTCCATATTTAGCATGTGATAAGTGCTCTGATCAACAATTAAAATTTCCTTGATGGTACATTCTTGCTACAGGGCCTGGGGGCGCACAAATATCTTTCTATAATCTGGTCAAGGGTACACACATGAAATATTGAAACTTGTTGTTTCTCTTTACATTTGTCTGTGCACTTCAAAAATTTTCCATCACAGTTTCATCCTCGTTTAATCTATGTTTGTAATTTCATAACATGCATCAGTAGAATTACCTTTTATTATTTGTTAATTTAACCACATCCAGAAAAAAGTTCTATCAATTTTTTTTTAATACATCGTAATTGACCTGAGCAGCATCCTGTTAGTAGAGAATATCACTTGTGTTGCTGCTGCACAGTAACAGTGTGGAGTGGCTCATTTCACCTGTTGCTCAAATTTCTGGGCTGCCTTACTCTCCCAGCGTAATCTGAGGGTAGATTGGATATTTTTCATACCAATTATTCAACAAAAACAACAAATTGAGAAGGAGCCAATGCCAGACTAGATTCGATAGGACGGTTGGCATGAGCAAGCAATTCTTTCTTTCTCTGTCTGTTTTCTTCTGTTGCTTCACATTTTCATAATTTCTCAAACTAGCCAAACTTTATCTGAATTTACCCTTAAGCATGTCTGAACACTATCCATTGCAATGAGGTCTCCTAAAGTCTCTTTCTGTACACCATTTACCTAGATAGGTCATCAACTGGGCTTTATCACATTGTTTTAAACAAAATACCATATAAACCTTGGTTGAAAAGCAGGCCTTTAATGTCATTCACCTGGACAGAGCACCTCCAGCCTTCAGACATACCTTCTGTCTTTGATTAATCATGATTAGACATCACATTATCATTTCCTTCCCTAACTCCATTACCAGATCCATAGCTTCATTAGACATATTCTCAGACCTCATTGTTGGATTAGCTTTTAATGAACTGTTCATAATGGCTAACCAGTTGATCTATTCTAATTCCTTATCAGGCTATTGGAGGATATAGTTCACTAAGTAATGTCTATTGTACTTCCACAAACAAAAATGCATTTCAAAAAACATCTTACTTGCACAAGGCTATGATTATTTATCTACCAGTTACTTTCTCACATTTGCTAAGGTATTGACTGACAATGGACTTTTTGATATGCACAGCTGACATCACCTAAGAATTAGAATTCCACCAACTTGTCTCTAAATAAACTAAACATTAAGCAGTTTTCAAAGGAACAAAAGTTACAGCACTAACCAAGTCCTCCATTTCAAGCTAGTAATTTAAATATTTACCAAGCATATTTATAACTTATACCAAACCCTTTCTAGCTCTGCCACCCTCTAAGCTCTTCACATTTTATACTTCATATTGAAGATACCTTCCATCCTGCAGCGTGACATTATCATTGTGTTCAAAGGGACAGATTTGGAACAGATCTAGCAACTCAAAAAATGGCCATCTATGAGGTGCTGCAACCCATCAGCTGCAGCAGAATTGTATTCAACCACAATCTATAAAGTTCATTGTGTGTATATTCCCCTCTGCCATTACCATCAAGCCAGGGATCAATCCTGTTCAAAAGTAAGTGCAGAAGGCATTCCAGAAGTAGCACCAGGCACACCTAAAAAGTAAGGTGTCATCGTGGTAAAGCTGCAAAACAGGACTACTTTGCGTATTGAAGTAGCAGAGACAGTATGCAATAGACAGGGTTATGAAGTCCCACAAACAACAGATCAGAACTAAACTTTACAGACCTGCCACAGTCAGTCATGAGTGGTGGCAAAAATTAAGCTTTGTATATGAGGGGAAGGGTCCACGAATATGAAGAGAACCCCAGCACATCAATGCAAAAGACAAGGCTAAAAAGCATTCCCATCCACTTTCAGCCAGAAGTGATTTATTTTGATCTTCTCTGAAAACCGTCAGCATTACAGATAGTGTCTTCCGCCAACTCCATTCCCTCTACAAGATATCACACAACAGTGAAGGACAATTAATATTGCAAAGGCTATGGGCTGTGGTGTTCCAGAAAGTTACAATATTAACCATCAATCTGGCTATGAGGAAATTACCCATCTACGTCCTGAGCACAAACGGCGAGACAAATCCAACTTGGGCGATTGCCACACTATCAACCTACTGTCGCTCCTCAGTGAAGTGAGGAAGGGGGTCATCAATAATGTTGCTAAGTGACACCACCTCATCAATAACCTACTCATTGAATTCCAGACAAGGGCTACTCAGCCTGTGCCCAAACATGGATACTAAGTTAGACCACAGTTGGAATATTGTATTCTGGGTACCACATGATAGGGAAGATGTGAATGTACTGGAGAGAATGCAGAACAGATTTATGACAAAGTGATAAGACCCTTCAGTTATGAGAAAGATTGGAGAAGTTGGGACTGTTTTTCTTGGTGAAGAAAAGCTAAGGGGAAAATCTGAAAGAGGTTTTCAACGTCAAGAGGGTCTGACTGAGTGGATAGGGAAAATTGTTCCAAAATAAACAGATCAAGAACCAATAGGAATGGTTTTAAAGTGTTTTGCATAAGGAGAAAATGGGAAGTGGGATAAATGTTTTCACACAAGTAGTTAGTGTCTGGAATGCACTACTTGATCGTGTGGTGGAGATAGGTTCAATTGAGGTATTCAAGAGGGCATTGGAGGATTATTTAACCAAAAAAATCTGCAGGGTTTTGGGTAAAAGGCAAGGGATTGCCACAAAGTTAAAAGGTTTAGAGTGCATATGCACACATACTGAGTTGAATGGCCTCTTTTTTCACTGTAACTGTTTTTATGGTGGTGTGGACAAAACAGAAAAACTTCAAAGATGCGTGAGAGTGATTGTTCTTGAAATCTTGGCAATGTTTTATCCAATGAGTCATCAAGGAACCCTAGTAAAAATTGCATTAATAGGAATTGGAGGGAAAATGCTCCATCGATTGGAGTCAAACCTAGCACAAAGGAAAAAGTTTGTGGTTGATAAAAGTTCATCATCTCAGTCCCAAGATATCTCTGCAATAGTTTCTCACAGCAGTGCCATAGATCCATTGATCTTCAGTTGCTTCACCATTGTTCACTGCTGACTGCACAATGTTCAACACAATCAATAACTCCTTGGATATTGAAGTAGCCTGTGTCCAAATGCAGCAAGACCTGAACAACATGCAAATTAGGACAATTAGGTGGTACTTATGCACTCCATATAAGTGACAGGCAAGTGTACAAGTGCCTATTCTGAGAAGGGTCACTCAACCCAAAACATTATATTTGATTTCTCTCCATGGATGCTGACAAACCAACTCAGCTTTCCAGCAATTTCTCTTCGTGTGCCAGGCAGTACTATTTCAACACAAAAGAAATTAACCATCTCCCCTTAATGTTTAATTCATTACCATTGATGAATTGTCCATTACCAACTTCCTGGAGTTACCAATAACCAAAAAACTGAACTCAAACCAGCTATAAAAGTACTATGGCTTCAAGAGCAGGTCTGTGGCTGCAAATTCTTCAGCAAATAATTTACCTCCTGAATCCCCAAAGTTTATTGATTATTTGCAAGGCGCAAGTAAGGAGTGTGGTGGAATTTTTTTACTTGAAGTTTCAACAAAACTCAAGTAGGTCGACAGGATTCAGGCCAAAGCATGATTGTCACCCCAATCACCATGCTTGTTCATTTCATTGCCAAAGCAGCTGTGTAAAAAATCTGCAAGATGCACTGAAGTTGCTCACTATTCGGTAGTGGGGAAAATGCTTGAATCTATTATTAAGGAAGAAATAGCAAAACATCTGGATATAAATTGTCCCATTGGGAACACCCAGCATGGGTTCATGAAGGGTAGGTCATGTTTAACTAATTTGGTGGAATTCTTTGAGGACATTACTTGCATGGAGGCCAATGGGGAACCTGTGGATGTGGTGTATCTGGATTTCCAGAACGCATTTGACAAGATGCCACACCAAAGGCTGCTACATAAGATAAAGTTGCACGGTATTACAGGTAATGTATTGGCATGGATAGAGGATTGGTTGACCTGTAGAATGCAAAGAGTAGGGATAAATGGGTGTTTTTCCGGTTGGCAGTCAGTGGCTAGTGGTGTGCCTCAGGGATCAGTGTTGGAACCACAACTGTTTACAATTTACATAGATAATTTGGAGTTGGGGACTAAGTGTGGTGCATCAAAATTTGTAGATGACACTAAGGTGAGTGGTAGAGCAAAGTGTGCAGAAGACACTGAAAGTCTGCAGAGGGATATAGATAGTCCAAGTGAGTGGGCAAAGGTCTGGCAGACGGAGTACAATGTTGATAAGTGTGAGGTCATCCATTTTGGTGGGAATAACAACAAAATGGACTATGTTTTAAATGGTAAAAAAAATTGCAGCACGCTGCTGTGCAGAGGGACTTGGGTGTCCTTGTGCATGAATCACTGAAGGTGGGATTGCAGGTGCAGCAGGTAATTAAAAAGGCAAATGGAATTTTATCTGCCATTGCAAGCGGGATGGAGTTCAAAAACAGGGAGGCTATGCTGCAGCTGTATAGGGTCCTGGTGAGGCCACACCTGGAGTACTGCGTGCAGTTTTGGTCTCCTTACTTGAGAAGAGATATACTAGCACTGGAGGGCATGCAGAGGAGATTCACTCGGTTGATTCCAGAGTTGAGAGGGTTGGATTATGAGGAGAGACTGAGTAGACTGGGATTGTACTCATTGGAATTCAGAAGAATGAGGGGAGATCTTATAGAGACATATAAGATTATGAAGGGAATAGATAAGGTGGAGGCAGGGAGTTTGTTTCCACTAGCAGGTGAAACTAGGACTAGAGGGCATCGCCTCAAAATAAAGGGTAGGACTGAGGTCAGGAGGAACTTCTTCACTCAAAGGGTTGTGAATCTGTGGAATTCCCTAACCAGTGAAGCGGTTGAAGCTACCTCGCTGAATGTTTTTAAGGCAAGGCTAGATAAATTTTTGAACAGTAAAGGAATTAAGGGTCACGGTGAGTGGGCGGGTAAGTGGAGCTGAGTCTCCAAAAGATCAGCCATGATCTTATTAAATGGCGGGGCAGGCTGGAGGGGCCGGATGGCCTTCTCCTGCTCCTAGTTCTTATGTTCTAATGTTCTTATTGCACCTTCAACAGCACCATCTAAGCCAGACACGATCTTAACTTGGAACTATATCACAATTCCCTTACTGTTGTATTGTCAAAATCCTGAAACTCCCTTGGTGCACATATTTTTAAAAATTCGTTCACAGTATGTAGGTATTGCTGGCTAGTCCAAAACATACTGCACAACACTAATTTCCTGGAGGGTAGTTAAGAATCAAACATATTGCTTTGGGCCTGGAGTCACATGTATGTCTCACCAGGTCAGAGCAGCAAATTCATCTCCTAAAGGACATGAGTGAACCAGATGGATTTTTCATGACAATCAACAACACTTTCATCGTCATCATTAGATCCCTAAGTCCAGGTATGCTATTGAATTCATATTCCACCATCTGCACAGTGGCTTTCAAACCTGGACCCCTAGGACATTGCCTTGATCATTAGATCAATAATCTAGAGATAATAGCACTCGGCCATTGCCTCCCTTGGAAGCCCCACACCAGGTATAAAATTGGCAGCTCAACGGTTGGAAAGAAATGGAAGAACTGGAAAAAGACATTTCTCCAATCCTGAACTCTTGTCTATATCTTGCCCCATCATCTGATCATTGGTAGCTGCTCTTTCAACAAAGGATCTAACCTCCAGAATTCCTCCATAACCTAGCTCCTTCACCATATTCTTAATCACTTTAATCACCCATCCTAATACATTGTTTGGTTACATATCTATAATGACACTTCAGATGTTTTTCTACATTATTGATGAAAGGTAAAGTCGTTCAATGGCTGACAATTCTGTCACAGATGGAAGAGAGTCAGAATGGGGCATGTATAAGGGACCAGATGCAAAGGAGTGAACAAAATGTAAATAAAATCAAAGTACTGCAGACGCTGGAGACCTGAAATAAAAACTTGAAAGTTCTGGAGAAACTCAGCAGGTCTGGTAGCTTCCATGGAGAAAGAAACAGCTAACATTGAGTTCAATATGACTTTCCTTTGGAATTTTGCGACTTATGTGGTACATATAGAACTTGCCACTTCAAAACTGTATTGGTAACTACAACTGAACAAAGTTGCAAATATATAAACAACGATGAGAATTTTGATTTCATTGATTTGGGAGATAGGGAACAAGTGGAGGTAAAAAATAAAGGCTGGTGGATAACAAGAACTCATTGTGGATTGCAAAGCTTTGAACAATTTTGTGTTTTTCAAGCTAGTCAGAAACTATGCAAGAAAATTAATCTAAAAATAACAAAAGCATAGATCAGAATATCAGCAGTAATGAGGTGGAATGGAGATGGATAATGTTGCAAACACAGAAATAAGCTAATTGAACTGTTTACAGAAAAGATTTCTTAAGTGTTAAGGACATCTTCAAACCAGACTTCACGTCTTCATTCCAGATTCAAAAATAACAACTTACCCCTTTATCTGCATAAGATGTTTACAATAGCTATTATAGAATGGTTTGTCGGATTTGGTCCCATTGACTAAAAGATATTTGTTTCAATCGTGAAACCATCCTCACACAAAAATTTGAAATGTTATGCAGTGACAGAGCTCAAATGACCTGCAATCTGCTATATATCACCTGCCAAGCCAAAGTAAGCCTTGTATGAACAAAATACAAGTACATATTTCAGCAGGCAGCCGCCTACAATTTTCAGTATGTTTCTCAGAATGTTAAATCTGTACATACCATGTCCCCATATTGACCTTGTCTTTTACTTCAGATGGTCAAACACAAATCACCTTATTTCTAATAAACAACACTCAGTTTCTAACTACTTTTTGTCAGAAGAGACAGATGAAACAAATAAACTGTACTTGTTCACTTCCCTTATCTTATTTAGCTTAATAATTTTTTTCCTTCAGGAAATACTGCATCTAAAAGGAGGTGCAAATTTTACATGTAACTAAATGAGAGGGGATTATTAGCTAGGTGACTCAGTGCCATTCTGACACCATAAATTCTGCAGCGGATTTGCCAATAATCTCTTGGGAAATGTCAGGAGATAATGTGTACAGGAATCACACTGTCCACAAAAAAGTTCCAAATCTGTGACTCACAGATACTGTTATTTTCAAAACATTTCATAGAGGAGGGGCACCTGAAGTAATCTGAAGTGAAGTACACATCATATGATCACAATTTACTGTAAAATCAGATGTCATCTGTGATAACATAAACATCCTCAGACTTCTGTTGAAAGCATCAGATTGTGTACTTTTTGTTTCCTCGTTTAATCTGCTTTTTTCTGCTTTGACAACTACTGTTATCTCTGATGCAAATACTGTCATTCAAAACACTCTGGTAATTACAAATTGGGTGCTGTGAGTGCCTGATGTAAAGGAATATTACAAACAGAAATTGTTTAATAATGACATTTTTAAAGCTACTTTGCTTGTTGCTATAGTAATGTCTTTCAATAAATTTGCACCTTCTGCAGTGCAAAAACACAGCCTTATGTATCAACTCAGAACTATAACCAATTCAAGCAATGGTACCAGCGTACTTGACCCATCTCACTTAAAATACAGTCACATATTTAAATGAAGTTTATACTTCAGCGAGAGTCCCAAAACATATCGTAAGAAATTAATAACCAATATTCCATATCCTGCTAATAGAAAAGGGTGAGAAGTAAGATCATTATAATAAAGGGAGATATAATAATATTAAAATCATTGCATGTCATAATTCAACCAGGTGGGTATATGCACTAACTGGTCTGACACTGAGAAGTAGATTAGGAACAGGGTAGTATGGTAGCAAGGTGGTTAGCACTGCTGCCTCACAATACCAGGGACTCAGTCTCGATTCCACCCTCGGGTGACTGTCTGTGTGGAGTTTGTACATTCTTCTCATGTCTGTGTGGGTTTCCTCCAGTTTCCTCCCACAGTCCAAAGTTGTGCAGGATCGGTGGATTGGCCATGTTAAATTGCCCATAGAGTTCAGGGGTGTGTCGATTAGGCGCTTTATAGGGGGATGGGTGTGGGTGGGATGCTCTGAGGGTCAGTGTGGACTTGTTGGGCCAAGAGGCCTGTTCCTGCACTGTAGGGAATCTATAAATGAAAGTTTCAAAGTTCTGTCCATGGCAAATTGTGAATTAGCTAATCTCAGCTAAAACAGTAATGGTATCATACAATAACATCTGATGAAAGCAGGGAAAGGAAAAATAAACCAAGGTTCTTTTGTATGTCTTTTCTATCCCCTCCAATTTTTTCCTCACCCACTTCATTTTTCACCCTTAAATGCCACTTCACCTAATTTACCAACAATCTAATATCCTCCAGCTGAAAATACCAATATGTGGACATCCAGTTTTGATAGGATTCGTCTTGACTGCAAATGACTCTCAGTCAATTACTAACTGATAGTTGGAAATAGTTACGAAGATGAAGTCCTGAAGGGCTGCCCACAGCCTTGCAAATAACACCCTGTTCAAATTAATGCCTTTTGGAAAAGTGAACAAAAGAGAATAATGTATTTTGTGGTCGAATTTGTACAAATGTTCTGTGAAGAAATAACAAAAATGGACAAAGTTATATGCGACAATACAATGGGTTTAGAATCGTAGATTCCCACAGTGTGGATACAGGCCATTTGGCCCATCGAGTCTACAACAACCATCCAGGGACCATCCCATCCAAACCCACCCCCTACACTATAACCCTGCATTTTCCACAATTAACCCACTAGCATGCACAACCTTGGACACTATGGGCAATTCAGCATGGCTAATCCACCTAAACTGTACGTCATTTGGACTACGGGAGGAAACTGGAGCACCTGAAGGAAATCCACACAGACACAGGGAGAATGTACAAACTCCACACAGACAGTCACCCAAGGCTGGAATCAAAGCTGTGTCTCTGGCACTATGAGGCAACAGTGCTAACTACCGAGCCACCATGCTTCCACAAAGGTGGTATATTTTGCCCTTTATTTATGTGAAGAAAGGTTGAGACAGACGGGCCAAGTGTCTGTTCAAAGCCATTAGCATGAACAAGTCTTGTGGGGCCCTGGGATTTTTTATAAAAGGTTGGAACAATAGAAGCAGCCTGAATGGGTGGCATCAAACTCCCACAGAACCAGGATTTTTATTTTTAGCTTTCAACAGTTTCTGGGGTCTTGAAGCTGGATATGGGAGCTCTTATTCTTCTCTCTGTTATGGCTAAAATCTGGGGTTGTCTTTGGGATGCTAGAATTGCATGTGAGACAATCTATTTTTACTGACTTTGCCTTTACTAAGGCTGTATTTATGGGATATTATTATAGTGGAACAGTTAGTTAAAAGTAGTTACTATATATATTAGTTTGTTAAGCATTTCGATAGAATTACAGTTAAAACAACTCTTCCTTTTATTTTAATTTTGTCTCTATTTTAACTATAGTGATTGAATAAAGTGTGTTTTGTTTCAACACCGGCAGTTTGGCCAATTGAATTGCATTTGGAACACAATGCCTTACACTTACCTTTAAAATAAGAAAAGGTTAGAGTCTCGGCTATTTATTAAATTTATCTTGAGGGGTTTGGTCTAGTCCATAACAAACTGGGGGAGCTTGACAGGATCAAAATCTCTAATTCCAGGTTGGGTTTAGGATTATTGGACTCAAAGGCAGTGAGTGGTGAGTGCTGGTATTCTCATTTTCGGTGTTCAATTCAGTTGGTTTAAATAGGGTATGCCTTGTGTGGTAATGTCTCTTTCAGGCAGTTAGAGCTTCCTGAGCATGGAAATAGTCACCTCAGGAATTTTAAACGAAGTGAACATGGCAAAGTTTTGGAATTGGCAGACAAGCTGGAGTGGGTTTTGCCTCTGCCCATATGAAAAGGGGAAGTTATTGCAGCAATGTCTTGACATTTACAATTGTCAGAAATGCGACTGGAATCATTGGAAATGACTAAAATCCAGTTACAAAAGAAACAGCCTGAACATGAAAAGGAAATGAATTGGTTTGACTTATAATTAAAAGTAGAAGACAAAGAAATGGGAAGGGATGCTCTAGCAGAAGAAAGGGAGAAACAGAATGTTTTTGAACTTCAGAGATTGGAACTGAAAACTTAAAGTCAACCTAAAACGCTGGAGAAAGGCATGAAAGGTAGGAGTAATGATGAGGACAATGATTGAGACAAATCCCATCATCGCCAAAGGCCTGATGGGCATCTGGTTAAATATGTCCAAGCGTTGCCAAAGTTCAACGAGAGGGACGTAGAGGATGTTTACATTTCATTTGCAAAAGTGGCTAAACAAATGAAATGGCTGGACGTCATGTGGGTATTGTTCATGTGAACAAAGTTGGTAGATAGAGCTAGTGAGGTATTTGCATCACTATCAAAGGAGGTATCTAGGAAGTATAATGAGGTGAAAAGTACCATCTTAAGTGCATATAAGCTGGTAACAGAAACCAAAAGACAATGTTTCAGGAATCTAAGGAGGGAACCTGGTCAAACTTACACAGGGTTTTAAAGGATTAAATGAAGTAATTCTGATAGGTGGATAAGGACATTGAAAATAGATCAAACATATGTTCTTAGAGAGATGATTATTTTGGAAGAGTTCAAAAAAATCACTTCCTGAAGTAATGAGAACTCATGTGGAAGAGCAGAGAGTTAAGACTGCAAGACTAGCTGCTGAAACGGCTGATGATTATAAGTTGGTTATAAAACAAAATTTGGCTTCCGACATCAATTTCAATCTGTGAGGGATAGAAATTGGGGAAAAGAGAAATCCCTAGGTGGTAATGGAAAAGGAGATCTCATTGGACATAGCAAAGAGAGCTTACTACAGAAGAAAAAGAACACCCATGAGGAGGAAAGCGAAGCTTAAAAAGCTGAGGTGTTATTACTATAATAAAGTAGGCCACATGAAGTTGCAGTGTTGGTGGTTTAGAAAAAGCACAGGGAAGATGGATGTGGGAAAACAGGATAAGCCAGTGAGTTTTGTTGAAATGGTAAAGGGAAGCACAGTGGAAGCTAAAAACCTGCAACAGAATATACAACATGATCAGGGTTGGTTGAAATGAAAGTGCCAAATCTCTTTGAAGAATTTATTTGTGATGGTAAGGTTTACTCACGTACGCCAGGAGGAGCGGGTAAAGAAATTAAGATTTTAAGCGATGCTGGACCATTAATTTTTCATGGTGAGAGTTGAAGAGATATGTAATTCAGAAGGAGTATGGCCAGAAAAATTGGTAACACGTGGAATTCATGGTGAGAAGACCAGTGTTGCATTGTATAAAGTGAGATTGGAGATTCCGGTGAAATGTGGTGAGACAGTGATAGGAATAATAGAGAAGTTCTCAGTTCCGGAAATACTGTTCATTCTTGGTAATGGGAAAGCTGGATAACAGGTATGAGTGTTGCCTACTGCGATTGAAAAGCCAGTAGGTAGTCAGGCAACTGACATGTTACAGGAAGTATATCCTGGGATTCTTCCTAACTGTATGGTAACAAGGTAACAAGGTCACAAAGCCACAGATTGAAGCAGGAGGAGAAATCAAGGAATAAAGATAAGGAAGTTGAAGTTCAATTTCAGAAACTATGATCAACTGGTTGAGAAAGACAAGAACTGGTGGAGGACAAAGTGGATATTTTTAGTTCAGAGAAATTAGCTGAATTACAACAGAAAGAGGAAAAACGAAAAGAGTTGTATCAAAAAGCATACACAGAAGAAGAAGCTGAATGTATCTCAGAATGTTACAATCTTACACATGAAATCTTGATGAGAAAATGGAGACCATCACATATTCAGGCAGATGAAAGATGGGCAGAAGTTTAACAAGTTGTATTACTGGTGCATTATAGTTAGGAGGTGTAGCACATGAATTACCAGTAGGAAGTCATTTCAGAGCAAGGAAAACACAACCCAGCATGCAAAAATATTCTTATTGGATTGGACTGCATAAGGAACTTTTACAAAGTCTTAATTGATTGTGTAGGGCCTCTAGCTAAAACAAAAAAGTGGGCATCAGTATTTGTTGAACACAATGGATGTGTCTACTAGATTTTCAGAGGCCATTCCGTTATGCAGTATCATGGCTAAAAGGAATGTGAAATAGTTACACAAATTGTTTTACCAGATATGGACTACCATTGAAACACAAATTGGACCTAAGACTAAATTTAACATCAAAGTTATTCAAGGAAGTTATAAATATTTTAGGAATAAAACAATTCAAATCCAAACCACACCATTATCCAGAATCGCAGGCAGCAATAGAATAGTGGCATCAGCCTTTAAACACCTTTTTGAGAGCTTATAGTTAAAATTATCCAGAAATTTGAGACAAAGAAATTCCATTTGTAATTTTGCAACTGGGGATGCACCTAATGAATCAACTAAATTTGGTCCACTTGAATTACTTTGTGGGCATGGGATGAGAGAACCACTGAAATTAATTAAGGAGAAGTTGGTGAGTCAGAGATCTGAGATTGCATATTTGGATTAAGTGTTAAACTTTAGGGAAAGATTATATAGAGCAAATGAGTCGGCTAGACAGCATTTGTAAGTAGCACAGCATGTGATGAAGCAGGAAGCTAACAAAAATTCAAAAATCCGTAGTTTAGCTTAAGGAAATAAAGTGTTAGTGTTACTCTCAGTGGTAGGCGAACCTTCAAAGGCAAGATTTAGTGGGCCTTATCAAATCAAAAGGAAATCGAGCGAGGTGAGTTATTTGATAATAATGCCCGATAGACAGAAATCTCACAGACTGTGTCATGTGAATATGCTTAAAAGCTATTTTGAAAGGGAAGGAAGACAAAAGAAGAATGTGTCGCTGGTTACAACACAGAGTGAAGTACCAAGTTCAGTTGCTTTTGAATTGGACATTCCTCGAATTAATCTGGACGTGAGGAAGTTCTAAAAAAAAACTAGGATAAATTATTGAGTTACATTCCATAAGAAAAATCAAAATGACCGGAAAGAGTTATTACAATCATATGGGTAGATATGTAGGAATAAGCTGAAAGGTACTGATCTGACTATGCATGATGTAGGTATAGGAAATGCTGTTGCAATTAAGCAATAGTCCTACGGACTTAGCCCTCTAAAGTTTGCACAAATTCAAAAAGAGATTGAACACATGCTCAAAGACAACATAATCAAAGTGAGTTGCAGTGAAAGGAGTTCACCCATAGTAATGGTGCCAAAACTAGATGATACCCAATGATTATATGTGGTTTGTCAATTCAGTTATAAAATCTGATTCGTATCCTATTCCACTTTTGGAAGACTTGAGAATGTTGGACAAGAAAGTTATAGTCCTAAATTGGACTTATTCAGTGGATACTGGCAGCTACCTTTATCTGAAAGAGCAAAGGAGATTTCAGCTTTCATGATGCCAGATGGACTGTCCCAGTTTAAATTCATGCCATTTGGTATGAAAAATGCATCAGCCATATTTCAAAGACCAACTAATAAAGTCACTTCTGGATTAGCCACTTATATGGTGTACATTGACAATCTGTGATTTTTAGTCACACATGGAAAGAATATTTGGAGCATCTATTGGAATTGGTCGATCGACTTTGAGAGGCGGTCTTGGTGGTAAACCTAGCTTAGAGCAAAAGCCCAAGTCACATTGCTGGGCCATGTCATAGAACATGGACAGATGGCCCCGTGGGATGTGAAAACAAAGGTTATTGAGAGGTTTCCCAGTCCATTGATAAAGAAAGAAGTACTGTGATTCCTCAGATAGAGCAGTTTTTATTGGAAGTTCATACCAAATTTTAGCTTTGAGGTTGCTCCACTGACTAACTTGAAAATTTCAGTCGACAGCAGACTGTCAGAAGGCTTATGACAGCCTGAAAGCTGTGTGAACCACTTCCACAGTGTTAGCCACATCTAATTATGCAAAGCCATTCAAGATGACTATCAATGCGAGTGATGTGGGTGTTAGTGCTGCCCTCTTGCAAAAAGATAATGAGAAGATGGAGAATACTATTGGGTATTTTTACAGAAAATTGAAAAGTCATCAATAGAAATATTCCATGACTGAGAAGGTGACCTTGGGTTTGGTGTGGGCATTGCAACATTTCAACATTTGTATTGCCAGTAATGTGCCTGGGACAATTGTATACTGGTCATGACCCCTTAAAGTTTTTGGAGAAAACTAAGGATAAAAATTCCAGACTGTTTAGATAGAGCTTATTATTGCAACCATTCAATGTGAAAATTATACACATGGCAGGATGAGAGAAAGTATTTGCCGACATGTTGTTGTGGTTTTGATTAAGAAAGACAGTGGCGTTCAGTGGTGGGGAGAAACCAGACTGAAATGGACTGTAGCAGTGAATGTTTGCATGTTTAGGGTCAATGAAATATATATGTTTTGTGTTCTAATAACATAAGGCTAAAGGTTTTTAAAAATGGAGCCATTTTATATATTGATGGCTCATTTTTAGATACAGGCCTGACTAAAGTTGCAGGCTGCACTCTAAGTCTTCATTCATCTTTTTTTCTCAGGATCTTCAGGAGTGCCTTGGACATGAAATAGGGTCATTCATTCAAACCATCATTCCTCTCCGGGTCTTCAAAGAAGCAGAGGAACAAAGTGTCCACACACATTGCATACACACTGAAGAATCCATGTGGAACAAGGTAAGAACCCACGATCAGAGTCAGCAGTGGAACCCAGTAGTAATTCAGTGTTGGAGCCTTGTCTTCAAATATGGTTACTCATTTGGTAAAGAACAAGAATCCAAGAACACCCACTCCTCCGACAATAAGCAGTTTTCCCAGAAACAGTAGGAAACCTGTGACTTTATCCTGAAACTAGGATTGAAACTAGGACTAGAGGGCATCACCTCAAAATAAAGGGAAGCAAATGTAGGACTGAGGTCAGGAGGAACTTCTTCACCCAAAGGGTTGTGAATCTGTGGAATTCCCTACCCAGTGAAGCGGTTGAAGCTACCTCGCTGAATGTTTTTGAGGCAAGGCTAGATAAATTTTTGAACAGTAAAGGAATTAAGGGTTATGGTGAGTGGGCGGGTAAGTGGAGCTGAGTCTCAAAAAGATCAGCCAAGATCTTATTAAATGGTGGGGCAGACTCGAGGGTCGAGATGGCCTACTCCTGCTCCTTGTTCTTATGTTCTTATGTTCTTAGTTTTTAAGCGGGGAGGTGTGACAATGCTACAGCTTTAAGAATTGTATTTTTTCCTGTGTTTTTAACTGAAGAAAGGTTGAGTCAGAGGTGTCAAGCAGTCTGCTCAAAGCCAATAGAGTAATCAGCTTGTGAGGCCTTGTTATTTTTTTAAGTTGGAATAATGGAAGCAGCCTGAATGGGTGGAGTCAAGCTCCCACAAACCAAAACTTTTAGTTTTAACTTTCAGTTGTTGTGAGGTCTTGAAGCTGGATGTGGAAGCTCTTTATTCCTCTCTGTTCCAGCTAAAAGCGGGGGTTCTCTTCCTGCTGCTAGAATTGCATGTAAGACCATCTATTTTACTGAATGTGCCTGTATTTAAATGATGATATATGAATAAAGTGTGTTTTGCTTCAAGATGGGTAGTTTGACCTACAGAATTGCATCTGGAAAGTGATGCCTGGCACTTGTCTTTAAAAATAAGAAAGAGTTCGGGCCTAGGCTACTATCTTCATATATTTTAACAGGGTTTATTCTTGGTCATAACATATGTGGGAGATCAGAGCTACCCAGACAGAAATAGCAAGATAGGATCAGGAGCAGGCCGTTCGGCCCCTTGAACCCGTTCCACCATTTAATGAGATGTGGATGATCTGTTCTAACACCATATACCTGCCTCTAGCCATATCCCTTAGTACCTTTGCTTAAGAAAAAATTATCTATCTCAGATCTAAAATTAACAACTGATCCAGCATTCAAACAGCTACCACTATTTGTGCTAAGAAGTGTGTCCTAACACTTCTCCTGAATGGTCTGGTCCTAATCTTTAGGTTATGACCCCAGTTTTTGAATCCTCAACCAGTGGAAATAGTTCATTTTGATCTACCATGTCTTTTCCTGGTTACAGAATCCCTGCAGTGTGGAAGCGGGCCATTCGGCCCACTGAGTCCACACTGACCCTCCAAAGTGCATCCCACCCAGACCCACTCCCCCCAACCTATCCCTGTAACCCACCATTTCCCACAGCTAATCCACCCAGCCTACACATTCCTAGACACTAGGGGCAACTTAGCATGGCTAATCCCACCTAGCTATGGGAGGAAACCAGAGCAGCCAGGGGAAACTCACACGGACACAGGGAAACATACAAACTCCACACAGACCTTGGCCCAAGAGTACAATCAAATCCAGGTTCTTGGAGCTGTGAGGCAGCATTGCTAACCCAGTGGTTAGCCACCGTGCCACCGAAATCTTGAAGACTTTGATTATATCAACTCTTAACCTACTAAATTTTAGAGAAAACAGGCCTAACTTGTACCTCATAACTTAACCCCTGATGTCCAGGTATCATTCTTATAAATGTACT
Organism: Ginglymostoma cirratum; assembly: GCA_024137785.1. NCBI lineage: Eukaryota > Metazoa > Chordata > Chondrichthyes > Orectolobiformes > Ginglymostomatidae > Ginglymostoma > Ginglymostoma cirratum. The sequence continues at coordinate 7,041,322 of JAHRHZ010000087.1, read as the reverse complement.
CTGTACTCCCTCCAAGACCAATACACTCCCTCCTTACTAAGGTGCGTTTTATTTTAAAGGGATAACAACGCTGACATTTAGGAAACACTCTTCAAGAACAACTGATTAGCCCACACAGCATTCAGTTCAACCAAGCAAAACCTAAACTTTGTGCCATAGAAAATCAGAACCGCAGTGGGGTTGTACTTATTGCATAGTGCACTGATTAAGTACGGTCATGAAGATTCACTTTTCAGATAAGAACATTGGCCAACCATGTCAAGTCCGTATCCAAAATCACATTGATTGTAAAGACAGCAGGAAGTAATTATTTTGCAATATTCATTTCACTCACTTTCCATTCCCCTGTAAAGTGGGACAAGTCCGTGCTGTATATGTTTTGTTAAAAAAGTATACATATTGGTAAAAATTGTCATAGGCTTTTCTTGAGAAGAGGAGTACAGTTTAAGGGAGAACAGGTAGTCAGACAGTTCTTACACATTGGGACAAATATTCTTTAAAACATGACCACAGAGCGAAACTCTTGAGTTATAATTCCCTGATGCAAGGACTATTCAGTTCATATGTTGACCTTTATATATCATCAGATTTAAATGGCATCCTTGGTTCACTGGATAACTTTCATATTTTTATAACCATATCATATTTAATTTTAAATTCATTGATTTCTTTTAATTTACCACACCATTTACTACATCACTTAATTTCCACTTAATATTATAGCACATAACATCAACGTTTCAATAAATGAGACACTAAAGTCTGTAACTTGGTGTGGCATAATGCCTTTAATTTAAAGTAATTGTCACACATATGAGAGTACCAAATATTCCTGTCAAAATATTCAATTTTTTCCAACTGGTTTACATACATGTGAGAAAATTGTATTTTCTGATTATAATATGTCAGAATGTGATGGTAGAAAGACTGAATTGATATTGCCTCCATACAGTGTCTAATCATCAGAAGTAATTTGCTTAGCTGTTTATTGTAGCTTTTTTTTTTACTCACATCTCTTTCAACAACTTGACTGCATCCAAATCAAAGGACTCTATTATGTACCACCATTAAAGAAATGCTGTCAGCCAAGCTGGATTTTATGTTATAATTATAGAAAAGAAAGTGCCCACAATGGAGCAGATTTTGACTTTATGTGTTGAAAGGTTGTCAATTGGCTGTCACGTGTTCTACACTACCTTGCATTGCCCCTAATGTGGAAATGATATTTGTCATCTTTTTAAAGATTGTTATTCTGTTTTTTTAAGTGGAACCTAACATTTCAGGTACTGGGCTAAGTTGAAAGATGTGCTTCATATATGTTTCTTACAGTAACTGGCATTTAAGGTTATATTATTTTGTTATTTCATCACATCAATGCATGCATCATTTATTACAACCCTCGGAAGGCTTCTGGTAAGACATTCTTGCCAATGCTGTTACTTCTTTTCATGAAAGGAAATGTTTGAACTCAGGTATTCATTCTGAATAGAACAGAATAGCAATTTATTGACTGCATTTATGAAAATACAGTGAGATGTGTATAAGTTACCACCATTCAGCACTATATGAATGATAGAAATTATAAAAAGAAATAATTGAGACAAAATTAAGACAAAGTTCATCTTTTGATCCCTCCACAGCAATCTGGGTTATGGCGTGGCTATGGAATACTGGTTTATTGGTCAATACTGGTTTAGCTCCATGGAGAATGCATCAGATCATCAAAAGTAGTCAGGCCACTCCAACAGCAACATTAGTGAGATTTAGTGTGCTAAGCATGGGAGCAAGCAAGTTCAGGGGTGATTGTCTCTTTCCTAGCCCCAACCAGTGAGAAAGCTTGCTGCATCAAGCTCTAATCAGCTACATAACAGCAGACCAACAAGGTTCTTTGTGAATCATGGACCTCAATACTGAAGTCTCACATCACCAAAACCTACCTGACCAATCAGAGGTTTGTAGTTTTTGGGTCCTACAGTTATCACTGCAGGTCCAGTCTTTAGGTGCTGAAATAGCAACAAGAAAATTGCCTTTCTTCCGTGTATCCTAAGGTTTGGATTGTGGGGTGAAGGAGTTAAGAGGCAAAGATGAAATAGTGGCCTTTTTCTCAGCAACTTTACGTGCCTGGTGGGAAGGCAGGCAATTAGACAAGCGGCGAGTTGTGACCTTTAGATCATTGTTAATTGACTACATTAGAGCTTCAATTGGTGGTGAGTGGGGAAAGTCGCTCATGGATCTTCTCACCCAGAACATAGGTGAGGTGGTGAGAAGAGGGTATATATCTCTCTAAGGCTGCTTTAGGGCCAATTATTTTCCCTTCCCACCAGGGTCCTCACCATGGAAGGGATCTTACACCCATTGGGTTTGTCATGCAATTACCACTGGATTTGAAAATACCCCCAACTCCATAATGCCTCAGGATTTCCATCTTACTTAACCATGTAAGCAGAGACATGACTGCATAAATAGAAACTATTCATTGCTCCATGCCATTGTCTGCGCAGGTGCTAGTTCTTCAGCTGAAACTCTTGACTGCTATTCTAATTCTCCATCATTTCCCTGTGTCCTTTTTATAGTCTTCATTCACAAATACTTAATGACTTCTGCTTTAATGTGAATACATTTGCTGCCATAATAGCCATTTTTAATGATGTGGAGATGCCAGTGTTGGACTGGGGGAGTAAGACTCCAAGAGCTTCTGTTTTCAAATAAACCTGTTGGACTATAACCTGGTGTCATGTGATTTCAGCCATTTTTAATAAAGCATCCTAGTAGCCTACAGTGTGAAAAATCCTCTTCACTCTTCTAGCTATAATCTTCAGTCTCTGACACTGTACTTTCAAATCACCATCTAGCGCATACAATCTTTTATCATTCCCTTGTAGAATTCAACATAAAGCATATTTCCTTGTGTGTTGCTCTCCATCTACAATTTTGTTAAATTACATGCTTATTTAATTAGGATTGAAAAACTCCCTTAGTTTAAATGCAATATTTAAAGGTCGAGTATTTACTGCTGAAGAGTCTCTCAGAAACTTTCAATGTATTTGAAACAAAAGACAAAGCTTTAAACCTACATAAAATAATGCTGCAGTGATAGTGAGAGCAGCAGCTGTTGATGAAAAGTCACAATAGAGTGAGTTCATGTGCATGCAAACTAGGTTGGTGATCTGATAGTGTGCAAGATAGATGGGTTGCTTTTGGTAGGTAGAAAGATAATAGCAAATGGGCATCAATAAAATCACATGCGCAAGGCAGGAAACTGCAGTTGTATGGGATTAAAGACATAAAGAAACAGATGGTGAGCATGAAAGAAAGACAGACAGAACTATCATCAGCATGAAAATGCTAAAATGAGAGTTATGATCAAGAAAAGTGAGACAGATTGTGACCTATTTAAATATACAGAGCCGCATTTAATTTTAGAAGTGTGATACAGAAAAATAGGGCACGTTTTCAAACAAAATGAATAAGTGTTGATAATTCTGGGAATGAGTCTTGAAAGACCAAGCCACAGTATGGATTATTACCAAAGCACTTTAGCATCAATTTTGACTGTAATTATTCAAGTTTAGTATTGGTGCAATGCAGTTTCAGGTTCACTACTATATAGCATTAATCAGACATTTAGAGCTAAATTGGCTGTGGTGAGTCCTAACAGACATTTATTCCAGTCTAAGAATGGGTCCTTAGTCCAGATAGAGTCTGCATAGAAAATGAAACTCCAATTGTATGGCATTTTTGCTCCCTGAATTGCATTGGATTTACTTATATGTGTACACTAAACACCTGCGCCTTTTACAATTGGTATCAGGATATTATTACACCAATTTAGAATTCTTTTATTGAAACACATTTGGATTGGAATTCTTACAGGCTTTTCTGGTTTCCTACTATAACCATTGTGGAAGACCCATAGAAATGGTCTAACCACCATTTAAAGGTTCCTCAGAGGTTTTTCTGAGTGATCAGGAGAATCCCTGTGCAATTTCAATACTACATGATGTAGACAATAAATAGATAAACAACTAAACATGCACTAATGTGTTACATTTGGTGTGGAAAACTTTCCAAGGCATTTCATCGTGTCGTAATCTGAAAATACAATAGCGACCAAGTCAGAGATGGAAATGTTAGAAATGATAATTAACATTTGGTCATAGAGGCAGTTTTTAAGGTGGATTTTAAATGGATGTAGAGAAAGAGGCAAATGGTTTATAGTTGAGATGCCAACCCTGATTGAAATCAGTCCTGGGGGTTTGATTAAGTAGTATTCTGACCAATTATAACTGAGAGTGATGCCCAATGATATGCCTGGCAATGTGCTGCTCGATTACCTGACATCTAAACAAACATTATTGTACAAATGTAGATTGTCTATTGTTGAGCATTTTTGCTCATTGTCTCATTCTATCAGTGGTGGCGTATGTAACAAGAACTTAAGGCAGGAAAAACCAAAGGAAGCGGATGAGAGGAAATCAAAAAGATCTCCCATTTCAGACCTCCTTCCTCCCACTAAATTCAGAGCCCAGCACATTTCATAGATCCCTTATTTCAAAGATAAACACCGTCCCATGCTGAGTCAGCTGGGTCAGTACTTGCATTGTGGTTAACTCATCATATAGATTTCCAAATATGTGCCGTTGACTCAGGCTTAAAATGGCTAAAAACATGCTTGTACACAATGGTTCCTGAAGCATTTTATTTCATTTGAGGAACTATAAGTCACCTTCCCACATGAACCCTTCAGTTTCATTGCATATAAAATTCCATCAATTTTTTTTCAACATTCAAGACAATAAATAGAATTCACTAAATTAAATCCCCATCAAAGACAAATTTCTAATGTACTTCATGCACTTGTTTTGTCCTTGAGCTATAAATTCAACTCAATGAGATGTCACAGATTAAGAAAAATGTAACTTTGCAGTCCCAATAGTAAAACAGTGAAGAGATCACTGTTACCAAAGGACGCAACATCAGTACAACTTCTGGGGACCCCACTTGTGCTCAAATGTAAAAGTTTCAGGGTGCCTGAATGTGTTGTAGGAGCAGCCTGCACTGATGGTTCCGTTGGGACCCATCAGCATGAACATTTGGAATGATTGACAAGCACTTGCCCCAAATGCAACTCCTCTCACCGCCAACCTGGCAACCCGAGACCTTTGGCATACCCCAACACTGAAGGCCTGAGCTTTGCTGTACCCCACCTCAGCTCCCCAGTTTAACTCCTCTTCCACCAGCACCACCCTCACTCACAACACCCCAGCTCCAGTCTGTCTCTGCTCTCCCATAGATCTCAAAGGTCATGTCTCCAGCTTGTGAGGTCAAGCAGTTGAGTGGTGACTTCATCAAGAATATACCACACCACCAGTCCTCTCCAGTCACCTCACCACTGGATTCAAGCTCCAATCTAGACAGCAAGTTTCTGTTGCAATCCATGATCAATAGAAGGTTATCATTTTTCACCTAGTTAGCTGTGAATGCCTCTGCTTTGCTGCTGACAACAAGATCTAAGTCTCACCTTTTACCTGGATGTTCTTAGCCTGCATCCATATCTTATATTTTTCATGAGGTAACTCTACAGCAAGTAAAGTCAATGTGTCGGGCATATGTTACAATATGCAGTGTTTAGAAAGATGAGTCACACAATTTTCATCATTCTTTTGGTTTTTCCTGTAAGTATTTGAAGCTGTTTTACAATGCCGTTCATGTCATGGTCTTTCTGACCCCTGATACACAACTCTTACCAATGTAACTTCAATTATTCAGTCATGTAAGTTCACGTCCCTGTCATTTAACAAATTATACAGTAATATCATATGAATTGGCTATAGTCATACGTAACAAGATAAAATTTAACACAACCACAATACCATCACTGGACTGACCTTACGTTGTCAACAGGAATAGGAAATGCCAGGCTGACAATATTGATCACATTTAAAGTATTTATACCTTCAATCTACTAACTCTAAACTATAAAATAAACAACTAAAATATAAATTAAATTCTAAAAGAACTATTTAAGCACTTATGTTTAATCTTCTTGCACATTTTATTTTCTGTGATATCTTTATCCTGAGTCTCATGAATCATTTTCAAAGCAAACTCCAAACCTAAAAATTAATATTCTTCAGTTGACAGAAAAATGACTCAGGACACCTATTATTCAGCTAGGTAAGGTTTAGACATGCAAAGATTTTAGGATAATTGGTAAAAGAACAGAGGGAGATGAGGGGGATGTTTTTACAGTGATTTATAATGATCTGGAATGAAATGCCTGAAAGGATGGTTGAAGCAAATTAAATACCAACTCTCAAAAGAGAACTGAACATGTACTTAAAAAAGAAAACTTTGGAGGACTATGAGGAAAATGCAGGGCTATGAGGGAATGGGAGTAATTGGATAACTCTTCAAAGGGCAGTATAGGCACAATGAGCCAAATGGCCCTCCACGCTGCGCAATTCAATGATGCCATGCTTTTATCGAGCTAGTTGCATTATTAAAATATGTTTATGTCAAGTGCAGCTCTATTAAAACCCAAATGATCAAATGACCAATCTAGTCAGTAAAATCATTGTGAAATAACTTGCCAATGGTTCAAGACTGATTAAGGCAAATGAAATATTTTATTTACACATGAAATTTTACAATTCAAGTAATATTAACTGGAATGTTTGTAACATTACATGGAAACCACCATAATATTCTTCAATCAGTACCAGAAACTTCTAGTTGTATGACATTTTACACAATGAATTAATGGTATTTTCCATAACAAGTAGGCAAATGTTATAACAACTCCAGTAAATGTATGTATATATGATGGTTTAAGGTCATGGGGTCTCTGGTAGATTCCATAGGAACTGAAATAATAATCTCAATAATAAAGGAGAATCATGCTGAAGAGACAGCCTGATATATTTATAGAGATCAGGTCCAGCGAGCTTTTATGGTGATAAGGACTCTGTGATGTTCTGGCAAAATCATTGATATATTTATGAGATCCAATGATATATTAGCAATGCAGGCACCAAAGAGTATACATGGGAATTAGAGATGCAGGATCATATAAGCATCTACATGATATTTTATGTTTTTTAAATCTTTGTATAATTCCAGAGGGAACATCTTTTATGAGAACGCATGAAATTTTGTCTTCAAGGCTAATACGATAAAATGTGGCAGCATTTTACATGTTTGTAAAATACGAATGTACATTGCAACAGATAATCTAAACTTATCAGTCAACATTAGCTGTCATGCAGCAAAGTGACTCAAAGCATAATTGATCAGAGGAAACATGAAGCCATTTTTTAAAAGAAAAATTTAGAAATAGTTCATTCAAATAATAGATAAAGAAAAAATTCTAATTCAGAATGAATTTGTCTTTTGTTTTTGTTCAAGCTAACTTTAAACATAGCTCATGTAAATATTCTAAATAAACAAGAAAGTTACAAAGTAAATTGAAAGGATTATTTCAGGTAATAATTTTAATGCTGTAACATCCATCAATAACCACAGTTGAAATTTGTGTATTTATTAGACATTTAAGTATTAGACATTTACCAGCACATTGCAACTACTATTTTATTTGTTCCACATACATTGCCTAATTTAAAAAGATTTATGTTCCTGCAGAGTAGACATCATTTGTAAACCAAAAAAATTGTGAACCTAGTTCTACATTGAAAGTCATAGAAGATGTATGATGTATACATTTTAAGCATCTGTCAGTACATAAAGTAATTTAATCTGACATATTTTCTATATTATTAAATGTGCTAGACTAAATTCTAAAATCAAAAGGCTCATTCAAACATGACTGTTTAAGTGATCTTGAACTTCGCAAAATTGGAACTAAATGAACATAATTTTGGCGTATCACAAAAATGTAATTTTAAATTGTGGCCTGAAAATGAAGGTAACACAGAAGGGAAAGATTCTGATATATATATAAGACATTGAGAAAAATAAGATTCTTTTACTACAATAAAAGTATTTATGTTTCATTCTGAGTTAGTACCACAAGCTTTAAGTCGAAAAGAGTGATGAACATAAATTTATCTCTCTCAGAAGTTCATTGAGGTGGGCCGTGGTGTTTTATTTTCCTATTGCGTTCCTGGCTATTTTTATTGCAGAAATCCTTTGTGGCTATTGGCTCAACCTCGGCTGGTTAAATTTTGTGCAAGAATTCCTGCAAAAGATTTTTTTTTGTTATATGAATTCCTTACTATGAATAGCTTTCCGGTTGAAGGCTGACATGCATATAATTGAATGAAATGGATATTGGACTGAAGAGTTGAAATTAAGAAAAATAGAACAGCAGAAAGAGGACATGATTTTTATTTTAGGAATTCAAATTGAAAAGGCATAAAGAGTCATATTGACAGCATGGAATGGACTACAAAGGAAATAAACTAATAATTATAAGTTGATGGGCTGAATTTTTAAAAATAATTTGGAAAAATTTAAATTAAATTGGCAATAACAGGAGATGAGAGGAGACTCAAAGAGGAGAAACAAAAGGAAAAGATGAATAAGACAATGAAGAGGAAATCAAGCAGAAAAACTGGAAAGAATTCAAGATATACATTGAACATTCCACTAGTAGCTGGACATTGTCAAGAGCTACTTTATCTTTCAGCAATGAAGTCGTGCTGAAAGTATAACAGAGGACTACCTTTAGGAGAGGTGCTGAAAGGGAATGCAGGAGTTGTGAATTTAGCCTGCAATTGTATGGATATTAGTAGCTTTGACAGGGTTTTTTAAAATTTAATCATATATTAACTGGGACGATGAACAACAGCAAAATTGGATTTCGTTGTCAGGGAATAGTATGTTGTTAGGCTTGTTCATGACAAAGGATTACTTGAGATTGGTTATTTTAGAACAATTCCAGAATAAGTCAGAGTTTACAGGAGTAAGGGGAAGAAAATTAATGGGGAAAATAATTATGATTTATTCCTCTTTTCCAACGTTGAATGATATGCTTTGCTTTATGAGCAAAAGGCATGGCCGCACGGTTTACTGAAATATGTTTTTACTGAGAGTTGCAAGAAACATCTTCACCCAAGCCATTTGCAGATACTATGAGTTTCTCTAACTACAAGAATACATTAAAGAAGCCCTGTAGTGAGCCTGGCTCAGTGGCGAAAGTATCACCTAACAATTTCGAACCTCAAGTTCAGATACATTTATTTCAAAAGTCATAAGTTAACCAAAGGAAAAGAAACGTGAAGAAGCTTTCAATTACATTATTACCCAACTTGCAATGACCACTGCTCCTACATGGGAGTCTCTCAGCTCTGCAGAAACTTTATCATGCTTGCTACAAATATTGATAGAACACCTTGCCAAAGATGCTCTGCATTATTTTACCGACATGCTGTCCACAGCATAATAGGGGAGCAAGTTTGCATCTTTATTTCCCATATGGTCAATTCATAATTACAACCATACCATCTGGAGTAGGCAACAAACCAAAACACAAGGGAGTGAAAAGTAGATGATGAGTCACTTGTGCCAGTCTCACCCATTCCTAACAACTGCTCAGAACTTGCCTGGTGTTGGGTGGGGAGAGAGAGGAAAAGTGCAAAGGGGGATGCTGCAGTTGGGCTATGCATGTGTCATGATACACAGCCATGAAACTCAAAGAAAATGAAAAGAAAAAAAACCCAAATTGGAGACAAAAATATAAGGTAAAATTTGTTACCCTATAAGATTTAATAAGTCAAATGATGTCACTTTTAGATGAAACATGAAGAAAGGAAAGATCTGAGAACAGTATAGCTGAAAGAAGACATCCAGTCAATAGCAGAAAGGAGATACCAGCAATCTACAGGGTAAAAGATGAGCATGGAGTTGGACACTAGAATGAAGAATGAAAACAAAGATTTGCATTTACGCAGAATATTTCATATTCTCAGGATATACTGTAGAAATTTCAGTCAACAGATTACTTGTTGAAATGTAGTCATTGTTGCTATGTTGGGAAACGAGGCAGTCAACTTACACACAGCAAGGAGTCACAAAAATAAGAAGCTGTTTTGATGATATTTGTTCATTATTGGCTAGGACACTGGGAGAACTCGCCTCTTCTGTTTCAAATAGTATCATTGAATCTTTAGGATCTACCTGGACAGGCAATCCCTTGTTTATCATTTCATGTGAAAGCACCACTATCAGCCAAGGCACATAAATATTCCCCTAAATTACATGCTCAAGTCTTGCAATAGGATTTAAATCACAACCTTTTAACTTACATGGAGGCAGTACCACTACTGCAAACAAGAAGGTATAAAGTATGCCTTGATCAAAACCAAGAGCAGGGTCTCTGGTAGAAATGGCCATGGCCTTTCAGCGTCATTTTAACATGAATGTTCTACAGCATCTTGACTGCACTTATTAATTCATTTTGTAATCTGTCCACACACACACACACACACACATTGGGTTATTTCAAAAATAACAAATTCTTGTAATAAAGTATTTTTGAAAAAAATCTTTGCAAACCTTCCAGAATTACAATTTAAGAAGAGCACAAACATACATTTAGACAATTTGCTCACAAGACTGCTTGATATTAACTTCTAAATAACTTCATCTATGATAAATAAAAATTGCTTAATTTAAACACTGTGGAAAGCATAAATTAGAAATCACAGCAATATGCCAACCGGGTAAAAATAAATTGTTAATCTACTTCTATTTGTTGTAGTAGCACAAGAAATACAACACTCACTCTAATTACAATAGCAAATGAAATAGGAAAATAAGACATGCATACGCTACACCAATGCTCCAATCTTAGTTCCTACTTTGGATTCATAGAGGCAAGGTACAAGGTGAAGAAGATTCAGCCTTCCAAAGTATGACACCCAAAAGTACTTAGTTCTAAACTTCATCTACCTGTCAATCTCCCATCCAAACTTAACAAGACAGTAGCTGGCTGGTGCATAGAAATAGGGTACTAATGCTAGAAGACCACCATCTGGGACCTAAAGGAAGAGGAATCTGATGCTTACGAAAGCGACCGGGGCAGGAGTTGGGGAGGCCTTACATTGTGGGAGGCAAAGCCCGAACCACCAGGTTTCCTTGCTGACACAAGTGGACCTTCTCCTCTTTGCCTAAAAATAACTCAAAAAATGACGCAAATTAGAATAGAAATCTCCAGAAAAGTTTACCAGACCTGGTAGCATCTGCAGAGACAGAAACAGAGCTAACGTTTCAAGTAGAGATAGTAGGAACTGCCGATGCTGGAGTCTGAGATAACACAGTGTGGAGCTGGAGGAACACAGCAGGCCAGGCAGCATCAGTAGGACACTAAAGCTGACGTTTCGGGTCAGGACCGACCCAAAACATCAGCTTTCCTGTTCCTCTGATGCTGCCTGGCCTGCTGTGTTCCTCCAGCTCCACACCGTGTTATCTAATGTTTCAAGTACATTTTTATTGTTCTCCCCAGCATTGTTTTCAGGTTAAATTTGCAGTCAACACCCCATTAATATAATTGAAGCCCCAATTAGATATTTAAAGTAGGATCTTTATAAGTACTAAAGTTTTACTGCAACTATACAAGGCCTGAGTGATACCACAGCTGTCATACAGCACAGTTTTAATCTCCTTACAGAACGAAAGCCATACATCATACAGTGAGTGTAATGAGGGTTTATTAAGCTGGTTCCTGGGATGAGGCAATTATCCTATAAGGAGAGATTGAATAGGCAATGCCAATATGATACTTCCTGCCTTTAGAAGCATGAAAAGTGATATCATTGAGATATTTAAACTTCTTGAGGGCTATGACAGATAGACGCAGAAAGTTGTTTCTCATGGCTGGAGAGACAAGAATCATCAGTCATAATCTCAAAATAAGGGGTCTGGCATTCGAGACTGAGGTGGCATAAAATTTCAAGCATGATGAACATTTGAAATTCTCTACCAAAGGGATGCAGTTGTTGAGTTTACTGAGATTAGATGTCAATAGACTTATTTGGATATTGAGGGAATCAGTGTATATAGGATAATGTTCAGTCGGGGTTTTTTGAATGGCAGCCCAGGATCTAGGGACCAAATTGTCTACTCTTGCTCATATTTCTTAAGTTCTTAATTTGTTACAAAATCAGAAATAAGTGTAGGCTATTCGCAAAGGCCATTTAATTGCTCATCTTCCTGGATTTCTGGACAAATGGTTAAAATAACGATTTGATTTATAGCCTTGTCTAAACTTGAAAATGATCTGAATTGGTCTAAATTAAAGTATGGAGGAAAATTCTCAAATCATTTCAGTTTTAGGTTCACAGTTTTTACATATGTCCTCATGCTATTTGCATACCACTCAAGGACTCCAAGAGGGAATTAAATATTCATAAGAGCTACTTTACACTGATCTGAAATGGATCCCAATCTATTTTTTTTCATTGCAATACACCCTGAACACCAATTCATGGACATCAGCTGTGCTCTCAACTTCAATGCAATAATATAAATCTTTGACTCAGTGAGTTGGTGGCAATTTTAATTACTAATTAGCTCTGTGTTGTCATGGAGCTACCAGAACAATATATGTACAAGTAGCATTAACTCTCTCATTGTTTCTGTCCTCCATCTCCACCATCCCACACACACACATACACACACTAAGACACACATACACACACATGCACAAAATCTACCATTATGTTTTCAGAATGCAACGCTGTTTCCAGTTTATTTTAAAACACTGAATTGTTTGGCTCTTCTTTCCTAATTCGTTCACTGTTAGGACAAAAATTCCTGCTTTGCATTTTTCATTAGCAATGTTGTCTGTCCACTGAAAATAAAACCTGCCTTTTAGTTTGTGCAAGTTTGAAGGTGCTGGCACAGACAATTACATTGAATTTGCAGCACAGAGACATATCAGTGAGCTGAACTGAATTCTACCAGTGTTTATGCTACACAAGTCTCCTCCAACTCGAGTTCATCCAAGCCAACCTGCACATCCATCTTTGATTCACTGGAGAAGTCGGCTTATGGATTAGTGAATTTCGTGTCAAATCTACATTGCAGCTGGTAAAACATCGGGCTATTCCAAGAAGCCTTAAACAGTGCTGCTATTATCTTAAATATTAGTTGAGAAAAAATAGATGTTAAATTCCTTAAATTTACATCTATGTAGTTATTATATTGTATCCCATTTACTTATATGCTGCAGCCAAAGTTCTGTTTAGTTCCTACTTTTGTACGTAGATAAATCAATAGCGGTAAGAAGAGTCACAAATAACTAAACCAGCACTGACTTGGTAATTGGTTACACCTAGTTAGTTGTGATACAGGTAAAGAAAGAGGCAAAGTTAATTTCAAGTGTCAAAATACCTGGGATTTAGGCTTAAATTTAATTATCACATGTAAAGACATGCAAATGTAAAAATAGCACTGCGGCTTAACATATCGAGTGAAGAGATCTTTCAACACGACATAAATACACTCAAGTGAGCCAAGCAATGAAAGATATGTCAGTGTGTCCTGACACTCACTTGCTTCTGTAAATTGTTGGAGATACAAATCAACCTTGGTACTTTAAACAAATTTCTTTCAGCAGTAAAACAGTCTCTCTAAACATTTGAACACATTATACTATAGCACTCTGCAGTCAGTTTGTGTAGGATTCTATGACTGCACTCAGAATAGAAATCACAAATTCAAATCACAGAACTTTCAAGCTTGCCTTCACTTTGAAGTCAACTATGCCAATGAGACCACCAGCCCACTTGATGCTAAGGGCCTAATAAAGCTTTTCTTTCATGAAGTGATCCCTGGCACTGCACAATAAAAACAAATGTGGGCATCGAGTGCTATTCAAGCTGTTGGAGGTCTTTCTGCAGGTTCTTCCTGTCAGGCTGCAAAGCCAATCATGGCAACCATCCCATTAAGCTCTGGCAGTCATCCAATGCTCCATGAGCCCCTTCAATGGGCGCAGGCGTCTGCCAATCTGGTCCACACACTCAGCATACTGCGAGAAGTGCAATCAGGCCAAGTTCAACAGAATGACTTTCTAATAACTTTCGACACAAGTCTTCCCTCCTCCATTCAAGCTACATTCTTTTCGCTAATGATGGACTTGATCCAAAATTACAAAAAAAAGGAGTTCAGACCAGCAATTCGATCTTTCATAATGAAAACTTAGCCAAGAGACAAAGACATTAGAGCTCATCGAGTTTGTTAATGATTTGTGTTAAATACCTTCAATAAAAATAATATTTAAATTCAAATCTGCTCAAGCTTCTTTTATTGCATTAGATCATTTTTTAAATAGCATGTATTCTGCCACAAATTATTGCCACATTTTCTATGGCACATTCTTGAACTGCAGTCTTTTTATTTAAGGATTTGTTCAAATTAGGACTGATAATTTGCACAGCACCTCTTTCTTCCTGTGATGTAAGGTTTATGTTATTTTAAATATAATAAGTAATATACCTATATATGATGTAGACATACATATCATTTTAGAGTATAGATTTTAACATTGTACTGTATGGAGTTGGTTAGTCATCTGAAGGATTTTTAAAAAATGACTAGGTTAAACAGTCCTTCCAGAACAGTGACATATTCCAGTATGTGTTAGAGAGCAGTGACTCCAATGTTAATGGAAAATTATTTTTACTATATGGTTCATGACATAAACATTGACATTTATGCGCTTATTTTGGTTTAGGAAAATCAAGGATTGATTTTAGCATTGATAACTCAGACAGTGAAAGTATATAAGTTCAAAAGAGATCTAATGGGGGTCAGAAGAAAAGATACTTTCTCTCCTAGAATGGAGTACAGAGTAATTCAGAGAAAGTATAGTCATTGCGATAAAAATGTTTTAGTTTGTACAACTTCCAGAACAGGAGTTTTTGGTTAGAAATTCATAGGTGATTCATAGCTGAGAAAGTCTGAGCCATTGTTTTGAGAGTTTTGATATAAGAAGACTTTGTGGTTCACTGGAAAGAAATGGAGAGGTTCAATTAGGGTAAACATAAGATTTGACACTCCAGATTTGAGTGTCTGTAAATTATATTGTTTTGTTGTTTGTTTTAAGACCTTTCAGACTGTGTTCTATATTGCAATAGCATTTTTTGTGTAATAAACTTCTGTTCTGTGGTTAAAGGGTATCAGCATCCTTGTGTAACTTTGAGTAAAATCTTCCCTGCTGCTGAACAATGTGAACCACAGTGAGAAAGTTAGGAAATTCAGATGAGATCATTAATGAAGAGCAAAGGAGTTGGGTTGTCATAGAGCACCACCACTGAAGCCTCAATGGGGGATTATTGTAGAGTAAACGGTGGGTAGGACTTAAGGGGTAATCATAAGACTTGCAGACCTAATTGCCGGTGATGTGAGAGAATATGTGGGAAATCAATAGTGGTGGGCTGATGAGGATGATCCATCTTCACCTCTTCCAGAAGCCCCAGCATCACAGATGTTAGTCTTCAGCTAATTTGATTCAATCCATGTGATATCAAGAAATAGCTAATGGCACTGGATACTTTAAAGACTGTGGAGCCTGACAGACCTCAGGCAAGAGCACTGAAGATGTACACTCCAGAACTTGGCTTATCCCTAGCCAAGCTATTCCAGTACAGCTTCAAAATCAGCATCTACCCTACAATGGGAAAATTGCTCAGTTATGCCCAGCATAAAAAAGAGGGAAAAAATCCAAACAAGCAATTGCTACCCTGTCAGTCTACTTTCAATCACTACTGAAGTGATGGAAGGAGTCATCAATGATGCTATCAAGCAACATTTTCTTGACAATAACCTGCTCATTGATGCTAGTGTCCTTTTCCAAATGCAGCAAGACCTGGGCAATATTCAGGTTGGGGCTTTGCAAGTGGCAAGTAACATTCACACCATAAAATGCCAGGCAATGGCCATCTCAAACAAAAGAGAATCTAACCGTCATCCCTTGACATTCAGTGACACTACCATAACTGAATTTTCCACTATCAAATACTGGTGCTTATCATTGACCAAAAACTGAACTGGACTACCCTGTGGCAACCGAGGTAGGTCAGAGGCTAGAAATTCTGCAGTGAATAACTTAACTCCTGACTCCCCAAAGCCTGCTCTCTACCTGCAAGCCACAAGTATAATCAAATACTATCCACTTGCCTGGATGAGTATAGCTCCGTAAACACTCAAGAAACTTAACATCATCCATGGCTAAGCAGCCTGCTTGATTGGCACTGTATCCACAAACATTAACTCCCTCCAGAACTAATGTTCAGTAGCAGCAGTGTGTACCATCCACAAGACGCAGTGATTAAAAATCACCAATGGTCCTTACAAAGCACCTTCCAAACCCATCACCACTTCCGTAGTGAAGGGCATGGGCAGCAGTAGATGTATGGGAACATCACCATCTTCAGGTTTCTTTCTAAGCTACTCACCACCCTGACCTGGAACTAAATCACTGTTCCTTCAGTGTTGCTGGGTCAACATCCTAAAACTCATCCCGTAATGGCATTGTGGGGCTATCTGCAGCAAATGGACTGCTGCAGTTCAAGATGGCACTTCACCAACACCTTCTCAAGGGCAAAAAGGCAGAGGTAATGAATTCTGGCCAAGCCAGCAATGTTCACATTCCACAAATGAATATTTTAAAAATATGTATTAATCTCACTCAATGTATCAAAATTAATCACCATGGCTACAGAAGTATTTACAAATTAATAAATAAAGTCTATTAGGCACACAGGCAAATGGTCATTTGCCACGAGCTCAAATTATGTTAAAATATAGACAAAAGACAACTGAAACTGTATCTTTGAGGGGCATTATCATTGCTCACTACATGTGTCACACTAACAATATTAGCGTATGGGCATTAAAAGATATAATGAGTCACACAGCAGCAATTCTTTATATTCAGTGTCCTTCAAATGTACTCTCAATGAAATGTCCACAATAACATTTTACTTTCCAGGTACTTGAACCAATTTTAAATTATAGAGTGAGAGAATGAAGCTCCACCAGAACAACCACAAATTTTTATCTTGTCCCAAGCATTTTCTGAGTAAAATCAAAAGCTTGTAGTCCATATAAAAAAGTTACCTTCATGTTACTGGTGATGAAAACCTCAAAACGATGTAGAGCTAGCTTCTTTATACTGTTAGTTATTTTTTTGACAGTCACTTTTTTGAAAAGTACTGACCGGCTTTTCGATCTCAATCTGGTCATCTTGTAAAACAACCCCAGACCAACATCATTGATATCAATAGTCAGTTTGAATGACTTTACGAAATTTGGCATGGCTAAAACCAGTGCGATTGTCAAAACATCTTTCAAGTTTTCAAAAGAACTTTGACAGCCTTGCATTCATTCCAATTTTTTTCCATTTTTCAACAAATTCATTAACCGAAGGCACAACGACTATTCTGAAGTTCAAAGCAAACTTGTGCCAAAATCGATTTTGCCTATATTATGTAAAATTTCATGTTTTGGACTAGTCACAAGGAAATCAAAAATGGCCTGTACTTTCACTTCTCTAGTTATTATTTGTCATTAAAGCCCATGAATGTGGCTATAAGTCACTATTGCTTTGTCAAATTCACTCTTAGCCAGATTTGTAACCAAGTTAGCTTTTTGCTACTGATCAAACAGTTCAGTCAGATGGTGTAAAGGTTCTTCTCCTGGCTAAAATAGCCAAATCAGTGATGATATAGAACAGTTTTATAATACTTCAATGATTTGTTAGTTTCTCATTGGAATTTTGCCAGTGCGTTTTTCATCGCAAATGACATAACTTTGTAACTTGATGAAGTGCATCAGGTATTACAAAATATATTATTTCTTTGTCTCTGTTGGTCAATGTAAATTCACAATATCCTTCTAGCACATTGAATATCGTGACAACTCATGTATGTCCAATTTGTTAAATACAATTTTCCAATTTTGCAATAGGTGTCCATTTTTTTACCACACTAACTTTGCATTAATCAAGACAGAATCTTTCGACAAATCATGATAGGTAAACTCCACCTACTATGACTCAATTCAATAAAGTCATTGTCCACATGAAATTAATCTCTTCCCTCAATTAAGCCAGCCTTTCTGGATTGAATCTGTAAGGGTCTTGTTTAATATAAGCGACACATTGCAGAAATTAACATAGTGAACAGACAAAACTGTTTCTCTGGGTGTAATTCACACAAATCTATTATTTATTCTGTAGTGGCCTTTGTAGGACTTGTCAATCGTTATCTGTAGGATGAAACTTTATGCTACCCAACTTTTAAAGCACCTCCATCTTTGATAATCTGACTGTTGGAAAGTCAACTCCTGAATTTTCAATTTCTGATTCATTCAAAAATTGTTCTAATAGTTCTGTTACATTCTCTACTTTGACCACTATTGTAATACACTTTTCCATTAACTATTTTCACTGTCATAACATCTTTTCGCCATGCTATCATGACACACTTATCGATTATTTCTTCTGTATGGAGTATGCATTCCATAATTAATTGAGTTTCATCTTGACTTGATAAGGCCAAGTGAATTTTGCTTTTAATGTTTTCCCAGAGACAGTTAACAACACTATCACCTTGTCTCCGGCAAGAAAATTTTGAACCTAGGCTTTTTATATGTCCAAGTTTGATCGTTTGCTTGGCACCTTTCAATTCTTTTTAGCCAAAGCACATGTCCTAGTTGTTATCTTTCTGATACTCAAACAGACTGTATCTTTATATAATCCTGGCCAATAAAACTGCTTTCCTATTTTAGCCTATGTTTTCCTTATCTCCAAATGACCTGCATTGGAATGTTGTGAGCCACTCATAAAATTCCATTACAATACTCAAATGGAACTACTGCCTAATGGACCATCTGCCTCATTGGCTGCTTTTGAATTGGTCTCCATTTCATCTCTAATCCTTGGTTTTTCCAAGTAATATCGTTCAGGGTATTGTTTTTAATTCAATTTTGGAGTTGGTTGTTTGTTACTAATTTACCAAATTGAAGCATTTGCGTGCATTTCTATTAATGAATGTAGGCTAAGTATATCAGCTTCATTTTCTTTACCTTCATCATTTTCAATGAAATATTCAAAAATTTTATTCCGTAATTGAATTTCCAAATCATCTCCCTGTTTCATCCATTCCTTTTCTTCCTGTCTAATTCTACAGGATTGAGATCTAGTCATAACACATCCAGGAATCAATCCAGAGTGCTCCTCCTATAACATTTTGGTTTATTCTACCTCCACTGATTGTCCCATCACCCTCGGCAAGCCCACTATTCGTGAATGTTCCAGGTCATTTCCCAAAAATAAATTTATTCCTTCTCTAGAAATGCGTTTCTCTACCACTACTTCAACTTTTCCATTTACCAAGTTTTTCTTCAATCCTCGGTATAATGAGATTGGTTTGTAAACTCCATTTATATCTCCAATTATATTCACTCCTTCATTAATACTCCCTCCCCACAAGGAAAACTGTTAGCTTCAGCAGCCAGTATCAGTGTCTCTTACTATCTTGGTTGGCTTACCTCCTTGATTTGTAATATAAGGAAATACCTCCCCTTTAGAGATAAAATACTCAGAACTTCTGATAGTTTAATTCTCCTTGTCAGTATTCAAAGAATAGTTTTTATGACTATCTCAAGTTATCTTTCCCTTCTTAGTACATTGTAAGGTAACATATTCTGTTTGTATTACTGCTACATTTTAATGCCTAAATCATCTTCTGATGCTCCCTTTTCTGAGGACATCTGAAACATTCATACTATTGCAATTGGTTTCGCACTTAATTTTCAATCATTAGCTTTTGCGTGTCCAGTCTTATTTCAATGGAACTACGTTAATGCCTTTATATCGCCTTTTGGTTTCAGCTTTTCTCCTTTATTATGTTGGCATCATTCTGTCTGTCCTCTAAAGCTAGTACCTCTTCTATATTATTTGCTCTGTGCTGGTCCCTGTCTAAATCATATTCGCTAATTTCCCCATCTCTTTGGACTTCAATGGTTTTATTTTAATTTCATCTCCTTCTGATCATCTCTTGTCCTCACTTTCCATCTTCCTCTGTTCTTTTTTCCTTTGCTCTGATTCAGGTCTTTTCATTTTTCTGTTCTTCTCTAAATTCAGACATTTTTTAAAACCACTTCTAACTGCATCTTTTGGCAATTCGAGCTGTGATATTCAAGTTTCAGATTTCTACTCTTCCAATTCTACATGTCAGGAAATTGGTTGAAGTATCTTATCCTTGCATGAAAATAAAACAAAGACCCTATACAGATGCTGGCCATCTGAAACGAAAACAGAAATCACTGGAAAAACTCAGCAGGTCTTCCAGCATCCGTAAAGAGAAAGCAGAGTCAACATTCGGAAGAAGAATCAGGGTACTCAAAACATTAACTTTTCTTTGTCTCCACAGATGCTGCCGAGCCTGCTGAGTTTCTCCACCAATTTCTGCTTTTGTTGTGCTCAGGTGACCCTGCTTTAACTTCTACTTTCTGAATATCTTGCTTTCCGCTTACACCATGTGAGAGAATTGGACACGCAGGATGTCATAAAGGCATGGTACATTGTTATTCAGATGAATTTGGGAAGATAGTGGAAGAAACCATGTTAGCCTTGTGAAAAGAAATCCTCTATGAAACTTGTCTAAAAATGACACTTACCAATTTTCAGTAAGATTCACCCCTATGCTTCAATGATTAACCACCACTTTGAGTAAAATGAATAATATGTATATGATCTGTCAGGTCAGATCTCATTCATGTATCTGACTAATACAATAGTCCCATCATCTGGAATCATCACATTACTGTGAATAAATAGTGTTTGGAAAATAGACTACAGTCTTTTGCCATCTTGTATGTACAGTCGCCGGGGGAATAAAAAGGTTCTTGCAAGGTCCAACAATTATTTCCTGCACAAGAACCATTCTGAATTACATTAAACTTTGAGAAACTGTTACTTTGTTAAATGCTACCAAACAGTTTTGTGGTTGTTTTAAACAAATAAGTCATTAAATGATGAACTAACAAAATATTGATTTATTTTAACTGCCAAATTGCTATTTGACTGAGGGCATTTTAATTTGCAGTCATTCATGACAAGATTATGTTATTTATATCAGACACTGGTACAGAGTGGTGATCACATAGGGTCCAACTAATGCAGAATCAGTGGCTGTCTTATGGCATAATTTTAGATAAAATAATTTTACTTATACATTTCCTCTACCTGCCTCAGAAATATTCCACTCATTTTGCTAAATGTTGAACAATATTGAATGGAGAAACCGCAAGCTGTATGTCAATGACAAAAATAGATATTTTACATGAGAAGTTTGCTTGTAAGGTATGAAGGAAATGTAAAACAAGATCCTAATTATCTTTCTTGACAAATACTTCCTAAATTTATCACTGTTTTACACCAGAATAACTGGCTTATTCTTTACAACAGTACTTTTTTTCGGTAAGTAACCTGATGGGATTTGTAATCTGAAGTAATGTGGTCCATTTATTTACCACTTAAATATGTTTACCATTTGCATCTATTTTAGAATTTTGCATCTGATCACTATATCCATCAACTTGCATGTCGTATCGTCAGACATGTAAATTCCTGTCACATTAAAAAGAAAAGTACTAAGAAAGTCAGTTTCACCTCTAATCGACCTGAACATCTGCTGAGACTATTCAATTTCTAATTGATGCAAAAACTACCATCTAATTGACTTCAGGAGTCGCACTTTTTAAAAGGAAGCCAGTTCGACCTCTAATTTACCTGAGGATCTGCTAAGACTAATCAGCATGTAATCAGTTTCAAGAATAAAGATCAATTGCACCTTGTAGCCTTAAAGAAACATGTTATGCATCAATAACAAAATAATGCCTGGCCATAGTTTGTGGGATAATACTCTTGTGTAATAAATTACTAATTACTTTGAGCAACACCATGGGAGATTTGTTAATGATTATTAAGAAGCTAAATATTGTCAAGACTGTTGTGCATGAAAGGTTTGTAATGGTTCTTTGTGTACTTATACATAACTAACTAATGAACAGAGATGGGAAAAGAACTCAAAGTACCCAATTACCTTTTAAGTTTAATAATAGATAGGTCATCACAAACTCAAATTTACTTCAGCATTGTGTTTGTCAAACTGGTGCAAGAGATTTCTTATGTTGTTTTCTCATTACTCGGTCTCTCTTTTCCTGAAAATGTTGACTTCTAATTGTAGCATGATTCCACACCACCTATGGGGCAACCTTCGCAGGGAGTAGTATTAAATTGTTCCACTTTGGAGGAAATACAGTTAATAATGATTGTATATCCTTAATTGATGTATGCAAACATCCAAGATGGTCAATTAATAGCCATCAAAATTGTGGTCCTGACCAAATTTCAATTCCTAATCCGGGAGATTAAGATCTTTTCCTCACTGATGCAGATTGGCTAACACAGCACTGGATGGGTCGTGTGATGTTCTTTATTGGAATAGGTCAGCTACTCACTGGCTAAAACCACTGATCTGTCAGAGAAGCATTTCTAATTGGCTAACCAATGTCTTTACAAAACATATTGCATCCTTTTGCAATATGGAAGACTGGGATTTCCTTATGATGAATAAAATCAACAGTAACACATCCAGGTATGCTTCCTGGAATGATCGGTAGTTTTCTCAGCTGCTTATTACGCTCTCAGCAAGAAAAATTTGAAATCAAACAAGATGTCACAAAAGATATCAAAGATATGTGTAAGGACAAATACAAAATTCACTGCAAAACTGAGCTGTTATTACATTAGACCAAGAAATCAGCTTCTTTCAGTATAATTTAGTGAATTCTCCATTATATATTGCCATTTCTGTAAGAACATTGGGTGTTAAAGAAGTTAAACATTCATTCACATACAATTTGGATTATAGCTTTTAATGTTAAAATTGCATGACATGTTATGTTAAAATACATGCTTGCTAAGAGATTCTGAACAAATGAGCGCAGCAATAAATATTTTGTAATTTATTTGTAAATTTGAGGCTTTATGGCTTGACAGGACTATTAGCAATGAAAGCAGCTTCATATTGACTGAAACCATGAGTCCACAAGAGTGCACAGCATCAACAATAGCAATGGATGGTCATGTCCCTATTGGCTGCACATACAGTTGCTTAGCAACATGCATTATTCCCTTATTCTGTTTTTCTGGGTGGGGATCATTTTGCACTTTAATCTATTGAGCAAAAGAGTTTCTTTAAAACAATATCCGTATTATATTTCTGACACAGCAACTATTCTAGTCCTTCAGATGCCGTAAAAAGAAGGAATAATGGAACTCCATTGCAATTATAAGTTAACAATCTAGTATTTGATCTGAAAAATATGACTATTTTCCAAATCAGACTCCGACCAGTGTAAATATGGTCAATGCTTTACTTTTTGAAGCACAGATCCAATTGACTTTTTAGCATCATAAAAAGTCATTTGGATTTCCGGCAACTTGACACTCATCACTGTGTGCAGACATAACACAACTGGTCACTTTGTACTGACATAAGTTAAGCGATTTGAAGAAAGAGTTAAAATGTTTCACTCAAAATTCAGAGAATGGTCAATAAAGTGTGATAGAACTACCAAGTGCAATGATTAAAATGCGCAGAATATGTAACAATACATTGGTGTTTTATAGTTTCAAAAGATGAGAGAATGAACATTATTCTTGTTTTAATTTGAAGATAGCATTTTAAAAATAGTCATGTCGCTCAAAATGAAACGTGTTCCATTATATATTATATGTATTCATTAGGCATTGAACCTTGTTAAGACTGCCAGCGTAATGTTTTGGTATTTGAATTCTGATTCAGCAACTCTGCCAATCTTCATGCAGCAATCTTTGTCACACATGCATTTCAGTTAAGAATTCTAGATCCACTATTTAATACTTGCTTCCTTGTCTACTAATGCTAATTCACACTTGGTGAAATCAATTTTATTACAGTCCTTAATGAAATAAAAATCTGCTGAATATGACAGCATAATGAGGTGGCATTCACAAGCTTCCATATCAATTTCTAAGTATAATAGTTTTATCTGCTGAATCTGCACTTCCCACTGGTTTTTCATCTTCTCTGCGGGCTTTTCAGTCATATTGACTGACCAGACTATAACTATGTAATTATTTATAGACATCTGTAACCAAAACGGGGGAATTTCACTCCTGCACTCAAGTGAGCCTGTAGAGTATTGGGCCTGCCCCTAAAAAGAACACTGTTACTAAGCAACCACCCAGGTTGCCATGGTGAATCTAAGTGAGCAGCTGGTCCAATCAGCATTAACTCCAGGCTAGCAAGAAAAAGTCTATGAATTTCATGCCAATACACGCAGGAGGAAAAACTGGTCAGGCATGCATGATGCTGAGTGTATTGAGTACAACCTGCCAGAACTTAGCAAACCCAATGCTTCAAACAGCAATTACAGTGTGTGAACTTCAATGTCATTTCTTTCAAAACTATTATTCAAATATTATAATAAAAAAGACAAATCCAGGCAAATCTTCTACAATGGGATATGTCATTTAAAATACTAGCAACATTATAAAGATTTTGACATTTATTCACAGGACACACAAGCTCCAAAACCATGCATGCCTTCAATCACCTTCCCAGTTCATTCCACCACCCTCTATTTAGTGTCCAAATTCACCTCACAGCCTTGGGCTATAAATATATAAGTGTACACTATTATCCTTTTCATCTATTAACTCAATAACAGATCATAAGTCCAGAACCTTGTGTGTACTGTTAAATTATTTACACGAAGCTCATTTTGATTAGCAAATCACAATGATAGCAGATCCTCAATGCATGGAAAAATGTAGGGTACATAACAATAAACAGCCCTCTATTTGGAATTCATACAAGCAGACACAGTTATTTTCAAAATGTTTTTCACTCCATATTTAAGCAAATAAATATTTTGCATTCAACATTTGTTCGCATTTAGAGATAGTATTTACCTTCCATCAACATATCCAAATAAACATGTTTGAAATGTCCATATCTACTTTCAGGATTTTCGTCTTTGAGCTCACGGATGGGTAACGTATCTTTTTAATAATTTTTTGCATGGAAATATTATGAAGTGTAAATATATCTGGTGCACCCTGCCCAAATTTGAAAACTTTGTTTGGAACTAGGATGACGAGACACTGAAAAATATCTGTAGCTGTCTGGCAGCTTGCAATAACTACTTCAGTTTTAAAATTCATTGGTAGCGAGATCCCTCAGATACGGTCTTAATTTGCTGAACATTAGTGCTCCTTACTTGCACCATAAACCTTGCAATGGAGTAGTCGGAAATGATTGAATTCTTTTATTTTAGTATTTAATAGACTTAAAGTTAGATTTATTTTGATGCACAGTGATTCTGAACAAAACAGTTGGGATTTATCTCAATCATGTTGAATCTTTTATTTCGTCATCGAATCCACTATTCAGAGAACCAACATGTTGCGTATTGTGTTGTTAATATAAGTTTATACTGTCAAACAGGCTGTGAAATGCTTCTTTTTTTGAAGTCCATTACATCCATTATGCAAGAGAAAGAAAGGGTAAAATGTTTAACACAAGCTTCGAGCAGCTAGGGAGGCATAATGCCCTGCTCCAAATTCAGATTTAGCTTCAAATGCAAATTAGGGCATGTCTTCCCCTCCCCCTCCCCTGACACACACTTTAATCTGCTGAAGCTGTAATTAGGAGTGAAGGAAGCCACACACTGGGTTTTTGAACCAAAGACTACAGAAAAATACAACAAAGAATAGAAATGGAGAGCTTTGCCCAGCACAGAATGGAATGTCATTAAGAGAGACCATGAGCTCTATTCTATCCACAGTGAGTGCAGGATCAGGACAGATTAATGCAAGTATAGACTGCAGTTAAAGTGAGGATCTTTGCACTTTAATCATTTCTAATGTTCTGGTTTGCACATCTATCTGGGTTATTCTCAAATAAAAGTGCAGCAAGCAGTGCACACTTTACAACAGGCAATCTATTCTAATGTCCTGAACCAAAGCCAGCAACTGCAGAAGCCCACATTGTAGTGTTCTGTGCTTGCTCACTGAACCAGAACAATACCAGTTTATAGAACAATAATAAACTAAAAGGATGTGTTAATTGGCTATAAATGCCCATTGTCATCAAACAATAGTATAAAATAAAAAACTGCATCAAATATGCTGCAAGTGTCATATCAATTTTCCCATCATCCTTTTGCATCTAGTCAAGCAACTGAAAAGGGATTGTCATCCCAATAGAACGACTTCCATTACACTTTACTGCACTTGTAAACAGAGCTAAACAATAGCATGATTAGTGACTTTAATGAAAATTTTAATTTCAATGCTTCACACAAGAACTGCATTACTATAGATCATGCTGCAGTAGCTATGCATAGGCAAACTCTCCCCAGAACGAAAATAATTGTTTTCAAGTGGAGAATCTGCATTAGATGGTTCAAACTGTTGGCCATATCTCTTGGGTGCAATTCGTGTTTCTCGGGGAGGCTGTACCTTCCAGAAATTCAGCATAAAATTTAGCTTAACTGTCCAACACAATACGGAGGCAATGGTGTCTGATCATCATTTAGATGACCTATTAACCCAATTGAAGTGGATGATACAATTCCATGACCCTGTTAAAATTTTCCTCTTCCACAGTGCGAGATTCACTGCGGCATATAAATTGACAACTTTCTGCTCTGCAATAAAATTGAACATTTTATTAAATGGATGAGGGAACAAAATGTAACATTTCAAAGTTTGCAGATGATAGCAGGTTGGGTGGGAGGGTGAACTGTGACAAGGATGCAGAGATCCTTCAGCATCAACCAGCTGGGTGAGTGGGCAAATCGATGGCAGATGCAATATAATTCGGATAAATGTGAGGTTATTCACTTCAGAAGCAAAAACAAGAAATCAGATTATGACCCGAATGGCTGTACATTGGAAGAGGAGAGTGTGCAGTGGGACCTGGATGGTCTTGTGCACCAGAGCTGAAGGTAAGCATGCAGGTGCAGCAGGCGGTAAAGCAGGCAAATCGTAGGTTGGCCTACATTGTGAGATGTTTTGAGTACAGGGACAGGGATGTGTTGTTGCAGTTGTACAGGGCCTTGGTGAGACCACACCTGAAATGGTGTGTTGAATTTTGGTATCTTTTACTGAGGAAAGATGTTCTTGCTCTCAAGGGAGTGCAGCGAAGCTTTACAAGACTGATTCCAGAGATGGCGGGTCTGACATATGAGGAGAGATCGATTAGTTTGGGATTGGTTTCACTAGATTTCAGACCAATGAGGGGTGTCTCACCGAGACTTATAAAATTCTAACAGGACTGGACAGAGTAGATGCAGGGAGGATGTTCTGGATGATGGGTGTGTCCAGAACCAGGGGTTACAGTATGAAGATTTGGGATAGAACATTTAGGATGGAGATGAGGAGACATTTCTTCACCCAAAGACGAGTGAGCCTGTGAAATTCATTACTGCAGGAAGTAGTTAATGCCAAAACATTGAATGCATTCAAGAGGTGACTAGGTATAGCACATGGGCCGAATGGGATCAAAGGTTATGGGGAGAAAGCAGGATTAAGCTATTGAGTTGGATGATCAGCCATGATCATGAAGAATGAAGAATGATCATGAAGATCATGAAGGAGCAGGCTCAAAGGGTTGAAGGGCCTCCTCCTGTTCCTATCTTCTCTGTTTCTTTGTGAAGCACAAGTGGGTCAGTCATTGACAAAAATGTTTTAAAAAGATCAAAGAACAGTATCCATGGAGATTTCTCTGATTTTCTTTTACTATAATCCCCATAGATGATCAACTAGACATTTTGGAGAAATGATATACACGCCAATTCTTTGGTTTTCTAATGATCTTCATGATCAAAGTCATGATAGGCTATCTGGAGAATCCTTCCAAAAGTGAATGTTCAATGTCTTTCTAGCTGGCAGTCTTAACAAAGTGGGAATAGATTCACCTTCAGGTTACAGCCAGTTGTGTAAGGGCTGTGCATTGAACCAGATAAAAATAAATAGTGCATTTTCTTGGTGTCCTGACCAATATTTCTCAACAAAAGCAATCAAAAACTGTGATTATTCTTACAATTGTAAAATGTTGTGTATGCTTGATCCACATTGAGAGTTAAGCACTAAAGAGTTTGGGCTGACGTATTATTGCAGAGTGATGGGTCAGATATGATTTTGCGAGCAATGCCCCAAATGCTCTCTAAGCTAGATGTAAAAGATCATATGACATTATCTGTACCAAAGCAAACAACTAATTTCCAGTGTCCTGATCTGTCAGTAGCACATAGATAAAATCTGGTCATTATCGGAGTTCTGTTTGTGGGAACTAGCTGAGTGGATAACTGAAATGGCTCCTGTCTTTTCTACAGGACAACAATGACTACTTGTCACAAACCACTCCATTGGCTATAATGTGTTTCAAGATGTTCAGAGGCCATGAAAGAGATTATATTAATGCAATTTTTATTATGGACAATTTTACTTTGTTGAGGCATACATGGAGTGGAGAATGTCAATGTCCATAATGAATAATGACTCAATAGCATGGTTGGCAGAAAAACTGACTGAGTTCTAAAGGTCATATCCAACAGCTTGAGCATCAGGCAAGTAGCGTGAGGACCAATAAGAGGGAAAAACATTCATGACCTTATCTGCACTAAGTTACTTGCTACAAAAGTGTCGTGCGTGACAATATTGGCAGGACTGACTTCTGCATTGTCTGCATTGAAATGAAGTCCCATATTCACACCAAAAACATGCCTCATTGCCTTGAGTGGCATCACTACAATGCAAAATGGAAAGTTTCAGAACAGAAACAACAGTTGAAAAGTGGCCATCCATAAGGCGTAATGGATTATCAGCAGTATTCCACTAAAATCTGTAACCTCAGTGCCTGGTATATTCCCTAAATACCATTACTTTCAAGTGAAGGGACCAATCCTGATTTACTAAGGAACGTAGGAATACATGAACATGCTAGGAACAGCACCAGAGGTACTTAAAAATGAAATGCCAATCAAATGAATCTACAACATAGTACTGATACTAGCTAAGCAAGGAAGACAATGCTATCAAGCAGCAATTACTCATTATAACCTGCTCATAGTTGTTCAGTTTGGGTTCCAGAAGGATCACTCTTCTTCAGTCTTCCCTACAGCTTTGATTTCAAAGCTGAGAGTAATTGACTTCGAGGCAGCATTTGATGAATTGTTGCATTAAGAAGCCCTAGCAAAATGGAAGTCAATGCAAATCAGAGGAAGCATTGCCCACTGGTTAGAATTATATCAAGGAAACAAGAAGATGTTTGTGGTTATTGGAGGCCAATCATCTCATCTCCAGGAGATTGATGCAAAGTTTCCTTACGCCAGTGTCCTAATTTTAACCATCTTCAGCAATTTCATCCACGAGTTGTCCTCCAACATAAGGTCAGAAACTGCATGCTGATGACTGCAATGTGTTTTGTAAGACTCACAACTCCTCTGATGTGGAAGCAGTTTGTGCCCACACACATTACCTAAGTAACATGCAGGCTGCAGGCTGACATGTGGCAAGCAACTTTTGTGTTACACAAAAGCCAGAAATGACCATGTCCAACAACAATCTCACTATTTCCTTGACATTCATTATCATCGCTCAATCTTCCACAATCAACATTCTGCTGTTCATCAATAACCAGAAACTTGGACCAACCAAGCAAAAACTGTGGCTAAAGGAAAATTAGAAGCTGGGCAAGGAATTCTGTGGTAGCTAACTCCCCTAAAGCATGTCCACCATCTCCAAAGCACAAATCAGGAGAGAGTATTGGAATACTCCCCATGTCATTGAATACACAATTCCAATAGCACTTAAAAAGCTTGACTGTATCCAAAACAAACAAACCACCCCATCCAACATTTTAGATATTCACTCTCTCTATCATTGCAACATGTACCATCCAAAAGAAACATTGCAGCAATTTGCTAAAACTTCTTGAACTGTACATTCCAAAGCCATGAACTTTTCCTTGTCAAAGAACCATGACAAAAGATGCATGGAAATACCACCACGATACACACCACCATCCTCACTCGGAATTCTACCAAGCTTCCTGTTACTGGGTCAAAATATTGGAATGTCCTTTTCTAACAACACTGTTGGTGTATCAACACCACCTGGACTGCAGCAGTTCAAGAATGTATCTCACCATAACACATTTTTAAGGACAATCAGCGATAAGCAATAAATGCTGACCTTGCCAGAGACCCTATCATCAATGAATTTATACATTACACAGGTTATACTGTGACCGGTAGGAACTGTTTGTCTACTACCCAACAAAGATTTCAAGCCTATTCACCGTATCTTCGATTAATGCCAGTGATACGCCAAGACATTGAAAGCTGATGCTTTGAAATAATTAAATTTAGTTTCATCAATAATTAGAAATTAATTGTTTAGCTTGTGCAAGTGATATGGATAATCTGCATGTGGCAATAAATAAATAAAGTGGACTGAAAAGCTTTGGCCTAACTCCATAGATAAGTTCCTGAAGAGCTGATGAAAAATTTATTCTGGTCAACTAACTTTTCAATGTTGTGATTTTCTTCTATCTAAAATCTATTCTCACAAATCTGATAATGGCATGAGAAAGCTTAGACTTCACAAGGTTGCTAAGCAAAAGCGTAAGTTTGCATTTGTCAAAAATCTTGCATCAGTCACTCTCTGTAGTTGATTGTACCTGCAAAGGGCCTTCAGACTGATGTATGCATTCATCAAAGAAAGTAGGTATTAGCTCTTTATCATCTCCACACAAAAAGCTGTAGAAGATTGAAATGATTTTGTTTAAAGTTACAATTAAAAATATTCAGTTCAAAGGGTGATCTGACCTGGTCAGTCCTGGAGTATTGCGTTGTTGGGTTGATTTTCTAATCAATTTGCTCCTTGTTTTTGTGAAAAATCATTAACTTCATTCAATGTTGGCACAAAATGTTCCCATTCAGAGTTGCTTTAAGTTTTTTTGAAAGACTATCCATACAAGTCTGTTTCCGAAGAAGAAGAGTCATACTGGATTTGAAATGTTAACTCTGATTCTCTCTTCACAGATCTCCTGGTTTTCTCCAGAATTTTCTGTGTTTGTTTCAGATTCCCAGCATCTGCAGTATTTTGCTTTCATCCATAGAAATTTATTGGTCATAATTGATTAGTCTTCCATAGAATGTAAGCATTACTAGGAAGGCCAACATTTGTTGCCCACCTCTAACTGCCATAAGCAGTTTGCTCAAACATTTCAGTGGGCATTTGAAAGTCAACCACATTACTGTGGATCTAGACTTACAGGCTGGACCAAATAGGTACCACAGATTTCCTTTCTAAGCAGCCATTAACAAACCAGATGGGTTTATAAAGTTTTATAGATACCATTACTGATACAAGCGTTCAATTCTAGATTTTATGAATCAAATTTAAATTCCAGCACAGTATGATTTAAACCTATGCTTTTGTGTTATTAGTCTAATGACATTACCACTACACCAACCTCAGGATCTGATCCTTCAAACAGAATCATCAGCCTTCCTGGTACAAGGACATGGTTTAATTCTACTTCCAGCCTATCTGCAGTGACCTAGTTCAGGTCCTGTTAAATTTTACTATACACGTCTGGACAGGTTCATTTGTGTCAGTTATGGCAAAGACATTCATTATTTTCTCTGCCTAACTATTATTTTCCATTGTAATCATTGGGAATAATGCTTATCATGGAAAAATTCTTTGTCATAAAGAAAATCATCACCATTTTGCAATGCCTCAAGATTCTTTGTGCTGAGCATTCTCATTTCCAACCATAAATTTTGTCAAATATTGAAAAAGACACTTTTAATGTTTGTTTTAATTTTGTTTTAATGTTTTGTTTTATGTTTTTAATCTGTACTGTTATTAAAATCTTATTGTGTCTTGTGAACTTAATTATTCAGAATATGTAGCGTATGGTAACTTAAATTGGTTCACTGTTTGGTTTAAGTAATTGGAGCAATCTGCATTTCATCCCCAATTCTTAAAATAACCCCACAACGTTAAATCTATTTTGGATTTTAAGCAGGCTGCAATATTAACGAAAGTTAACCTGTCTTGCATGGACCACGTATCCACATGAAAGAAATTGGACATTAAAGTTCTCAGAAGGGAAAAGCAGCAAATGACACAAACTGATATGACTTGTCCTGTATGCTTAAAATGGAGCTCCAGTTTAAATAGCATGTTGATTGTATGGCTGGCTTTTTACTCTTTTACCTTCTGTGTTACCAATAATTCATTTATAAACAACCATTCTTGAATGTGCAAGTTAGTTCCAAATATCATATTATGTACTGTGTTATGTTCAGATGTAATATAGACAACTACGCCAGCTTCCTCTTGCCTTGTGATCAATCTCCAGCCTTGCAGAGCTCTGTCCTATCCATCTAGCTGGATCCGCCTCTGTTGCTTACTATTATCCTAAAGATGCAACCTGCTATGGGTCATGTATTTGTCTTGTGCAACCCACAACAACATATTAGCACACTTGAAATGACTATCCATCTAAGACGATGGAAGCCAAGCTCACTCATCCCATTGGTTATGAGTTTGCTAGTTTAAACCTCCTCTAGTGAATGTTTGAGATAACAAGGTGTGGAGCTAGATGAACGCAGCAGGCCAAGCAGCATCATAGGAGCAGAAAAGCTTGACGTTTTGGGCCTAGACCCTTCATCAGAAACCTATTATCTCTAGTGAATGTTTTTCTTTTTGGAAAGCTCCAATAGTAATCCTTTGTACAAAAGTACACTACTATATGGTATTTAAAATAACAGCTGTTTAAATGAACAGTTGCTAACTTTAATAATGTTTTAGAGAATAATGTACCAACATCTTACTTCAAGATTTACTGGGTTAGTGAAACTGACCTTGAAATCTCTGCAACAGTGAAAATAATAGTTACTCAAGTCAGATTCAATCTGAAAAAAACTCTGCCAATAGAATTTTAATTTCCTTCCCAGAATTTACTCCATTAGCTTCATTTGCCCACTCCAATCTGATCATAGAAGCCTAACAATGGAATGAAACAAGTCCCAGGTTGATTATCGAGTGGTTAATGTGTGAAATTGCAGCAAAAGTATTCATAGTAGTGTACAACAAAATTAGCTAGAAATGTTTCAATAGGTGACGGTAAACTGGAAAGCGTACAAAATGTTCAACGTAAATATAAAACACACATAGAGAAGCCTCTCTTTATATCCAAATGTTCAATGAGCTTTGTAACACACCTCAATTCTGATTATGAATTTGTGAAGACCACATTCCACAAAGGGAATGCTAGATCATTCCACTGTTCATTTTTGTCCATGGAGCAGCTGATTGAATAAATAATACCACTGAGGCAATGATTTTAGCTATAATAAAAGCAAGACTTCAAATGGTAGAGGTTGAGATGGAAGTAATCTAAGTGTTTTAGGAATTCAGGAAGAATCAAATAACTTCTTAATAATGTTAACCAGAATTAGTGCAGCTGCACTGTACAGTTAAATTATATATTTTATTCATGCCCCCATGTGAAGTCATTGAAATATATCTGTTTCTCTGGATATAAGACTTAATTAAATGTAAAGTAAAGTGGCAATAAGTGCATTGCAGTGTGTGAAATGGAAAGGTTTTATCCTAAATTAATCCCATACTAGAAAACATTAAAATTACACATTCATGATTATGGCAAAGATCATTTTCCAACAAATATATTTTAATGTTGAATGCATTAGGAGATCTGCAAAGGATGATAGTAAATGATTGGTCAATTATAAGACTTAAGAGCTGTTCATGTCAATAATGATGAATTTTGACTAATACTGTGTGCACACTATGTCCAAAAGTTGACCAGTACGGGGTAAAATTTCCACAAAAATCCCCTTTTCCACCTAACTTACATCCCTCATGCATTGAATCCACCCAGGATTACATGTTTCTCTGTGACATTCAATGTTCCATGGACAGCTGCTCTGACTGCATCCTGAGATCCACACTCAGTGCCATGCGGTGTCATATGCACACTCTCAAACTTTCTCTCCAACAGCATTGCAACACACTGGCGCAGGGCTGCACCACTCCGCAGTCCCACTTCATCCTCTGCCTCATTCACCGTACTAACAAGAAACTTTTTCTTTTCCTTTCAGGCATTAAGGCCCACAAGATGCAACATCTCAGAGATACCCATGGCCCTTTGGAACTTTCCCTCCCCTTTCCTCTCACTCCATCCCCTTCCCCAACTCCACCTCCTGTCAGGTATTCACTATCCCTCCCAACCTTCCGCTCTCTGATGCTGAATTTTCTGTACTCAGCAAAAGTATCAGTTTTATCCCTCTGCATCCCCATCTTAATAAGTTTCAGGCATGACATGACATCAAACTCTTCTTTTGCCATCTTCACCTCCATGCCCATTTCTTTGAGCAAGAGTCCTCTGCCCGTCCCAGAGTCCCCTTCGCCTAGCTCCAACACTCTCGTTCCACCTGGACCCCTCCATTTAGCCTTTTACCTGCACTTGATCTGCTCATTGAGAGCTGTCGACATGATATTGCTGGCATCACTTTCTCTGCCCCTCCCCTCACAGTATCTAAGCTGGCTCCCTCTGAATTGACTCACCTGGGGAAATAGATCCAACCCTAACTTTGTTATTAAGCCTGCCAATAAGGGTGGTGATGTTGTAGTCTGGCGTACTGACATCTACATTGCAGAGGCTGAGCGCCAGCTCTCAGACACCCCTTCCTGGACCATGACACCACCATGGAACATTAGGCCATTGTATCAAATACGGTCACTGACCTCATTTCATCTAGTAATCTGCCCGCCATTGTCTGCAAGCTGACGGAGACCCAATCCCTGCACAGCTCACTTCTACCTCCTTCTGAAAATCCACAAACAAGACTGCCAAGGCAGACCCATTGTTTCAGCCTGCTCCAGTTCCACCAAACTTGTCTCTTCCTACCTTGACTTGGTCATTTCTCCCCGGTCCAGTCTGCAGGCTACAGCCAACTCCTCTTTACGATGGATGTACAATCTCTTTACACGTCCATCCCTCACCAGGATGGCCTAAGGCTCTCCACTTCTTCCTGGAGCAAAGGCCTGACCATCCACCCACCACCACTCCCCCCCGCTTGGCTGAGCTCGCCGTCACCCTCAACGACTTCTCTTTTAACTCCACTCATTTTCTTCAGGTCCAAGGGATGGTCATGAGTACACGCATGGGCACCAGTTATGCCTGTCTTTTTGTGAGGTACATGGAAAATTCCTTGTTCCAGCCCTATTCCAGCCCCCACCCACAAGTCTTTCTCTGATATATTGATGAAATTATCAGTGCTACTTCCCTCTCCTGTCCAGAACTGGAAAACTTCATTGATTTCACTTCAAATTTCCCCCCTGCCCTCACTTTCACCTGGTCTAGCTCTGACTCCTCCCTACCCTTTCTCAACATCTCTGCTTCCATGTCTGGGGATAAGCTGGCCACTAATATCCACTATTAACCCACCAACTCCTACAGCCACCTGGACTATACGTCTCGCACACTGCTTCCTGTAAAGACTCCATTCCATTCTCCCAGACCCTTGGTCTCCGTTGTATATGTTCAGATGAGGCCAACTTTGACAAGGGAGCCTCCAAAATGTCCACCTTCTTCCTCAACTGAGGATTCCCCAGTACCATTGTCAACAGGGTCCGACCCATCTCTCGCACTTCCACCCTCATCCCCTCTCTTCCCTCCCGCAACAGGGATTGGATTCTCCTTTACCTTACCTACCATCCCACCAGCATCCACATCCAGAAGATCATCAGACACCATTTCTACCACCTCCAGCAAGATGCCACCACCAAAATCATATTCCCCTCCCATCTCTTGTCTGTCTTCCACAGGGACCATTCCCACCAGGTCACCCTGCTCCACTCTTCCTTCACTCCCAACACCATCCCCACCCCACCCACCACAGCCCCACGGCACCTTCCCCTGTAGCCACCGAAGGCGTAAGACTTTCCCATGTACCTCCTCCTTCCCCACTATCCAAGGGCCCAAACATACCTTCCAGGTGATGCAGCACTTTACCTGCACTTCCAGAATCTAGTCTACAGCATTCGCACATTGTGGTCTCATCTACACTGGGGAAACAAAGCATAGACTGGGTGACTGCTTCACAGTATACTTATGTTCTGCCTGCAAAAATAACCCTAAGCTTTGAGGTGCCTGCCACGTTAACACACCACCCTGTTCCTTGGCCAATATCTCTGTCTCAGGCTTGCTGCAGCGTTTCAGCGAAGCACAGTGCAAGCTGGCAGAACAACACCTCATTTTCCATTTGGGGACCCTGCAGCCTTCTGGACTCAGTATTGAGCTCAATAACTTTAGGGCTTGAACTGTCCTATGGCCTTGCCCCCACCCCCACGCACCATACCTTGTGATCAAATCATCTGCTATTACACACTACCCATTGTTAGCCACTAATAGTCTCCATTCACATCCATTCACCCTCCTAGCCAGATCATTATCCGCTCTTTTATAAATGTGTCCAACTGTTCTCCTCTTTCTTTTGGCTCAATCCCCACCTATCATTTACTCCTTTTCCCTAGCCCCCATCCTATCTTCTGCATTTAAAGCAAAATTTTCCTAGCTACCATCAGTTCTGAGGAAGGGTTACCAGACCCAAAACATTAATTCTGATTTCTCTTCACTGATGCTGCCAGATCTGCTGAGCTTTTCTGGCAGCTTCTGTTTTGGTATGTGACAAAAATTCCCTTGTCTTTTTGGGGGTTTTTCCAATGTTAAGATGGGACATCAAGAGAACTCCCTTGGAAATCATATGTAATTTGCTTCTAACAAAACGCCATTACTTCATCTGGCCTTGGCTTGACCCATGTTACTTATTTGAAAGAAATATAACACTTCAATGCAGTAAGTTTTGAAAAGTTTGCACAAAATTATAAATTTGATTTACAACTTTCAGAATGAATCAATATTAGTTCATTTAGACTACACCAAATGCAATTCCCACTCACTTCCACTTGTGTCCTGCTGATCTCCCGTTAAGGGCAGAATTTAGTTCCTGGAATGTGAATCCTCTATTGGCTAGAAAATAGTGGGTGCCCCACATTATTTCTGTTGAGGAGACCTGAGGCAATTTGTTTACACTCACATAATTAACTCACAAGCGATGGGCCTCCCATAGGGTCGAGGACCCTGGAGGTTGGAAATCCTGCACTTGAGAGCTGCCCATCAACAATCAGAGACTGGCAGCACTCCATTGGCAGTGGCTCACTAATGAATCTAATTGGCATCCCAGATACATTCACCATTGTGACCCCTCTGGGCAGACTCTACCAAATTCTGCCCTACCACCTTGCTGACAGAATAGCAGAGGTGGTGTAGGTGGTCATTTATGCCACTTATCCAGGCTGTCCGGTACATTTATGGTGAGAGATTTGAGAAACATCTCACACTTGACCACTGCCTGCACCAAACACCCTGCACAAAGGGTTTTCTGGGGATGCAATGAAAATGGCACAAGTAGATTGCAGAACCTGTCACCCCTCTTTCCAGTTTGATACTACAGATTTTTGAATCACATTTAAAAACAACAGGACATAGGTAATCATTTAAAATGTAAGAAGGTCCCCCAGACTTTTCAAGGAGCCAGCATGATAAAGGCCAAGTTTTTAAATTTCAAGTTAAAGAGCAGTTAGATTGTGATCTCAATCAGTGTTTACGTAATAAAAATTTTAATTAAAAGATTTGAAGGGACAGTTCCACTTTATTATCAGAATAATACATTATGTGTCACACAGAATAGTCCTCTAAAGCAGCATATTATCAAATAACCCTTATAGAAACTGTAAGAAGTCCACTAACTGTATCACAGCACATGCCAACGCCATACTTTCAACGTCACACTTCAGTACAAATAAATTTCAATTTAAAAAAAAGAACTACTGCCTGTGGGTTAGGATTCAACCAAATCCAAAACAGTCAGAACTGGCTTCCTGTCTATTGGACTAATTCATAACCTCCTCATTCATACCTGCTACTCCACTGTTTGCTTTGGCAGTATATAATATATTGCACATTACATTTTACATATTATTACTCTCCCATTCTTCTAAAATACTGTTCCTTCTGACATACCATCAGCAGTGCCTCATGATATTCTTGTATTTCTATATAATTCACATACAATAGTTAAGTGTTTTCAAAATGACAACATTTACACATAGACTGAAAATTACCATGGCTGATGGCACACTTAATGTGGTTGTACAATATTCCTCTATTTAGATGAGTGAAATTAATGAAGAGAAGTGGGTTACATTTGTGATCCAGTGGATAGTGTTACTGCCTCTAAGCCAGAAGGCTCTGGGCTCAAGTCTCACACCAGGCTTGGTGGACAAGGAAGGCATATTTGTAATGCAACCAAACAAAGTTGAGATCAATTTACAAACCATTTCAACACATGCCAATAGCAGGCAATAAGAGTGGGAATGATCCTAGACAGCCTATGCAATGGAAAAAAATTAGAGCCTTTATCATCACCGTCCATAGTTCTGGAATACAATATGTAATTGTCACAGGAACAAAGAACAAAGAACAAAGAAAATTACAGCACAGGAACAGGCCCTTCGGCCTTCCAAGCCTGCACCGACATGCTGCCCATCACAACTAAAGCCCCCTACCCTTCCGGAGACCGTATCCCTCTATTCCCATCCTATATTTGTCAAGACGCCCTTTAAGAGTCACTATAGTATCTGCTTCCACTACCTCCCCCAGCAGCGAGTTCCAGGCACCCACGGAACTTGAAACCTTTGTGGATAACCAGTCATTGGTCAGTCGATCTAGATCTGACCATTGCTAACAGCTTGGGGTTCAATTCCCATTCCATCTGCAGTGAATTTGAAACCTACCTCCTTGTCATATACTACATGTCAGATCTACCTTCGTGCAGAAAACTCAAGAAGGAGAAATTAATGGATGGAGAATTGACATCCAAACATGTTAACTGTTTATCCATTGACACGAACAATAATTTCCAGGTTCACATTATCAAGTGTGAATGCAGATTTTCAATGTGTAGTTATTCACAAAACATACCTGTTGCAGAAAATAAATTGTTCTATAATTCTAAAAAGTCATTTGTTATGGCTTAATGCACAAAATCTGTTGATTTATTTTTCACACTCATGGGGATACATTTACTGCAGTGAAGCCAATGTGAGTTAATTTTCCCAGGATGATTAAAGTGTGACTGAAAAACATGGAGTACAAATTGTATTTCTGGGTATTTCTAGTTGGGGCGAATCCCTTAATGTGCAAAAGTACTGAATTTAGAAGGAAAAACCAATGTGGCAGACTTGAAACGGTCTTAATGTGCTGAAGACTGTGCCAGCTTCAAAACAAAGTTGATTCTTTCATTTCACAGAAACATAGTAAGCTCAAAGTCAGCTACAAACTATCAGAACCTCATTTAATTCTTAATAGGGAAAAGGAATTTCTTTTTGGTCCACTGACAGTACAGTCCTTTTATGCATCAATATGGGGCATAGTAGACTATGAACCAAGTGCAGGTAAATAGGATTTCTGTAGTTTGGTATTTGTTGATTGGCATAGTCATGGTGGGCTGACGGGCCTGTTTCCATGTTGTATGACTCGAGGATCATCTATGACTCTATAATAAATTGTCTTACCATTTACCTATAATATTTAACACATATCTTTAGATATATTTCAAATAATTTTGCAGTAATCTTTGATATTGTTCCTGACTGAGACCAATAGTCTGTTTGAAAAAGCAACCTTTTGACAAAACTTAATAAAATATTTTCTGGATAACTAAAGCAAAGCATTATTGAAACATTCAGATTCAGGAGTCAGCATCATACAGAATCAAATCTAAGTTGTATTTCATTTAACATTACTCTGCTAGATAAAAAAATGATGAAGCAATATACTGCCAACTGTTAACCCAGCTGTATGTGGGACATTTGAAAGACAGGCTGTAAATGTACTTTCAATTTAAATGGACATGCCAGCTCTCTTTAAATGATGTGTCAATGTTAGCAAAAAAACGTTATTGGTTTCTTTATCCATGCTCATAAGCAATGTTATGGGTATTTGCATATTTAATAAAACAAGGTGTATTAATTAATTAAATATTTGACTATTATACTATAATGCCCCTGATTGTTGTGCCAATGTATGAGACAGAAGCCTGGCACTGCTTCTGAGTGCAGGAATCTTGATGGGAGCAGGAACTTAATTCTACTGGAGGCTAAAGCAGCTCCTTATTACATGCTCATTAAAAGCCAATCTCACCAGAGTAAGGTGCACTTTTCAAATTAAGTTTTCCCTCAATGAGAAATCTGTGCCTTCAGCATTATGACTACTTATAAGTGGTGTGCAGCAGGTGAGGCAATGTATTTACCACCTTGCTCCTCTTTAGGGGCATTTGCCAATGAAAGATTAAGATTCAGAAGCAGTAGATAAAGGGTATCATAGCAGAGCTTTCTGATGCAGGGAGGTTGCATTCTAAGGGAACAGAGCAGATTATTCAAGGCAAAGATGGAAGGAGAAACAGAGACTGTTTGAAATAGGGAGAGAGGGATACTGTTTTTGTATAGCCCTCTGAAAGGATTAATGTAGGAGACAACATCAAGCTTCACCCCAATCTGATAATAACATGTTAGCTTGGTTGGAGATAAGACAGAACATCTTAAGATCTCAAGAAGTACAAACTTATACACACAGGTCTCCTCACTCTTAATAACAGTGTCAAATAACCAATGTCAATTGTGAAATGCTTTGAGGGGTTAGTAATTGTACACATCAACTCCAGCCTCCCAGACTGCCTTGATCCGCTACAATTCACCTACTGTCAACGTAAGTCCATGGCAGACACCATCTCCCTGGCCCTACACTCATTCGTCGAACATTTGGATAGTAAGAACACCTACGTCAGATTTCTATTTGTTAACTTTTGCATCACCTTCGATAATTCCATAATTCCAACCAAACTCATCTCCAAACTCTAAGACCTGGGACTATGCTAATCCCTCTGCAACTTCAACTTCCTGACCCGCAGACCACAATCAGTAATG
The DNA here is from genome assembly GCA_024137785.1 of Ginglymostoma cirratum. Classification (NCBI taxonomy): domain Eukaryota; kingdom Metazoa; phylum Chordata; class Chondrichthyes; order Orectolobiformes; family Ginglymostomatidae; genus Ginglymostoma; species Ginglymostoma cirratum. Next base: position 7,000,146 of record JAHRHZ010000087.1, on the reverse strand, counting down.
ATAGGTGACAACACTTCCTTCACAATAAACCTCAATACCAGTGCCCTGCAAAGCTGAGTACTCAGTCCCTAATTATACTCCTTATACACTCATAGCTGTGTAGCCAAATTCACCATCTAACACCATTTACAAATTTGCTGATGACATTACATTTGAGGGTCAGATCTCAAACAACATTGAGACAGAGTATAGGAAGGAGATAGACAGCTTAGTAGCATGGCATGAAGATGACAATCTGTCCCTCAATATCAGCAAAATGGAGGAGCTGGTCATTGATTTCAGGAAGCAAAGTGGAGCACATGCCCCTATCTGTATCAATGGTGCTGAGGAGGAGGTGGTCGAGGGCTTCAGGTTCCTAGGAATAAATTTCACCAATGATCTATCCTGGTCCATCATGTTGACACGACAGTCAGGAAAGTACACCAATGCCTCTACTTCCTCAGAAGGCTAAGGAAATTCTGCATGTCCGCAACGACTCTTAAGAATTTTTTTGATGCACGATAGAAAGCATCCTATCCAGATGCATTACAGTTTGCTATGGCAACTGCTCTACCCAAGACCATAAGCAATTATAAAGAGTTGTGAATGCAGCCCAGTTCACCACGAAAACCAGCCTTCCTACCATTGGCTCTGTGTACACTTCATGCTGCCTCAAGAAAGCAGCCAACATTGTCGAACAAACCACCCTCACACACCACACACCACCCCCTCTAATCAGGTTATACTGTCTTCAACCCAGCAGAAGATAGAAAAATTTGAAAACACATGCACATCAACAGATCCCCCACCGTTATCAGACTTATGAACAGACTCGTCATATGTTGCAGTTGATCTTTCTCTGCACCTTCTCCGTAGCTGTAACACTATTTTCTGCAATCTGTTCTTTTACCCTGATGTACTTATGTCAGATACGAGTTGTCTGGTCAGCACACAAAACAATACTTTTCACTGTATGTGACAATAGTAAAGTAAATAAAAATCAATTAACCAAATATAACTTGCGTGTCATTGGTATTATGCAATTAACTACATCTTGTTAAGACGCAAGTCTCTTCTTGGTAAGAATCAAGACTGGTTAGTTGTTGATCATTGTAAATCCTTAGAGTCAGCCAAAACAAAGAGAATTGGAGATAGAAAACTTCAACCCTCAAATACGTGATGGTGATCAGTTGTGGGCATCATTGCATAATACCATAGGTTGCAACAGTGAATAAATTGGGCCCACAAGAATAAATTTCCAGAAGACCAAGTGACTTTATAGCCTGAAGACTTTTGCTGCTTTCAGAATGACTTATACAGACAATTAGTAGCTGCAAGTGCTTAAACAAACAAGCAGTAAGCAAGATCTCATGGAAAGTTCAGAATCAAAAATTTCAAAGCTCCAAGGGTAAGGTTATAAATCCCTGTTAGAGGCAAGAGGAAATATATTAAATTCATGATGCAAGAAGCAGGCTGATAAAACCAGGAGTAAAGGAACACTTAAAGTTCACAGTGAACAATACCACCATACTGAATAGATGCTGCAAGTTACAGCTACAGTAGAGAAATCAAGGGCATAGAAGTATTTTGCATAGAATTTGCAGCACCAGGAATGAGATGAAGCAGAACTAAAGCAAGAAAGGGATAAAGCAAACAGAATATAAAAGGAGAAAAGAAAGAGTTAAAGACTTTTGAGGCCATGATAAAAGTGCAAATTCTTTGATTTAAACAGCAGCTCAAAGGGGAAGAGTTTATTGAAACCCAGGCACAAGGCTTTATTTGGAAAGTCATGGAAAAGAATGGATGTTGTTTATCAAGCCATGAAAAACAGTAAATAATCCTTTTTCCCCCAGAAGCGATGGGAAACCTCCATTTCATATGCTAAAGGACAAAACTTCCACTTTGACCACAACAACATAAGAAACCCCACAGTAAGCAGTACAAATATACAGCATTACGATTTAACAATATTAAAATCTTTAAAAGAAAGAAATGGGGAGCTTTGGTCTGCCTTAAAGGCCTTTTCAAGAATACTGACTGATAACATTATGGCAGAATTGTTACTGTTGGCTTTCAGCATATTACATGAGAAGATGATGTAATGCTGCTTCCAGTATAATATTCACATAATGTCATCAAAAGAGTCCAAATTAACCTGGAGCTGTACATTCCCAAGATCCTACCTGATACACCAACCCATCCAACACAACTTCCAGCAGTTCAAAACAAGATCCCAAACTAAATTCTGTTGCCATGTTCTTGCACCACAATCATGAGGATCTTAATCATGTTCCCAACTCACTACCTAATAAGCTGTGTCACTACCAGTTTCTGTTTTTCTTCCTGTAAATTAATAAGACCTTGACTTTTCACAAGTATAGGCCAAGTTGCACGTCCAAATCTTCTATCCTCAATGACTGCCGTCATGTTCTCTATGAAAGGAGTTTGCACATTCTCCCCGTGTCTGCGTGGGTTTCCTCCGGGTGCTCCGGTTTCCTCCCACCGTCCAAAGATGTGCCGGCTAGGTGGGTTGGCTAAGCTAAATTGCCCGGGGTGTGTGGGTTATAGGGGTATGGGTCTGGGTGGGATGCTGCAAGGGTCAGTGTGGGCTTGTTGGGCCGAAGGGCCTATTTCCACACTGTAGGGATTCTATGATTCTATGAAGTCCAAAACCAATATGTCACATGCTATTCCTGTAGCTGTGCTGGTGGTAGCCTGGGATACTCATTTTAATCCGTCAATTACACCTTCCCCCAGATCTGATTGGTCGTAAGTGCATATTCAGGTTCCCTGGAGTGCAAATCACAGTCATTCTGTACTCTCTCTGGCCAACCAGAAAGCATAAACACTCATACTGGAGATTTGTACTAAATTCAGGGCCGAATTAGCATTTCTGAACAAACTCCCAAACCTCCTCAGAATCTCCGCTACTTCCCACCCTTCTGGGTGCCCTGGACCCTGGGAGCTGTGTGAGGCTGATAATCCTAAAGGCTGCTTTGTCACTTTTGGTTGTCCCAATGGACAGAAACAACATGATCGGCACAGTCAGCTGATAAGGCTGAAGTAAGGTTGGTTAAATTGGAGGTAACCTCTAAAATAACCACTGCAACTAATATTTTAGGGTTGCCCAATCCTAACGATCCATCTGCAGGAGATGACATGGTAGCCAAGCACTTCCTGAGTTTCTAGTACCGTCAAGCTGACAAATTAAAACATCAGGTATCACTAACACCTCACTGATTAACAACATCTAACTATCGGTCTTAACAAAGTTGCCCCCCTAATCTTGAATCCCAGAAAAATGGAGACAGATTAGTCCATCAACCAACTCGTGTTGGGCTGCACTGATATGTCCCCACTGATACTAGAATTGTCCCACAAGTACTGGTGCCATAAGTTCTCTTCATGTCCATGTTTCTAGTGTGTCATCAGCATAAACTTTGTTGGCCTGCCCTTGATCCAGAGGAATAACACTTGACTCCAGTTTTAACGGGGTCTTGTCAGGTTGGGTGGTGATCCAAGAAAGGTACAGTTCAGTCAGTCATATCCAGGATCAGGCAAGCAGAATGTGATAGGCAATATTATCTGTGTTGGATCATTTTCACTATTCTTTCCTGATAGGATAACCTGAATTATACCAGCGTTGGTTCTGTTGGAGATCAAAATGTGCGGTTTTCTCCTCTGTTTTCCACGCCCTCTTTTCATAAAGTTGCAAACACTGTCTAGAATACAGAAAGGTGTTTTTATTGATGTGCACAGTGGGTGCCTCCAGGTTATCAGGAAAAAGATTGCTGCTGCAACTGCAGTCCACCTAGCTGCAATTGCTCTGAGGATTTATCTGAAACAAAATAATTAAGTGAACGGCTGTTTGCTTTCCTGCACACAGAAAGAGACTGAGTTATAAAGGTTCACCTGTGACCAATGCGGTCACCTTCCTTTTTCTGTCATATCTAAGAACATGAAGATGTTACTTGTCATTATCACCTCATGTGGCCCCTGACACCTCAGAATTCAGTCAGGGAACCTCTTAACCATAACTTTCTCACTTACCTTTTGAATATCCATCACTGTTTGCTCCTGTTGCTCCTTTCCTTGTCTGTTATCACTGCTGCTCCTTTACCTCAGATCACAACTCCTTTAACTCTTCACTCAATACTACCACATATTTGCTAATTCAAAGTCTAAAGGTTTCACTTCCTGCTGCCGTTTCTTCTGAGACCTGGTTAGCCCTTCCAGTCACGAGTTCAAATGCTACTAGTCCAATTGACCAGTTTGGGGTTGCTCTTAGCTGCATTTGAATTATAGGAGAACATCCACCTGTTCTCACCCAGTACATTCAATGGCCTTTGTTCTAGCAATTTTTAAGGCTTGGTTCAGTTGTTCTACTATGCATGAACTCTAGCAATGGTGTGAGATATGAAATCTATGCTTTATTCAAGAAAGTGATATACTTTTATTAATTTCCATGTGAAATTGATTTCTTGACGTGAATCTATTTGGAGGTTCATTCTCCACGTTGGTACTATTTCTGGTGAAATAACTGCTACAATCAGGCTGAGCAGTCCTGCAGTGGGAGGGCCTCCATACTTTGGATAAAATGATCCATGATCACTAGACAATATGGTTTTCCTCTGCTGTTAGGAAGAGGAACTGTGATGTTCAACTATAGGTTCTCTTGATCTTGTATTTATTGCTCTTTGATCCTGACTTTAATGGGCTTTCCCATATTATAATCTGTGCATATCAAACATCTTTAACAATATATGACTGTATCTCAGTCTATGCCAGCCCACACTACTCAACCCCACCCCCATGACTCTCTGTACGTTGCAAAGTTGCATTTTTTCTCTTAGGCTGCAGTGTGTCATATATTTATGACATCTGCCCAACACATTGCAGCTACTATTCTACCCTCCTTTCATCAAGTACTTTAACTGGACCCTTTTCTTTTCCATATTTCCTGTTCTTCCTGGGAGTTTTCCTCATACAGCATTTTAACACTGACCACCTCTGGGCCAATGGCGCTAGCAGCCCACGATGATGCTGAATTTTGAATCAGGTTTCTGCTGCCACCTTTTTGCCAGCTGATCTGCCCACCAATTCATTTTCTGGATGGGGTCACCCATTCTTATGTGGACCTTGACTTTTATGGCTGCAACTTCATCTGGTCAGCTTGCCACCTCCACCAGTGATCGAACAATCTCTTCATGTTTATGTGGCTTTCCCCTGATGTTAAATATCCCCTTGATAGTACTGCCATTTAGTCATGCACAATCCTGATGACTATATATATAAGTATTAGTTTATTTACTGTCACACCAATTTGACACTACTAGTTCAGCTAGCTGACCAGAGAATCCACCTTTTTTAGATGCTGTCTACAATCCCTTGTGCTATACCCAGCCTTATCAGGTGATTCACTTGCCATTCTCATTCAATGCTACTGCTATGTTCATTATTACTGCAGTGGCCTTATGCGGCAATTCGTTTGTTTAATGTCTATCCTTTCTTGCCCATCATAGGATAGTTTTGTAATCATTACCTCCTGGATTTCTCAGATTTTGGATTCTTTGGTCGTTCTGAATAAGTCCTTCTTTTCACACTTTAAGGTATACCAGGTCATTCAGGGTCTGGTTCCCTGGGGAATTCCCTATATAACATTTACATTCTTTTAGCTGATTCACTGGACGATTCTCCCAGATTTTGGATGATTCCTATTATCTCAGTTGGTGTGTCCATTGTGCAATGCTCTCATGCTGCATTCTTAAACCCATCATCCCTCTGTTGGATTATTGTATTTACTGTAATAGCCCAAGATCCCCATCTTGGACCATTAGCTGGACACACAACCAGTTCCTTGCATAAAGACGTGTACATTCTTCATGTACATGTTCTGACTCTTTCATTTCCTCTATTTGCCTCTAAACCTCAGTACTGCCACAGCTGGGCCAACAAGCAGCCAAATCCTTTAAAATAATTTGTTTTTGCCTGGTCTGAAAGACATATTTCATAGATATCTCACAGAATCCTTACAGTGTGGAAACAGGCCCTTCAGCCCAACAAGACCACACCAACCCTCGGAGCATCCACCCAGACCCATCCCCGCTATGACCCACCTAATCTACACATCCCTGAACACTACAGGCAATTCAGCATGGCCAAACCACCTAGCCTGCACATCTTTGGACTGTGGGAGGAAACCAGAGCAACCATAGGAAACCCACGCAGACACAGGGAGAATGTGCAAACTCCACACAGAATTTGTTCGAGGGTGGAATCAAACCCAGGTCCCTGGCACTGAGAGGCAGCAGTGCTAATCACTGAGCCACCGTGCCACCAATAAGAGAAAAACACATTTGTATGATCATAGGTCAAGGTTAGGGATGAGTATCTAACTTCCCTTTATACATTTGGGAGCTGCTTTGATATTACCTGTTAGTTCACCACACAAATGCTGGAACATCAAAGCTGCTTTCAGTTCGAGGGCATTATACCAGGATGGAGCCTCCAGGCTGGATCCCAGACTGTAACCATCCATAATTACAGGCCTTGTCCGCTACACTACCCACCCTGTATCTCACACACTGCACAAGTCTGAACCATCCTGAGAGAACAGTCACCCCATCGGAGTCAGAGCACTTTTTGGTGAAGATGGACAAAGCTAGCCCAAAGTACTTCTTGCTCCTTTACCAATTTTCCTTTCTTCTGGGTTGGCCTGTCTATCCCAGATTTTTATGATTTGCACATTATTCAGTTAACACTGGTTCAGATAATTATTCCAATCTCATCCTTTCCTCTTATCTGATTTTTCCACTGTGCTTCATGCCTGTCAGATGTCCACGGAGGAACTGAGCCTTCTGTGGTTATTTCATTCAAGCCTTTTTTATTCTTATCTATCAAAAACTCAGTGAGCCATCCTTTAGGATCCCACTCATGATCTGACATAACTAGAGTTCAGTTTCATCTGGTGTCTCTATTTTATGGTAAACATACTTCTGCTATTTTACCCAATGATTATTTTTGTTCCCTCTGGGAAATAGACCACTCCAATTATGGACATGCTTATTTCCCATTAGAAATGGACCTTTCCCATTTTAGAATGTTCACAAATTCACTTGGTTTATCCAAAGGAAAGAAAGCTACGTCCTTATTTACCCAAAGAACCATAATCTTAACCCTGAACCATCTTTATTTACTTCACCTGCAGTCTTGTTCTTTGGTTCAAATGCTTGAAACAACCCCATCAGTTTCTGTTCTGAATGTGAACATGTAACCAGCTCAACAAGATACCCACACACCATTGAAGAAGCTAAGCATGGGGTCGAAGCAGGCAAGCCTCTTTTAAAGAAAAGTCTTGTTAAACTGCCATTCCATCCCTCACCAGTGTGACTCATCATCATCAGAATTACTGAAGAGTCAACTCCTTATCCCATCAAAGATGTTGAATCTGCAGTTCAGTTCATATGACTGTAAGAATGCTTCTAAAAAAGAGCAGTCTTACTGGACCAAAAATAATGCAAGTAATACGCAGCAATAAGAGACCCCACTGTGCATGACAGTTGTCAAATTTTGGCAAGAGGTATGGATAGGGCACCAAAACCCAACTGATATGGTCATTCAAGAGGTAGAGGACCTGCAGTGATCTTATCTTAGCCATATAAGTGAGAGAATTTGTACAGAGGAATGTGAAACAATCATCTATTGATGATTGATAGGATGAACTCATTGAGGAATGATATGACAGCAAGTATCTAAAAACATGCAAGAGCAAGATCAGAATCAGAATTCAGGGAGATAAAATACCCAGGACTGAAAATAGTCAGTGGCCTAAACTATTCAGTCAAGGTCAGGAATCCCTGGGGTAGTTTTTAGACCAAATTATGAGAGACTTCAGCAGGTTAATCATAGAAAGGACTATAACATGGGAAGATGAATTGTGTCAAAAATAACTGGACACAAATGTACCAAGGATATTCCACCCTATCATCCAGAAATTATCCACTATATATCTAACCCCAACATATGACAGTGCACAACTAGGTAAAGAAAACAGTGAGTTAAAAATAGTGGCAGAGATAGGAACCCTTAAAATATTCAGAGGTAAGTTATAAACAATTGTAACGTGATGTAAATTGTAAAGTGATAAATTTAGAGAGCTATGAAGATAGGGTTGGAGAATGGAACTATCTGGGTAGTTCTTTCAGGAGCCAGTACAGACATGATGGGTCAATGGCATCTTTCTGTACTTTAAAATTCTATGATCCTAAAATTTTAAACACTTAATTTTAAAGTGCAGCCAATTTGTGTATGGAAAAAAACTCCACAAACAGTATGTGAACGGTTAAGCAGGTAATATGAAATTAGAGGTGCTTGGGAGAAAGGAATGTTAACCAAGTTGATGGAAAATGCCCTACTCCAAACAGTACCATCTTTTACATCTACTTAAATTGGCAGACAGAACAGGAATGTAATGTCTCATCAAAAAAAAATGCTCTTCCAACAATTTTATTGCTCTGAAGTGTCAGTTTAGATTAACAGCACGTGTTAGCTGTGGGACTTAAAAAAGCGACAACCTTCTGACTCAGAGGCAAAATGCTATCAACTCAGTCAAGCGCAAGGTAAGACATGAGTTGGATTAGTACTTATTTCCTTTTACTATACTTCAATTGGAAGTATGTGAAACTCCAAATATATAAGATAACCACTTCCAAATGTAGTATAGTACTTGATTTGAAAGCCTATTTATTCATCTCACCGTTAAAATTTTCAGTGACAAACCTTAATTTTCAGTGAACAGTTACCTTCCTTGTTTAATAATAAATTGATGTCTAGGCGATGCACTAGAGGAACTTGCAGTAGTCGGGTCACTCATCATCTCACGATAAAGCAAACTTCTTTCCCGCTCCAAATTTGGTGATTTCTGCTGAATGTAGACGTTCTTACAAAATCAAATTTGCAAGAATTATCATATCACTGTTACATATTTAGAATCTGTCCTTCAAATTTAGGATTGTGAAGAGGAGGAATTTCATCTCTCAGAGGGCTTTTTGTCTTTGGAATTCTGTTGCCGGAGAGCGACGAAGACTTGGTCATTGAATGTATATGCAAGCCTGACTTAGAAAGATTTTTGATCTATAATGCAGGTATGTTATGCAGCCAGACAGGGATAAAGAGTTAAGAGTTAAGACTGTCATCAGATCAGTCATGATCTTATTGAATGATGGAGAAAGTTCAAGGAGCTGGATGACATGCCCCGCTCCGATTTCTTATCCCCAGATATCTAGTGTTATCCCCAGTTATCACCAGATATCTAGTGTTGCAATTGTGCTATATAAAGATGTTACAATTAAAACTAAACATTATGTGAACTTGATGCTGCAAGACTGACACAAATAGTTACATGCATTTCTCCAATCTCCTAAGAGGTTGGCCACTTTATTGGAGGTTTTGGCAGGCTTAAAAGTGGAAATATCCTCAGGTCTGAAGGAGTTGTATCTCAGGCTACTGTGAGATAAAAGAGAGGAAATTGGATGGGCTCTGACCCAAATTTTTAACTCCCCTCCGGCCAAAAACGAGGTGCTAAGGGACTAGAGAACACTTAATGTAGTTCCACTTTTCAAGAAGGGTGGTGGAAATAAAGCCAGGAGTTACAGACCAGTCAGTTGCATATCAGTGGTAGGGAAATCTTGGAGAAAATTCTGAAGGCAAGAATTAATCTCCACTTGGAGAGGCAAGGGTTGATCAGAGACAGTCAGTATGGCTTTGTCAGATGGAGGTCATGCTTCGCAAATTTGAATTTTTAGAGGAGATGACTAGGCGTGTAAATGAGGGTAGTGTATTTGCTTTACCTTATATGGATTTTAACAAAGTCATTGAAAGAGGAGACTGATAAAGGAGATAAGAACCAGGGTAACTTGGCAAATTGAATCTAAAACTGGCTCAGGGTTTGCTGTAGAAGGCTGTTTGTGTGACTGGGGGCAGGTGTCCAGTGATATACCACAGATATCAGTGCTGAGTCCCTTAATGTTCATGACATATAAACGATATAAAAGAAAATGTGGGGAGAATGATAAATAAATTTGATGATGAAACAAATATTATTTAGGTGATTGACAGCGAGGAGGAAGGTTTTAGATTGTAGGAGCATATAAATAGATTGGTCAGAAGTGCAAATCAGTAGCAGATGGAATTTAACACTGATAAGTGTGAGTTGAAGCACTTTGGAAGAAATAATAAGACAAGCGGGTGCTCAATGAATGGCAGATCACTAGAAAGCTCAGAGGAACAGAGGGGTCTTGGGGTACTTGTTCACAGATTCTTAAAATGGCAGGGCAGGTTAATAGGACAATTAAGAAGGCGTATAGGACACTTGCCTTCATCAGATTATAAGAGCATGTTGAAGCTGTAGAACACTTTGGTTAGGCCACAGTGAAGTACTGTGTGCAGTTTTGGTCACCACACCATAGAAAGGATATGATTGCACTGGAGGCTATGAAAGGAGATTTACCAGAATGTTACAAAAACAGAAATTTCTGGAAAAGTGCAGAGAAATCAAAGTTAGTGTTTCAGGTCAAGTGACCCTTCCTCAGAACCCAGAACATTAACTCTGATTTCTCTCCACAGATGCTGCCAGACCTGCTGACCTTTTCCAGCAATTTCTGGTTTGTTTTTGATTTACAGCACCCATAGTTCTTTCAGTTTTTTTTAACCAAGATGTTGCTTGGGATGAAGTGCATTAGCTATGAAGAGAGGTTGGATAAATTTGGCTTGTTTTCTTTAAAGCAGAAAAGGCTGAGAGAGAATAAGATAAAGGTGTATAAGATTTTGAGGGGCATGGACAAGTGGATGGGAATCAGCTGATTCCTTCAGTTGGAGGGTTAATAACAAGGGAGTTAAACTTTAAGGTGAATGGCAGACGATTTAGAGGGAATTTCAGGAAAATTATTTTCACCCAGAGGATGATGGGAATTTGTCTGGGAGGATAGTTAAGGTGGGAAACCTCACAATCTTAAAAAGTACTTGGATGAGCCCTTGAAATGTTATAATGTTCAAGTTTATGGGCCAATTGCTGGAAAGTGGGACTAATGTAGATTTAAAATAGTTTTTTTTTGTCAGTGCAGACACAATGGCCAAATGGCCCGTTCTGTACTTTATGATTCTATGATTCTTTGATTATTTTGGGATGAAAAATCACAAAGCTGGTTGGCTATATATATGCGGTCTCCAACATGTAGGTAACGATGGCTTGCTTGATTGTAATGTTTCTGACAGATGTTCTCACTGCCTGCCTGTGTTAACTTGCTGCATACAGTACAATCATCATGCTGCTGCAGGACCTCTACATCCAGAAGCTGAGTGGCAAGAGAAAAGTGCATGCTCTTAATAGGCTTTGTCAACTTGTTGCATTATATTTCAGTTTGGTGCAGATAGACTATCATTGCAGGGTAAAACAAGTTTTGTGTGACACTGCAAAACAAAATAAGAAATATACAATTGGAATGTATGTGTGAATCCAGTATAGTCCCGTACTAGAAACATAGAAGACTGTTCAGCCCAAAATGTCCATGCAGATTCTCTGCATGAGCAGCTCAGCTAGTCTCACTCCTCTGCTTATTCTTTGTAGTCCTGCAGTAGTTTTTCTTCAACTGTTTATCTAGTAGGTCCATGCAGGATGAAGAATATTTACAGGGTAGAGTGCCGTCCCCATGTCCAATATCCAAGTAATGCAAACTGGCCCCACAGTAACCTCCTGCACCTCCACAGTTGAAAACAGGCAGCAGCATTCTTAATGTTCCAGACAGCCTGCAGCATGACCAGCAGCAGAGATAAATCAAAAATTCCAAGATGAAGAGTAAATATCATTGGTGAGCCTGGGCCATCTAAAAAGAAACTAAAAACATAAAACTTCCATGTGGAATGGGCCAATGAATTTCTGTTCAGAAATGTAAAAGACAAGAGCATTTGCCCCAGATGTCACCAAAGTATATTGATAAATGTAACGGGGAAATTGGAACAACATCACACAATGAAGCAGAGTAATTTGAAAGATAGTTTTCCCTTTAACAGCATGCTTCAATCAAAGAAATTTGAAAGATCAACATACTCTTCTTAACCAGCTGTAAAAGGTAAAGCCTGCACTGATGCATCATTTCGTGTTTGCCATCTTCTGGCAAAACACAAGAAATCATTTACGGATGGCAAAGTAATTAAAGAGGCAATGACTGTGACCATTGACTCTTTATTTAAAGACTTTAAGAACAAAGAAAAAATAATAACAGCAACCATGAACTTGCTTTTACAAGCACAGAGAATGCTGGAGAGACTCAGGTCTGACAGCATCTGTGGAGAAAGAAACAGAGTTAATATTTCGAGTCTCATATGAATCTTCTCCAAAACTGGAGAGGAATCTTTGCTTCACCAGTTGATCAATAGGTAAGTAGGTGTATAGGCTGAAGATTATCACTAGGAAAACACTGAGAAAATTAGAAGATATTTTTTGCACCAAATGTTATTAAGACATCAAAAACTTGGTCACAAATTAATACTGGGGCCACCACCATAATGCCCTCTGAGGAAGAGCTGGAAACTGAGGGTAAAGTGAATAATTCCAGTTGAAAAACTGAAACTTTCATAGCAATGATGGGCTCAACAGTTTCCTTTTTCTTGTAATTTCGCTGGTTCTCAGATGATGTTTTAAACACTTGAATGGATATAATTAACAAATCTTTCTGTTGATTATGAAAAGAAAGGCTTAAAATATGTGTGTAATCTACTATTAGTTTCCAATGATGCAATGTTATATTTTTACTTAAAATTTTGATTATCAGTTTATGCAGGAATTCACATGAGAACTATATTTTTTAGAATACTAATTCAAACAAATGGCTTATGTTTCTAAATATCTTTTCTCTTGACATTTTATTTCAGTTGCATACACTGTTCCCCAAAGAGGGCACTGTATACACTTGTACTAGCTATGAAAAGAAATCTTTGTTATATTGACTTCTTTGACATCCTTGTAGGTTTCTACGAATATATTCTGTAGGATTTCATCCAGCATTCTTATACTACAGTGCCCTACAGGGATCAATTGTCAGGCTTGCTCCCCAGTGGAAAGGAAGCAGATACAAACACAAAATAGAAAATGTTCTACTACCCACTTATATCATCCTTGTTTTCACAGGGATATTCCTTTGCCTTACTACTGAGTACAGCAAAGCAGAGCACCATATAAATCAGGCAATGGTCATATTTCAAAAACATTTCGTAGGGCCACATTGGCTCTTTCGGATTCAACTACATGAAGTATGCAACCTGCATTCTCTGGTCATCATCATGTAAATATAGGAATATAAGAAAACAGGAGCTCATTCAGCAACTCCAGTCTGTTCTTCTACCCAGTTATGTTGTGGTTCATTTGTACTTCAGCTGGTTGCCAAGCTAAGGAGGATCCTAAGTTTCTCTTAATTTTTGTGCTATGCAGAGAAGTAGGAGTTGATCAATAGACTCCATGAAAACAGTCTCTGCTGCTTCTGTTTCCACACCGAACATCCTGAGTTCAGGCATCAGGCCCCTTCCTAACATCCAAATCCCTCACTCCCCCACCTTCAACAGAAGTCAAACTTTTTCTGGTCTTGAGACGGATTTTCGTTAGCTTATAGCCAGGGATGTCCCTCAGGGCACATGCTCTATCTCCAGTCATAACCCCTGTCCTCACTTTATTGATGGAGCCATTTGGGGCAGCACGGGGGCACAGTGGTTAGCACTGCTGCCTCACAGCACCAGGGACCCAGGTTTGATTCCAGCCTTGGGCATCTGTCTGTGTGGAGTTTGCACATCCTCCCCATGTCTGCGTGGATTTGCTCCGGTTTCCTCCCACAGTCCAAAGATGTGCAGGTTAGGTGGATTGGCCATGCTAAATTGCCCGTAGTGTTCAGGGAGAGGTGGGTTGTTGGGGGGGTGGGTCTGGGTGGGATGCTCTGAGGTTCAGTGTGGACTTGTTGGGCCAAAGGGCCTGTTTCCACACTGTAGGGATTCTACGAAAGGACCAAATTTTTTTAATGTTTTACTTGTTTTATTTTACATATTGCATTTATGTGTGAGTATTGAGATATGTTATCTATATATTATTGATCTATTTTGTACTGGCAGAAATTTTTCTAATTGAGAAATAAAATGTGTGTTTTTTCAATGCAGCCTGAACTCTTGTGGACACTCCTGGTCTGATATACAGGGCTCAACAGTCTGTGTACTATTTTCCACATGTGTGTTCTCATACCAGTATTTCAACCCGCTACCTCTTCTCTTTGCATCAAGACATCAGTACTACTCATAGAGAGTCTCGGTCCTAGTATACAGGTCTTGTGGAAACTCTTGCATTCATAGCCAAATTAGAGAAAACTACAGAAGTAACAGGATCACAATATTGTACCACTAATTATCGAGAAGAAGGCAGAGTTAAAACTGCTGGTGACAAAGAAACAGAAGGGCTTCTATAATTAGTCCAGGATTATTTTATATTTTGGATTGATTTTGAATCATAAATTCATCCATGTCTTTATTACCTCTGGACTTAGCATTTCCCATCATGTTTTTGGCTGACCTCCCATATTCTACCCTCCATAAATTTCAGGTTGTCCAAAACTCTATCACTGCCATCCTTCCTCACTCCAAATAGCATTCACTGATCACTCCTGTACTCACTACTTTGGCTCACGGTTAAATAATCCTTATTTCTTAAAATTCTCATCCTTGTTCTCAAATCTTCCATGGCATTGCTCCTGTCTCTCACAATAATTGGATGTTGATTGATCATTATCCCTTGCAGTAAGATACAGAAGAATATTATCACTTAAAATTACCTATAGTATTCTTGATGTTAAGAAACAAAGTTAACATGTTGGACCTGCAGAGCCACCTGCATTGTCAATTGAACTGTGCATCATTGGGAGTTCTACCTGGCTGCCAAATCCACTTTGCTGCCCTCCTGTTTTCCCTGGTCAGTGAGAAAACATTAAAGTCTGCTTTCTGGATGTACAGGGTCTTTGTGACCTCCCTGAAGTAATGACCGATGGAATATGATGAAATATGGCTGATGTCACTTGCTTCCACCGGGTAAGATTCACTCGAAAAGAAATTGAAGGTGGTAGTTGCGTTTGTGGCCAGTGGCAGCTCAATCTTTGCGCAGCAATGAGGCTGCAGATCAGGTTGCAGTAAGTAGGACAGGGCAGTGACCTTATCATTTGTGAAACGTAGACACCCAAAACACAGTTCTTGGCTAAGATAAATGCGTAGACATTTTTCAAAAGATATTAGATGGTTCAGGCCTTCTAGTCAGAACCCTTAGCCCATCTCTTCATCCTGTGTTCCATTTATATGTCTTGTAGTACAAGAAGCACTTCAACTATAGCCCACACAACTCAAACACCCTTACTCTTTGTTAGAACAGGGCTCTTTCTGACTTCCCTTTCAGGATGCAGTGCCAGTAGCTTAAAAAGCCAATAAATCAATCATATATGTCTGAGAACACAACACAATATCACAACACCTCCACAATCTCTGCACTAGCAAAAATATGTCAAAGCAAAACCTGCAAATTTAAGTGATGCCATTTGGGGTGGGGATGAGGTGGGGGGTGTCTTAAAACAAAATTGTCCAATCTTCAACTTAAAAGAACAGAACACCAGGTCACAAATTCTTCAGAGTTGCAAAAATATTTCTTGTACTAATGCATTTGAATACAAATTAAGCCTAGAAATTATTGTTTGAATGTCTAATATACTGGATATTCAAACAGCAATTGTTAGTAAATTATTTTAATGCAAACATAATTTGGTTATCTTCAACAGTTTAAGACTGCCACAGTGGTTTGCAGATTCATCAATATGTATTTATGCATTTCCCTATCAATATTACCAACATTCTTTTGCAAGCATTAAATGTAATTAACTATGATATGTTTTTACCAAGTTTGTTTTGCAGTTCATGCAAATGGTGGTACATTTATGCTTTTTCCTTCAGATGCTTATGGAAGTAAGTTTGAAATGTACTACTTATGACAACTTGTATTGAGATCTACTGCTGGAGATTAACAAAATGTTCTCCACAGCAAGTTTTTAAAATAACCCATTGTCCATTTAGAATCTATTTCAGTTAAACTGCTCAAGCAGTTTTAGACTTGCCCTGGAAGTAGCTTAGTAAATTGTTCAATGATTTTTATTGGAAAAGATTGGATATAGGGCTATACAAGGATATTCCGTGTGTAGCTCAGAATTGCTTGGGGCATGATAATACAATAATCTATTATTTTCTGTCCCAAGCACAGTGTTGGATAATATTCCTCTGCCATGGGAACAAATGCCATAAAGAATATTATAATTTAAAGTACCTAAAGCATTCTTGATCCATGTGATTATTGAAACAAACAGTGTACATTTAGTAGACCTCAACAGACAACCCTAACTAAGTATGATAATGTTGAAAGTTCATGATCTGCAAAGTTAACAATGTTTTTGTCTCCATAGATGATGCCAGAGAAGCCAGCAAGCAGAAGACCACAAAGTGGGCAGTCAGCAATATGTAAAGAAGTGGAGAACTATGAAATAGACAGTCAGAAGCACCTGGAAGAGTGGGTGACAAAACCATCATAAACCCTCCCCTTGTTTAATTTGCTTAGGGCTGTAGGGAGGGTTTTAAACTAGTTAGAAAAGGGGAGTGTTTGGAAGAAGAAAAGTGTAGACTTTCAAAGCAAGGGCATATGACACCTGTGGTGATATTGATATCCAAAGTGGGGCAGGAATGTACAGAGTATACAAACATGAAAAACACCAGCAAATACGATCAAAAGGATAAAAAGTGGTAAAAAGGTAAAAATAATGGCTCTTTACTTAAACGTTCATAGTATTTGGAACAAAATAAATGGATTAACGGTACAATTACAGATTAATGGGTATGATCATAATCATTACAGAAACATGGTTACAGGGAGAACAAAGCTGGAAACTAAGTATTCAGGGGATGTGACTTTTCAGAAAGACAGGTGTGAAGGAAAGGGTAGTGGACTATAATTGATGAGATGGATGGAATAAGTACCTGTAAGAATAAGTATGATAGCTAAAAATGACCATGGATTGTTATATGTAGAATCTATATGGTTAGATCTAATATGGATATTATTAAATTGGAGAAGGTGCAGAAAAAACATTTACAAGGATGTTACTAGGACTGGAGGGTTTGAATTATGAGGAGATGCTGGATAGGATGGGATTTTTTCACTGGAGCATAGGAGGTTGAGGGGTGACCTTAGAGGGTTATAAACTCATGAGGGGCATAGATAAGGTGAATAGCAAAGGTCTTTTCCCTAGGGTGGGGGAGTTCAAAACTAAAGGGTATAATTTTAAGGTAAGAGGAGAAAGATTTAAAATAGACTGAGGGGCAACTTTTTCTGCACAGAGGGTGGCTTGTATGTGGAATGAACTGCCAGAAGAAGTGATAGATGCAGGTACAGTTACAGAATTTAAAAGACTTTTGGACAGGTACATGAATAGAAAGGTTTAGACAGATGTGGCCCAAATGCAGGCAAATAGGACTACTTTAGCTTGGGAAACTTGGTTGGGATGGACAAGTTGGACTGAAGGGTCTGTTTCCATGCTGTATAACTCTATGACTAAATAAAAAAGGTAAGAAGACACTGGTAAGAGTAGTCTATAGACCGCTAGCAGTAGTTGTATGGTGGAACAGAGAATATGATGGGAAAATGTTAGAGTTTTTTATAAAGGGTGTAATAGCAGAGCATTCAGAAACTCATAATATGATCAAGCAGAATCAGCACTATGAAGGGAAAATCATGCCTGTCAAATTCTTTGAGAACATAACAGCAGAACAGATAAAGGGGAAGCAGTGGATTTTAATCTTTATGTGTTTGGATTTATATTTGATATTTATATATTTGGATTTTCAGAAAGCATTTGATAAGACATCGCACATTAGGTTACTTAACAAGATAAATGCACATGGTATTGGAGCTGGTATATTAGCATGGATAGAGGATTGGCTAACCAATAAAAGACAGAGATCTGGGGTACGTAGGGCATTTTCAGGATGGCAATCTGTAACTAGAAGAGTGCCAAAGGGATCAGTGATGAGGCCACTATTACGTACAATGCATATTAATAACTTGGATGAGGAAAGTAAATATTCTACAGCCAAGTTTACAGATGACACAAAAAAGACTGGGAAGGCAAGTGGTGAGGATGACATAAAGAGTCTGTACAGGGATATAGACAAGTTAAGTGAGTGAGCAAAAACTCGGCAGATGGAAAATAATGTGGGATTATGCACTTTGGCAGAAACAACAGCGGAGCTGAATATTATTAAAATGGAAAAAGATTGCAGAAAGCTACAGACCAGACAGATTAGGAAGTCCTTGTGTATGAATTACAAAAAGCTAGCATCCAGGTTTAGTGGGTAACAGGGAGGGGAAGCGGAATGATGGACGTTATTTCAAAAGGAATAGAGTATAAAAGTAAGGTTTTGCTAAAACTATTCAGGTACTAGTCAGAACAGAGCTGGAATACAGTGAATAGTTTGGCCGCCCTTTCTAAGGGAAGAATTTGGAGGCAGTCCAGGGAGGGATCATTAGGCTAATATCGAGTATAGAGGAATTTTCTTGAGAGGAGAGGTTGGGTAGACTGGGCCTGTAATTTGTGGGAATATCTAAGAATAAAAGTTTCCTTTGCTAAAACATCTAAGATTCTCAGGGGACTTGACAGGATAGATGCAGAAAGGTTCTATCTCTCTCTGGATGGACAAGGACCAGACGGCATAATCTCAGAAAAAGGGATTGCACATTTAAGACAGAGATTGAATTGAGGGAATTCCCTTACTGCAGAGGTTGTAGAGACTGGGTCATTAAATATATTCAAGGCTGAGATAGACGCATTTATAGCCAGTAAAGGAATCAAGGGTTATGGGGAAACGGCAGAGAAGTGGTGTTGGGGATAATCAGATCAGCTATGATCTCATTGAATGGCAGAACAGGCTCAATGGGCTGAATGGCCTACTTCTGCTCCTACCTCTTCTGGTCATATGGTCAAAACACCCTGCAACAGGAAGTCAGCACCACATAAATGAGCAAGGAAGTGGAGGACATGGAGACAGGCATCTTGGAAGAAACAATGAAAAAGGGAGGACAAGTTTTAGGAGGTGGGCACCAAATTATAAAGCAGAACCTCAAAGATCATCATCTCTGGATTATTGCCTGTGCCACATGCAAATTGGCATAGTATAAATATGATTAGATAAAGGAGCAAAGGATTGAGTTGATGTGCCACTGGTTTTAGTACTGAGGAATGTGGGGGCCATATCTGAATTGTACTGGAATGGGTGTTCTAGTCAGCCACATAATTAAGGAAGTAAAGAGGGTTCTAAAGTAAATACTGGTTATAAGAGAAGGTATGTAATATATATATAAATGATTTGGAGGAAATTGTAACTGGTCTGATTAGTAAGTTTGCGGATGACACAAAGGTTTTTGGAATTGCAGCTAATGATGAGGACCATAAGAGGATATAGCAGGGTATAGATCAGTCGGTGACTTGGGCAAAGAGATGGTAGATGGAGTTTAATCTGGAAAGATGTGAGGTAATGCATCTGGTCTAATCCAGATAGAAAATATACAGTAAATGGCAGAACCCTTAAGAGTACTGATGGGCAGAGGGATCTGGGTGTACAGGTACAGAGGTCACTAAAAGTGGCAACGCAGGTGCAGAAAGTCATCAACAAGGCATATGGCATGATTGCCTTCATCAGCAGGGGCATTAAGTTTAAAAATTGGCAGGTAATGTTGCAGCTTTATAGAACCTTAGTTCAGTTGTATTTGGAATGTTGTGTTCAACTCTGGTCACCACACTACCAGCAGGATATGGCAGATTTGGAGAGGGTACAGAAAAGATTTACCAGGATATTGCCTGGTATGGAGGGCACTACCTATGAGGAGAGGTTGGAGAAAATTGGGTTGTTCTCACTGGAACACGAAGGTTGAGGGGCGGCCTGATAGAGGTCTACAAAATTATGAAGGGCATGGACAGAGTGGACAGTCAGAAGTTTTCCATAGTGGAAGAGTCAGTTATTAGGGGCCATAGGTTTAAGGTGCAAGGCGCAAGATTTAAAGGTAATGTACGAGGCAAGTTTTTTTACACAGAGCGTGGTGGGTGCCTGGAACTTGCTGCTGGGGAAGGTAATGGAAGCAGATACAATAGTGACTTTTAAAGGGCATCTTGACAAATACATGAATAGGATGGGAATAGAGGGATATGGTCCCCAGAAGGGTAGGAGATTTTAGTTGCCACAGGCAGCATTTCGATGCAGGCTTGGAGCGCAGAAGGGCCTGTTCCTGTGCTGTAATTTTCTTTGTTCTTTTTGTTTATATGCTTCAGTAATACAGGGCATTGGTGAGACGATATGTTTCGTACTGTGTACAGTAAGGCTCACTTATTTAAAGAAGGATCTAATTTTATAGGAAGCAGTTCACAGGTTTACTAAACAAATACATAGAATGGCCGGGTTGTCTTAAGAAGAAAGATTGGACAGGCTAAGTTTGTACCTGCTAGTGCATTGAAGAATAGAATGTGACTTGATTGAAACATAGGAAATTCTGAGACGTCTTGACAGGGTGTACGTGGAAAGGTTGTTTCCTTTTGTTTGAGAATCTATAACTAGGGAGTCACTATTTAAAAATAAGAGGTCATCCATTTAGGACAGAGAAATAATTGAAAAGCAAAAGCAAAATGTTACACTAAGACAGATAAAGAATCCACCTTAGAAAAATCACATCATGAATCAGTTGTTTAGTAACTTAAATTAAAAGGATGTTTGTAGCCTTGAGTGCAGTATACTATTCACTCATATCTGATGTCGAGAATTATTTTCTTCTCACATTTATAGTCTCTCAGAACTGAGGTGAGCTTTGAAAATGGTGACAAAATTTGGAGAACTAGCAAATAACCAGAAAAAATGGAGAAGATTGTGGAATAATGTAAACAATCAAGAGTTGTGAACAAAACATGGCAGATGCAGTTTTTGGTAACAAGAATAAAAAACTAAAATATATAGTTTCTTTCCTCAATACATTAGAGGAGCAAAGGATATTAGGTGTACAAATATATAACATCTAAAACTAGTGGGAAGTTTAAAAAGAAGGCAAATGGGATTTGAAAATTTATGTCAAGAGATAGAACACAAAAGCAAAGAAATTGTAAAGACAGTACAGAATGTGACCTGGCCACATCCTAACAGCAGTTTTAAATTCTCAACATAGAGGAAGGGATGAAGTTCAGATGTATCAAATAAGCCAGGTTCAGGAACAGCTACAGCCAATGAGGGTTACATTATTTTGAACTAACAAGACAGAGGAAGGATTTAATAGAATCGTTCAAAAAGCTAAAAGGAATAGCCAAGATAAATATGGATAGATTATTTCCTCTGGTAGATAAAGGAACGATAAGAGCCATGATCTCAAGTTAAGCACTAGACACATAAAGGGGAGATCAGAAGAAACATTTTCATTCAGAGTTATTGGAATGTGGAGTGCATTGGTACAAGTGGTGATTGATGCTAAAATGATTACAGCATTTAAAAAGACACTAGATAATGACATTAAAAAGACTATAAAAGGTGCCCAGAACAAAGAAGTAAAATAAGATTAGTTTGAGAATTAAGAAAATGAACCTGTGAAAATGTCCTGAAGTACAACAGATAAGAAGAATGCAATGAAAACAGAAAAGTTATATCAGATGTAAGACACAGAAAGAGCGGCAGTGTTAACATTTCAGGATAATAACATTTTCTTAGGATTCAGAATAAATATTTCCCTCCTGTGCTAAAGTTATTGTTGTATTTCAGTTAAACTATGTTCAAATATAGAAACAAAGCTGTAAACTACACTCTGCAGAAAAAGTAGTATTAGAAATATGTGCCTTAAATAGGAAGGCCATATGTCAGTCCAAATAAGTGTATAGGCCTCATTGAAACACTCTTCAGGAGTAGGCTGTAGCCATTCCTGAACCTGGCTTATTTGATACATCTGAATTTCATCTCTTTCTCTATTTTGACAATTTAAAATTACAGTCAGGATTGCAGATGTGGCCAGGTCGTATCCTGTACTGTCTTTATAATTTCTTTGCTTTTGTGTTCTATCTCTTGACATAAATTAGCAAATTCCATTTGTCTTCTTTTTTTAAACTTCCTGCTAGTTTTAGGTGTTATGTATTTGTGTGCCTAACATCCTTTGCTCCTCTAATGTATTGAAAAAAGAAACTACATATTTCAGTTTTTTATTCTTGTTACCAAAAGCTGCATCTGCCATTTATTTGTTCATAAATCTTGCTTGTTTATGTTATTCCATAATCTTCTCCAGTCTTTCTGGTTATTTGCTAGTTCTCCAAATTTGCCACCATTATCAAAGCTCACCTCAGTTCTGAGAAACTATAAATGTGAGAACGAAATAATCCTTGACATCAGATATTATTGCACTGGACATGGCAGCAGCCTATGATGAGACTTGTAAGCTAAATTGCAGGAACAGGGCTGATCACAGCAGACAGCAGCCATCAGAAGTGCTGTGGAGCTGGAGTGAACATTCCTGAGCCTTTTGGCTCCACATTAAAAGCATTAAACATTTCCTTTCTGGTAACAGTTACTTGCCAGGCTACATCCAAACCTTCAAAATCTGAGCCAAAGAGGCCCCATGCCTACTCCATTCAGTCTGCCCAATTTCTCTGAGGGATCTGAAATCAAGGATTTAGACCCTTTAATAGCATCAGGAAGTAGCCTAATGCCTGTTCTGTGTGGCCACTCAAAACACTTCAAAGTTGTCTGCATCTAACGTGAGATTAGCTATTATTTTCCATCCAGAAATCATGTGCAATGGTAACAACTTTTTACACTATAGGTGCCATATCTTGCAGTTTCCATGTTTGAAAGCTGAGGCAGGGGAGATGATTGCTGAAGTTTAGGAATTAATTATGATTGCTAATAGTTCCCAGGATGTTTCAGAGCATGTGTTGCCCAAGGGCAAGCATAAAGAGCTCCAGTTGCCTTTCAATACCCCTGGTGTTTACCATGTGATTGGTATAACACATTTTAATTAACTACCTACATTTCATAGCCATGTCCTTAACATACTGCACAAAACAAAAATCAGTCATTGAAAAAGTTTTGCATAGATTTCAGGTTATTCTTGATTTTGGCTCATGTGACACAGAACAACTATTGTGGCATGAAAGTAATACAGTGGTAAGAAATGATAAATTAACAAATTCACAGAATTTGCAATATCACAAAGAAACTTTAACATCAAGGATGTCGTCTCTTACATTAAAACATTGACTGCCCATCAAAAGTGTTAAATTAGCTGTACAGCTTTTTGAGGTGACCTGAGGCTGAGCAGGGTATTACATAAATGCAAGGGTTTTATATATATTTATATACAACTAGCCTCTGAGACCTGAAGCTGTGCGATAGTTATTACAACATTAAGGCTTAAGTTTATTATCGGTTAAACTTGGTAATGGCTCCCATTTGACTAAATAGGTACGATGTCCAGGTATCCCCAGTAGTTGGCTTTAATATCAGTATCATCGATTTTTATACAGTAAAAAAGGCTTAAACTGGATATATGATACATCTAGAACATCCAACTGAGTGCGTAAGTAGATTGCTGAGAGTGTCATATTGTGAACTGAAGGCTCACGCCATGAACTGGATGGGGTCCTCAGTGCACACTGAAGACGGTTTTACGTTGTGAATTGGAGGGACCTCTCATTACTTGCTTTAGTGCACTGAGGAGCCAGACCACAATCTGTTTTGAGTTATAGGAACACTTTCACACACCCAAAGCATTTTGAATCAATTCAATTCAGAATGGTGGTAAAACTATATCCTAACTATTGAAATACATTAATTCAACACCTAACTCTCGTAGTTTTATTGTATCTCAATAATAGAACTTTATACACATACAGTAAATGGACAGTGGTTGTCTGCAGGTCAAAAACTGCTGCAGTTCTTTTTTCGGTTTAACCAGAAACCAAGCCTGTACCAACGGTCACATAATTATACTGTCAAATCGTGTTGAATAAATCCATCTCACCTAACATTATAAATCCATGAGCAGTGTACATTTACAAATATTTCTATAGAACTTTGTGAATTGATATACCAAATGCCCTCATACATAATGCATAAAAGGTTGCCCAGTTTCATGAAGCGTCTTCTGCCTTGTGTTTTCCTGGAATGTAATCATGTTCATGTGGCAAAATCCAATCATAGCAAATCAATTCAACAAAGTTAGCCGCAAGAAAACAGTTAGTGAAGTCAAATATTACATGTTCTGTGTGTATCGCAATAACTGTATGCTGAGTAATGAAACCACCTCTTGTCTCGGATTCGAACTCTTGATTTGCTTCAATTTAACTGCATCCACTCAGCAACACCCAGTCTCACGTTCTATCTTCAATATTTTAGTTACTGTGGTGCTTCTCTTAAATAGACACCTACTTGAATTAAGATTTTTGTTTTGTCTATTGTTACGAGTTAACATCACTTACAGCACAATTAGCTATGTGTCCTTTGCGCACTGAGGGATAATCTGAGATGTCATCAGAAAAATAACTACCAGAGTTTCCACAAATTCTGAAATTAACTTCACACCAAGATTTTGTTTTACTGAACACTTTTCATTGTTTCTTTCAACATGATCACGTTACGGAAATTTATAAAACCATAGAGCCCGGAATGATCCCTTTCAATGTATATATATTACGAATTCTAGGTATGCGTCTAACTACTAAGGGTGATACTTATCCAGATTAATTTTAAAAGGGAAGATTAACAAGAGTGCGCGCGGTTTCTACAGCAGTGCGGAGACGGATTCCTAAAAGTTGAATGGACACCCAACTCCAGCCTGACGATACTGATGAATATCAAGGGATTGCAATAAATATGTACAGGCCAATTAAGTGCCATATTTTATTCTGTGGGCGATATTTTGTTAAATTTCGGACAAAAAAACTCAATCCTTTTTATTAGTGCCAAACGCTCCCTGTTGAGTCTAAATGCCAGCACTGATCGTTGATGCATGCACTTCAAGAAAATATAATGTTATTATGTCACATCTCAGATAGACAAAGATAGTCGCCTGGGCTCAGGGTCCCTCCAGACAAAATAGTAGGTTTGTAAAGGATAATTTATTTCAAAATGCAGAGAAAATTGACACTTGCTGCGTTGAAAATGCCTCAGCCTTTCCTTTACCTTTAAATTAAACGGAAGGTCTCGTTCAGTGGTCTTTACCATGATTGAATCAGACCCTCCTTATATTTTCAATAAAATCCTGTTCATCTTTACTTTCTAAATCTATTGCACATTATCTTGGTCTTCCGCCTGAATCTTTGCGCCATGTATGGACGATTTACTCTATATATCTGAATGCGAATGGTTCACAACGTTGCAATACTCTTTAATTCTCGATCAACAGCGCTGACATATAATCCTACTTTTTTTTATTGTGGAAATGAATATACAATATATCGCATTTGCTTATAATGATATAAATGTAATATGTTCCATAAGGCAAGAAAATACTTTTATTCGAAAGTTCTGCAAAGTATATTTTTAGGTATCGATTGTAAATCGCTGATGTATGCAATATATTTTCTGTGTAAAGTTATAACAGGAATGCATTATTCATTTATACTTCCTTATTACCACTTAATGAATTGGATCATTTTGGAATTTATCACGATAAGAGTCGTGCCAAGTAATTTGAGATGAAATGAATTTCATTTTTAATTAAGCTAACCTCGTGGCTAGTTGTAATGTAATCCAGTGATGTAAATGTTTTCCCTCTTCACCTTTCTGCAGTAGGCCACGTTTGCCTCTGTTTAGAATCAGAGATATAGCATTTTGCCGGCTGGTAATGCAGGATGCGCTTGCAGTGAAGAAAAATCCTAAAGCTTTCCTGCTGACTTCAGTCACGAGTTCAAAGATTACTGCAAGAAACACGCACTGCTGTTGACAGATGTGGGGAAACCATGACTGTTAAATACACAGCAACTATGAATATTCAAGATACTAAAAATTCTGCGACAAACCTAGAAGGACTTATAGTTACCGCACGAATTCAAAATTAACCTAATTATTGGACATTTTGTTACACTAGGAGTTTTTTCGTTGTGCTTTACGCTCATACATTTATAGTGATAGAGAAGCAAGCAAACACTCGTGTGTTACTAAGAATTTGTGTGAGATAGACACTCCATTGAAATATACAATATTTTAGAAATAGGTTTTCTTATCCCACATGTAGAAGTGGAAGCTGTTTGAGATACATGTAAATATACATTTACTCTTAATACTATCCATATATGATGTCAGGTACAGTAGCCATTTAAAGCGCGGAGTAGTTTGGCACTTTTAAAGCAGAAGGTTTTAATTATGGACTTAAATGATGCCAATTATTTACTATTATTGTATAATAAGTGTCAATTATATTGATTTGTCTCTACCAATTCTATATGACCAATATTTTATTCAAACACGGTGTTACAATTTGATCTTTAAATGTTCACCTACTCTAAACTAGGTTTTACACATAATTTTTCGAGTACTTCTTAAATTGTTTACCCATTGTTATAGCAAGAAACTAATCTAGATTATTTTTGGAGATTCTAATTTTAATTCTGTTATTCAGCAGCGTCAGGTCTGTGATCCATTGCACCGAGATGCTATTATTCCAATATTGCGTGGTCAAAGCACATGGTCACATCTTCCAGATGTACGTTAACGTCATTGCTAAGGCATGGTTATTAAAGGCGCTGGCGATGATTAAATTCTCTGCAGTTTTGTAGATCTCTATAACAACATAAAGACCAAATAATTTTCTAAAAACTTGTGAGTCCATTTCAGGCTAAAACTTAAGAATGTATTTCTCGTGTCCAAACCAACCATATTGATTAATATTTAATGAAAAGGCGTCCCTTGATTAAGAGAAATATAATTAACCCCGAGGTGAAGGGTCTCTGGCCATTTCTCCCGGGTAACAAAAGCTACAGTTCTTGTTCTAACTCGCCAACTGCTTACTTAACAACTTTCTTTTATGTTCCATCCTCAGATGTTAGTAAAAACTTAACAGAGCCATAAAACAAATGACATTTAAGGGCATCTTAAAAGAGATTACAGTTACAGTTTGCTCTGCTCAGTAGAATGTGTTTCTACCCTTTGTTCTGACAGCCCCTTTCAGTGTGAATAATAGTTCAAAACTACCCAATCAGAGAAAAATCCGTTTTCCTTTATATTTTGGAGTGATACTTTCACTTCCGCCGAGTATTCACCGCTGCAAGCAGATTTCTTCCAATTGATCTGTTTCCTTATTTCGTCTGCTGAATGTAAGCGCAACATTATTAACTACATTGGTTGATCAAGTTGACTTGAACAGACGGCAACACTCTGCTGGGTTGTGACTGTTTAAGCAGGTGCTGTTCAAAATCTTCTCACTTGCCAATGTAGTGTTTACAGTATGGTTTCCTTATAGGTCGTGGACGCCAAATTGCTGTTGCAAATCAAAGAATCAATGCACGTCCTCTAGTTGGCTAAAGGTAAACTGTTTGCAGAGAACAGAGCCTTACTTGGTACCAATCATCATATTCACTAGTTCTGCTCAACTCATTTCCAATATAATTACTTAAGGGTTTGTACCAGAGAAACAGAAATATTAAATTAATCGGTTACAAAGTTAGAATGTATTTTCAGTATATAAATAACAAACTATTATTCGTGAAACTTTTCACACTTGGTTTTCAATTAATTACACAAAACACGAAATATCACCTAAAGAAGACTTTGCACCAATATGTATAAAGGATGGCTGGTACTCTAGTTAATCTGTGCACGGATCCTGATGAACAATCCGCGCAAGTTTTAATCTATAGAATGTTGATTTCAAAATCAAAATGTATTAGTTTGCCTCCAGCAGTTTATAATACGTTGTCTGTCGTGTATGGGTCATTCGAGGCAAAAAATTAACCAAAACTGTGCTAAGTTTTCACGCCATCTTCCCAATGTACATTATTGTTGCAATATGATCATTTTCAAACTTTTGCAGTATTAATTTAGAAATCGTTAGGGAAAGACCTATGCACAATTGGTACAATGTTTAAGTCTTCTGTCCAAGAAATGTTAGTTTGATTCACGCAAGCCCAGATGTTACCAGACCCACGCGTACTAAATAAATGTCTAAACGAGATTCAATTGCGTATATTTTTGCGTCCTGCAAAGCCATTTTGATTGAAAACACGCCGCACACTGCATCGGGACATTCCACTTACTATTCTTGAGACTAAACACCATAGTCGGTCCTCCAAATGCAACTCACATTCTTTAATGCACATCATTTCTGATAGAATGAACTACCCACTGTTTACCGCGTGCTTAAAAAAAATTCTGGGCAGCCATATGGGATCTAATGAATATTGTCAAATGGTGGTTAAAAAAAAGTACGTAAAAGTGATCTTTGGAGAGAGGCCTTTGTGGTGGACAGACCAGTAGAATGTAGAGGCAAGAATGCGCGCCTTTCTTACCTGAAACTGACAAGCTTTCAATATTTCCCGCGGGAACACAAGTCGGGTGATTGTCTCAGAATCATTATTAAAAGCAACATCCAAACTCCATATTGGTCCATATATGTTTCTAAATGATATAAAACTAAAATTAAAAGTATCTGTGATCACACTTGGCCTGTGCCTGTTATGGGGTTGTAGTGGCCGGTGGCCACAAGGAATGTGGCCCTATTACCATTTTGTTTTGTCCCAAGCTGAAGCTGGCCCCCTTTCACGGCACTCCATTCATTCAAATCACCGCTCGCACTCTTTATTGTAAGAGACGGGCTTTCAGGCCTTGAATTGTTCCCTCTTAACAATGAATTCTTTTGTTTATGCCTTTCTTTTATACTCTACGATAATGCTGATGGCACTTCAGGCCCAGGTCTCTGCAAATGTTTGCAAAATTATACCTTTACATCATTCGCTCAGAAACGGCTGCCTACTGCAAACCCAAAATATTATTTAAACCTAATTTGACTATGAAACTGCAAAATATACCAAAAGGACACTAGCAAAAGGCCAACTGTTAGATGGGTGTGACTACTCGTTAAAATATGTTAATAATCTGTAACATATATTCTTGGTTGATATACCTACATTTTATGAAATCAAAGCTAATTGGGATTAAACACATTAAGAAAAAACCTCGTATTTCATTCAGTCGAGGTGTCTGCATGCTCCTCAGAATATTTTCTCCTGCAAAGGAACGATTAAGGCCATCACAGAAAATTAAACTGTAACGTTGGAGAAATCATTCTACGAAAATAAACCACCACAAACTCCATTGCATTCTAGTAGAATGCTTTGAGAAAAGCTTTATGTATTTTCAGCGACAAACAGCCTATCAGTGCATTTTCTGGATGCTGAACAATTATATGTCTGATTTGGTTTTAGCTGTAAATCAAATATGCCATTTTGCAAATCCAAAAGAACTTGTATCCATCTTTAGTTGAATTGATGAATGATTTGTCAAGCAGGCGTTTCCCGCTGTGACCGCGGACCCGTCACTGGGCCAAGAATGTAGGCATGATCACCCTGGACAGCAGTAACAACAACAAAAATCAGTGACCACAGCATCTCAGCTATTCCCAGGGACTAAGAGTTAGATGGTTTTGTCCTCAAAGATAATGACGAGAACAGTGCTAAGCATGAAAACAGCCCATTAAAATAAGGCCAGATTTGATTGTCAAAGCACACCACCAAATAATGTTTTGGGGTTAATCAGCTACAAAAGGCCTGACTTTTATGTTTTGTTTGTACAGTTAGATGTGAAAATATTAAGCACAGCGAGGTTAACCGCGTATTATTTTGTTTGTACGATGGTTTTCCTGACTAGCCTATTGACCCAATCAATGGTTGTGGTAAATTGCTTAGCAGTTTATTGGTTTGGGTTTTGCTGGGTATTGCGGATGCTTCGAGAACTGGATTCGTTTAAGCAGCCTGTGTGTAAGCTCAGGAACATATGGCGGGGAGGTTTGTGCTTACATAGACACACTAACATAACACTTTTTAAGTATTTGTGAGCTGGTGATAACGTTTCATCTGTGTATAGAAATCGTGGTTTCCCATGGATAAATATTGACGCATTCTGCGCATTTTTCATGTGATTTTTTTTTGTAGATGAGTGGGAATGAGCAGATCGAAGTTCCATTATAACCATTATGGTCAGTGTCCACTTCTGCACAATAAACAGACACAATTGCACCCGCTTTGATATTTATACTTCTAAAACTATTGAAATTCTGTTTTTTTTTCTGGGGATAGGGAGTTTACCCAATAAATTAGAAAGTGTTATTCAATTCCATAAATCCACTTCTTAGAAAATATTATACTGACTTATCCTTTAGACGTAAATTTAAATAGTTCCAGCAGTCAGACCGGTTCTGTCTTGGGATATGCATGTAATGCTCCTGTTCCATTTTAAATATTGACTTGCCTAAGTCTTAACAAGATAGTACCCCGTTACATTCTTTATGATTGCTAACACATTCCAAATACCTTTTGTAGTCAAAACGTTATCTCTATTGCTTTCTTTCATGGACTAGAGTACAGAACACAGATACTTTCTTGGAAAAAAGGTCGTATTCATAAAACAAATTATGAAAATAATCAATGATGTATTAAAATGACAGTTGGTTTCCCTGCCACTGGATAGAATTGTTTATCCAAATTCTTTGGCCTTGCTTTTGGTTGGTTATTTAGGTTTCTTTTAACTTTGACTGTACATTTCCTAATGGAAATCTGGTATTGCATTCTGATGCACTCGCCCCTCAAAGATATACCAGCAGGACTTGCAAAAATTCGGCTATGTAGAAATTCTCAATTTAAAAATGCTAGACCAAGCATTACAACACAGCAAACTGGAGCTTTTGTTTCTTTTAAAGGAGCTTAAATGCACAACGAACAATACCGAGAATTTTAAAAATGCATTTACAATTGACAGCCTATTTTTTTGCAAATATTCGGTGGTGTAATTCTATGTATTGTATCACAACTTTCAACGTGAACGTCATGAACGGAATTCTATGCGAATTAAAGTTAAAAAGCATGGCATTCGGTTTAAAGCCGAGTTACAGCTATACAGTTTTTTTTTAAAAGAATCATTCTAAGACTGCAGTCGTTCATGGAAGAATTCTACTGCAAGGTGTGTCCCATCAATTTCGAACCGCAACAATTCCACGGATAATTCCACCTTTGAAAGCAAAAACACATTTTTCAGCGGTAGGAAACGTAAAGAATATGGTGCTTTTTAGCCGTAAAAGTGACGGGGATTCTCTTAGTTAAACTATAAACACAATGGTTCTAAAATTTAATTTGTAATAAAGTTCCGATTATAATTTGTGTCAAAGTTCCCAATGCAGATGCTTACATAACTAACCCCAACAATAAGCATTGCTTGTATGCACGCTATTGAAGAATGTCTATGGAGGCGTGTAAAAAGGTTTTTGACCCCCTGATGGTGTTTATTTGCTGCCTAGGCCAGTGAGAGAGCGAAAGCAAGAGCGAGAGCGAGAGAGAGAGAGAGAGAGAGCGTGTGTTATTGTAATGCAGAAGGCGCGGCCTCGTTCAGATGGAGATGTGCGGCCCGAGAAGCCGGTAATCCGGGACATCAGGCTTGTAACGTCCCATTTTGCCTCATCTTCGAACTATTTTCCAGTAAAATCTCAGCTTCTTTTACAGACATGAAGCATGAGGGATGAAGAAGACCACAGTTTGAAGGATGGGTGACCGCCCTCTGCAAATGAAGCAGTTCCAGGCGAGTAATGTGGTTGTTTAATGCAGCGATGCCTTGTATATCCTACTCTTAAATACCAATGCGCGTTTCTGATGTTAAGCAACAGAAAATATGATTTAGGATTATCTGTGTAAGAGTAGCTGCCGGGGCGAACTAAAAATGATGTAGCAGAAATAGACACATTCTAGAAGCATTGGTCCGTAGAAGAGGCGCACGGGGCCCTCCACTACGATTGAGTATTAACGTTTTGAGTTTCGGTCCTGCCTCTCTTTGAAAATATTAGAATAATCACAACGTATGGGTTTGATGTGGTTTTGAATGTGAAAAAGCAGATTTCCGTAGTTGATATTTTGTGCGTTATCGGGAGGAAAGCGCGCCTACTTTTGAGATCAATGTCCACCGATCAGCCTGAAATCCAACTAGTACATGTGGCCAGGCTGTGCCCAGTATAGACTTTGCAGCGCAAATTCTCGACGTTGCCGTGATCTCTGAATCACGTTAGTTTGAAAGTCAAATACAGACATCTCGAAAGATCTTTTGTTTTAAAAATCGATCGATATACCGAACTCAAATGCTGCAGATAGCTTGGCTCTTTGTCTCTTCTAACAGTGGGTGGTAGACTAGGGAAAGGAAGAAAATGGCGAGTCGCAATCATTTACATTTTCTTCCGGTATATCGATCGATTTTGCCTGCCTTCCACTGCGGTCCGCAGAAATTGAAGTGCAGAGTCGTAGGAAGACATCCTATCATCACTATTTAGAGTCTTCGCATAAATGGCTTCGTATATATACATAATTAAGCCCGTCTCCTGTTTTCTGATGAAACAGCACAGTAAACCACACATTTCTGCCACTTCATTTAACAGTTTGCAGAAACCTGTAAATAAATTAATAAATAAATTAAGTCTTATGCATTAAGATTTATGCATAAAAGCAGGGAATCTTCTTAATTCCCAAGTTACTGTTCATTAAACTCAAGTAAACAGTTAACTCCCATTTATTTGGGGATACCTTGTCTAATTTTTTCGAAGACAAAATGTGCTGAAGAATACACAGTTCAGGGCTGATGGTTTAAAATATTATGCTATATTTTAAATACATGTATTAAGTCTAAGAAAACTCAAGTGCAGCATTATTTTAAGTACTTTGGATAATTTATTGACGATATGTAAATATTAATAAATCTATTCATTTATTCAGTTTTCTGTTATAAATCTGTCACCCAGCATTCTGCAATTGTAATTCTGCTGACATATTTAAGTGACATCACAGATCCGTCTCGAAAAAGTAGGTGATTAAAACGCAGAGAACTCGACATCACTGTTAAACCGTTAGTGGCCTAGAACATACTGTAGTTCCTTTGAAATGAAGCAATTTAACGTGTATACAGATATATTATTACAATGATGGTGTTCCACCAGACCAACTGAACACATGCATAGATTGTTGAATTTAAATAAACGTATCATTTATTTCTCCCTGAGAATGGATCTGTCTTCGATTTACTTATAAGCAGCTAATGCATTTAATCGAGTTTTTTTTCTATTCAACGAGCATTTTCAGAAATAATTTAGAAGTCCCGCTTGATTTCGTGGCAAGCAAAAATTCAGCACTGTCAGAGATGTGCCCGAATTAAATAACAATGAGGTCACCCTCACAGGTGTAAAAAGTGCTGATTCGTTTCAATACCATGGACAGCGATCTTTCTACCCTCAAACCATTACTAAGATCTTTGCATCCTTCAACGCTTTGATCTAACTTTACCAACATGCAGCTATAAAACCTATGTCCGTTTAAGCCTTTACGAATGAAATATATCTAAAGCTAAATGCTAATCCCAAAATATTAATAATACTAAATACAATGAATTGTGCATTATCAATGTATCGGCCAGAAGGTTTTAACGTACGTGTGTGGATGTTAAGAGCACCGAGTGGAGAGTTAATATTTTGGCCAAAGTGGCGATGAAAACCGTGTCTTTCTAAAAGTTGAATTTTCAGTTGTGCTTAAATATGAGCTGTGCTGTTATAATATGTGCTCGAATTGGACCCAACACAGAATTGTGTTGGACGAGAGGGGTTTTGTCATTCAGTAATACGTCAATTAAAAGAAACTGTTTACAAGATGGTATTCGCTTAGAATTTCACTCCTTCAGTTTCAAGGACATCCTGCTGATCAGGATTTGGTTAATGGAGGAGAACTTCTGGCCCAGCAATGACGTCATGGGCCCAATGTAATCCTCTTGTGCTGAACCCAATCAGCAGATGTGTCGCTTGTCTGGATGGAGAGCGATTAATCCGTTAGACTGGATCAGATCAGCAGCAGCGCCAGGACTGGACCAAACTGCCCCTAGTCCGATAAAGAGACCGGATAAATTGCAGAAGCTTTTTCGCCTCTTTAACAGTCTGGGATAGAGGAGTAGAAGACCAACCGTTCTTCAGCTGATTGCAGCTCTAACCGTTGCTGGTGCTTGGGAAGAGTTGCTGATCCCTTCTCTTCAGTATTGTAGAACGAGATGGGCATGAAAACGGTGAATGCAGAGAGATCAATCGCCTTTTTTCCCCTTCCCCGCTCTATCCAAGAGAAGCAAAAATAAAGCCAGCGCATTGGAGTTCGTTAACAATGGATGTGTCAGGGACATTTTCATCCGACGCAGAGGCTACCCGGCAATGGAATCGGTAAATCTACTAAAAGCTAGTGGTGCTATACACTGTAATTATGGGTATAGGCGGAATAACGATGTGCAATGTCCTGTCTACACTGTAATTTGGGAAGAAAAGCTGGATTTTGCAGTCGATATTAATGTGCTGGTCTTGAACGTGGAGATTAACTGGAAGCAAGAGCAAAAAGCCCCTTAAATTTTAGAGAGCTGTTTTCTTTATCTTTAAACCACAGAAGCACGGAACTTAGCATCTCGATCGATGAAGATATTGTTGCTTTCATGTATTTTTTTTTGTTCAACCATTCGGTCAGTACGTATTTTTAAAGAAATAATAATGTGGATTTTACATACAAATAACGGTTATTTAATTGGTGATTTATAGCCAAATGGACAGTTTCTGTTACTTGGCGATGCTGACTCCAGCTCTCCGTGTTCACAGCGGACCTTGATTTAATGTCCATACAATTAAGGCACGCGGTGAATGCCAAGAGAGGGGCCGTCAAACTTCAATCCCACTTTAATTGGACGCAACAGCCTTTAAAGAAACACAACAATATCATCCGCCTATATAATCAAATAGGGCAGGTCTACCCTTTTAATATTTAAGATTCAAATAATTCTTTAGATATTTTAGAGCTTAGGTTTCGGTTGAAAAGTTAAAGCGCTATAACGCAACGCTATTTTCTTCAATCATATGTAATAAGTGGGCCAGTTTATAGTTTAGGTTGAAAGAATACCAACATCGGACAAAAACAGCGAGGCGTAGTTTCAGTTAGCTGTTGTGATTTTTCTCATTCCTTCTGACGATTGCTTTCGATTTGTTCCAGTTATTATCACATTGTATTTGTAAAGTGGCATGCGGTCTTGTAAATCCGAAGCTTAGTAGATCTTCTACTTTGTACATTCTCGGCTAGATTAGGCGAGTTCTCTCTGTTGTATTCCTGCACTGTCGACTATTAAATAGTAATTTTGCTTAAAAGGACCTGGTTTCAGTAGTTGAAATTATTTGTGTTCGTACCTGTCTCTCTGCCAATCTTCCGCAAGAGCCAGAAGTAGAACGGAGGCAATTCACTTAATGGAACCCTAAGGTTAATGATAATCATTGCTTCATTGTTATAATACAAGAACCTCATAAAATGTTGTAGGGCTATAAATAATGGGTTTAGATAGGGCCCTATCAGGAATGTTCAAAGGTTTTTTTTTAATAACTTGCCCAAAGTCAGAATTGCATTTGACCTAAAGGGCACCTTCTTAAATTGGCTTTTAAGAAAAAAAAACCTTGCATGATTAATTTAGTTTTGACTATAAATTCTTGACTATTACATAAAAAATATTCACTAATGTCAATATACAGTCGCACATAGTGCACGAATTTGCTGTGTACGGATTATTTAAATGAAATTCGGAAATAGGCGATGTTCTAAACGCCGCCAGTGATGGCTAAACTGAATTGACGGTTTATATAAGGGACCTTTAATAGAGTGCTACAACGCAACCTAGAATTCAACAAAACACCCCGGGCTTTTCTACCTCAAAACTCGACCCTATATTTGCTTAATGCAGGTAGAATGCTTTTACTCTGCTCGCTCTGACGTGCAGGCGTGACAAGCTGTTATTTTAAGGTGTGTCAGCGTGTTCCCATCTGTCCATCTGTAGTTCTGATATCTAAATTGTCCAGAGTATGTACGTAAAAACTGGATTTGGAAAAGAATACAAAAGAAGATCAGAGTGAACTATTGGGAGCTATTGGTGTTAACTCCTTGTTGATATAAAGCAATAAAGCGAGAATGAAGCAATCTTTCAAATGAATCTTAACAAATCGTTCGAAAGCTAAGTAGTCATCGCCTGTTTTACGTCATCATAGTTGAGGTCGCCCATGCATTATTCGATTTGTTTTAAAATATGAGACCGCTGCGGATAAAATCAACACTTCAGCGTTAAAACGTTTTTTTTTAAATTCATTGTCAAATATGCACAGAAACGTAGATTCTAGCATTTAGAAGTGTTCTCTTGTGGTTGGTATTTAGAGGTTACCGTACCGAATTTATTACGACTGGGATGGTTAAAGGCAAGGTTCTATATTCACTTAAAGCCGGAACTGGCGCGATTTGTTGAGATATCAATTCTAACAACAGTTGCGTTATGTACAACATTCAATTGAATAGAATACACATTTTGATGTTTTGTTTTATGTGTGCAGATGGAGGACAACAGCGAACAGACGCACTGAATGGTCTTGGATACTGGGCCGATGAAACGGAACCGGGAAATAGTACTAAATCCCATAAGAGATTAAACATGATAGAGTTGGTCAAAGCATAATTTTATACAAACACCTTTTTATTCCCCATATAGCCGCAAACCTTCGTAACCCATTGCTCTCCCCTCCAGCTATCTGTTGGTTAATATAAAACCAAAGTCCATCACAATGGCCCATTGCATCACCTGAGTGTTGGTGTTCAATGGAACTAAAGGTCTATCTTATTTTTCAGTGCTACATCGATGAACAGAATTGGTGGCACCCGAAATCCGAAAGAGCCTATTAATAGTCGAACAGTGTATTTTCACTGACGGTGCTGCAGCATTTTAGTCTAATGGTATTGGTGAAGATTCTAGAGTTTTCTCAGTTGCCCCGTTGCACCATTTATTATAATTCTGAGGAGAGCTGGCTCTCTCATACTGCGGTATCGGGTGTTATTAAAGCGCCCCCTTCAGGCTCATACTCTTCATGACCGATCCGGAAAATCCAATCGTTCCAACCAAGTCATCAGGTCTGGCGGCATCTGTGAGGAAAAATCAGAGTTGACGTTTCGGGTCCGGTGACCCTTCCGCAGTACAGTAGCATCAGTATTAAGCATGTTTACAATTTTAAATGTACATTCATTTCAGCCATGTAAACATCTGCTAGCGTGTATGGAAACAAAGCAAGGCTAGCTCAAAATTATCCCCAATACAAAATAGAAATCTCAGATGTGCGTTAATGGAACGTCTAAACTGCTTCTCAGAACTTCACAGTTAAGAGATTTCTTTGAGATGTTCTCGCCTTCCAGGAAGACTTAGCAAGTTTCATAACCACAGTGAGATGAATGATCAGGGTTTTTTTTTGTTTCACTAGCTGGCCGAGGGAGGAATAATGGGCCCAACCTGTTTTCCAAAAGTTCTCAATTGTGCTTTCTCCTAAAGCACCGCTGCATATAAATGGGGCCTTTGTTAAACGTCTCATCCAAAGGATAACACTTGCAACAATGCGGCACTCTTATCAGCTCTGCATTGAAGTGTACAGCGAGATTAAGTGCTCACGTCCTGGATACGCGCCTAAATCGGAAGCGTTTTAACTCAGAGAATACTTTGAGTGTAACAATTCATGGGATATTTCTGGAGAACTTTACCTCGTGTAATTTACTAAACGGGAGCGCGTCACACCAAACCTATCATTTCTTGTGAAGAATACGTGAAAGTTTATATATGGAGATATGGTTTTTGACGTTGTAAAGTGGCTGAATACAACCAATAAGGGTCTGCACGATAGCCGCACAATACACTGAGTGTGCAATACTGTTTTGTGATACAGATATTGTAATCCTGTTCAACAATTTCAATTTCCAATTACCTCTTTTGTTGGATCAGCTTCACAAATTTGATATTGTCTTTAGGTTTTTGAAGTCGATTTTGAAATAGATAGTTTAGAATGAAGAAAGTGGGATTCTAAAAATATGAACAAGGAAGATTATATATGTAGTTCCATTTCAGATACGATTACTACATTAGATTGCTCTTTGTAAAGATCAATTAATTGCAATCCGGCGTATTTTTAGCACGGTAATGCTTTGTGAAGCTATTGTTGCTCCCATTTTATCCATCCCACTGCCTCCTGTCCCTTCATCTGGGTATCTCACGTTCGGTTTCCACAAGAGTTCAAATTACATGAATGACATTACAGCTTCCACCATTAATAAAGTTGAAATCGAGTTTTTGCCAGTACTGGCATCTACTCGGATTCTTAAAATATTAATCTATCAGTCATACATTAGAAACGGTAATCTGGCAACACGAGTACAGAGTTCAGTATATCCAAACCAGGTCGAATGGAATGAAATGTGAGTATAGTTAACATGGTTTCAATACTCACTTTAGTATCCCTATTTCCGCAGTATAGGCATAGCTACAGGCAATGCGAACGATGGCAAATTCAGTTGGTTTGAACTTCTCTTTCTAAAATAACTTTCCTCTTTTCAAATAGAGTCGAATGACTAGTGAAATAAGATTGGTTTATTTGTAACTCTACATCGTTCACGTCAGGCCATGGAAGACAGACAGGTCTCTGCTTTTCCTTCCTCTGATACTGACTGTCAGCTGTAAAAGAAACGGCCATTACTGTCTTATAGAAACGTGTCCACATTAGACTAAAGCAGTGTTTACAAAGCCTCTAACCTTCCAATTATGTACAAATATAAAGTAATGAACAAGTATGTGATTTTTAAAACGAGTAAATGCTGGAAATCCGCAATCAAAGCGGAAAATGTAGGAAAAAGTCAGCCAGTTTGTTAGCAACTGAAAAGACAAGTGTCTTTAGGATGGGAATCCTTCACCTCAACTGGCTCGCCATTCGGACTGAGTCTTCATCCTAAACGTTAACTTACCTTTTTACAAACCGCACGATGTGGACTTACTAATTCCATTTTTTTTATATTCCACACTTTATCTTGGTATGAATAGGTGTATTGTTATTTAACCATTGCATACAATTCCCAAGCAAAGTAAAACTGTACTTTCATATTTATTAAGTAGGTCGTTTCCATCCCCATTTTTCTTGTTTATGTCTTCATATTTGGAGTCTCGTAGAGACAGCTCTGTCTTTTTATTCACTTTAAATATGGCTAAACACGAACAAAAATGTGTCTGCACTATGGTAATAAACAGAAAGCCAGAAATTTATCGAGTGATATTTCGGGATATTTGTCTGCATATAATTCTCCGTGGGCGCAATCAAAACGCAGATTTAAAGTCGGTTTTGCCACCGAGGAGCTGGGGGTGTCGGAAGTCTGAAATAAAAACGGAAATGCAGCACTCCTGACTATATCCAGAGACAGAATCAGGGGTAACGATGACCTTTCGTCAATTCTGAAAGCTCATCGTCCTGAAGCGTTTACTTTTGCATTTGCCTCCTCACGTCTTCCTCCTTGCCCTCTGAATATTTTCAGTAGTTTCTGGGTTCTTTTTTCATCCAATAAGTCTGGTTCGGGAATCGGGTCAAACAAACAACTGTAAATATATATCTTTTAAAAATCAAACTTGGATTGTCAACGAAAATAAAACGCTTACACTAAGTCTCCAATACAAATTTTTCAACCGTAGTGAAGACAAGCCTTTTAACAGTTTAATGAGACGTTTCCCTGTTTAGGTCAGTTCAAGGTTGTCTGGTAAACGCTGACATTGGATGGTTGGAATTTGTATGGACACACACTTGCAGTTAATGTGGTGACTATCATTGTGAGTTTTAACCATGAATGGATCGGGCTTTCAAACATTGCTCCTTGCTTCCATTTTAAAGCCAAGTCACTATTTGTAGAGTGCCAGTGTCGACTGGTCTTCTAGGGGGAAATGCTGTTTTTACGAAATCGTGTTCACGATTTTTCATGACGTGCCGGATTTACATTTTTCCTTCGTACATTTCGACAATTCTTTAATTCATGAGAAATTTGTAAAGCGGCTACACTAGTGAAGCTTCGATCGTTCATTGGGGTCATATCGAGAATAATAATGAATATAGATTTTTCAGTAGAATGCATGAATGGTATAATCACTATTAAGCGGATTTGTAATCTTTTGTTCTCCACTTAATCCCTCGCAACCGAGCACAGCTCACTATATTTATTACCGTCGCTGGGTAAATTTCGCTGTTGATCTTCACCAATTCAATAGATCAAATTAGTTTTGTGGAATGATTTTGAACGAACCCAAGAACCCAATGATTGGGTAAATGTGTTGGCTAAGGAGAATATCGTGGTTTGAATTCCCGCATCGGCTGAGGCTACCGTAAAGGATTGTGTTGTCCTCCTTAACATCTTCCCCTCGCCTGAGGCGCGATAACCGTCAGGTTAAACCACCACCAGTCATCTCTCCATAATGAGAAAGCATCCCTATGGTCTGGTAAGACTATGTCGACTTCACCCTATCATATTTCAGCTACACCTATATAAAAACAAAACCGATTCACCTAAGCAGTATCTCTCGGATATTTTACAGTGATCATGAGAGAACTTCCAGTTTACTTCACGTTAAATACAACTTGGATCACGGTTTACAGTCAAGCATGATCTGAATTAAGCATTTTGTTTAATTTTCTGATTACAGCATACTGCCTTTTTTAAGGACTGTCGCTGTGAGTTTATTAAAAGTCAGGCGTATTATCTTAGCACGTGACTGAGAACACAGCTGATTTTTATGTTCTGTATGTTGTTCAATGGGCGGTGGCTTCATTGCTCCTCCCACCCTATTATTTTAGTCATACTAGTTTGAATTAACAAATAATCCATTGCCATTTCTCATTCATTACACGAATAAATGGAACATCTTTTGTCTCCAACAATTACAAACACTTATGGTTTGGACAGACTGAGGTCTCAATTTTCTACCCACAGCTCAAGATTATTTCATCGGATAATCGGTTTTAAACTAAGACTAATTTCAACGAAGCCACTTGCACATTTCTCCACACATTATAATGGATTTATTGTTCAGTTCTACTAACTAGTAACGAAACGTGTAGTTAATTTTCAGGGAATCACGTTCCAGTGTAGATGTCTCAGGGCCGGAGAGGTTAGTCTAATTGGGTAAACGTATAATTACCAAACGCGGTGACAGAAACCTATCTGGATGTAGTCTTCAGTAAATGGGGCCGTAGTTCTCCTCAATTCTGTGTTGGCTATTTTACAGCCTTTCAGATCCTTCCTATTGCAAGTAGAGAAACCGCATTTCTGCCAGGCTTTGTCTAGCTGGTTAGAGCATGTGGTCAGCCTTCTTCATTCATGCAGTTCTGCGCAAATGAGGAAACAAGCGAGTCCAGTTGATTCAAGTAGTCTGTGTTAGTGTTTATCCTGAGGC
The DNA here is from genome assembly GCA_024137785.1 of Ginglymostoma cirratum. Classification (NCBI taxonomy): domain Eukaryota; kingdom Metazoa; phylum Chordata; class Chondrichthyes; order Orectolobiformes; family Ginglymostomatidae; genus Ginglymostoma; species Ginglymostoma cirratum. Next base: position 6,958,515 of record JAHRHZ010000087.1, on the reverse strand, counting down.
ATCTTCAACCTATCCTCGCATTCCTTTATTGCTTTTCTTTCATCTATTGAAACTAATTGCTCCTGGGTATGTCAATTAAAGTCCTTCTTGCTGTTGGGGGAATTCTGTTTAAACCAGAGACAATAATGGAATTTCTGGTTTGCTATCACTTTTTTTTAAAAAAGTGATTCTTACTACGTGATAAATGCTCTAAAGTATTTGTATACCGAGGTAGTAAAAATAAAATCTAAAACTACAAACAGTAATTTTATACTGCAACACTTTCAGAATATGTCTTAAGATGTGGATGCATTTCCAATTTAGGGTGCAATTGTCAGCCTGAAGATGAGTGTTGGCAATAGCAGATGAATGGGATAAGTCTTTGTCTAGGGAAAGGCTAAAATAATTAAACTAAATACAGATAACACATTCATTTTCTAATGTCACCAGTATGAATATCTAGGCTAGACTACAAATATAGTCTTAGACTAATACTTGTGGGGTCTGACCATCGATGATAGAAACAAATTCTACATTTACTGGATACATGCATAGATGCCAGACCATTTTTAAATTCTAGTTTTGGACTAGTTTAAAGTTATATTGCATCCAGTATGGACTCCAAACGAAATGAGACTAGCTCTTGAAGAAATTGTTTTTCTTCTCAGTTTTGTTCATTTGGGAGTCAGAATATTGACTTGACCCATAAGGTATGCTGACTTTCACATTGTTACATATCTGAAAAAGTCTTCTGTTAGCGGTACCTCTGCATCTTTCTACTGCAAAATTGTCACATAGAAGCAATATGTTATGAATTGCTTGACATTTTAACATTTAAGTGAATCTGATTATTTTAAAAACTCTTAAGGTAGAATAGATGATCTCTGACACCTTTGATAAATGCAATTGACATTCATTTTGATAATATTACTTGTTTTTGAATTTATAGCTAATTATTTCATTTTTTAAAGATTAATGCAGTTAACATATGGCACTAATTTTTCTTGTTAACTTTCTTTTTGCCAATTTTCGTTTTTCCATTCCTGAACATAGTAGTTCATGCTTCGACACATTGGTTGACACAGGAGTACATTTCAACAATAACAAACATATTTCAGTAACTCAGTCAAATTGACATGCTTCTTATGTGAGCCTAGATAGTGAGTAAGGGCACATTATTGGCTAATGGGAGGTAGCACAACTGTCTTTCATCCAATAGTTTTCATAAGAGATCACTAAAGTGCTAGCAGGAGGTGCAATGAAAGTAGTCTACTGTTTTTGATCACAAAGATGCTAATGCCAACCACTAACTACCAGAACCATTGCAATTACTTATTCAGTACAGATGGGGATTAAATGAGAACCTGGTCTATATAGGTTAGGCAGTAGATTTGAAGCACTGAGGGGCAACAAAAGCTTAATTGATGCTAGCACTCCCTCCTGAGGCACTTACTAAATCACAAAGGAATACAGTGAGCCAGTGAACCCATATTTACATAATTAACTTTACCTAATTATTTACTACATTAACTTTTAATGCATGGTATAAACAGAATATTATATGAAGACCTTGGGGAAATAATTTATTTCACATGACTGATGCTTGTCATCAATCAGAATGAATGGAATCATAGTCAATTACCAAATCAGCATGCACTTCAGATAGCTCCTCACTTGTCACTGTCTACAAAATGCACTCATGACTTTAGGTCTGACCCAGTGAATCAGTAACATGATTTAACTCTCCTGGTGCCTGAGTTTTCTGCAATAGGAGAACATTTTAAGAATTCAGGATTAACTGACAGATGTGATGTAGACTACAATAAAAGTGCAGTGCTCTTTATTCCTGACATCTCCTTACCTCTAACTGAACTTTACAAAGATTTCAACTAATTGCATTAACTGCAAAAGTAAGTCTAAAAGATGCTTCTAGATTTAGAATATACCTTAATGTGCAAGAAATGAATGCTTAATTTACAATTTAGATATTGAAATAGGAGAATCAGACAATACAAAGAAAATAACTATCAGAAACTTGACAATTTAGTAATTTCTCTTTTATAAGCCAAATTTCAAATCTTCATACTGGAGGAGTATAAATCCCATAAAATCACTGCATATTCTTACACTAATTTATCATTTATTCTTAATTCTTTGTGTAAGAGCTTTAGTATGTACAGATTTGATCAGAAAGCCTATTACATTTCCAGAACACTATTCCATTATTTAAAAAGTACAAAATCTATAAAATCATCTAGTTAGTGTGACAAGCAATGCATACTGAATCCCTGTTTTCAGGCAAATCCCCCATCTGAGGGACCGACATGCAACTCCATCCTCCACTTACTATTTTTTAAATTAACTATAAATGCTGCAGAAACAAACGTTAACTTTTGTTTATTTTATTCTTTAAAATTTATTGATTAAGTCAAATCAGACACTACCAGGATAAGACAAGGAATTTAAAAAAATCAAGAAATAGCAGATTGGTCAAACCAAGGTTGAATTTTAAAAGAATGCAAGTTACAGGAAGCTGGTAACAGTTAGGGAAATCAGAGTCCCATATTTTTGAGGTTAACTGAATGATTTGCTATAGAATAGGAATTTAAGTGATTTTTACACAAATTTTCAGGTAATTAAAGATCAACTTTGATTAAAGTAATACAAGTGATAAAAATAATCAATGGTTCAGGAAAGTCAGAAGAAAACAGATAGATTAATAAAATAAAACAAAACAAACTAAACAAGGAAACAGTATCACAAGAAACAAAGAAGATGATAGAGGAATAGATAACAAACAGACAAGGTCTCTTTAATTAGTTTGCAGCATTTGTAAATATTATTTTGAGTAATAAATCTATGTATGCCAGAATATATAAAGCCATCCTTGAAGTTCAAAAGTTCAAAGGGGATTAGAATATGCTGAAGATGCTAACACTAAATATTTAAATTCTTCTTCGGTCAACGGAAAACACTGACAGTGTGACAATATGTATCAGGAACCAAGATATACTTACATACAAAGAAATTTCAGAGGGGAAAAATTATTGCTTAATGTACGAAGAGTAGGTAACCAAAAGTTATCATTAATTTATGAGATGACATAGAACTGAAAGAGGCCATTTGGCCCATCATGCTTGGGTGAACTCTTTGGTAGTGATGACCGATTATAATCCCATTCCCCTTATTTTTGTGTAGTTGTTAGTTTTATTTTGCTATATCAAGCACTCAATTCTTTTCAAAACATTAGTATTGAATCTGCTCTCATTATATTTTCGGTTAGTGTGTTCCAATCACAAAACTAATTTTTTGTCCACATTGCCTCTTGACATTCACTGTAAATCTGTGTGCAATGAGTATTAACTATTGGAACGTTTCTCCTTAAAAGACACTTAATGATTATGAAAACAACTGTTAAGTCTCCTTTTAACATCTTTGCTGAAAGAAGAACAACCCCATCTTCTCCAGCCTCTCCATTTACTCAATGTTCCTTAATACTAGTACAATTTGAGTGAACCTCATATATCTTTGCTGTACTCTTTCTGAGGCCTAAAGGACAATGCCTAGAATAGAACGCAATATTCTATCTGACAAATTGACATTTTTTTAAAGATCTAGCATAATGTCCATTCTTTTGATCATGATGCCTCTATTAATAAAAGTCAAAGATAACACATTTAACACTCTTCTGAATTTTAACCACTTGTTCAAAGTTCTTTCCGCTCTTACTCTTCTGAAATTGAAGCATTCAGTTGCTATTGACTCTCCTACTCTTCTTAACAAAATCACTGCATTGTATCATCTGCCATTTGTCTGTGGATTTCACCACAGTATGTCCTTCTGATGTCTGTTAACATGCCTGTCAATGTTTGTTACCTTACAAATTTCACGTCATCTGTAAACTTTGTAAATAAGACCTACGTGCACAAGTTCAAGTTATTCATATTAATTACAAAGAACAGTGGTCCTAATATTGATCCCTAAGGAACATCATTATGTACTTTTTCTTAATCTGAAAAGCAACTATTCATCACAAACACAGGTTTAGTCTAAGGAGAATACTCAGATTTCAGATGAAGTCAAGGATAAAAGGCATATATTACATTAAAATGCCTAGAATGCACACATAATCATCAAAGGTATTTTTGAAATTAATTGTCAGGGGACCAATATTGTTGTCAAGGCAAGCATTCATTGTCGATCATTGAGATTCCTGAGAAGGTGGTGATGGGCCTTCCTTTTGAACTGCTGCTGTTTATCTTGAACAGGTGTTCCAACAGTGCTGTTAGATTGAGTTTTGGGGTTTTGATAGAGTAATGATGAAGGAACAGCAATCTATGTCTAAATTGGGATGATATATGATTCAAATGCACCTTGGGGGTGATAGCATTGCTATATACCTGCTGCCTTTCTAGTTGGTGAAGGCTATATATTTGCTGCTGAAGAAGTGGTTGGCAATTGCATTTCTGTGCTGCAGCATGCTGACAGAACAGAGCAGATGGTGCACTGGTGGAAGGATTATTTAGTCAATTGTTAGAGGTGCATATCAAATGTGTTGCCTTATCCTGTATAATGTGAAACTTCCTGGATGTTGCTGCAACTTCACCCAACCCAACATTGAGGATGAAGTCAAGAAGCTGTTCCACTTTGTTGGTTCACTCACTGGCTTCAACAAGTTTGACAGTTATGTTCATCAGTGCAGTTTTAGAATAAAGGGTCAATCATTTTGAACTAAGATTAAGAAAATCTTTTTCACTCAGAGGGTTGTGAACCTTTGAAGGTCTCAAGTACAGCAGGTTGCCAATGTTCCATCACTTGAATATATTCAAAGCTAGGACAGAAGCCTGGTGCGAAGTGGCAGCAGCCAGCAGTCAGACCACATGGAGGTCCCCTGTGTGGTCTACTGCAGAGAGCCCTTGGAGAGACACTATGAAGTTTGTCTTTTTAATTCTTCTTCATGCTTTTATCAACCCATGGTTGCGCTGTGTATAGCTGTAACGTAGCTTTTTTTCCTGTAACTAAAGATTTTACTTGGGTACTTTGTATCTAAGACAGCATTTTGCGTTGGTGATATTATTACACTATAACTAATCTGTAACTGAAGAAGCTGTACCTTTGTACCCAAGATGCACTGTAAGTGGTGACTTATAAACTTTTCACTATACTCATTTGAGCACATATGACAATAAAGCTAATTCAATTCAATTCAGATGGATTTTAGATTCTCAGGAAATCAAGAGATAACAGGGAGCAGACAGCAAACTGCAGTTGAGGCTGATAGCCATGATTAAACTGAATGGCAGAACAGGCGCAATAGGTTATAAAGTCAACTCCTCACTTCTTATGTTCTAAGTATTTGGTCACTCTTGGTGCATAGACATTAAAGTACTTCACTGAGTGCAATATCTATGCCCTTGTTTCCTTAACATTTTCTCCAAGTGGTGTGCAATATGGAAGAAATACTACTTCATGGTTGTAACTGCCTAATAAAATGGCACATTTCACCTATCTGGCCTTCACATTGGTTTTAATAGCTATAGATGTAAAACACTGTTCCTATTCTCTTGGACAATGGTAGTGGAGTGGAATCCATCAGAACCATTGGGTTTAGAATGGGGGCTGGGTGATGTTTGAGGAGAGAATTCACAACTGTGAGTGTTGTGAATTCCCATTTATTCACTTTCTACATTACTAGCCATGGGAGCCTTTCATTTGCCAGGTTTTCTTTGCTTTTTCTTCTGTCTTTCTATTAAGTATTTTGCAGCCACTAATCAGTATTGTCCTCTATCCTATCACAGACCTCCCTTAGTGATAGTTCAAACTGCCAATGCTGGAGTCAGAGATAACAAAGTGTGGAGCTGGAGGAACACAGCAGGACAGGCAGCATCAGAGGAGCAGGAAAGTTGATGTTTCGGGTTGGGACCCTTCTTCTGAAGGGTCAACTTTCCTGTTCCTCTGATGCTGCCTAGCCTGCTGTGTTCCTCCAGCTCACACGGACCTCCCCTACTTTGTTCTTTCCTTCCTTGTTGATTTTCCCTGGCTTTGTACTTGTTTAAAGATTGTTAATCTTTACTTACCACTTAACAGTCCCATCATCTGACTATTCAGCATTATTTGTGACTTCTCAGGTACTGAAGTAGTCTGTCTTTATCCAGCAAGACCTGGACAATATTCAGGCTTAGGCTAATAAGTAGTAGGTAAAATGCATGCCATAAAATTTCCATGTACTGACCATCTTCAATTTAACCATCTCCCCTTGACATTCAATGGCATTCCAATTGCTGAATCCCATTCTGAAAATTACCATTGACCAGATATTGAATGGACCAGCCATTTAAATTCAGTGGCTATCAGAGCTGATCAGAGTTTCAAAATTCTGAGGCAAGTAACTCAACTCCTGACTCCCTAAAACGTATCCACCATCTATGCCACACATCAGGACTGTGACAAAATACTCTTTACTTACCAGGATAAATGCAATTATAGCAACACTCAAGAATTTTCACACCACCCAGGATAAAGCATCCTGCCCGGCTGTCACCGCATTCATCACCACCAACATTCACTCCCTCCACCAGCAATGCACAGTGGCAACAGTGAGCCATTTACAAGATGCACTGCAGCAGCTCCCCAACATTTCTCTGACAGCATCTTCCAAAACTGCAACTTCTACCAACTAGGAGGACAAACACAGCAAATAACTGGGAATCCCTCCACCGGCAAGAACACATCCAAGCACCCACCATCCCACTTAGAGCTATATCACTGTTCTTTCACTGTCACTGAAGCAAAATCCTGAACTCTCTTCCTAGCAGGTGCACCTACCGCACATAGACTTTAACAGTTCAAGGCAGTGGCTCACTACTACCTCAAGGGCAATTAGGATTAAGAATTGAATGCTGCCCTTGCCAGCAACAACTACATTATATGAAAGAATAAATAAGAGACATCTCTACTATGTACTTCTAATGCAAGGTCATCAACCCACAATGTTAACTCAGGTTTTTCCTCTCCACAGATGGTGTCTGACCATTTGAGCATTTTCTAGCATTTCTGTCCTATATATTTTTAAAATTGTTGACCACCACAGGGTCAGCAGTACCCATTCTGTGTCTTTACCACATCATCTGCAACACTGAGTGTTTCAGTGATAAAATAGGATGTTCTGTTGAAAGGCTACTTTTAGATTTACCCTACAGCTCAAAGCCTGCTTGCACAGGCATTCTGCTTTGAACTTATAAGCATTTGTCCACTGCACCTAAAGAATCATATTGGACTTACAACATTAATTCTGTATCATCGCAGATGCTTTCAGACCAGTTGAGTTTTTCCAACATATTCTACTTATTGCTCAAAGCACTGTTAACACGAATGTGAAGAACTGCAATATATTGGTATGTGTGTAAAATTAAAGACTTTAGGAGCATTGATATAATCTGTTCTACAATCAGAAGATTGTTCCTTGAAATTTTAACATCTGGTTGAGTGTATTATTTCCTTTCTTGCCAATGGAACTGCAGTCTGTGTTTTTATGGAGGTATAGACATTGACTGATTTCTGACAAATCTTACACATGGTTTACCCCAAATTTAGCTTTAATATCTGTTGCCAGAAATTACAAGAATCTATAATTAAGGAAAGAGTGATTGAAAACCTTGAAGATTTTCATCTGCCAGAGAAAGCCAGCATGGAGTTATCAACAGCAGCCCAGCTTCAGCTTTATAAAAACCCACTTTAAATATTGCACAGTGTAGACAGTTCTTGCAGTCCATAGTTAGAATATAATGGCCTTGCAGGAAGTGCAACATAAGAACTAACAGATTGATAACTGGGGTCCAAGGGTTACAAAACCAAGAAAGATCGCATAAAATAGAGTTTTGCACCCATGAAGTGATAAAATGATTGATCTAATAGTGTAGGTAGATACTTTTATTTCCACTGGTTGGCAGTTTAAGCCTAGGGTATATAGCATAAAAATTAGAACAAGACCTTTCAGGCATAAAGACATTTGGATCTCCCTACTGGAAATAGTGAATTCCAAATTAACTGTTAATTTAAAATTGAATATTGATAGTTTTTTATTAAGCAATAAGCACTATGTAATATGAGAAAGGCATAAATGGAAATAGGATACAGATCAGCCATGATTTCAACGAAAGGCTGAAAATCTCAAGGTATTAAATGGCTAGAAGATGTTGCTATGTATCTATTCAACAAGAACTGCCTCATGTTTCAACAACTGAACAAGATTAAAACCATCCATGATGTTGCCATAAATAAGATTGCTGCACATTCTTTGAGACTGACAGAGTCTTCAGCCTGGTATGTTGTTTCTAGAACATGCTGTGTTATTGCTGTAAATCGCTCCATTCACATCAGGCAAAATGTCTTGAAAGATACTATGTGTGGAATATAGGCCTAATTCATCTCCCTCATTATCTCACTTTCTTAATTTTGCTCACTGTTATAGTTCAAAAAAATTTTTTTTTCTTCATATTCTTCCATGCTACCTGTAGATTTGATGAATGCAAACTAGCAGTTTAGCATTAAGGAGAAAAATAGAAAGCAGAATAGATGCAAAAAATGGGAAACATATGGCATGTGGTGTTGACAATATACTACAGTCCTCTCATTTCTCTTGCCCAGATTAGAGTGCCACCTTACCACTCCAGTGCACATCCCTATTGGTATATGAACTCTTTTCAAGTTGCGGACGGCCCCTCTAGCTTTTCCTGAAACAAATAATTGAGGACTGTAAGCCAAGTTTTGAGAGAGAAATGATGTAAGCAATGTGGGAGTACTACCCTGTTAACATGGAGGGAAGAATTCTAAGATTATGCATACAATCAATAGCTGGATGGTGCTGTGGGTCTGTCAAACCTTGAATGCTTCAAGCAGATCTGATTGCCAAGAATGGGAGTACATAAATGGAAGACATTCAGGTGGAGGAGGCATAGTGAAAACAAGCCACCTTAGTGTGCCCTAGTATCAAGTGTCTAAATTCCAGATTAAATGGTTTGTCATTTTGAAAACAAGACATTTCAAAATGATATGACTGAGGCAGGTAAGATAATAAAGAATTGGAAAAGGCAATTTAGAAATGATACTTTCAGAAAAAGGGACACGTTTAACCATATGAAAGGTAGCTTATCACAGAAGTAAACTATTGCAAACTCTGAAATTTAAAAAAAAACACAGATAATCCTGGAAACATTCTGGCAGCATTTTGGGAGAGAGAAAAGAATTAATACAACTTTCACCAAAAGTTAGAAACATCATAGTTCTTGAAAAAGTGAAAGGGAAAAGAGCAGGAAAAAGAATGGCACGGTGGCTCAATGGTTAGCACTGCTGCCTTACAGCATCAGGGACCCAGGTTCAATTCCATCCTTGGGCAACTGTCTGTGTGGAGTTTGCGTGTTCTCCCTGTGTCTGGTGTGGGTTTCCTCCCAAAGTCCAAAGATATGCAGGTTAGGTGGATAGGCCACACTAAATTGCCCTTAGTGTTCAGGGATGTGTAGATTAGGTGGGTCATGAGTGGGATGCTTCAAGGGTCAGTGTGGACTTGTTGGGCTGACAGGACTGTTTCCACACTGTCGGGATTCAATGAGATATATCTTTCAGACCAGGCAAAAATAAGTTATATTAAAGGGCCTGTTTCCACACAGTAGGGATTCTGTGAAAGAAAGGCCTGCAATAGGATGCAAGGAAGCGTTGATTAAATGACAACATTTTACAGGGTTTCGGGCCGAAGTGAAGAAACAAATATATCTGGAGTTGGTGTGAATGGTAGGAATAGGTGCTGTCTGAAAGCAAAAAATAAAGAGGGAACAAGAAACTTTTAAAAAAGAGTAAAGAAGCAAATCTAAAATTATTGAGTTCAATGTTGAATCCAAATGGCTGTGCAGAGGCCAGTCGAAAGATAGGCTGTTTTTCTTTGAAATTACATTGAGCTTAATCATACATTGGACAACGCTGGGGATGGAGAAGCAAGCATGACAGCAAGGTGAAGAATTAAAATGACAGACAACTGAGGGCTTGAGGAAAATAGGCTTCCTGCAAAAAGGTTATCAAATGTGAACTAGGTCTTCCTAGTGTAGAGGCGAAATTTGTGAGCAGCAAATACAGCATACTAAATTAGGATAAAGTACAAGTGAATTGCTGTTTCAATTGGATGCAAATGTTAAGGATCTGCAAGGTAAGAAGGGTTGACGTAAAAAGACAGGTGCTGTATCTCCTGCATTGACGTGAGGAGGTGCTGTTGTTGGTGACTGAGAAATGGATTGGGTATCATAGAGGAACTGCCCTTCAGATTGCTGAAAGGAAGGAGGGCTTGTAACTTTGAATGTTGTTAGAAGTTCTTCTTTCAACATTTGGAATGAACTTTCAGAGAGCACAACAAAGGGGAAAAAACAAAAATCATTAAATAAAAATTAATAGGAGAGCTAATGGCAGTTTTTATAGATTGTGTTACCTTGTGATAATTATCTTTTAATCATTTAAATCAGGATGGAGACCTATATTAAAACATCAACATTTAGGCATGGTACATAACCTTTTTGCTACCAACAAATCCTGTTATAAAAAAAAGTTGAGGAAGACTTTCCATTTTTAAGTCTTTTATTATTAAATTTTGGTGTATAACACACTATCCAAACTGATGGATCAGTCTGTTTATTTTTATCGGTAGGGGTCATGATGTTAATTCTTCCAAGAATATAATGTAATTTATATTCAATTTCTTCAGAACATTAAAGACCATAAGACATAGGAGCATAATTAGGCCATTCAGCCCATAGACTCTTCTCCACCATTCGATCATGTCTCTCAACCCCATTCTCCTGCCTTCTCCCTGTAACCCTTGATCCCCTTAATAATCAAGAATCTATCTGTCTCTGTCTTAAATACAATCAATGACTGGGCCTCCACAGCCCTCTGTGGCAATGAGTTCTGTAGATTAACCACCCTCTGGCTGAAGAGATTCTTCCTCATCTTAATTCTAAAGACTTATCCTTTTGCTCGGAGGCTATGCCCTCAGATCCTAGTCCCTCCTACTATTGGAAGCATCTACTCCTTGTCCACTCTGTCCAGGTCTCTCAGTATTCTGTAAGTTTTAATCAGACCCCTGACTCATCCCTCTAAACTCCATTGAGTACAGGGATAACAAGCATGGGGCTGGATGAACACAGCAGGTCAAGCAGCATCACAGGAGCAGGAAAGCTTGACGTTTCGGGCCTAAACCCTTCATCAGAAATGGGGGAGGGGAAGAGGGTTCTGAAATAAATAGGGAGAGAGGGGGAGGCGGATAGA
>JAHRHZ010000087.1:6860688-6937229 GCA_024137785.1 Ginglymostoma cirratum | reverse complement strand
CCTCCTGCAATGCCACAGTGATGCCACCCGAAGGCTGCAGGAACAGCGAATCATATTCAGCCTGGGAACCCTGCAGCCCAATGGTATCAATTTGGATTTCACAAGCTTCAAAATCTCCCCTCCCCCAACCCCATCCCAAAACCAGTCCAGCTCATCTCCACCTCCCTAACCTGTTTTTCCTCTCACCTATCCCCTCCTCTCACCCCAAGCCACACCCCCATCTCCTATCTACTAACATCATCCCGCCCCCTTGACCTGTCCGTCCTCCCTGGACTGACCTATCTCCTCCCTACCCCCCCACCTACACTCACCTTTACTGGCTCCATCCCCGCCTCTTCGACGTGTCTGCCTCCTCTCCACCTATCCTCTCCTCTATCCATCCTCTATCCGCCTCCCCCTCTCTCACTATTTATTTCAGAACCCTCTTCCCCTCCCCCATTTCTGATGAAGGGTCTAGGCCCGAAACGTCAAGTTTTCCTGGTCCCATGATGCTGCTTGACCTGCTGTGTTCATCCAGCCCCATGCTTGTTATCTCGGATTCTCCAGCATCTACAGTACCTTTTATCTCGGTCTCTAGGGAGTGTTGTTGAACAACGAAACCTAGGTGCAGGTGCAAAGTTCCTTGAGAGTCGAGTTACAGAGTGGTGAAGAAGGTATTTGGCATGCTTACCTGATCGCAGATTGCCTGCACATTAAATCAAATGCAACCTCTTCCCATGGTGAATTCCACAGTTTTGTGATATGGCCCTCTAAGCACCACGTGTGTACAATCAATCGCACCCTGCGTGTGTGGGAAGGCACCTTTGTTCCCGAATCCTACTGCCCAGGCTGTAGCATTAACCTTGCCATCGGGAAATGAAATCAGTTGATGTGATATTGCACAGATGGCCTGACGTATTTTGGGGTACACAGTTGAAAGAACCCACATAGGTTCGGGGCGGCACGCTAGCTCAGTGGTTAGCACCGCTGCCTCACAGCACCAGCAACCCGGACTCGATTCCACCCTCGGGCGACTGTCTATGTGGAGTTTTCACATTCTCCCAGTGTCTGTGCGGGTTTCGTTCAGGGGCTCCGGTTTCGTCCCACAGTCCAAAGATATGCAGGTTAAGTAAATTGTCCATGCTAAATTGCCCATAGTGTTCAGGGATGTGTAGATTAGGTCGGTTACAGGGGAATGGGTCTGGGTGGGATGGTCCGAGGTTCAGTGGGGACTTGTTGGGCCGAAGAGCCTGTTTCCACACTGTACGGATTCTATGATTCTATTCTATTCTATTCTATTCTATTCAATTCAATGAGGTACCTATCTGTCTCTGGAAGCAGCCAGTTCAAAATAGCTAAAGACACAGTGTGGAGCTGGAGGAACACAGCAGGCCAGACAGCATCAGAGGAGCAGAAAAGCTGACATTTCGAGTCAGGACCCTTCTTCAGAAAAATGAAGAAGGGTCCCAACCCAAAACGTCAACTTTTCTGCTCCTCTGATGCTGTCTGGCCTGTTGTGTTCCTCCAGCCCCACACTGTGTTATCTCTGACTCCAGCATCAGCAGTTGTTTCTATCTCTCAGTTCAAAATGGTTGTCACCTTCACAGCCAGCAAGAGAGGATGGCCTCCCACTCCTGCAGCCCTCAGGTTCCGCTGTAGCATTTGGAATAACTCTATCCCTGGACATAGATCCTGCCCTGGCACTGCACCTTGCTCATCCCCAGGAAACGGAGTCACAGCCAAAAAAGCTCCTTAGGAACCCTATGCATCCTGCAGCTGAACCCTCTCACTGAGCTGGGTGTTCCTCATCCCCTACAGTGGTCTGCTGTCAGCCCTGGTCCCTAAGCATCTGCCTTCATCTTCTTAGGAAAGCAGCCATAGTGACCAACATCCTCTCATTGGCTGGGTGCAAGATTCCTGCTGGAAATGACTGGCATTGAGTTCTTAGGTGGCATATCATGCAGATGAGGGCTGTACACACTCCTCTATAGTGAGACAAGCTGCACCTTGCTGATGAGGGCCTCATCTCCACCTTTCACACACCATTAGTCTCAGTATGTGCACCAATTTAATGAAGGTGCCGTGCTGTCCAAGTGATTAACACATTACCTCAAAGAGAGAGTGCCTGCTGCATTCTGACTCCCTTTCCATGCCAGACCCACATCAATCATTCAGGTTTTCATTGCGTTCAGTCCAGGGGCAGCACAGTGGCTCAGTTCTTAGCCAGGGGCCCAGGTTCAATCCCACCCAGGGAAACTGTCTGTGTGGAGTTTGCACATTCTCTGTGTATTAACCAGCTCCTCTCACAGTCCAAAGATACGCCGGTGAGGATGGATTGGCTATGCTAAATTGCCCATAATGTCCAGGTTTTGGCAGGCTATGTGAATTAGCCATAGCAAAATCAGGGTTACATGGATAAGTTGGTGGGTGGATATAGGTGGGATACTTTTAAAAACAAAAAGGGTGGCACAGTGGTTAGCACTGCTGCCTCACAGCACCAGGGACCAGATTCGATTCCACCCTCTGGCGACTGTCTGTGTGGGTTTCCTTCAGGTGCTCTAGTTTCCTCCCAACAGTCCAAAGATGTGCAAGTTAGCTGGATTGGCCATGCTAAATTACCCATAGTGTTTAGAAATATGTACGTTCGGTGCCCTAGCTATGGGAAATGCAGGGATAGGGTACGGGGATGGGTCTGGGTGGGATGCTCTTCGGAAGGCCTGTGTACACTTGTTGGGCTGAGCGGCCTGCTTCACACAGTGGGGATTCTATGGCACACCATTGTTAAACTTACATGAGAGATGATGAGGCAATGGTCTCTGCCTCCCGTAGCACTCTTGGAAGTTGCAGAAGTAATGGGCTGCCTTTGGCAAGCATTCACTTATTTTTAAGTCATTGGTGCTAACTGCATTATCACTGAGATGCTAATGTTCAATTTGCAAGGACCAATGGTATGGTTCAAATTGCCTTTGATCAGCATTTAAACACTAAGTATGTTCACTCTGTGTACATTGCAAATGGATGAAGTAGTAAAAGGATATGTTCCCAAATACCTGTTTCATGTGTTTGCCCCTTCAATGTCCTAGTATCTAGCAGATGTGGACCCTGTACTTGCATCCATCGAACTGAATCGGACTCTGCCTACCTTGGGTATTTTTCTTAGTCACTTTCCAATTGTATTCTGCATCTTGAGAATGGCAACTGATGGCACGGAATGTAGCTTGTGGTTATCAACATGGGATTCTACTTGGTCTCCAGGTAGCCTCCTCCCAAGCCTCAATGTCTCCTTCAAATTGCACTACCCAGACAGCCCACATCTACCCATTCTCTGTGTGGAGACCCACCACATTGAACTTCACCTCTAACTGAACTCCTGCCTCCTGAACCCCAACATCTCACTTTAATGAGACCCACCCTGGTCCTCCTGTATGGTCCCCCTCTGTAAAGGCCACAGTGGTGAGACACTGCCAATAACAACCATCCCACAGCCTAGCATGCCCTCTGATGGCATTCTACATACCTCCCACGCATCGCCAGTTTCCCACTTTGCCATCCTGATCCCAAAATGCTTCAGCTTTTTTCACCTAGCTTCGGGTCCAACACTTGTTTTGGCAGTGATCCTCCCTTGAACCTTTCTTATTGATCCGTGGACTGTACTTGCCCCTGACCTCTGAATGACTGCCCACGTATCTATCTTGGGTCAGAGGTACTGAACTCAGTTCTAAGAGCCACATTACCCCAATAAGGTTGGTTAACTCAGTGCAGATTGACAATGGAACTCTCCTAACAGTCAATCTCAGTGGTGCATCGTATCAACAATGAGAAATACATGCCTATAGCTCAGCGTATGGTGCATTCACTCAAATGAAGGAATATTGATATGAATCACGAATTATAGATCAGTTGAACTTCATTCATATTGAAGAAAATACTTTGACTTTCAGCTCAAATCATGAACAGTGAGCTTGGATTTAGAAGAGATTTTTAATGCCATGTTTTGGCAAGTAGCTAAACCATTGGATAAAGTAGTTGGATAATATTTACTTGAATGATTAGAATGCATTTGTTCTCAACATAAGTGGGGCCGGGGGTGGGGGGTGGAGTTTGTCTCCAGTGTTCAAGGAAATAGTAAATGTTGCAATGTGGGCAGCTGATTCACTCCCATCCATTTTGCACTACCATCCAGGATGAATTTCCAATCCAAAGTACATAAAGAAATCCTGAGGAATGAATACTGATGACTAACTGGTTTGTGAAACACGTTAATCAGTAAAAACAAAATAAAATTTACAAGACTAATTTTAACCTTACCCATGCTTGGCAAATTGTCAGGAACTGAGTGACTGCCCACTTTATATCCTGCCGAATTTTACTTAGCGTTTGCTTGAATGATCCCTCTAACCACTATCCAGCAAACTGTTGGCAAGTGAGTGTACACAGATGGACAGGATTACATTGAGCTGTGTTTATCTCCCATGAATGAATCGTCGACCAATACTCACTGGTCTAGATTAAAATGAGAATGGACACTTGGGCTGCTGGCATCATGGAACTGTACCCCAACACAAATCAGTCCCTTCCAGACAGCAGGGGAGGAAAGTGCCGAGAAAAACAAAAAAGTCTGTTATTGCTTAAATGCAAACTTTGTTAGTCAATATTATAGATTTCAAATACATTGGATGGAATCTAGTAGGAGTCTGAACATGGGCTCTGGCAGAATCAGACAAGAATCAGACAAGGCTGATCTTGATGTCAGGCGCATCTCACTGAAACTACTATGCTTTTCGCACAGTGTGGCGAGTTTCTCTCTAGGCTGCGATGAGTTGCCAATTAAGGGGAATTACAGCTCACTAAACACCTTAGAAACAATGACATGGAAACATTTACAAGGCTAATTTTAACTTTACCCATGCTTGGCAATTTGTCAGGAACTGAGTGACTGCCCAGAGCAGGTACTGTACCTGGTGAATTCAGCTCCATGTTTGCTCTGAAGGACATCTATGTTGGATAGCAGCCACCAACACCCCTGGGCACGCTCCTTGGGCACCAGCCACATACTCCTCACGTCCACTGACATTAAGCTCTAAGAACCAACATGGCCCATCTTTGATCTACTTGTAGGATGTCTCTACGTTTAAATGCTTCACCTCAAACTGCACCAGCAACTGGCACAGTTATTAGCATTGCTGCCTCACAGCACCAGGGACTCGGGTTCGATTCCACCCTTAGGTGACTGTCTGTGTGGAGTTTGCACATTCTCCCCATGTTTGCATGGGTTTCCTTTGGGTGCTCCGATTTTCTCCCACAGTCCAAAGATGTGCGGGCTAGGTGAATTGGCCATGCTAAATTATCCGTAGTGTTCAGAGATGTGTAGATTAGGTTAGTTATAGGGGGATGGGCCTGGGTGGGATGCTGGAAGGGTCAGTGTGGACTTGTTGGGCTGAAGGGCCTGTTTCCACACTGTAGGAATTCTATGAGCTTCTGCAATAATGCTGCAGCAGCGACGTGTACCCGGCTCATGGGTTCCACCTGGCTGCATCTCCAGGGTTTATGCTCAGTGGGTATAGTGATAGAGATCAAGTAAATGTGAGATATCAGGGAAAAGACCATGACACTTGCATAGTAGTGAGGAGGTCATTGACCTTCTTTCTACGTTGCCATACATTCCTCTCGACACCAGAGACTGCTTTAATTCAAGCGGCTACCTCAGACCAGGCTGGCATGGTTTAGTGTTGCATCCTGTGTTGCCACTCCTGGGGGGTAGAGGAGGTGAAACTTCTGCAGCACTCTGTCCAGTAGGAGCTCCAGGTCTCTGCCTGCACAATGGGGCACTGATTTCCCAATATCTACCACATCCTGGCTGAGTGTCAGGAACCATGCAGTGCCACTCCAGACTGACAATACTTGACTGGGAGTACAACTGACTTTAAAGATCGAGCAAGGGGTAATGGTGAATTCAGGGATATCCAGCGAGTGGCAAATTGTTCTGGGAATGATGCATGGTAAGATGGGGCCAGAATCAGATGTGACAGATGTCATAAAGACAGAGCAGGTGCTTAAATGAGGCAACTTTGATAAGATGTGGTGAGAAAACTCAGTAGGCTTACAATAGAAATTCATCCAAAAAAACTCAACACAACTCAGACTTAGCCAAAGAAAACAAAATTCAGCCAAATGTAATAAAGAGTAAAGAAGCCAAAAGTAAACTATTGAAAATATTGGAAAACTGAAAGTAAAACAGAATGCTAGAAATACTCAGTAGGTCAGGTAGCATCTGTGGAGAAACACTGAGTTAATGTTTTAGGTCTGTGACCTCTCATCAGAACTGAAATCGATTCTGACCACTTTCATCATGAAAGGTCGTAGACCTGAAACATCTTATTGAGGTGTCGGGGGTTGTGCCTGCCAGCTGGACTCTCACTGCCTGCCATACCACACCATAGGGCAATCGGGCAATGATAAAGCCAGCAGGGCTTTCCCTTGGAATCAGGATCATGGCAATGAAAATCTCACCCACAGAGCCGCTAGTCCATAAGAGACCAGCAACTCCTGTACTCTATCTCTGTCCACAGATGCTGCCTTACCTGATGAATATTTCCAGCATCTGCAGTATTTTGTGTTTGTCTTAGGTTTTAATTCACTGCCTCTTCTCTTCCAGGAACGGCTAGAGTATGAAGCTCTGCTCTCTCTCCGATGGGATTAGTGGTTGTCTCTACTACTTGGTTGACCTTCATTACTTCTCATTTCCTTTCTCATGTTCTATAGGAATGTTTTCTGGAAGAAACACAAGGCCTTCAACGTTAGCCTCTCATTCTGACAACAGGTAAGAAAGTGTTGTGTTATGAACCAGACCAACCCCACTCAAAACATGTCTAGGCTATCTCCTTGATGATAACTTTTGACTTATGTAGGAGGCAAGTGTAAGCTGCTGCATTCCTGATGTGATTCAATTGGTCAAAATGCTAGATTTAAGCAAAACATGTTTTATCCTTATACCACAGTTAAAACTCTGCTTTCCATGGAACAGACACCTCAGCACAAGATTTACAACACTGCTCTTCTAGAGAAACAGAACAACTCCATCTTAAAGACTCATCTTGTCACAGTTAGGGAAGGGGTGCGAAGACTTAGAAATGGAGAATGACTTTCTAACCCATCATATACCCATTATTGTTTCCACAGTCAATTTTCTTACCCATAGAAACGTAAGATATTCTATCAGCATACTTTAACTTAGCTCCAATAATATACTTAGGAGTCCAACTTACATTTAGCAGCTGCTATGCAGGTATCCCTGGTTTAAGGAGAGAAAAATAAAAGTGATTGGCAGATGGAAGTTGCCAGCTCCAAAAGCCATTTACAACATTCCTTGTGGATCAGGAGAATCAGAGAGTAATACTTAAGTATTAATGTTTCGCCCAAAAACCCAGTCTCTTGTCTTCACCCAGGTTTCCAACCCTGATTCTGCTCCTCTTCACTTGCTGATAATTGCTCTCTTCACCACCAATAGCCACCAACTCTCCCATTCTCCAGTTTTCCTTTCTCATCAGGGGAGTGGCCAAAAGATACCTAGATGCAGCTTCCTACCACTGTATTTCCTTCCCTGAAGCTTATCATCCTAGTAATTTGACCAGTTGCAGGCAAGCAACATGAGATTTTTTTCCATACCCTCCCTGCCATTAAGTCTGGTTATAAATTACTGTCATAAGTTTAACATACAGCAGTATTTCTGCAACTGGCTGAAAAATGTCATTTGACTCAAGTTTTCTGAAAGTCTTTATATTTATTGTAGCATGATGGCTTGTCCAATATTTCAAACAAATTTGAAGAAGGTGCAATTTAGAGAACTGAACAGCAACTGGATACCTCTACTGATTAGGGTGGTGAAGTCTTCAGACTTCCCCTGCAAATCTTTAGCAATTAAAATACAATTAAAATTTGCCTCTTTTCTACAAACAACCAAGGAGAGAAACCACAGAGGCATTAAAATACTGTTTGTCTCCCCCTCTTCCTGGAATACATTTTACTATAAATCAGTGAAAATAGCGAAGATTGGTAAATAGACTACTTAACAGCCAAGAATCAGTCATGAACATACAGCTCACTTTCCAATTGGTATGGCTGTGACATGTGGTACAAGCATGACAATCATTTGTTTGAAACATCTCAGGGCACGCTCAGAGTTTCTAACCTCTGGTGTTGCTGAGAACAACCAACGATTTCTGACGGATCATGACCAGTTCTTTACAATTTATGCTGAAGATCATCATATTTTTGCACCACAAAGAAATACCAAGAACGGAATGTCATTTGTGCTTTTAAAGGAAGATGGGGACTTCGATAGTCAGGTACGTGGAATGTACTATGACACTCATTAATATTAGTCTCCAGTTTCCATTTGGAATTTTAAAAATATATTTATATGATTTACAGAAAACATTTTTCACAATGTACACCTGCCACTACTTACTGGAAAAAACAAACTGATTTATTTTTGTTTTAAAATTAAAGTAATTTAAAAGTTTTTCTAAAGCTTTTCTATCACAATCTCCTTTCCATGCAACAATGGCGCCAGTACCCTGTCACGTCAAACTGAACGCGGGTTTGCTGATTATGATGGCAGATAAATGTTTGAATTCTTCAAGTTGTTATCCCAGATTTCTCATATGCACTACACAATCACCACTTGACAACAGCCAAGGATCAAAGTCTTTTTCTTCCTTGGCAGAAAGATGTAAGTAACCGCTAAGCTATCTCAGAAATAGATGTGCGAAGCAAAACTTAATCTGCAACTGCTCAAGTAAACTGCTGCACACTGTAAACTGATACAGAACTTCTAACTGTGTACTGAAGAACTGTCCAGTCTTCAAGAAAATCAAAATGCTGTAGTGGATCACCGATACTGTGGGATTTCTGATGCTACAGGTGCTGCCTAGCAACATTTTCTGTTTTTATTTTGTCCGACCTTCTACTAGCTTGAACTTTAAAAGTCAGCCAGTACTCAGAAGAACACAACAAATATCCTTACCAACTTCAAATAATTGCTGAAGACATGCACAGCTTCCACTAACCATGAATCAACGGCAGTATAGAATGTTACAGCCCAGTTCCTCAAGTGGACAAAGATGCAGATTCATATGACTTTTGTTCAAACAATGCTTTACTGGATTAATTTCTTCCAAAATCAATATTAAGATCCTTATCTTCAGATCCCTCATTTGCCTTGCTTCCCTATCTTGTCCAACTCAATATTGTTGTTCCTTGATCCTTTTCCACCTACTTTGGCTCTATCTATGGAACTGCCTCCCTGAACATCAAGTCCGACCTGTGCAATTGTACATTTTCTCTCCCTTGTTTCTGCATACTTACACCATGAGAGAGATGTTGAACAAAGTTTTCCGAAATAATGTGAGGAAATCAGCACGTAATTGGTATATGCCAGTTTGACGCAAAACAATAGTATAAACATCTTAGACCATGCGTCAATCCAGGATTGTATCCAGCAAAACCTCGCTTAGTTAATTAGGTTCTACTCTCACATGAAGGGAGACAGAGTGCGTTGGAAATTTTAGTTTTTGTTTGTTTTACATTGGCTTTGACATTTCAGAATGTACAGAATCACAGGAAAATCTGACATAGATTGATGTTGGTAACATCTATGTAGAAACCAGCCTAAATTGCCTCCTCTCCACCTACCCTCTCCTCTATCCATCTTCTATCCGCCTCCCCCTCTCTCACTATTTATTTCAGAACCCTCTTCCCCTCCCCCATTTCTGATGAAGGGTCTAGGCCTGAAACGTCAAGCTTTCTTGCTCCTATGATGCTGCTTGGCCTGCTGTGTTCATCCAGCTCCACACCTTGTTATCTCTTAAATTACCAGACTGTAGTGTCAAGTTAAAGAAGTCTGACTCATCTCGTGCACTTTGGCCCTCAGCCCCTCTTTTCCCTTCCACAACGGTGATAGAGCTCCCCTTGCCCTTACTTACCATCCCACGACCAACCACATCTAGAAGATCATTAGCCACCATTTCTGCCACCTTCAGCAGGAGGCCACCACCAGAAACATATTCTCCTCACCTCCCTTGTCAGCCTTCTACAGGGGACCATTCCCTATAGGGCACCCCGGTCCACTCCTCCTTCACTCATAACACCACCACCCGAAGGCCTCATGACATCTTCCCCCGCAACAGCAGAAGGTGTAACTGCTATCCATTTACTTCCTTCCTCCTCAATATGCAAGGGCCCAAACACACCTTCCAAGGTGAAGCAGCACTTTACCCACACTTCACACAGTCTGGTCTACTGCATTCACTGGTCCCAATGTGGTCTCCACTACACTGGTGAAACAAAGCGGAGAATGGGTGACCACTTCGCAGAATATCAATGTTCTGTCCACAGAAAAAGACCCTGAGCTTCCAGTTGCCTGCCACTTCAACATACCACCTTGCTCCCTGGTCAACATCTCTGGCTCAGGCTTACTGCATGCTCCAGCAAAGCTGAGCACAAGTTGGAAGTACAAAACTCACTTTCCACTTGGGAACTCTACAGCCTTCTGGATTCAATATCAAGTTCAACAATTTTTGGGCTTGGGCTCTCCTATGTCCCTACCCCAACTCCTACACATCAAGCCTTGTTATCACATAGTCTGCTATTACACACTAGCCACTAACCGTTTCCATTAACAGCTACTCACCCTCCTTGCCTGATCGTTATCCACACCTTTGTCTGTCCAACTGTTCTTCTCTCTCTTTGGGCTCTATTCCCACCTACTGTTTACTCTTTACACCCTATCTTTTGCATAAAATTCAACATTTTCCTAGCTACCATCAGTTCTGTGGAAGGGTCACCGGACCAGAAACATTAACTCTGATTTCCCTTCACAGAAGCTGCCAGACCTACTGAGCTTTTCCAGCAATTTCTGTTTGTGTTAAAAGAAAATAAAGAATGGGCATCGTAATTGGACAACAAACTCCAGAATAAATTTTATCCCACAGGCAATGTTCAGTTGGCCTTATCCTGACTGTAAATAAGGATAGAAGGACACAAGTAACTGTGAAATGTCAATGTATATTGTTTTGTAAAATGTGCCTTCAGAAATATATTCTGTTGAGGAAAATTAAATGTAACTTGGTTTCGATGGTGGGGTTTCCTAAACCCAAGGACCTGTGAAGGAAGCAAATCTTTGTATTTTGTTTGTCCTCCCTTCAGTATGAATACACCGGTTTTGATGTATATTGAAAATAAAAATTGTACATTTTTCTTTCAGTCACTAATAACATCTTTCAGAAGTTAACACAAGCATCTTTAGTAGTGTTTGCAGGGAATGTCCAAATAGAAAATTTCAAAACCTCTAATATAAAACATGCTGAAAATCTTGTACTGTTCATTGCACACAGCTTTAATTTTTAATTAATTCATTTCCGACTCGTTATTCATTGCAGAGATCGAAAATGTTTTCTATAAATATAAATTGAGCATAGCAATCTGCAAGAACATTTTTGAAACATAACTACCCAAATGTACATCTTTTGGAAAAGAATCATTAGTATATTCAGCACCTCAAATAGTGAAGATAGCTGTGCATTGAACCAAGGTCATAGATAAGAACACGACAGCATGAGAAATAGGAGTAGGAGGCCATCCGGTCCATTGAGCCTGCTCCATTATTCAATAAGATCGTGACTGGTCTTTTCATGGACTCAGCTCCATTTACCCCTCCGCTCACCATAACCCTTAATTCCTTTACTGTTCTAAAATCTTTCTTTGTCTTAAAAACATTCAACAAGGTAGCCTCAACTGCTTCACTGGGTAGGGGATTCCACAGATTCACAACCCTTTGTGTTAAGAAGTTCCTCCTCAACTCAGTCCTAAATCTGCTTCTTATTTTGAGGCTATACCCCCTAGTTCTAGATTCATCAGCCAGTGGAAACAACCTTTCTGCTTCTATCCTATCTATTCCCTTCATAATTTTATGTTTCTATAAGATCCCCCACCCCATTCTTCTAAGTTCCAATGAGTATAGTCCCAGACTACTCAATCTCTCCTCATAAGCCAACCCTCTCAATTCCAGAATCAACCTACTGAACCTCCTCTACACCCTCTCCAGGATCAGTACATCCGTTCTCAGGCAAGGAGACCAAAACTGTACAGTACTCTACGTGTGGCCTTACCAGCTCTCTATACAGCTGCAGCACAACCTCCCTGCTTTTAAACTCAGTCCTTTTAGCAATGAAGGACAATATTCCATTTGCCTTCTTAATTACCTGCTGCACCTGCAAACCAACTTTTTGTGATTCATCCACAAGAACACCTGGATCTCTCTGCACAATAGCATGCTGTAATTTTTCATTATTTAAATAATAGTCCATTTTGCTGCTACTCCTACCAAAATGGACAACCTCACACTTACTAACATTGCACTCCCTCTGACAGCACCTTGCCCACTCACTTAACCTATCTATATCCTTTTGCAGACTTCCAATGCCCTCTGCACACTTTGCCTTACCATTCATTTTATGGATGTCAACCAGCCCAACAAACCGAGGCAAATAAATAACAAGTGGGATGGAACACCAATGTTTCACCAGAGGCACACTGACTATGTTACCTAGCAGGGTGATAAAACATCTGCAACCAAAACCCACTGACTCGGCAAGCAAGTCTACAACCTATTTACATCCCTCTGCAGACTTCCAGTGTCCTCTAGACACTTTGTTTTACCACTCATTTTTGTGTTATCCACGAAATTTGACATATTACAGTTGGTCCCCAACTCTCAACCATACATGTAACTTGTAAATAATTGCGGCTCCAACACTGATCCCTGAGGTTCACCACTAGCCCCTGGTCATCAACAAGAAAAAACACCCATTTATCCCCACTCTTTGTTTTCTGCGAGCTAACCAATCCTCTTTCCATGTTAATACATTACCCATAACACCATGCACCTTTATTTTATGCAGCAGCCTTTTGTGCAGCACCTTGTCAAATGCCTTCTGGAAATCCAGATACACCATATTCATTGGTTCCCCATTGTCCACTGCACTCGTAATGTCCTCAAAGAATTCCAGTAAATTAGTTAAACATTACCTGCTTTTCATGAACCCATGATGCACCTGCCTAAAGGAATGGTTTCTCTCCGGACGTCTCGCTGTTTCTTCCTTGTACATTCAAGCATTTTCCCCACAACAGAAGTTAAGCTAACAGGCCTGTAGTTACTTGCCTATCTCCTTTTCTAAACAGTGGTGTCACATTTGTTGTTTTCCAATCTGCCGGAACGGCCCCAGAGACCATAACATTTTTGGTAAATTACCACAAGTACATTTGGTATTTCCCCCACCATTTCTTTTAATACCTTGGGATACATTTCATCAGGGCCAGGAGACTTGTCTACCTTTAGCCCCATTAGCTTGCCCAACACTACCTCTTCAGTGATAATGATCATTTCTAGGTCCTCACCTGGCATAGCCTCCTTGGCATCAATTATTGGCATGTTATTTGTGTTTTCCACTGTGAAGACTGACATAAAATATCTGTTTGATGTCTTGGCCATTTCCTCATTCCCATTATCAAATCCCCCTTCTCATCTTTGAAAGGACCGATGTTTACCTTAGCCACTCTTCATCTTATAAGTTTATAGAACACTTTTCTGCTTTTTACATTCGAAACTAGTTTACTCTCATAATCCATTTAACTTTTCTTTACAGCTTTTTTCATGGTTTTCTGTTGACCTTTGAAGATTTCCCAAGGACCTAGTTTCTCACTAATCTTTGCCACTTTGTATGCATTTGCTTTCAATTTGATACCCTTAGTTATCTATGGCTGATCATCACTTTTGCTATAGTCCTTCCTTTTCACTGGTATATACTTTTGCTGAGCACTGTTAAGGAAAAAGATAACAAATCACTTCGAAAGTCTCCCACTGTTCCTCAATTGTCCTACCATATAGTTTTCGCTCCCAGTCGGTCTTAGCCAATTCCTCCCTCACCCCATTGTAGTCCCCTTTGTTTAAGCACAAGACGCTGGTATTAGATTTTACATTCTCACCCTCCATCTGTATATTAAGTACAAACATAGTGTGATCGCTCCTTCAGAGAGGATCCCTAACTAATTGATAATCAATTATTCCTGTCTCATTACACAGCACTAGATACAGGATAGCTTGCCTCCTTGAGAGTTCCATTACATACCGATTGAGGAAACTACCTCGGATACATTCCATGAACTTTGCCTGAACAGATTCAATTCTTGGTCTGTGTGTAGTAGCTGATCTCAGACGGTGCAGTAGTTGGAGTGCTAAAACTGGCCGACATATTTGGGTTAGGGGAAGAAAAGTTCTGACAAGTTAGTAGTGCCAAATGCTATCCAATAACTGAGACCAGAAAGTGGGACATCAGATGAGGATTAGTCACCATGGCTGAATATCCAATTAAGTGTCAAGGCTCACCCTGAAAATGCCCATTTGGGTTAGGTGAGGTGCCAGCAGTTTACACTTTAGAGAAAGTGCCTTTAAACAAAAAAAAATCAATCGGCTACAATATTACATATGTTATCATTATGTAATGTCCTGGTCTCTCTGAGTTGACATTTCTATTGCAACAGGCAGGTACACCGAAAGGTATTTAAAGTGGATTAATTCAAAGTAGGGAGACTCAAATCACACATGAGATACAGAAGGTAACAGTTATGAACCTGGTTGCTACTATTACTGGAAAAATCAGACCCCAGGCTGAAACATGGTTTGATAGATCATATTTTGTTTTCTTTTGGTTTTAATGAGGTAATCGCTCACTGAAACGTGCACACACTATTACAGATTTGGGTTTAAGAACAAACAGAAGTTTATTACACAAAAGAAATGAAGACAAACTAGAATAAATCAAACTATTTACATATAACACACATTTAACAATTTTTAAAAAATGGTAAGATACAATCCCACTAATCCCAAAAATCACTCCTTTACAAATCCCAAAAGCACCTTTACAGTACTCATACCAAAGAGAATTTCCTTCTCTGTCACTTATATGAGATTAGTTTAACTATAACCTGCTAGTTTAGAGAATCTGATAACCTGCTCTTGAAGCTTTTAAACACCTGAGCTTAAGCCTTTGCATCTTCAAATAACCCCCATCAAGGTTTTGCCCAAAAACTCCTGGTCTGGAACTATTTCCAGATTCCTAAATCGGAGGTAATCTAGTCTTTAGCAAATCTAAGCTATCTTCCCTATTCCTCGGGAGCAGTTGCTTAACTTGTCCATCTTTAGCTCAGTATCCTGTGGAAATTCCCAAACTGAAACTAAAACGGAAAGCTCTCACTCCAAGCTATAGTATTTACCTATAAGCTTGAAAAAGTCAATAACTTTTCAGCAGAAATTCGAATGTTCCACATTGAATATTTTATTTGCTTGTAATAGCTCCCAATATAAATAAATACGGATTATTTCTTTGATGCTGTCTGTCTCTTAAGCCATTTTAAAGGAAATCACCATGGGTACAGAAATACTTATTACACCTTTCAGATTCACAAAACACCCCGTGTGTCACTTGAAAATTTAAAAATCCAAATTCAAAAACAAGTTATATACATATATAATTAAACTACACCCTACATCACATATCAGAGTAAAAAGAATTAGTATTAGTATGAAAGAAGAATTAGGGAAACTTGAGAATTAAAATTTGACAAACCGCCGTGACCCGACAAACTACATTTACAGCCTAGGGTCCTAAAAGAGATAACTGCACATATAACTGAAGCGTTTGATATAATTTTCCAATATTCACTGGATTTCAGAATGGTCTCATTAGATTAGAAGCAAGTAAATAAACAATTATTTAAGGCTCCGAGATAACAAGGTGCGGAGCCTGATGAAGGGTCTAGGCCCGAAATGTCAAGCTTTCCTGCTCCTATGATGCTGCTTGACCTGCTGTGTTCATCCAGCTCCGCACCTTGTTATCTCGGATTCTCCAGCATCTGCAGTACCTATTATCTCTGACACAATTATTTAAGGCTCTGTCTTTTAGATGCAACACTAGGGGGAGCACTTTCGATACATGCATAAATACTTAAGTGATACAGAGTTGCATCGAATACACACTCCACCTTGAGTGAACCCTTGAAAATGTAGATCAAGATAGCAAAACCATAAGAGTGAGAGGAAAATATCAACAACTGGAAGATTTAAAATAAATCCAAATGTCTTTCAATTATGTGTCAGTTATACCATTGCATAATAGAACAAACCATATCAGCCAAAGAACTGTGCCCAAGTTACTTTCTCCAAAGTTTCTTGGTCAGTCAACCAACTACAGTTTATTACCAAATTAAACAAAATATTAAATTAAGAAAATCAACCAATGCAGGACTCGTGACTGTGAAGTTTAAGTCTCTTAAACAATGAGCTAATGAGGCTTTGCTAAACCTTAGTCCACAAGGCTTTAAATTTCTACAACTCACTGCCTGATCTGCTTGTGCTGTACTGCATCCGTCTCTCCGAATCCCTCACAATTCTCTCTTCGACTTCCCCCTCATGCTGTTCCTCAGAAAAATCATCCATCAACATGGTGTGAAAGTCCACATTTATAGCATACCAGCTCTATCTTTCCAGCAGCTCTCTCAAGCCCTCCTCTGGCGCCAGATGGCTGTCTGAAATCCATCCCAAATCTATAATACTTAAAAAGGATAATGTAGTTAAGACAGATGCTTCGGGTCTCTATTTATTTTTATTTTATTTTGATTTTACAGCCCTTGCCAGTGACTGTCACAGGTCGAACCACATCATTCACAACCTTCCTATCTTAATTGGCTTGGAGCTGAAATTCTGGAGCGATATGCTCTGCATCAGAAAGTCTTCCCACCTCAATCCCTGCAACATTGTTTATTTCTGTTACTGCTTCAAAATACCTTTATCACTTCCTATGTCCACTCCAAATGGAGCTTACCCTTATTGGCTATCCATCCTTCATCCTCCAAAATCTTTTGCTCACCTAAAACTCTGAGCGATTTCCAATCCACACCAACTCCAACTTGGAGTCTACGTGATATCTCTGTATTGTTTAAAACCATTTAAAGTTGCAGCTGAAGATTTTTTTTAACAATGATTAATCAGATTTATAGATATTTTTATGTTTAATTCCAAATGTATTTTTTTTAAAAGGACTGCTCTGAAAAAAAAATTGCAGATTTAAATTCAGTGACTGGCAAAGTCTTGTCACAATCCAATTGGATTTCACACATGTAACTTATCAGGGAAACCTCAAAACATGGAGAGACTTTAGATAACAAAGGTGCAAACCACCATTCCTGTTACCAGAAAGCCACCTCTCACAGATGTCTACTTTAAATACCAGGAATGCACAAGGACAGGAGTTAAATAAGCCAGTTTCAACTGTATTGGAATGGACTAATGGGACTGAACACTTGTGAGTATCAGCCTGTGTTCAGGACTTAGCATGCTGTGAAATTTACAGTTGCAGAACCAACCCCTGGTCATTCTGTGTTACAGGTAAAGTGATGACCCTCTCTCACTTCCAGTGCTGCAACCCAGACTGAAACAGGTCAACAAAATAATATCACTCACCCTGAATGCTAGAATTCATCATGACTGAAAAACATCAGAACTACAGAATCTCAACCAATTGCAAACATTTTAGATATTAGACCGGTGTATTTTTAGCTTTTATCCTTTTGGGCCCACCTTTTGTTTCTAATCTGTGCATACGTGTTGCATGACTCTTTCTTCTAGCATTCAGAAATTAATAAACTGACCCTTTGTCAATTGAAAAAAATTCTTGGTTATGTTGGTTTGTTTTAAAAACATAAGCTCATTTGGGTCTGCAAAAATTGTATCCACGCCTTTTAAAATTAATCTTGCCGCAAGCTACTAAAAAAAAGGGGGGGGGGCGCGTGAATAAAAAAGGGAGACGATGCATCCCTCCAGAGCTGGGACCTTATCAGCTTGGGGTATCACATCAGAACCATAATGAATTGGGGAAGCTCGGCCAGGGTCTGGTCATAACAGTGCATTCCTGTAACTCTAACCTTTGGAGTGCTTCCTATTCATTCTGTAGGTAAAAAAAACTCTGCAAACTCACCACTGGTGCTCAAGTCTTCCAATATTGTTGCCTAAGTTCTATTCCTTCTCTAAACCATTCCACACCCATCTCATCTTTTAAGATCCTTCACTAGTCAACCCCAATTCCTTAGGCTCATTAAATTGTCATTATTATTAATCAAAAGAATATGCATAATAGTAAGGAT
Organism: Ginglymostoma cirratum; assembly: GCA_024137785.1. Lineage (NCBI taxonomy): Eukaryota > Metazoa > Chordata > Chondrichthyes > Orectolobiformes > Ginglymostomatidae > Ginglymostoma > Ginglymostoma cirratum. The sequence continues at coordinate 6,918,992 of JAHRHZ010000087.1, read as the reverse complement.
AATTTAATGTTACAATTTTCTTGTTGGATAATTTTTGAGCAAGCTTCTAAACAGCAGCACTCTTAAAACTAGATTATGCTGGTTGCCTAATAATTGTTTTCAATTAGGAAGTGAAGGAACAGCAATATCATGGCTAACTCCACTTGTAATGGTAAGAATGCACAAGGCAAAGCATGTTTTACTCTGATAGGCAGATAGGCTGTGACGAGAGATATAGATAAATGTTAAAGACAGAGAAAAGAGGATAACCGAATGATAGAAATGCAAATTCCTACTAATCATGAAAACCTGACAAAAGAAAGATGGAAATGCTCAGCAGTTCAGGTAGCATTTGCAGAGAGAAAAACAACGTTAAAGTTTTATGTCAATTATAACTTTAAAGAGTTACAGGTTTTTAAGCAAATACAGTGCAGTTTAAAGAGGGGAGGAGAAGAAAGAACAAATGTGATTTTTTTCTGCGATAAGGTAGATAACAGATACAATTACATAAAAAAGAAATGTACTAAGCAAAAGGAGACTGGCAATAACAGAACAAGTAAAGGAACAAACAATGGATCTAGAAGGGTTATGAATGGCAATGTTATGATACAAGATTGCTAAACTCAATGTTGAGTTCAAACTGTTGAAAAGCACTTAATTGTTAGATCAAATGCTGTTTTGCAGAAGTAATTTTGTCAGTTCCAGGTCAAGCCTGGTTGGGGAGGGTGGGTAGTTGGGTGCTGGGGGTGAACAGATGGAGGGGGGGGGGGTTGGTTTTTGGGCTGAGTTAGGCTAACTAATTAGAGTTAAGTCAAGTATTAAAATGATTTGCATTTCCTGGTTAAGTTTCCAGGTAAGTTCTACATACCTAATCCTAGTATCCATCTGAGCTCAGTGTCGAGGACATTCATGGAGGGCTCGGAACAGCCGGTAATCAGCCATCAGAAGTTGAAACTTCCAGCTAATTTCATTTGTAGGTCTGTGCATCAGGAATCTACAAAGGTCCTGACGTGAATCTTCCAATATACATCCCATCTCCAATGATGCACAGACTGGAAGATTTGGGTAAATACAGTTTAGGATTGAAGTGACGGATGAGAATTAAAGTATAGCACACAGACAGCCTTTGAATAGGAGGTAGAAGTGGATATCAGAATTGCATCATACTACCATCTAGTGGTTATCCAGTCCGCTCAAAAAAATAAAATCCCATGCGAGCCTATGGTTTTTATGCACCGGTCCTACGATCTCACTGACTCTTTCTGATGATTGTTACCAACTGCAATCTTTTCCAACGCCACCTTCTCACAGCTGCCAAAAGCCTTCATACATGGATCATATTCTCAATCGCTGATGTAACCCAGATATAAATATAAATGCAGGTCACAGTAAGTTACTTATTACAGTCAACACAAGATTCTTTCCATCAATTTAGAAGGTTTAAAGCAAAGCATTTTGAATGCCCACAGCCACGTTCAATTATTGTAACAATTAAGTAGTAGGACAGAACACTCTGTATTAGAAATTGATGAAATATACGAGTTAAATTTCCTTTTTTTTGGCTAATTGACAGTTTTGTTGAGTTTCATGGAGGGTTGCTACCTGCGAGGCTCAGCAAGTTTCTTCACCACATCTTTCTAAAGCTGCCTCATTAACTACATATCCCATCCCTAGAGGGTCTCTCATCGAATTCTAGTCCCATTCCAAGACCCACCTACCACTGCTGGGCTATCCCAGAATGGACTGGCATACCTGACGCCAACACCTTCTTTCAATAGCAATTATCCAGCCAGACGAACACTGATTAGTCCAGAGCTGACCTACACAATTCTTAATATTTGCCTTGAACATGGCAGAGAAGGTAAAATTGGCAGTTGGCTTTGTAGGTTGGACCTGGAAATCATGCTGGATAGGATGGTACAGAGGCAGGATGCACTGTTCTCCAAGGATCTACAGAAAAGGCCAACACATCAGACCATGTCTGCCTGGTGAGATCCCCACCTAGCTCAGTGCCTTCCTGGCAGTAAGGACAGCACAGTAATGGAGGAGAAAGGTCAATAGCCTCTTCATTCCACAAGCCAAACTGCCACCATCTTCTATCCAATACCTCACACTCATTCTACCTCTGCTATTGCAACTACCTCCCATCATGACTTAAGCTCTTTCACTCTCAGTACTGTCTGTAACATCCTCCATCACCCACCCCAATCGCCAAGGACAGTGCCCCCTGTTTTCCCTCTGCACTATCTACCCACTCAATCAAGACACTTCCCCTCCTGCACTCACAGCAACGGGTGCACCACCCACTTTCATCTCCCTTAATACCTGCCTCCCTCTCATTTCAGGAGGGTAACAGCCCACATTAGGACAGAAAGAGTCAGAAAGGGCTGACTGACATTCAACCCCCCATCCCTTTTGTGGAAAGCATGCAAATTCTGACCACCCTAGCTGCCCTTGACTGACTGGTCGGGCAACCTGACTGAAGGCTGTCTCCCTTAACTGAGGACTGTTGACTAATATGACAAGCTTTTTGGTTTTGTTTCTATACTAAACAGCAAGTCAAGGTGTAAGTACTACGAGCCTGGTATCTTGGACTGAGGGGCAAGTCATAAAAAAGCAAGGCAGGAACGTGGCAAGTACCCAGGTAGGCTCAAAGTGAGTTAGCACTAAGACAGCAAGCGAACAGCCATGAGGTGCAGCCTGGTCCAGTCCATAAGCTGGTTACATATCCCTGAATGTCAACAATGATACTGGTCATTGGAACTTTCACGCTGTACCACAGGTGCAATGTGTGAATCAGAGATGTGCCATTAAGGTTAAGAGGCTGGGGCGCATTAGATGCGCAATTAGATGATTATGGAGGGGGTGGGTCTCCAATCCAGAGATGTTTGTGCCCAATGTCTAATGTGGAGGTCCTTTGAAGCAAGCTGAAGTCACCAGGTACTCACTGATTTTCATTTCAAGAATTCTCAGCGTCCAGTTGGCTTGCAGCAGGTGATGGGATAAAATGCTGTACATTAATGAGGCAAGATCTGCAGTTAATAAAAATCATTAACAAGCAATAATGATTCTAAATAGGCAACTCACTGCTGCCTAGCCAAAATCTATCCACGACACACAGAACTTGGTTAAAAGATGCGGCGAGTTGAGCATGACTTCAAGACAAGCTTCGCTGGACTTCTTGCGTGATTCGACTGCATTTCTCCCCCTAGCCCACTTTGTTCAGCTCTGAATAAGATTCTACCTGAAGTCACTTTTAAAAAGTCTGTTGTTTTTGTGGCTGCTTCTGTCAAAATGCTAGCAAGACAGTCTCCTCTAATTCCAATAGTCCAATTAAATAAACAGATTATTAAAAAAACATGCTTTCTGTAGGAGACATTCAGGCATATATTAGGAATCCACCAGAATAGAGAGTCAACTGGACCCTTTAACAATACAGAACAATATTCTTGAAGACAGTTAACAATGTAGATAACTTACAAAATGCATACATTTGACCTAGCAATTAATACAGAGGCCATTCTGTTCTCTGGAAATCATACAGCTATCTTTTTGGGTTGCTAGTATCTCAAATTGAACATTCCTGTCCGAGATCAAAACTTGCACATCCAGTAAAGAAACTGCTCATAGTGATGATACAAAACTTCACATTGCTACAGATAATGTGTTACCTTTCTTTCATTCATTCATGAAAAGTCACAGAATTGAAACTTTGTTTCTCCCTCAACAGATACTTGCATGTTTCCAGTATTTTTATTTCAGATTTCCAGCATCTACAGTAATTTAGTTTGTATTAGTCTTCAAAGTTTAATTGAAATGGTGAATTAAATTTAATTGAACAGCTGAATACTCTTCAATTTGAGTTACTATTGTTAGCAAATGCAGAAACACCTGATGGAGGATATTGTTAAAAACACCTGGCTTTAATCCTTGGACTCATTTTTGTCCCAAACTGTTTTTGTTTTTCTTATCATTTTCTTTGATAGAGGACAATCTCTGGTAGATGCTGTAATTGTTAGTAAAAATGACCATTACAATATTAACAAACTACCAATACAAGGGTATTCCGTCATTGATCAGCCACCATTACATCCAATTTCTGTCCAGAACTGCAGTAAAAAGTTTTAGAGCTATTTGGTATTATGACAATGGACTTAACCAAATGTCAATCATGTCATCACTGCTGGACCAATTTTGTAATTTAGACCAAAACAAATATTGTTGCATGCAAGTAAAACAAGTAAAATGCATTTTGAGAAATGTGTTTATAGGGGACTAAATATGGAGCCATACTTGAACCAGCACAGAGAAATGTCACTTTTTACAAATTAGCTTGGCTTAACTGGTAGCATTCTTGTCTGCAAATCATAAGATTGTGCAAAGGTCTCAATTCAAGATTTAGTAACACAAGTTGAATGGGAAACATAACATGGTTGTTTATTTTCAGACACATCATTTTTGCACAGCTCCTAGCCTCTATACTGCTCTCATGTTTACATTCTTTACATGACCAGTGCAGTTCAGTCTCTGATCAATGGTAGCCCCCAGCAAATTGACGGTGTGGAATTCAGTGATTGCAATGCAATTGAACATCAAGGGACAATGATTAAAATTCTCTCATTGGAAATTGTCATTGCCTAGCATCTTTCACATGCAAATATTACTTGCCATTTATCAGCTCAAACCTGGATGTTATCCAGGTCTTGCTGCATATGGAAACAGACCACTTCAGTATTGGAGGAAGCACAAATGGTGCTACTTTGCAAACAAGCATCCCCACTTCCAATAATGTGGTGGAAAGGAGGTTATTGATGAAACAGCTGAAATGCTGACCTAGGATGCTACCCTGAGGAATGCCTGCAAAAAAAAATCCTGGAATTGACCTCCAACAATCACAACCATCTTTGATGACCCCTTCCAGCACTTTGACATTGAGGGTAGATTAACAGGGAGGCAATTGGACAGGTTGGAATTGTCATGATTTTTTCTGAAAACAAAACTCACGCTTTTTGGCTAGATACCAGTATTGCAGCTCTGGTGGTGCAGCTTGGCTTGGGGAGCAACTATTTCTCCAGTTGCTAAATAAAAAAGCCATTGTTTCTTTGCAAATAAAAACATCAAAAGTAAGACTGAGGCATACCAAACTCTACCACAAATTATTAAATATACCTTAAAATGAGTAAAAGTTAAACAGATTATTGATGACAAAATTTTTGTTATGAAATGTGTTGAAAGAGCAGAATCAAAAAGATAAACTGGTTAATAACCTTCAGAAAAATCAAGAAACAATGAATATCATAAAAGTTAAATATTCTAAAACCTGAAGAATTTCCTATATGAGAAAGGTAAATGCAAAAATTAACTTCACTTCCTTGAAAGTCCATGCAATTAACTGTGGACCGCAAGACATCATATTAGCTGCACATTTTTCTTTGTAAATAAAAGGTCTAAGGTTATACTTTGGGTTCTAATCAAGTCTAAATCAGGAGCCCAGATTTGGACTTAAAGCACTAACCTTTAAAAAGGCCCTTGAAAGTTTTACAATACAAAACAGCCAAGTATTTTGGACAAAGCAAACTCCCTGTGGATTTCGTCTGTAACTGATATTTTTATACCTGTAGCATCTTTCACAGAATAAAAACTTCCAAAGTGCTTCACAGGAGTATTAGAAAACAAAACGTCACATAGATTCATAAGGGGATATTTGATCAGATGGTAAAGAGGTAGGTTTTGACAAATGTCTTAAAAAGGATGAAAACGATGCAGAAAGGTGATCGGAGGGAGTTGTTATTTCATAGCACGGGGCCATGAAAGTTAAGGCACTGCTAGGAAGCCAGAATCAGATGAAACCATATATCTCGGGGGTTGAGAAACTGGAGGAGATTACAGTGAAAGGGAGGGGACATGATCTGGAAGAGATCTGAAAACAAGTACACAAATTTTAAAGTCAGGGCTTTGCTGGACCAGTAACCAATATAGGTCAGAGAACGCAGGGGTTTTTAAGGGAACAGGGCTTGGTGTAAGTCAAGACGTGCAACAGAGTACTGGATGGCCTCAGGTTTAGGGAGGATTGAATGTGGGAGACCAGCTGGAGTACATTGAAGTACTGAAGTCTCGAGGTAACAAAGGAATAATGAGTATTTCAGCAACAAGTGAGAAGAGACAGGGCAAAGTCAGGTGACGCTTTAAAAGTGGAAACAGACAGTGTTAGTAAAAAAAGGAAATATGCCATCAGAAGCATACATACAATCAAATGTGACATCAAGGATGTGAAGTGAATGGCATAATTTCAGAATTTTGCCACAGGAAGGACTGGGGTCAGTAGCTAGGGAATGGAGTCCAGAATGCCTATCCAAAACAAAGGCTTTCGACTCCCCAGTGTTTAATTAGACAAAATTTCTGCTCATTCTGCATAATATGTCAGATAAACATTGCTAGTTTAGCAAAAGAAGAGTCGAGAGAAATGGTAGCAAAGCGGAACTGGGAGTCACCAGTGTACACGTGACAAATAATGTGTTTTCAGATGAAGTCACCATGGAACAAGCATGTGGATGAGAAATAGGAGGTGGCCAAGGATAGATCCTTGGTGGTACTAAAGATAATGGTGGTAGAGATTAAAATGAAGACTTTGCAGCTGATTCTAAGGCTATAATTAAATTGTTAAGAATAAAACAAGACAGTCTCACCTACTACCACAGTGTCACAGTGCTGTGACAGGGAAATGGTTTAGAAACAAAATGCCAAAGGCTATAGGGCACATTGAGAAGAATGAGGAGGAAAAACTTATTTTTGTCAGTCACTTGAGACTTCAACAGAAATTTAAATCAGAGGGATTCAAACACGGAGTTGAGAACAATGGACACAGATTTGGGTCATGACAAAATATTCAAGGACTTAGAATGGCATCATGGTCAGCACAGATATCAGCTCAGGCCTGAAGGGCTTGTTCCTTGCTGCACCGTTGTGTGTTTTATGTTCCTTGACTTTAAAGAAAGGAGGTTGGAAATAAGACGGTAGTGTGAAAGGGCCGTGTGGTCAAGGGTTCATTTTTTGAGATGAGAGCTGGATTAAAGGGGGGAGGGAAAACACCTAAAAAGACAGGGAACTAACATCATTCAGGAACATGGACGCTTTAAAGCACACTGAAAAGAATAATGATTTTATGAGCACACTGTACCATCTTGTTTTCTAGGCATTAAGTCTCTACACATACACTCTTTGAAACAGCTCCCTTTTGGCTAGGCTGGCACCAGTCTTACTCTCTAACATCCCCAACTGGTGTCATCCGACAGCAGGTTCTCTCACTCTCTTCAGTACTGTAGCATTGTTTATTTAGGCTTACACAAGTTACTGAATACAGCTCCCAAGGATAGTGTCTTACCCCTGCTCCATTGCAGGCTTCTCTCTCATATGTCCTACTTTACTCTGCCTTGGTCGTATTGGAGTAACATCAACAGTTACAACACGTTTAGCGTAATCATCTCACTATACTATAAATAAGTGATCAATAGTTTAGTGGTAATATCACAGACATCAGGAAGTCGGTCTCATTAGCAAGGTGAGTGCATTGAGGGCTTATAAGCAAATAGAAGTGGGATTAAAAAAAGATGAGAGTTCAGGTCGAAGGCAGGGGTTGCAACAGAGGAAATTTGATCAAATCAGCTAGGGGAAAGGATGCAGAAAAAGAGATGGCCTCAATCTTCATGACAAGTTGTGAGCTTGCTGTATTTACCGTTAGAAGTGAAAGCTGATGAAATAGGGAGACGGGGTTAGGAATACAGCTTGTAATACAGAAAAGCAGAGAATTACCTTTGCATTATAGGATCACTTTGATTGATGAGAATTTTCAGAGTGCAGGGCAATAGTTTTCAAGTGATGCAACTAGATCTGGTCATGAATACTGTGATGAAGATTGTACTGGGGGCATAGCCAGAATCAGAGTAATAGTTTTATTGGGGACCAAAGCATCAAAGAGTCACTAGTTGCAGAAATGCTGTGGTGAATGAACCAAGATATCAAACAGGTAGAATTTTAAAAGTGCTGTTATAAATTAACAGAGGGAATAGCTTTTTATCTTAGTGACAGATACAAATGGCAATAGTATTGGGATGTAGAAAGGGAAGTGGGTTGTGAGTGATATTGGTGGTGATTAAAAGTTGTCTGATCTGTAACTGATATGATGAGCCATCAAGACCACGGGTCAAGATCAGAGGGTAAGCTATTCATGTAGTTTGGGGATTCTACATAAAGGGAGCAATAGAGAGGATAGGAAGACAGAATGATGAGTTGAGATGAAGGTTGAAATCATCAAGGATATTAAATAATTTGGGGCAGAGGCCAAGGGAGGAAAGCAGAAAAGTTATCTTGCACAAGTACATTTTCTTTTTAAATATTGTATTTGGGTGGGCCATAGAAAGTTGCAAGTTTGAAAAAGAAATTTAATGAACACAAAGTACAGCCCTTATTTTAAAAAAAAATGTCTATCATGCACTGTTAACACATTTAGTTCCTTTATCACAATTGGTCACTTCTGGCAATTACAAGTGCAAAGCCTTAGACTACTTATAAATTAAGACATGTAAAGTTTGTACAGGTTTATACACTTACGACATTTTACGTTACTAGCATCCCAGTAGTTGCCCCCGAAAGGTCTGTTGCATGTTTATTCATCTCGGAAGGAGGTTAGTAGTCAAACTATACTTTTGAATTTTAAATTTCATACTCTGGTGTTTCATTGGCCTTTTCCTGCTGCCATCACGTCCATCTCCTGGTATGAAGTATTTTTTAAAACCCCATTTCATTTCTTTTACCAAGCCAATGCCTTGATCTCTCACTTCAAGCTGCACACCTCTTTACATCACCATCTAACCACTGCCATACTAGGCATGCAATATACACAGCTAATGGACGAGTTTACAAATTTCCATTTACAGAAAAACAAAATACATAATTTTGACAAGTTATTCACTGTATTTTGGTGGAGGTTGAAAAGACCCCAACCATGAAATCCAAATCCGCATCCTCAGCACAATGAAAAACTAAATATATCACCAACGTGGCTTTACTAGTCACCTAACTTGAAATCAACTTATTAAAACAGCAAAGGCAGGGCTTTGGATGTACGTGAGCACAAAAGACAAAAAAAAAAACTTCACATTTGTTCTTGTTTTCATTAACAATTGTTCCATAGAAGTGAAAATCAAGGAGATAAAACTTTGATAAATCACATTCAATTTGTGACAAGGAATCAATCTTACTAGTTTAAAACTAATATTCAATCCGATTCTGTATGCTATTCCAGCAGTAGAATTACTTGCATACCGCAGGACTGGAGTCGACTTGCCAACAGTGCCAATCAGGATGGTGTGTATGCATTCAATGACTCAATAAAATTAGTAGGCAAGAAATTCAAATTGCATGCAGATATTCAATTTCCTACATATGCACTCAGTGAGAAGGCTGTGCAATGATAACCTACACAGATATTTACCCGGCTATTCTTTGAATGACAAGGAATCTTTTCTATTTAATGGATTTATAATTTAGTAAAAACATGTTTGCTCAATCACTCTTACAAGGTGTTAAAACGTTTCAGCTATCTCCATTCTAAGTGACCAGCCTTCATGAATATTGATGGTATTCCCCTTGATGAGCTTGGGACGGGTTTGGAGTGGATGGGGGATAAGAGGAGGAGCAGTGGAATTGCAGCCAAGTCGGATCCAACTATCATCATGTAGAGTGGCTATGCAGCTGTCGGCTAAAATGGCGTGCCTCCAGTTGCCTGCCACTTCAACACACCACTTATGGTCCCTGGCCAACATTTCTATGGAGCATGCTGCAGGGTTCCAGCAAAGATCGGCATGAGCGAGAAAAACAGCATCTCATTTTCCACTTGGGGACCCTGCAGCCTCCTGGACTCAATATTGAGTTCAATAACTTTAGGGCCTGAGCACCTTCTTCCATGTCCTTCACCCAGCCCCACACCTTATAATATGAACTGCTTTCATTTAGCTAACCCATTTTCACATACTAATGGTCCCCATTAGCAGGTATTTTTTTCTCCATTCCTCAGTTTGTCCAACTGCTGTTCTCTGTCTGGGTTCTCTACCTATTTCTTTTTTTAAAACTTCTTCCCCTCCCCCACACACACACCTGCCCACTGTGTTTCTGTACTTCCACTACATCCAGCCTCCTCCACAGGTTCCTAGAATGACAGCAATTGCAATGACCCTTTTAGGACTTGACAAGTATTGGAAAACTGGGGTTAGAATAATTAGGTGCTTGTTTTTGATTGGTGGAGACTCGATTGCCCTATGACTATGACAGATGTCAGTCTGCAACTATTTCAATTCACATGATAAAGAAACATCTGAAGACATTGAATACTGCAAAAGGTTCTGACCCCTGCAACATTCTGGCACTAGTACTCAAGTCTTATGTTCCAGAAATACTTCTAACCATAGGCAAGCTGCTCTAGCAGAGCAACAACATAGCAATATTCTCCATTGCCAGACAGATGCTCAGATGTCATGTCCACAAATGTCAGGTCAAATCCAACCCAGCCAATTATCACCCATCAGTCTACTTTCAATCAAAGTGACAGAAGAGTTTCCAATAGTGCTATAAAGCACAATTTGCACAGCTAAGAATGTTGGCCATTATAATATTCAAATGAATTTAAGTTTTCAGCATTTGCACTTAAATAATAACCACCCATCATTTTTATGGCTCTTAATAGATATAATGCGATATCCAGTTTTATTAAGATTTTATCAGCAGGTTGCAGCAACTAAAGGAATAATACATTAATTGATTTATGTGACACTTTTGAACTGATGGATAAAGAATAGCATCGTAATACACAAACATTTTCTAAATCATACACTTAGATTTACTTAAGGTGTTCCATTTTTAGAATATCACTGAACATTTCAGTTAGTCTGTTCTAACAGTTTGTACTCATGGTGTGCATTGTTCCCCATAAGCCATTTTCATTGACAAATATTCCAACTTAATTCTCAAATGCGCAACACAATTATTTGACATTTTTAAAATGATAACTTCTGAAACCTGAAGGTTCTCATTTCAATTGAATTCATGCACTTTTGTTCAGAGAACAGAATGCAGTTTTCCTGTCACATGAACAGAAAGAAATTCGAACACAAATGATTAGAGGCATTAAGAACAGATCACCTGTGCTTGCTAAATAGATATTGTTTATTAAGGCTTGTATTCTTCTAGAGGAAAGAAAAATCAACCCAATGATGTTCATTTACCTTACAGGCAATATTCCATAGACATAACTAAAATTGTCTAAATATAAGTCTAAATGATAGTTTTGTTTTTAAATTGAGGTCCATTTTTGTAACTAGGTTCAGAAGAGTTAATTGTTTGTTTTCTTTCTAACGATAGTAAAGTTCCTCTACAATAAACACGTGCAAGTTTCTGTGAACTAAAGCAACAGGCATGAGCACCGTTTCATGCTTTATCCAGTCGGCAGCAATTTCAATGGTTCCCTCATTCCACAGACATACAGTACAGCAAAGTACAGCTTTCGGACAGAAAAAAACAATCAAAAATATTTCATCTCAAAAATCAAGTGACGTTTGCATCAATTTATATTTTTTGAGACATCAACCATCGTTTCCACTATTTGCTCCTACATTAAAGCTCAGCTTTACGGAAGGAAAAGAAAAGAATGACCTTGGGATTTTCATGAGAGAATGCAAATTAACAGCGACTTGAAAAGAACACCAGAAAGCTCAAAGTTAACACACATCACCAAAACTAGTAACGTTGAAAGCATCACATCATCCAAACTACATAAGGCTGACGCAGTAATATTTCCCATTTAAAAAAAAAAAGAGCTTGAAAGGCTCATCTTCATAGGATTGCTAAACAAATGCAGGCTAAAGCTTCAGTGTAACAGAAGTTACCAGTGACTGCTACAGCATTTTAGGTGCAAAATTACAAACAAAATGCAGACCAGTCTGGGCAAAAACAAAAACAGAAATGTACTAAAAACGTGATGTAGCTTAATTCCCCTGCACATAAAGATATCACTGGAGCAGAAAGCTTTGATTTTTGTTTTCATTCTGATGCTGGGTCACAGCACCAGGTTTTCAGTTTTTTTTAAACTCATCAAGTCAAATGTTTTCTTATCATTTGTTTCGGTTCAGGCGCTCCTGCAGAGAAAGAGAAAAGTTATTTTGAGAAAACAATTTAAAAAACTACTTTCCATTAAAATGAGGCATTCTGCACAACACAATGTACTAATTCCAACGTGATTCAAATTTTAAACTATACAATTCAACAATAAAAATGTTCTTTTCGGTCAATATCTTCCCCATGATTTAGGTTTGAGGAATGTGGGCTTTAGTACAAATTTGTTTGAAGTTCAATTATTTACATACACTAATTCACAGTGCTATGAAGGCTTTAGAAAACATGCATTTTTTTTTTTGCTTGAAACAAGAAGTTGTATATTATAGATTGGTGGAGTGCTAGTTGAAGAGTTAAGCTGCATTGACTGGAGAGATTGTGAACCATGGTCTCCAGACTCAAAAGACAACGAACATTATCAGCTAACAATATATCTCAGGTAATGATCCAAAGCCAGCAAAGCTTACAGAAGTAGTTCTCAGGATGCCAATCCTTTTAAGGAATTCTCGAATTATCGAGTTTGTTTCAGTGCACCTCAGCCACTGCGGCATACTCACACCAAATCACTCATCAGTTCTTCTCAACTAAACCAAATTTGTCAAACTCAAATGGTTGCAAATGTATTTTGAACACTAGACGCATTAGCCCAAAATTGCAAGGTTCTTGTCACAGACTTCACTGCAGGTAACTGTGGGTTACGATTTCAGGAATGTGCCAAATTCATCACCACATATCTCAACAGTTAGAGAGGGCTAAGGGGAATATGCGTTGCTAATGAGCTCTCAATTCCATGAAATGGAAGAGTTACAAGAATCAGGTCCCACGGCGGAATTCATAAAGGTTTGGAAATGTCTTGCCCATATATTAAGTGCATCAGAAATGTACTGCAGCAGGCTTCTGAAAGTACACTGGTCATTGAAAAAGATTTCAGACAGTTTTGCGAAAAAGTGTTAATATTTAATGGCATTTAGCTCCTCATTCTTTTGTAGTGGAAGGTTTCTTTGCATAAATATTATTTAGCAGACCTTAGTAATGGGGAATGAGCAACACTAAGATTTGCTGTCTCACCGATTATCCCACCAACTATCTAACTGTACTGCTAGCCAAGTTTTACTTTTTAAGATGGAGGGATTTTTGCAACAAAACAAGAGGAGCTAGTTTTCCCACCATTCACAAAATAGGCCCCTCTTGGAGCAAAGGCTAGTGTGCCTACATTATATGGAATGCCATTCCAGAATCGCCAACGTTGCAATTTTGGAAGTATAAAGATTAATTAATGAATATGTGCTCCTGAACATAATGGAAGTTAAAGACCTCATTTCATTTTTTAACTAAAGCAAACACTTCACTATCACAGAATACCGTAGGGTCACAAGGGAGTTTTGATTTCACTCCAAAACACAATCAATAGTTTTCTAAAAACAACTTCATCTTTCCCAACCTCCCCCAGATTAGTTTTCCTCAACCAACTCCATGAGGTATCACGGGTAAACAGTTGTACTTCAATTAAAATAAGTCAAAGACCTATTGTCCACAATTGTCTCAGTAAAGGAAGAAATGCAGCAAATACAGTGTGGTCCTCTGTGAGGTAAACATATTTAATTACAGGTAGACTGGCAGATAGGTTTTTCAAAACAGTAGTCTTTCATTACCTGTACTGCCAACTGTTAACCTCGACTTCTCCCAATGAAACTCTCAACTTGAATGATTAATGTGAAATGGAAGATTTTGCCTTTAGAACATCTTCCCTTTCTAGAATAGGAAAAGAAAAAGAGTCTACAATAATGAAAAAAATTAAACACCAAGATGTGCAAAATGTATATTTTACAATGATCCTGGCTCTCGACTTCTCAAAATTTTGTGGAGTACTTAAAGATAGAGGTGTCTATTGTGATGTAGTTGAGTAAATAATTTTAAAAAAAGGAGAGAAATACAGCACAGAGATTAACAACAAACTAAGTGTTAAAGGCAGTGTGCTCTTCAACAGAAATTGAAGTATCGTTACAGGTTGATTCAATGATAGAGGTTAGAAGCAGCGATGGGGAATAGAGGGCTACAGGTTACAGGGGACACAGAGGTGAAGTCAGAAGTTAAAGAAAGATTCAGGCTAGAAACAGGGTGATAAAGAATCAAAAGTAATTGGAGGTTGCCAGAATGGGACTGAAGCTCAGATAAGGAAGCCAGGTTGCTGCAACCAGCGATGTCAGCAATGGTTAGACCAGAAGTGAGTGACTAAGCAGAAAAACAGTCGTTATTCGGTGTCACTGGACAAAACAAAATTTCCTCTATGCAGCAGTGAGGTCAGCAACTTTAAAAATAAACTTGAATGTCTGAAGACTCAGATTATTCTTCGATAGCCTCAATGGCTGCTCTGGAGTTATACAAGGACAAACAGGATAATAAGGAATACAGGATCAAGAATAGGTCATTCAGTCCCTTAAACCTGCAGCCATTCAATTTAATCATATTTGATCTGGACCTCAACTGCACTGACCTGCCTGACTCAGAATTCTTGGGCCCTGGTTCACATTCCGCCATAAATGTCTAGTTGATAAACAGTCTTAATGACAGGATTGAATCACCAGCAGATACTTTACAACTGTAATCTAGTGGTTTATATGATGTTCGTAATCAAAAAAGTTTATCCTTAGTGTTTCTGGCAACACCATCGCTCAAACTGTTTGAAATGCCAATCCAGCTATGTGCCAAGATGCAGCTCAAATTTTACAATTCAAGATCTTAATCTTTGGAAACTGAGTTACACAGTCTGTGATCTACGCATTCTGGTTTTTAATAAAACATGGAGGCTAATTTGGGTGATCAAATATTTATCATACTAAATGGACAATCTGAAAAATGTATTCACTGGGAACAGTGTGGTGATCTAGCCTACTTGTTTTCAAACTGTTTCCCCTGGATCCTACAAAGTTCATGTCCTTTTGGTGTTGCTTGCTTACTAGTGCATTATTCACACCACAATGTAGTAAGGAATACATTTTCTGCACTGCTTTCCATTGGGTGGGTATGCTACACTAAGTAATCCAAATAATCTAAATCAGCATTCCAAGCTATTTCTGCTAGTTTAAGCACACTGCCACATTTATTCTACTCAACAATGACCACTGCATAAATGGGGCAGTTCTGCATAGAGCTGACACTGCACTTTTCTGCCTGCCAAATAGATTCACTCATGCTGCTATTGTTCTTTCTTGCTGAAATTCAACATAACTTTTTATATTGAAAAGTAATTACATTAAGTTGCCATAGTCCTATCAGAGCATGGGACTGCTCTCTCATTACAAAGAGAGAGGGAGACAGAGGATGGTGGTTTAACCTGAGGGTCATCACACCCCAATCAAGGGGAGAGATTAAGAAGAGTTGTTCATAGTAACGTCAGCCAGTGCAGGAACTGAACCCATGCTGTTGGCATCACCCTGCATTGCGTAGTAAACATCCAGCCAACTGAGCTGACCAACCACCAAGAGGTGGGTAGCGGAAAAATAAATGAGCTGACAAAAGGGAAGACAAAATTGAGACATTAACAGCAGCAGTAGGCATAAAAACTGGACTGCTATTCACATTTCTTCCTGCCTACGATCCCAACCCCCTCAAACTACTAATTGTAAGAGAAATACCAGCATTACCAGATGCTGTTGAAATCCATTTATTGTAATATTTTCCTTCACTCCTCTTGAAGATTGAGATAGGGATATTCTTTATCACAGACTACCACCATGGCCTGAAAAGCACATTTCTCCTTTACCCCTAAAGTGCAGAGTGATAGGTCAAAGTATTACATATCTTTTCACCAAAAGATGAAACAAGCCCAAGTGGTTACTACTGACCGAGTAATGCTTGTGACCTGAACCAGTCCGAAGAGTCTACCATCAGTTTCCCTTATCTTTCCAAGAAGCTGGACAGTGAGATGTATGAAGTAATGTAATCCATCCAAAAAAATTTATTGTTGGTAATACCAATACATAGATGACGTACACAGAATTACGCCAAGTATTACATTGTGCAGTTTTGCTATGAAACCAGGAACAAGTCTTAACTCGGGGAAATAACTGTCTTCCCAGTCTCCACCTTGGCACTTGGCTGGAATGGAAAACTACTGAACGACGATTCCTTTGCTGCTCTAGATTAAGTTTTCTATTGACGCTTACCCGAAGTCTTCGAAGCAAAACTTGAAGAGGATGAGGACTGATGCAGCGACTCTGATGCAGCTCATTCTCCCTGATGCTTGGATGACTGTGCCTTCATAGGAACGGTGGCTGGAAGGGGAAGAGGAGTGGGATGACTTTGAGCACTTGCCAGCCAAAGGCAAGTCAGACACTGATGCTTCAACCACTTTGGACTTTTGACGTTATGCATTAATTTGAACTAAGGGTTCTTTCTTTTACTTTCTTCAGAACCTTTGACAATGCAATACTAGTCAAGAGGTAGGCAGTAATTATGATCACCAATGACAGGAAAGGCATTGCACTGAGTTAGAAACAAGAACCAAATCTCAAGCCAAGCATTAAAAATGGCCATGGCACTATAGAGTCTAAACAGCAACATAATTCTGCCCAATGGCAATTGGAGAAAGAACTGAAGAGCAATGCATTGTACACTACATAGGGCATGTAAAATATAACGGGTCACAACGGGAATAGGCATCCTAAAATCTCCTTCCATGTGGCTTCGGATCATTACCAAACTTTGTGGAAGAAATAAATGGAAAATTAATCCTTTTTTTCCTATTAGTCATTGATTCTGTACTTCTACATTTAAAGCAATAGGTACCATAACTAAAGCATAAAGGTATCTACAGAGCTACTTAATGTTGAGAACACCAAATGCCATACCAGTACCAATTCTGAATGACCAAACATGGACCAGTGAGAAACAGTATGCTGACTGAATTAACTTCGAATGACAAGGTTCAGATGCGACACTTCCAAGGTAAATTGCGCTGACGGTTTTCTCTAAAAACACAAGTGTTCTGTATTTTTTGCATATGATACATGCCATGTATAGTCCCCCAGTAAATTTAATTTATTGCTAACAAAATCACCTACATTTAAAATTTTACTTGCAATGTGAAGAAAGCACAGAGTCAGAAAACATTGTACATTTTTATTTTAAGCTTCACAGATTGGGACAGAGCAGGGTGAGAAGTGAAGCCAGAAAACTCAAAGAAAAAAATTCATTAAGCATGTTGACTGAAGCAAAGCATGGTTTTCCTACCATTCTTTCATGAAACTAATCTCCAACATGATTGTCATTAAGGTTGCATACTCAAGGACATCATATGAATGTAGCTCTTAATATTGAGCTCAAACGGAATAGTATTCTTACCCTTCTCTCAATATTTTGCCTGGAGAAAAAAACCCAGAAAATTGCCATGTCGGAAATTCTAAGCAAGAACCGACATCTGACTTTGCACTATAGAGACCAAGGGCACACTGATTTATTGTATGAAATGGGTTTAAAATCACTTACCATTATTATAAACGAACAAAGAGCGTGACAATTCACCAGTTAATAATGTAAGGACTGTTTTCTTTTCTTAAAAAAAAACAAGTGAAAAAGTGTGTTTCACGTGATTATTGAGAGGTCTCAACTTTCAACTGTTTACTTTTAAAGTATAAGCAATCCTCCTTCGCATTTTGGAATAACGATTAATGTACAGGTTTTATCATTTCATTGTAGGATCCATTTACCAATTTACGGTGTTTGTACTGATTATGCTCCTCACGTCAGCTCTTTTTCCTAACCTCTGTGGTCAGGATATTTGGCAGCCTCAAGTACCAAGGATTCGGCTCAAGTCACTTAGTGACGTTGTCAGCTTATTGTTTGTTCTCTGTATTCAAGTGTAATTGGCTGCATCTACTTCCTATGTATTTCTGGGCCTTTTTCTTCATTCTACCCTTCTAGCCCAAATGACTCTGCTGTTACTGGTCTATCTTCTATTGGAATTGGAGGCAAAGGGAAAAAATATCTGAGAACTATGCAGCAGAAGCAGCTTAGAAAAAGATTGTAATGGTAACAGCACCATCTTATTTACAAATCAGCAAAGCCAAGATTAACAAACAGTCACAAGATTCTGCTGTCAAGTCTGCGTATGATCAGCCTTTTGTTTTCTATTTCTGGGTTACTTGTAATTTAAAGTAAAAAAAAACTTTTCAAAACTAGTCGTTTCTCTATATTTACCTGTAAATAATGAGAAGCCACCGGCAGAGAAATTTTGTCCTAAAAAGTTAAAACAAAAGGAATGTCTATTTGATTTTTTTTTTAGAAAACCTAGCATGTTACTGTTGTCATACACAGAAACTTCACCCACCAATGGGGAAATGGCAACTAGAATATACACAATAAATTTCCTATGCCAATATCAAAGTCCTCAAATTTTGTTTAAAGCAACTGGCTGCATTTGTTGGTTCAGATGAACAAAAATAGACAAATTTTAATCATTTAATGCTGCTTTAGTTAACTATTTTAAACTGACATCAAATTGGTTTGCTGTGCCCTCAAACTCCTCTCCTTCTCCAAACTGGTGTTACTCCTTGATCATGACTACATCAATATGTTCAGTCCATGCTCTCAATCTGTTCAGCCAGCAAAAGAAAAGTTCCTCCCTGAAATGACATAGCCAGGACTTGTTTGCTAACAAATGTGCATCTCAAAAAAAGCAGAATGTCTTAAATTACTTCAAGTTGTGAAATAGGAAAACTATAATAAATGTGGCCAAAAAATTACTTATAGGATTGCTACTAGTCACTAAGATACTTTAATTTACTACTAGAAACACAAATCACCTTCGGATGAAGGCACTTAAATATTTATTAACACTAGTTTATTTTAAAGACTCTGGGGATCTCTAAGATAAATCTGTGATTTAAAACAAAATGAAGGTTTTGTAATTTGTAAAATTGATGTGGAAATTTTACAGATGAATGTTCTATGATGCAGAACTATTCAAAAATGTATTCTGAAATAAAGAAGCATTTCAAACTTTAAAAAAATGTAACGGTCCTTGCTATCCACAATCACATAATTGTACTGTCATCACGGATATGGCTAACAACATTCCGCCTTTTTGTGAAGCTTACTTCTTGATTACACTTCACTGTCTGGTCTACCCTGAAAAGGCCTGGTGGCAGCCTTCATCGTAAAAATCATGATTTGCTCTCTTTCTCCCCTACAATACTTCTGCATTCCCCTCTTTCAAAGATGTTACATTGTCCTGTCTTTGCCCTCTTCTCTAAAATTGCTATTTTCCATCTTTCCCCAAGCACCACATTGAGATTCTTACTGGTTTATTCTCAGCTCAGACTTGTCGCTCGTGATTCCAATTTCCATTTTAACTTGTCTTGCCCTTCTGTCATCGCTCAACTTCACTTTCCATAGAAGCTCTCCCATCCATATTCATGCAGATTCCCTCGATTTTGCCATTTCATGTGGACTCAGTTAACCATCAGATATTGTTAACTTCAGTACCACCACCATCCCTATGACCATTTCAACCATACTTCCTTCAAGCCTTGAAACAAACTTTAATTTGAAGGTCAATAAATAATTTATCCTATCCTAATGACTCCCTCTAGTATGGTCCTCATCACTAAGGGGTGTAGACAGGGGACAATACTATCCACCCCGTTTACTATACTAGTTTAACAATCCACTCAAGAGCTAGCTGGATGACCTTAAGCACTTTCAAACTTTTAGCTCTGTATCAGAACTATTTACTTCGAAAGTACCAGCTTGGAAAGCAAATGCAACACCAGCAATGCTCCACGAAACCTCAAGTCTTACAAACAGCTCATGGATTCCTTCATTTTAAGAAGGTTACCATTCATTCAATTGCTTCTCATGCTTCCATTACCTCACCAAGCTGACGTTCCTTGCCCCATGGAAACTTACAACTTTGGTTTTTCTTCTAATTGCAGATATAACCTCTAAGCTTATAGAACTACACTTCCTGTTCACTGGAGTCTACATGACTATATAAATTTCCCTTACATATATACTACCTTTCCTAGTTATTAACAGTTCTAAAGAAGGGTCATTAGGCCCAAAACATTACCTTTTCTCCATAGATGCTGCCAGACGTGCCGAGTTTCTGCAGCAATTTCCATTTTTTAGATTTCTAGCATCCACAGCTCTGTTCTATTTCCACAAATTTCCCTGTCTGGCTCCCACATTACCTTACAATTGAAACAGTTCCACCTTCAACAACCATCCTCCTCCCTTAGCATTGCACCCTTATATAACAAGCCCTCAATCTTACTTGTCACTAAAAATGACTGATGCATCTCCAACTTCCCTCAACTGTCCAAAGCAAGCATCCTGGTGTCTCCAAATTCTGTGGCCAATATTCCCAATACTACATGCTTAAATCTCTCCAAATTGGGTTTCCATCCCTGCCACTGAAACGCCCAGTCACAAATGATATCCTTATGAACTCAACAACCCAGCGTGTCTGCTCTCCAGTTTAGTAGCAGTATTCTCACTGTTCCATTCTTGATTATGATTATTACAGCATCTCAAACAACAGACTCTCTTCCCACCATCACACCATTTCTGCAGCCCAACCATCATATATCCTTGGTCCCCTCCTCTCTCTCAACTACATGTTTCTCTTGGCTATATCAGCTAAAGACAGAGTATTACATACATTAGCTCATGATACCAGCTCTCCTCCATTTGTCTCAACTCCTGTGATGCAGCTGCACAATTAAGACAACTTATCCAATATCCAGACCCAAAATGTGCCAGGTGGCCCATTAAACACTGGGAGGACTAAAGCCATAATCTTTAGGCCTAGTCAGGTGTCTCCTCACCAATGACTTGGACAACTGTCCAGAGAAGCAGACTATTTGATCATGAACTTACTTGCAACACAATTCTCTCCATTTTAAAGATTTTCAAACCTCGAATATTGCCCACGGCCCAACCTCCAAGCTTACTGTCAGCTGAAAGCATCATCAGAGCCTGCCACTTCCATACTCAACTGTTCTAAAGGTGCACAGAATGGTTTGCCATCCTCCATAAACTTAAGCTTCTCCAAATGAAGTCAGCATCTTTGTCCGATCTTAACACATTATGGCCATTTCAAATCAATCATTTTCTTAGTCTTTGCCAATCTAAATCAGCTACAAATCAATTAAAAATATTTTCAAAATGTAAAATTTTATTCTTTTTGTAGAAGTCTCTTCATAACTTGTCCCTTCCCATTTCTGCAACTATTGCCAGTTATACAACCCTCCAAGAATTCACTAATGCTTCATTCCAGCCTTTATATTTATACCTAGGCTTTAAACTGAATTTCTACTCTACACCTTGACCCTTTTCACTTTTTCTTTTGAGTTACTATAAAATCCCAAATCATCGTCCAAGCTTTTAGCTACCTCTCAGAACATCTCCTCTTTTTGATTCAATTATATTTTTGTCTGATTTTGGATTGTGAAATTATATCCATAAAGGTGCTATAAAAATGCCTATTATTATAAATCAAAATTTTACTGAATCTTCTCAGTTAAAAGAAAATTTAAACATAATGTGAGAGATTTCATTTTTATAATCAATATTTAATTACTATAATAATTGTTACAACATTGCACTAATATTGATTGCTAAAAATGCATCAGCGTAATCAAAATAAGAACATGGTCAAAAAATTGAAACAAGAATTTGATTTAACCCAGCCAAGGGTTGCCAAAGTTGTACAGCTTTGATACTTAGCCTAATCAGACCAGACTGGGCTCCAAACATATTCAGAACCATATATTACATTTAGTAGGCTCCATATGTCCTCACCTTTACATTTAAAAAAAATTAAGAAGAACGTTGTTATTTTTGATCTGTAATATCAATACCTTTTCCAAATCAATCTGAAGGTTAAGAACAAACTAACTGGCATAATTACAGCATTAACCCTCCTTATTGCTTTGCCACAACATAGTTGAATTAAGGCTTAAATTAAGGTCTTCTATTAAGCAAAACAATACACAATTGGCTTGAATAAAATGAAAGTTTAATTGAAAATGAATTTAAGCATTGGTAATTCAAAACCCAAGTATCACTGTTCATTTAAATAGAAACCCATTTGACAAAATATATTTGAATTATTGAAAATAAGAAATTTTAAGTAGCATTTTTAGCCGCTGTACATGGTAAGTTTGAAGCTATAGGCAAAATGAATAGCTTAGTCTACACAAACACAAACTAAACAAGTCTAACAGTATCTGCATAGAAATCTGGATTCTAGCCTGCTACTGAATTTAAAATTGCTGTACAAGACAAACACTCATGAGGTTGCAGACTAGCTCGCCAAGCCGGTGTGTCTGATTGCAGACATTTCGTCACTCTGCTAGGTAACATCATCAGTGCGCCTCCAATGAAGCGTTGATGCTCTGTCCCACTTATATAGGTAACAACGCTTCACCAGAAGCACACTGACAATGTCATCTAGCAGGGTGATGAAACGTCTGTAATCAACCATACTGGCTTGGTGAGCATGTCTACAACCTCATCCACAACCCGAGCTACAAATTTTCTTAAAAGCTAGACATTCATCTTCACTGCCAGGATGATAGTCCAGTAGTGCAAATCTCAATCGCACACCATTTATAAAAGGCCTTGCTTGAAAGCACTGGGAAAATAAAACAGGAGGTTTCTATAAAAAAGGATGTTCAAGCCACCCCAGTAGATTACAGTCCGTGCCATGAAGGTGATAATCTACCTAATTGTTTCAAATCCACTTCCATAATGTAACAAGCATCTGACTACAAGCCTTAATTACTAAAATGGTTACTTGTCTTTTTGGATAAGAATGTATGTTAAATCGTGAATTATACAACGATTGAAAAATTTAAGTTACCAGTACTGGATGCAAAATATGGGGGAAGGAGCCAATGTAACAATTTATGAAATAATTCCATCTTTTTAGGAATAGGCAGTAATTAAAGAAGTTCTGTACAGAGTCAGACATACAATGAACACAGAAACAGATACATTTTACAAATAGGGAGTGAGAATGCATATCCACTAACAATTATTGCTTCCTAGCTGGGAGTACTCAGACCAATCACTAACATACAGTCAGCAAAACAGAATTGCAAATCCACACTAATCACCACCATGAAAAATAAAACCACAGCAAAGCATAGGCCATTTAGCCCCTTGAATATCCACTGTCACTCAATTAAATAATAGCTGGTCTGTATCTCAATTCCATCTTGTTGCTGTGAACCAGCTCCTTGATGCCCTTAATGTACAATGATCTAGATCTTGAAATTTGCTTCCACAGTTTTTCGAGAGAAGATTTCCAAAAACTTCCACTGCCCTTTGCATGGAAAATATCTCTGGTCTCATAGAAACAGAAAATAGGAGCAGGAAGAGGCTGTTCAGCCGTTCAAACCTACTTCAAAATTCAATATGATCATGACCAATCATCCAACTCAGAATCCTGTTCCCACGTTCTACCCATGCCTTTGATTCCTTTACACCAAGAATTGTATCTAACTCCTATCTGATGACACTCAATGTTCCAGCCTCAACCACTTTCCTTGATAGAGAATTCCATAGGCTCATCACTCTCTGGTTGAGGAATTTTCTCCTTACCTCAGTCCTAAATGGCCTACGCTGTACATTTAGACTGTGATGCTTGGTTCTGGACTTTCTGGTCATCAGGAATAACCTTCCAGCATTTACCTTATCCACTTCCTGTCAGCAATGTCTAGGTTTTATGAGATTCTCCCTCCTCCTTCTAAACTCAGTGAATACAGTTTGAACTGATCCAGTCTCTCTTCACACATCATGGAATCCCTATTGTGTGGAAGCAGACCATTCAGCCCATCGAATCGACACTGACCCTCTGAACAGCATCCCACCCAAACCCAGGCCCATTCCCACCCTGTCCCTATAACCCTGCATTTCCCATGGCTAATTCACCTAGCCTGCACATCCCTGGACACTATAGACAGCTTAGCATGGCCAATCCACCTAACTGAGTTGTACAGTCGTGAAACAGACCCTTCAGTCCAACCAGTCCATGCCAAACAAATCCAAACTAAACTAGTCTTATCTGCCTGCTCCTGGCCCATATGCCTCCAAATCATTCCTGTTCATGTTCTTATCCAAGTGACTTTTAAACATTGCAATTGTACCCGCATCCACAATTTCTTCAGGATGTTCATTCCACACGCAAACCACCCTCTGTGTAAAAAGATTTGCCTCATGTTTGCGTTTTAAATCTCTCTCCTTGCACCTTACAAGTGTGCCCCATTGTCTTGAAATCCCCCTTCCTAGGGAAAAGACAGTTATAAAAGAGGCAGTGCGCTAACTACTTAGCCACTATGCTGCCCCATTCTTGCCATCACAATAATCCATCTGGTAAACCTTGAACTCATCCATAGCCACAACATCCCTTTTCAGATAAAAAGACCAAAACTGCACACAATACTCCAGAGGTAGTCTCACCAAGCCCTGCACAACTGTAGCAAGACATCCCTACTTGTGTACTCTAATCCACTCGCTAAGGCCAACATACCATTTGCCTTCTTCACCGCCTGCTGTGCCCGCATGCTTACTTTCAGCAACTGGTGTACCAGAACACTAAGGTTTTGTGGAACCTCCCCTTGTCTTAATCTATCACTGTTCAAATGATGATCTGCCTTCCTATTTTTGCTACCGACATGAATAACATTACATTTATCAACATTCTACTTCATCTTGAGGTTGGTTGGCTCGCCAAGCTGGTTTGTTGTTCCGCAGATGTTTCATTACCGTGCTTGGTAACATCCTCAGTGCAGCCTCTGAAGAAGTGTCGGAAAACACACCAACGCTTCAGAGGCTGCACTGAGGATGTTACCAAGCACGATAATGAAACGTCTGCAGAACAACAAACCAGCTCGGCGAGCCAACCAACCTCAACACCCACAACCCGAGCTACACATCTACTCCATCTGCCACGCACTTACCCACTTGCTCAACTTGTCCAAATCACACTGAAGCATTTCTGCAACCATCCACTTAACTTTGCGTCATCTGCACACTTAGTGATATTACATTTAGCTTTCTTATTTAAATCATTAATATATTGTGATTAGTTAGTGGTTCTAGAACTGATCCTTATAGTACCCCACTGGTCACATTCCACCATTCAGAAAGAAACCAACTGATTCCTCCTGCTTGTCAATCAGTTCATTATCCACGTCAGTTACGCTACCCCCAAACGAATGTATTTTAAATTTTACTCGCTAATCTCTAGTGAGATACCTTATCAAAAGCCTACTGAAAGTCGAATTAAACTACCTAGACTGGTTCCCCCTTATCAACTCTACAAGTAAACATCCTTCAAAAATTCCAATTGATTCATAAAACATGTTCTTCTTTTCTGATCCAGTCACTGTTTAAGTGCTCTGCTACTAAATCTTTTGTAACAGACCCCACTATTGACGTCAGACTAAATGGTATATAACTCCGATTTCTCTCTCCTTTATTAATGTGAGGTTATACCACTTACCTTAGTGTAAATCCTAAATGGCAATGCTCTAATTTTGTTTTTTAATATTATGACCTCTTGTTTTAGATAGATGTGTAATTACACCTCTGATTAGGTTGCTTAGAAAATACCTGCCAGTGAAGTGTAAATCCATGGGGCTCTATGCTCTTTAATCGTTGTCTTAAATGTAGGGATGGATTTGTTCTCAAAAAAGAACTCCTGTGGTACACAAAGGAGTGCATACAGTATACAACTGCTCTGTAATAACACACTGCTACCTTTATTGTTGAAGAACGAGTATTTATCCCCTTCAAGCAGTTCCAAATGTCACATTTTACTATCAGTTTTGCGTTGACTTTTACATATTTGAATATGAACAGCTTTTAAAAAAACTAAACAAACTGAATCCGAAATAATTTGTTAAATGCATTTGCACATACCTAATCCCCAAGATCATCTGCAGTCATTGCGTTTGAATAAATAAGGGCAAGAAAAATAATTTAAAAGATAGGAGAATTTATGGATGTGTTAGACATAAAATTTCATGATTGAAATTTTAGTGTATTTTTACAGCAGCCTATAATGTCAAAAATTCGAACGCATTAACAAAATGTCAATTTTACTTCCAAACAAAGTGGCATAAAATCCACGCCACCTTCAATTTAGAACTGCACATCATTCTTTACCTTGATACACACGTCAATGATACTAATCCTGTGAAATAGAACATGCAAAATACCACATTCAAATAGCTATTTTGAATGGAATGCCTGATATCAGGTTGGGCCAATTAGTGCAACGGTAAGCAAATTTCTGGAATCCAATGCACAAAAATAAAAATAATTTAGCTGTAGAGCCAGGGATTTTGATGGCGGGTGTGGGTGCGTTGAAAGAAGAAGACTCCTGCTAAATGGTGTACAATTCCTAAAGTTTCAATTGCAATCCATTCAAATGTTCTTTTTGGTAAAAATATAATGACACTGTTCATGAAGTTTCAGTTATAATTACATTTCAACCTAATTTTAGTTACATTATGTTTAAGAAATTAAATATTCCTTTCACAGCTAATGATTGAATTGGAAATTCAATTGAAAAAATAATTAATTTCATGCAATCAAAACATAAAATTTTAACAATAAAATACGATCTTGTTGGCTGGTAACTTCAGCACAAATGCATGAAAGATCTAGCAGGGCTTACCTTACGTACAACTTCCTCTTCTTCCTGACGCTTTTCATAATGTGAAAAGTCATCAAAAATTGAGGTGGTATGCTTGTAAGTAGCAATAATTTTGAGCACTTGCTTGGCTTTCTCTAAAGGAACCTCCTGAGTGTCCCGGGAGTTAGTGACTGGCTTATTATCATTGTTTTCCAAACGGATATGCCTCAGCTGGTTATTAGGCACGTCCTTTACAAAGATCCACTTAACATCAAATTTGCCTTTCCACTTGTCCTGTGACCAAACCCCGGCACATGTACCATAGTCCACTGGTGACTTCATTTCTGCCACTCCACAGAAGTGTCCACTGCCATTCACACTGAATAATAAGTAAACTGGAGCTTTTCCAGCCATCGAGCGATAAGCACTGTCCAAGCGTTTGTTGCCGTGTTCGGTACTACACCAAATGGAGTACTTGATAGAGCGATGGATATCATCCTCAGAGTAGCTCTTGATAATAAACACTCGGCCATTTTTAAGATTCCAGTCAAAGTCTTTTGGGTTGTAGCAGTATGCAGCCTTCAATTTCTCAAGAACAGGATGAGTCTC
Organism: Ginglymostoma cirratum; assembly: GCA_024137785.1. Lineage (NCBI taxonomy): Eukaryota > Metazoa > Chordata > Chondrichthyes > Orectolobiformes > Ginglymostomatidae > Ginglymostoma > Ginglymostoma cirratum. The sequence continues at coordinate 6,891,592 of JAHRHZ010000087.1, read as the reverse complement.
ATTGCTTGGTGGAGAGCTAACCGGTAGACTACCCACCGAGTTGCTTTCGTTACCAGTTCCACTATTTTGACCAAATGCTGCCCCTCTATTGCGGGGGGCTATCCATCGGTTCTGTGGGGTTTGTTGAGGATTCTGATATGGTTGTTGTGGAAGTTGTAATGGCTGAGCTGGAGGGGGCTGAGTCAACTGCTGCTGTGGAACTGCCTGAGTATTAGGGTCCTGATGGGTTGGAGGAGCTTTTGGTACAGGTCCTTTATTGTCCCATGTACCAATGTCCATATTATGTTTTATAGGTGGTGGGGGCAATGCAGAACCTCCTACTGCTGCTCCAGTCTTTGGTTTTAATTTTGGTTGAGGCTTGGCTGGTTTACTTGCAATGGCAGCCCACGATGTTGGCTTTGGAGCAGATACACCAGCTGCTGAGCCATTTCCAGGTGCTGTGTTGGTCATACCTGGACTGTTTACCACAGATCCTACAGTCTTTACACCTGATGACGTCACAGCTCCAATCTTTAGTCCAACCATCCCCTGTTCAATGCTATTCATACCTGGTGCCTTATTCAAGGTATCATTTGGAAACCCTGCCTGTCCATCTACTATTGTTCCTCCCAAAGAACTAGGTGGGTAACTATAGCTACTGCCATATGCTGAGCTTGGTGTTTGTTGCCCCTGAGATCCACCAGTTCCCCATGCAGAAAACCCTGGATTTTCGGGGAAAAAGTTGAATCTATGTTGGTTTAAATATGGGGTACTGCCTAGTCCCCCAGGCTGACCAAACACAGCATCATGCATGAAATGATGGTCTCCATTACTCAGCTGTCCATAGGTTGTTAAATATGGAATAGGAGGATCACCGCCAGTGGACCATGGTGCTGCTTCACTAAGAGAATAGGAGAATCCAATGGAAGGGGCATAATAACTTGACAAATATGGATCAGTCATTGAAGGATAGCTGTTGCTCTGTTGATTGAAAAAGAAAAATATAATTATAATACAGTTGTTTTCAAACATATGCATTCCTCCTTCCGTTCTGCGATTTAACTTTTTAAGAAGTGCTTAGTTTCATCAAGATTGCAGTTAGTTGCAGACAATTAGACATGAGATCTTTAATTTCAAATATACTTTAAATTTTAAAGTCGCTACTGAACCTCTACCAGGTCTGCCATTTTTAAATTGTGGAAACAAATCGTATTTAGAACTACCAAGTCCAAATAATATATTAAAGGCACATTCAATTAGAATATCACAACATTTCACAAGTTTATTCACAAAAACCATAGGGTAAAAAAAAAATACCTATTTTAAAATAATTTGAAAAATTTGGGCATTACTATTGTTGAAATTTCCTCAATTATTTCATTAAAAGAACAAATTCTATAATAAAAATTGGAACAGAAAATTAACCAGACCTGTGAGATCACAGATGTAACAATCTACTCTACATATTAGTATTAATAATGTAGTACGAGAAGGTCATTCACCTAGAATTTCAAAATGTAGGAACGAGTTTTAGCACCTGCTAGTGGAAGCAGTATCCTATACAAATAACCCATTTAAAACACTCCATTAACACAAGCAAGCATCTGGACTCGTGAATATTTTTCAGTCAGTCCTAACTTTTCCTGTTAAATCTTACCACAATAAATTTCTGCAGAAATTTCAGGATGTCACAGCAGGACTAGACTTCCCTGTGGAGTGTGGCAACGTAGCCAAACATAAAATAAACACACTTTTTAAAGTAGTGCTAAGAGATGTAAATATAAATTGCAAAATCTGGAAAATAGCTAAAGGAAACCAAAGAAAAGCTCTATCCGCCTCCCCCTCTCTCCTTATTTATTTCAGAACCCTCTTCCCCTCCCCCATTTCTGATGAAGGGTTTAGGCCCGAAACGTCAAGTTTTCCTGCTCCTATGATGCTGCTTGACCTGCTGTGTTCATCCAGCCCCATGCTTGTTATCTCGGATTCTCCAGCGTCTGCAGTACCTTTTATCTCTAAAGGAAACTACAGTCTTTATTTCCTATTTGGAGCTTTTAAGTACATTTAAGACCTGCTGACATCCAGTTAATCCCAATGAAGTGGCAACAGGTCAGAAGTTATTTTAAATATTTTAAAATTAAACTGAACTGCCTGAAAATGTTAAACTTTCTTTCTCACAAGTTACAGTCTCACTGAAATTAGTGAAATAGTTTCATATTATTTGCCAGAATCCATTGACCATCAGATTGCAGTGCAGGTTAGACATGAAGTTGACAGAGTTTGCACTGATGCAACGCAAAAAAAAAAAAAAAACTGTCTCAATGCTAATGGTCATTTCTTAAAAATGCATTCATGAGATGCAGGTATTGCTGGCAAGGCCACCTTTTATGGACAATTGCCTTCAAGGTGTCAGCAGTAGTGAGCCACATTCATGAACTGCTGCAGGCAGACTATCTGGTGACAGCACACCCATAGCGCCACAGGAAGAAGAATTCCAGGACTTTTAAACAGCAACATAGTACAAAGTAAGGGTGATTTATGAATGGAAGGGGAACTTGGAGGTGACGTGCCCTGCATTTGCATTCCATGTCCTTCAAGATAGTAAAGATTGCAGGTTTAGAAGCTGCTACTTGTTTGGCATCAAGTGCTCTTTTTAGACATCAATTAAAATCAGGGTTTCTACAATGTACATTACATAGCTCACACACATGGTTTGGGTAGTCTTGACATTAATACAATTGAATTTATCAACATTCTATTTTTAAACAAAATAAATGCCCAGCAGCTTAGAACTTAAAATTGATTTCCTACAACTGACAGCGTTTCAGATATTGTGGCATTTTATTTTTTAAAAAAAAAGACAGTCCCATGTTAATTGGAAGTGTAGTGGAATTGGCCTTTCTACAGAATCATCGGAATCATAACGACAAAACTAGGCCACCCATTAAGCTTGTACCAGAGTATCAATGAACTGAAGCTAATTATTCCAGTGCCAGATCCAAACTTTTTCTGGCTCTCAAATACTTATCCAATTCCTTGAACAACCTGTATTAATATAGTGTTTTTACTGGAGTAAAACCTCCTAAGATATTCCACTTCAGAGGTCTGACAAAATTTGACAACAAGCAAATGCAGAGTACAAGTTAAGACAAAGCTCCTTAAAACTCAGAGAATTCCAGAGCTCAAGCCACAGCCACGGATAGTTAAGACACAGAGTGGAGCAGCATACACATCTGAGGGACGTAGGGTAAAAACAGATTGCAGACATAAGGGTGTGGCGATGGTGAGATTTGGAAACAGAATTTTAAAATCAAGGTATTGCTTAAATCGGGGTCAATGTGGGTAACCAAACATAGGGACGAAAGTGGAACAGCACCTGGTGCACTCTTATCAGCTAGAGTTCAATGCCTTCTAGAATGAAGTTGCAGAGCTACTCGTGCCACATCCTAAAAATCCTTTGCAAAGTCAGTAAGCCTCAAGAAAAAGTTTTGACTCTAGTGAAAACTTTGCAAGATTTAAATTTGATAAATAAAAAATCATTTTCGATTGAAATGAATTGTGCTCCTTTAATCTGTTAAAAAACATTCAATTTGCCAACTGTACAATTGCAAGCTGTGGCAGACCAGCTGGCATAATTCCATTAACAACCAACAGGGATGACTTCGTTGTGACTGGCTGTAAACTGAAATCCCATTGTCTGAAAATAAAAACTCAATTATGCATTCTATCTAATTCTAATCATCACAATTTAGGGTGTGAATCTATTAGACAAGGTGCCGAAAACATTTACAAGTACGTAACCAAAGTCCCTCTTCCCTGTAACCAAAGATATATTTAACAAGCAGGCACTGTGCCACTTAAAAAGGTGGTTAGGAAAGGTGTTCAAAATCTTGGGGGACCTAAACAAAGTAGGTAAGGAGAAACTGCTCCTGTTGGTGAAAGGGTCAAGAACCATGAGGACACAGATTTAAAAAGGTTATTAGTAAAAGAACCAAATATAATGAAAATAACTTTTTTTAAGCACAGTAAGTGATTAGGATGTGTTTGCAAGTCTGACAGAGGTAGATAAAATCTGGCTTTCAGTGGGAATTAGCCAACCCAAAATTGATAGGCAACAAGGAATAGTGCATTGGGACTAGCAGAGATGCTCTTGGCAATGACACATTTAAGCTTTCTGTGCAGGAAGCATTCCATGATTTTCATAAATTTCCTCAAACCAACAATTAAAAGCAGCCTCTCTCGACATTCACACAAGATCTTCCTTTTCCTTTAATGTGCAGTATTTAAATGTGCTGTAACTATAGTGACAACCCTAATTCTAGCAACACACTTTTATCTAAATAATTCAGTACCAATGTCTAAGGTGCCATTGTTGTCCTTAAAGAATTACTCTATTTCTCCAAATCTCCAGGAGATATCATTTCTACACGCTCTAATTTTTTTTTGGCTGAATGCTTAGAACATCCTACAGGTCCACAACAGAGATATCTCGATGTTGACCTGGCATGAGAAAGTCAGGACATCAAGGAATGTTTTAAAAAAAAACAAAAAAGGTTGTGAATAAATTATTTCAAAACATCCTGACGCACAGTTGTTAATCTGCTCTCCCAATAGGATTACATGTGATTGCACAAGTGCATTGCAATGGAGCAGAAAAGCAACATCTTAAGCTACCAAAGAAACTAAACATCTTCAACCAATATAAACTCATTTGTAGCATAAAAGCTTTAATTTGGCTGTCCCTAATTATCATCTTCAGAATCTACACAAGAATGTAGGATTTGAAAGTTTCAATATATCCAAATTGGTTGAAATCTGAACTACATTGGATAACTAAAATAAAACAAAGAACTGCAAATGCTGGACTTCTGAAACAAAAACAAATCGCTGGTGAAAGTCAGCAGGTGCAACAGCAATTGGGAAGAAAGCAGAATTAACTATTGGATGTGTCTGAAGAGGGCAGAGTTCTGTTGAAGAGTCACCGCAGTTGAAATATCGACTCTGCTTTCTTCTCACAGGTGCTGTCAGACCTACCTACCGACCATCACCATCAATTTCTGGTTTTGTTACATTGGATTACTAAATGAATTCTTAAATACCAATATTGTAACATTCACCTTAATTGAAATCTATTCAAACCCACAAAATAATTAATAACGCTGCTTACATCCTTAAAATGTAAGAAAGTGCACCAATCCCTCTCTTCACATAAAGGCTTTCTCTGGGTTGTGAACAGGTTCTCTTCGAGTCTGTCTGCTTGTCAGAGCACAATACAGGATAATATAAAAGTAGCCATTCATAAGTATGTCCATATGGTGGATCTGCAAAATTACACCACTGCATGGGATCATGTTCCTCAAGTATTTGTTAGTTAGACATTTGTAAATGAGGGACTCACCATGTGACAATTTGAAGGTAAGTCATCTGTAATGTCAATGGCATTGAGCTTGCCCAAAAAAAATGCAATCGCAGCTATCACTGAAAAGGAATTAAAATTCTCCAGTTGGGCAAGCATCATTAATACGCATCTGCTGGCCTGGAAAAGTGGGCAATTTTTTCAAAATCCACTTGCAATCAAAATTCTAGAACTCAGCTAACATTACCAATAGGCTTCGTAGAACAGAACAGAAAGGAATCCAGAGAGTGGTAAAGGAAGAAAAATAAACATAACATATTCAGAAGTTTTAAGTCAGGTAAACCATTCCACACCTATTCTATAACTTCATCTCAGCAGTCTGTTTACATATTGATACCGCAACATTTTAATCTTCTATTTGACACTTTTACAGTTTCAAGATTTGAACACTTTCAGAGTTTCAGCAAAGCAGTAATAACCAGCACAATTGCCATTCAGTAAAACAGAATGAGAAATTAGTAAGTAGCAATGCAATCAAGACATACAATAATTTAACATTAACCTGAAGATGGTTCTATTTCTTAGGTATCAATATTGTGATATTCACTTTAAAACAAACAACATACTGAGTTAAAAATTATGGAAAGTTTAATTCTAAGCAATGGGAACTGATAGACAGCTCTTTAGCAGTGGAAAAAATGGCAAATGAAAACAGATTATGAAGACACCAAATGCATATGATTGTCATGGTGTATTACCGTGAGATGTGGGGCTATTTGCTAATTCATAATTTTACTTCCCATTGTATTCTGCATTAGATTTTATTGTTTAAAAAAAATGGAAGTTTTCCACATGTGAGATTCTGATAATATTTGGAACACAGCGCAAGTCTTAGTAAGGAAGGCAGAAATGAAAATTACAAAACAGGTATTTTGGGATCCTCCATATAAAATTTTGGGTGTATATTCATGTCTATTTAAACTGCATTAAAACTAATACTTTTATCATTTGCATGACAACAGTGCCATGCCAAGGGGATTTTTTGCAAAATGTAAATTGGGAGCAGACTAAATTATCAAACAAATCCTGCAGGAAGGTTTTGGTGCAAGTTTGCATAAATTTCCTTTAACAATTCTGCATAGTAAGGCTGTTGCACCATTGATATACAGAAGATTAGAAAAAGGTCCTTGGTCAAAGTTTGTGGGTTGCTAAAAATAAAACATCCTGATATTGATCCTACGACGTCTCCCCACTGTGGTGAGGGACTCAAATGATTTCAGTGGTATAGTCAGTCTTACAGGTCTCTTCCTCACACAACTTAACAGCTGGATTAAAAAATTACACATGTACAAACAGAAACTGGCAGCTGAGGAAATTTAATGTTTTTAAATATTAAATGGGAACTTGGGTGAAGTAGGCAGATACATGATCATGACTTCAGATTATGTCAATACATCATTCCTGGCTATGCCTCATGGTTTAAGACAATCTGCTAACACTGCTGGATGTATTGTTACATCATCATGGACTCTGTACTAGATACTTAAAATTGTACATTATAACCTGTTAATTTAGCTTGTAGTTAACGATTTTAGTTTAGATCATCCTCTTAACAAAAGCACCATCAAATCTTCTCGGGCAAACTCTGATGCCAATGCCAATTTAACAATCCCAATGAGAATGCATAAAAGAACTCAAAAGAGATTCAACTAAAAATGCAATTTTATCATATTAAAAGTTTTGCTTCTAAATATCAGTTCGCATGACATTTGACCTATCATACAGCAGTCCCTTCACTCTGAGCACAATTGAAAATATTCAATAGCTTGTATTATTCATATTTGAAGTTACATCAATGGTGCAGTCACATATTTCAGTAGTACACTTTAAATTATGACAGCACCTGACATGGATGCCAAACATGCTCACATATTGCTCCTGTGGGCAAAATGCAGGGCACGGTCACTGAAAAATTCATTTATAAACATCATAAGTGACCATATCATTAGAATGGAAACCTCTCAAATCAGCTGACTTTACTTCGCTGAGGAAGACCATTGAAAATAATTAGTGAAATAAAACAAAAATTAGTTCAAGAGGTCACTGGGAAAGAAATAAAGTAATACTTGGGATTTGGTTACCACTCACAGGACTTACACCAGACGAGCTTTGCATAAAAAAAGTAATTGATTGGAAACAGGTGATTTTGTGGTGGAGGATGAAAGGAAGAAAGTTACACAGGTGATTTGGTGGTGGGGAGAAAAAAAGTTCAGTGGTGTGTTGAATATACATCTGGATGTAAAAAACACTTCAGACTGGAATTTACTGCCCAATCTTTGCACCAGCTCCAATTACTCTGTTTGAAACAGCACTCGTTGTGGCACAGTCATTAACACAGCTAGTTCCAGAAAATCTCCTCGCAACAACATAAAAGACCAGGAACATGCATCGAACTCATGTGACTTAGAGGTAAACTTGGAAGTGGTAGGGTTCCCATGCAACCATTCCTCTAGGTGTTGGAAGTTGCAAGTTCCAATGGTACCAAAGAATCTTGCAATTGGTACAATACATTAGATGCTATGCTTACACGTCATACTATGTATGACAATGTAGAGTAGGTGGATATTTATATCAATAGATAATATGCTGATGAAGTAGCCTACTTATTCCTGGATTGTGTTGTTGTTGAGGATCTCAAAAATTATTGAAGCTGTATCTATCAAGATAAGAGTATATCATTCCATCTTGACCCTGGCTTGCACCTTGCAGGTGGCATAAAGGCTGTGAGGAATTAAGAGTTAAGACTGGTCTACATCAGCATTCATGGTATTTCTGATTAGTGACCCTCAGGCCAAATGCCCCACCTCCTGACTTTTGTTGATGGTAATTGCTGCCTGCCACTTCTTGGGTACAAGTGCTGCTTGCTACTAACCAGCGAAAGTTTAAATGTTATCCAGGACTTGCTGCACACAGTGCTGAACTGGAATTCATTATCCAAGGTTATGCAAACTGAGCTGAACAGTGGATTCACAACAGTCACAATTCTGTCGTTAAAATGGACAAAGAGACAATTCATAAAGCAGCTGAAGATAGTTGGGCTCAACAGGGCCTTAGCTCTTGCAAACATTTGCAAAATCCAGTTTATCTTAAAATCAAGTTCTTTACAAACATTTTGCTACAAATCGCTTTTTGTTTAAATATTACATCTCTCGGAAAAATGTGCAATTAACTATTTTGAAATATTTAAATTACTACAAACATCAGAGTTCCACATATAGCGGACAAAAGATGATTTTTTTTTTTACAAATAATACACCAACTTTCTCAATAAGCAATAAGAATTAAATACAACTTCAGTCCCATTAACACATTATTCATTTTTTTCAAAATTGTTATGACATAATTAATGGAGTTCAAACCAGGTGCTAACATGACCTATTTTAGAAAAAATGCTGAAATAAGTTGTTTATTACTTTGAGGTTTGCCTACCATTGTAAATGTTAGAAATGTAATATAATACGTACCCCACAATAAACAGAAAATAGTCATAAATGTAATAATCAAAATATAATGGCTGTCTGCTCAGACTTCTGTTAACAGAATCAAAATACTGGTCTGGAGAAACAAATCAGTGAGTATATAAGATGCAATTTGGATTCAAAATAAAACTAAAACATTTCTAGTAGAAGACCTAATCAATCTAATCTGTTCTTCATACATCAGTCCTACCATCCTAGGAATCCGTCCAATAAACCTTCATTGTACTCATTCTATAAGCAGAGCATCCTCTCTCAGACGAGGAGACCAAAAGTGCACAAACTACTCCAGACGTGGTCTCATCAAGGCCCTATACAAATGCAGCAAGACATCCCTGCTCCAGTACTCAATTCCTCTTGCTATGAAGGCCAACATTCCACTTGCCTTCTTTACTGCCTGCTGCACCTGTATGTTTACTTTCAGCAACTAACATACAAGGATATCTCCCCTTTTCCCAATCTATTGCATTTCAGATAATAATCCACCTTGTTTTTGTTACCAAAACAGATAACCTCACATTTATCCACATTATAACTTCATTTGCCAAGCATGTGTCCATTTCTGCTTCCTCCTTATAGTTCATCCTCGCACCCAGCTTTGTGCCATTTGTAAAATTGGAAATATTACATTTAGTTCCTTCATCTAAATCATTAATATACGTTGTGAACAGCTGGGGTCCTAGCACTGACTCCTTTGGTATCCCACCAACCACTGGCCACCACTCAGAAAATTACTTGTTTATTACTACATTCTGACAGACTGGAAACAGTCAGTTCTTCATCCACGTCAGTACACTACCCCCAATCCCATGCTTTAATGATGCAGGCTAATCTCTTATGTGGGACCTTATTGGACACCTCCTGAATGTCCAAGTAAACCACATCCACGGTTCCCTAAAATCAACTTTACTGGTTGCAACCTCTTAAAACTCCAGTAGATTTATCAAGCACAATTTCTGTTTCATAAGTCTCTGCTGACTGTCCAGTCCTGTCACTGTTTTCCCAAGATGACTATTTAACTGTTTCATATCAGATTATTCTAAAATTGATGACACAGTTGATCAGATTACTAAAGCGAGAGTAAACCACAAGTGTAAAACACTAAGTGAGAGATAGGCTAAAGGATTATGATCAGACTCTATTTTGAGACCTCCACTTAGAGTTTTAAACACATTCTATTAGATTGGAGTTCATTCTGTTGAGGGGTGTAAAAATCAACACTTGTTTTCAATTTATAACTGCTATTTGTTTGCTATATGTTTTCATACAAATTAAATTTTCAATGAAATTATACTCTAGGTTTAATTGGAAGTTCAATAATCTTTTGGTTCAAATAATGAGAAATGAAAGTTGCATGGTCCTAATGATGCAGAACGTCAGCACAAATACAAACATCTTGGTGTAATGCACCCCAATTTAAAGATTAGGCTTTTTCTACTTAGAAAAAAATATTGCTGTCACTTAGTTCAAGTAGTTTGACATTGCTCAAGGAAAGGAAAATAGCATGACAGCATAGAAACAGGCAATTCAGTCCAACTCATACCTATGCTCCTCACGAGTCTTCTCCTATCTTCGTACATCTAATCCAATCAGCATAACTTTTTATTCCTTTCATGTTCATCCAATTTGTCTTTAAATACTTCTCTGCTATTTGTCTGAACTACTACTTGCTCTTTATTTTAATCACATTGCTAATAAAGTTTCTTCTGAATTCTCTTTTGGATGTAATTGTGACAGACTCTTATTTGCAGTGTCTAGTTTTGTTCTCAACCACAGGTAGAAACATTTCTGCATAAACCCTTTCAAAAAATTTCACAATCTTAAACTGGGGTCAGTGGGCTTGGTTGGCTGCATTGTGTTGCAGACTGGTACCAACTGTATACCAGCTGAGATTATCATGAAGGTCCCTCCTTCTCAACCTTTTCCCTCACTGGAGGGAGTGGTGACCCTCAGGTTAAACCACCACCACTAGTCTTTCGCCAATGAAATAACAGCCCAATAGTCTACTGTGGCTATTGGTGACTCTATTTTTAGATTACTTAAATCTTAAAATTCCTCAATCAGTTCACCCTCATCCTTCTCCCTTCTGACATAGCATCTTAGTTCTGAAATCATTCTTTTAAATCTCAAATACTTTGTAGCATAGGTATAATTTGGAGAATCAGAATTGTGCACTTTATCAACCAAGGTTCTGTATGTGTTAAACACAATTTTCCTTCCCGTCATTTATTACCATCCAAAAACTGACTTCAGTGCTGATTGCTGTTTTGAACAAAAATCACCTTACTAACTTGTGTTCAGTAAAGTTGATGATTTGTGTATCTGCACCAAAATATTTCTACTTCACCTGCCTATTTTCCAATAAGTCTATGACATCCTTGGGCTTTACAGCAAATGCACTAGGTTTTTTTGTTTGAGTTATAGTTTGTAGTAAAATTTTCATTCAGAATTAAACTGTTCAAGAACCTCAAGTCTATTTTGCCCTAATATTCAGCAGTTTAGCACATGCTTAAATAATTTTAAACAGCCATGGATTTCAATGTGATGTAGGTTAAACAAACAACATTTGTTTAAACACCTTACTACTTTTAGTTAACTTTACAACATTAGGAAGAAGCAACATGAAACACTGCTCAAAACACTTGATTTAAGTAACAAGTATTTTAGACATAACCTACTTACGTTTGAATATTCAAAGTATATTTCCTAAAATAATCACGAAAATTAAATATAAAACGTAAACTTAATTCAAACACAGCCATATTAAAAATAACAGAGGCTTATTGCTGACAGCAGTTCCTCCAATGGTACAGCAAATCAGAGAGAAGCTGTCATATCAATCAGAAAAATCCCAATTTGATACTTAATCGAGGCTGAGTTATCTGATCAGAGACAATGCAAAAGCAGGAAATAGACCTCAGTGCACCTGGGATAGGAAGTGAGGAGAGAAAAATCAAGGCTCACAATTCTAATCTCTACCAACTTTCAGTTACTGGCAACATACATTGGATGAGGACAGGATTGAGACAGGTCAAGATTCCCCTGCATCAGATAACTTGCCAAATCTTAGACAAGCTCAAATACAAATTCTCGTTACTTAAACAAAAAGCAAATAGGAGAGTACAACAACAGACAGTGACCAAAAACTTTTTTTAGTGCTCAGACACATATTTTCCTAATTCAATTAAAGGATGCAACTTGAGATTTTTTATTCGGTACTGTTTAACCAATAACTGAAATTTGATAGTGTGCTCAAGTCTACATACAACCAAAAGGCTAACTTGGGATTGTCAAATTTTGCCCACATCTTGCAATTAATGCAATATTGAGATTGATAGCAACAGCACGCTTTTACACAGCAAGTCCCTTCATTGGGCAGAAAATTCTTTTGCAACTACATCCGGTGCAAAGATCAACAACTTTCAATGATTCACAAGCAAAAGAAAGTGTCAAACCAGTTTTTTTTTCATTCAAGCTTATGTTCATATGTAACATGATCAATAATAGCATATGTGCATAGATAGCATGTTACGAAGTAAACTGGATAAATGGAAGACGAAAAATTATTTCAACAAGGAGTGATCCGCCTTTCAGACATTAAACCTGCATTTTTTTAAAGAAAATATTTGGCAGAAAATGCTCCCAACATAAAATCAAGGGAATTGATTCCGCAAAGTGGATTACATTGTCCCCCAAAACATACAGCTGATTGTATAAAGTCCTTTAAAATGAAAGGCTGTGTGTATAACGTGATGAAGAGAGGCAGAATAATTGTTACAAAATCAAGATTTTGTAGCTGGTGTGCTTGTGTAATTTAACCTGTGCCATCAATATTAACATCACACATTCCCAAGCACCTAAACTTTAAAAACATTTATCCTAAAGTAATTACTTCAGACTTCTTTCTAGGCCTGCTACTACAAAATCCATAAAACTGCACAAGAGCTACATAGTGTTCTCTAGCTTGAATGCCTCTTTACAATGTACAATATATATAGATTATGTAATCTGCCAAATTATCATTCTAGCATTCAAAGAATGAAAAATTAATATTTACAGTTTTCCAACTGACTAGTTTGTTTGCCAGATTATGCTGAGCTAGAGATCTTAAGATAAAATAGGTATTTAACTCACCTGATTGGACTGGCTGCTTAGGTATGGCTCAAAATCATTGTCGTGCACTGTATCCTTTTGATGCAACGAACCATTTTGCACTGTAATGTAAAATATTCTAGTAAATGTCCATACAAGTCCGGCAAACATTCAAAAGTTGTAATAAAAACTGTGGCAAAAACAAAGAAAATTATACACGTATATAGAGAATGAAGATCTGAAAACAGAAAACAAAGTGGTAAATATCGAACGGCAGACGCATTTCTAACATTTTCTGTTTTCAAAAGTTGCATTTTGTTAAATTTCAGATGACTGTACTCTTGTTAAACAGGGGAAGAAAGGAACTCGCGTTTATACAAACGAGTAACAATAAACTCTCCTCAGAATTGCTTTTCTGGACAAAAGGAGGGACGTTCAAAGGAGAAACATCTGACGTTTCCTTAGTACAAGTCATCATAAAGCGGGAGGAGGCCGATCCCACGACTAGAGGGGAAACTTGGCCTTAACTCCCAACTTTTATCGGGCATTTCCGCCACATTTAGACCTGATGTTGCCGCCGACCCCAAATCACCAAGGCATAGCCCGGACGGGGAAAGGGAGGGATAACAGGATACCTCCCGAGTGGCACGCAGCAGATAAAGTAAAAGCCATTCATGGCAACTTTCCACGTTATTTAAGGCATCTGCCGCAGCCCCGGGGCCTTCAGGCCAGTACTTTACCTTTATTCTCTTGTCCTTTCGCTCTCTGTTTAGGGGCCACCACCGGACGGACACAGCAGCAAACGGGAAGCAAATTAAATAAAAGAGAGAGAAGTGTTAAGGCAGATTCGCGGCCTCGGTAAATTGTAGAACGAAGCCCGCGGCTCACCCCCCTCCCCCCCAGTGAAGCAGCGAGAGGAGGAGTGTGTGTGTGTGTGTGTGTTTGGGGGGGGGGGGGTAGAACACAACAAAGACCCAGCCGCTTCCGAGCCCTGCCTACCTGAGGGTCAACGCTTGTCGCAGACATTCTTCATTAATCGCCACTTGCACCGGGCTCGGATTCCGAAGGAGGCTCTCGAAGTGCGGGGTGTCGGGGGCGGGCTAAGTAGCTTAGAGGCCGCAGTTTCTACCCACCCACCCCCCTCTTCAACTTAGCTTCCTCGCTCGGCTTTCTCAGGCGTTTAACCCAATGGCGACCATACTCAGGATCCGATGACGTAGTACGCATTCGGCGCAGTGACGTCACCGGGTCCGCCACAAGTGATGACGCAATGCGCGCGCACCCTCCTCCTTCTCGTCCTCCTGAGGCTGGGGTGGTCAAATGGTCGGGAATGTGGCTGTGTGGTCTCCCTGTCCTGTCTAGATAGCGCCTTATTCTCGAGTACTGCCGCATTGAAAATGGTCGCCAGAGTATTTAGTCACACGAAGTTCTGCCTCTGTTTTGATTGTGAGTTATGTGTAAAGTGGATGCTAAAATTTTAACCAGGATCGTGGGGTTGGGGAGGACCAGGAAAGGCGATTCTGCTCTATCCCGCGGACGTTTCGCTAATTAATGTTTATTTCATTGCTGTGTGAAACTCTGAGCACGATTTCAAATTGCTGCAAATAGGCACAACTTGAGACCGACTGGAGTTTTTTTTTCATGAGTCGAAATTCGTGGGATGACCGTAGCTCGACACTTCTCACCACGGCCTAATACTCGGCCTCCTCATTTTGGAACACCTGTTCCTCGCTACCTGTGCAGTGTCTTACCGCCCTCTGGTTACATGTTCGGAGTAATAATAGACCAGCACATTTGTTGATCACTTGTAAACTGCTTGAATTATTTCTATGCTTCCAGTGTGTTTCCAGTCCGCAACAAGTGATTAAGGGTCATCTCAGAATTTATTTTATAATTGTACTATTGAGCAGACAGACGTGGTGTGTTTGCATTTATGTAGCACATTTAGATATCCTCAAGATATCGCAAAGTGCTTTGTTGCTAATGAGCTACTTTTGAACTGTGGTTTTGTTCGTACCGCAAGAACGAGCAGCGTCTAGTTCATGTACAAGGTCCTACAAGAAACAATGAAATAAATGATTTTATAAACGTTGTTAAGAATGCGAGATAAACCTCCTTACTCTTGTCAAGTAATGCCATTATGCTTTTTATATCGAGCTGAAAGGGCAAATTGAGTCTCAGTCTGACAACTTATTTGAAGGTAGTACTTCCTGCAATGACACCGCATTCCCTCTATTACAATGCAAGGGAATTGAAGTGGAACTCTAATCAATATTTCTGACTTGGGCAAGAGTGTTGCCCACTGAGACAGGACACTTCAAACAAATTTAGGAAAAGAACAAGTTAATTTGTAACAAGTCATCTTTTTTATTGAAAACAAAGCTGTCAAAACTACTATAACAAGTCATTCTTTTGTAGATGACCTTTAAATGTGCAGTATTTGTATAACTTACTGAATACTGGACTGTTAGTGTACCTCGTCTCCTGTGGCACTTTGCTCAATGCACCCCTAGTAAAAAGATTCTCCTCTCTTCATCTTTTCTGATTGCAAAGATTTATTAGGATTTCATAAAGCATCCCTTAAAAAAGAAATAAGCTGTTGTAAAGCAATTCATTGCAAACCCTGAAAATCTAAAAATAAAAATACCAGAAAGGCTAAGCAAATCTGGCAACATCCGTGGAGAAAACAACAGAGCTAAGTTTTCGAGTTGATGAACTTCGTTCTGATGAAATGTCATCTGTTAATCTGAATTAATAACTTCTTCCCTCTCTAGAGACTGGCTGAGCATTTCCAGCATGTTCTGATTTTTTTTTTAATATCTCTAGTTAACCCAATTATCAGCCTCTATCTGAACTGTATTAATTTCCCATTCAAACCTGTTTGCTGAAATTCAAATGTGAAAAAAGTTAGACTGGGTCATTGCTGAAGTTGCCTTTTTAATCTCTTTAGAATATCCTTGCTTAAATGAAAGGCACAGCTACGGGATCGAAACAAGTAAGAATTGTTTCATTTTTGTCCCTTAAATTTCTAACAAGTTAAATCTGTAGAATGTCCCTTAACAGTCGAGTTGATCATAAGTGGAACTCCAGTTGCAGTCATTTATATCGCTATATTTTCATAGCCTAATCAAAAACATGCAAAGAACAAGTAATAAAGTAGATAGTAAAATTAAAGGAAATCAAAGATTTAGATATCAGTTTCCACTTTCCTGATCTTTGTTTACTTATGAATAATCTTGCCCACCTCACTTTCCATCATCAGTCAAAGACCCTTCAGCCATTTAATGTTCAAGAGAATAGTTGAATCTTAGAATATAGACAGTAGGGTTCGGATTGGCTAACATTTATCAAGAGCGGAAGATGAGAAACTGGCCACGAGTCTGTTGGAATGGTCAAGTCTAAAGGAGACAAAGGCATGGGATGATGATTTCAACTGCATTATGATTGAAACAATGTTGGAGTTCACAGTATTACAGAATTGGTTTTTGTGGTGGAGCATTTGTGGTTGAATTGACTGTTTTGAAAATTTCAAACTGTTCAGTTCAGCCTCAAACCATTGGCAGGGAGAGAGAATCCCTGAGTACAGGCTTGAGTTTTACTAAATAGTGTGACATGTTACCAAAGCTTTTTGTATTGCACTCATCAGGGCAAACAGCACAAGTTTCAAACTGTTGCAGTATACAATACAAGAGAAAAAGCTACAAATTGACCTGATTAGTCAAGGTGTCACCAAATAGGAAGGAATGGAGAACTGATTGGTCTCCAAACCCCTGGATAATTTAAATTGAATTTGTGGTAGGGTCCAAAGGCAGTTTTTCCAATATTTGCAACAGTAGAGAGGTAATAAATTGTTGTATTGTCAACGGACTACTAATCCGGAGACCCAGATAATGACCTGAAGACCTAGTTTGGAGTCCCACCATGGCAAATTAATTTGAATTCAAAAACAAAATCTGAACAAAATGCCTAATGATGACCATGAAGCTATTGTTGATGGCTGTAAAAACCCATCAGGTTCACTAATGCCCTGTACCTCATCTGGTCTACATGTGACTTTAGACCTACAGCAATGTGGTTTCCTTTTAATATCTCTAAAATGGCCTAGCAAACTTCTCAGTTGTATTCAACTATTCCAAAGTCTTTTTAAAAAAAATGACTGTGGACAGACTACCTGGTATTGATCTGGGCAATGGAAATGACAATGGCAAATTCAGCCTTTTGACCCTGCGAAGTGTCTGTAATAGCAGCTGAGGATTAGTGCCAAAACTAGAAGAGCTGTATCTCAGATAATTCAAGCAAAGCTTGATATAGTCATTCTCACAGAATCATACTTTACAGACAATATGCTGTCAACACCATCACTTCATGGCTATATCCTGTTCCACCAGCAAGACATCCTAGCAGAGGTAGCAGGAGAGTGGTATAGAGTTGAAGGAAGTTTCCCTGGGTGCCCTCAACATTTATTCTGAACCCCATGGAGATTCTTAGTAACAGGTCAGACGTGGAAAAGGACACTAGTTACTGATGACCATGCACTCTTTCCCCCTGAAGAATTGGTACTCCTCCATGTTGAGTATCACTTGGAGAAGGCAATGAGAGTAGAAAGGGTGCAGAATGTACTCTTGGTGGGAAACATCAATGTTCACCACGAAAAGTGGCTTGGCAGCACCACATCTGCCTGAACTGGTCAAGTCCCAAAGGACATTGCCATCTGACCTAATCTGGTCCAAGCTGGTGAAGGGACCAAAAAGTGGCAAAAAACATACTTGATGTCAACTTCACCATTTTTTCACTAATGGAATGAGGACATCGCTGGCTAGGCAGCATTTATTTCCCATCCCTAATCACCCAGAGGGCAGTTTAGGGTCAACTTCATTGCTGTGGGTCTGGAGTCACATGTAGGCCAGACCAAGTAAGGGTGTTTCCTTCCTTAAAGAACATTAGTGAACCAGGTGGGTTTTCCCCCTGACAATCAGCAATATGGTCATCATTAGATTCTTAATTCCAGATATTTTATTGAACTTAAATTCCACCATCTGCTATGACGGGATTCAAACCCAGGTCCCCAGATTAACAGTCCAGCAATAATACCACTAGGCCATTGCCTCCCCTTCATGATGCAAATCCATCTGTCCAAGACAGTATTGGACAATATAGCCCTTGTGGAGATGAGGTTCTCTCATCATGTTGAGGGTACCTTCCATCTCGTGTGGCCTTACCATGTCCTAAATTAGATAGATTTTAAACGGATCTAGCAACTCAAGACTGGGCCTCCATCAGATGCTGTGGGCTATCAGCTGCAGCATAATTGTACTCCAATATGCAACTTCATGGCCTGGCGTTTTGCCCACTCTATAATTATTATCAAGCCAGGGGATCAACCCTGAGTCAATGCAGAGTGTATGAAAGTACACCTAGAGCAGCACCTGACATATAAAAAAAAAAATGAGATGTCAGCATGGGATGGCTGCAACACAGCAATGTATGCATGCCAAACAGCATAAACAGTGACTGATAGATAGGGCTAAACAATTTCATAAACAACAGATCAGATTTAAGCTCTCCAGTCCAGCAATATCATTAGTGGACTCACTAAGTAATTCACCAAAGGAGGAGACTCCACAAATATCCCCATCATTAACGAAGGGGGAACCAAGCACATCAGTGCAAAGTATAAGGCTGAAGCATTTGCAATAATTTTCAGCCAGAACTGTTGAGTGGATGAACCATCTCAGCCTCTTCTGGAGGTCACAAATGCCAGTCCTCAGCCAATTTGATTCACTCAAAAAAAAAAGGCCAGCGGCGCCGATTACTGTAAAGCCTATGAGCTCTGACAACAGAGCAGCAATAGTACTGAAGACCCGTGCGCCAGAACCTGTTCCAGTACAGCTACAATACTGGCATCCACCTGACAACGTGGAAAATTGCACAGATATTACATGTACACAAAAAGCAGAACAAATCCCAGCCATGCAATTACTGCCTCATCATTCTGATTATGATTGTTATTAAAATAATAGAAGGATTATCAATGATGCTGTTAAGCAACAAATGCAATAACCTGCTTGCTGATGCTCTGTTTGGGTTCCGGCAAAGGCCATAGCAAAATTAAAGTTAATGAGGATTAAGAGAAAAAAAATCTCCATTGGTTGACGTCGTACCTAGCATAAAGGAATATGGTTGTGGTCACTGGAAGTCCGTTATCACAGCTCTAGGACAAGGCTGCAGGAGTTCCTCTGAGTAGTATCGTAGGCCCAACCATGTTCAGTTGCTTCATCAATGACCTTCCGTCCATCATAAGGTTAGAAGTTAGGAAAGTTTCTGTCGATTATGCAATGTTCAACATTAGTTACAACTTCCCAGATACTGAAGCAGTCCGTGGCCAAATGCAAGGAGGCCTCAAAGACCAGGACAATATCCATGCTTGAGGTGACAAGTGGCAAGTGATGTTTGTACCACACAGGTGCTAGGCAATGACCATCTCCAATAAAAGAGATCACCCCTTGATGTTCAATGGCATAACCATTGCCACATTCCCAATTATGAACATCCTGGAGGTTACCATTGACCAGAAACTGAACTGAACTCGCCACATAATCACAGTGGCTACAAGAGCAGATCAGAGGCTAGGGATCCTGCAACAACTCACCTCCTGGCTCCCAAAGTCTGTCCACCATCTACAAGGCACAACTTGGCAGTATAATGGAACACTCCCTACTTGCATGGATGAGTGCAGCTCTAACAATACTCAAGAACCATACATCATCTACGAGAAAGCAGTCCATTTAATTGGCACCTCATATTTAACCATTCACTCCCTCCACCACAGATGCACAAAAGCAAGGTGCACACTACCAATAGTGTAAGATCAACTGCCTGCATTACAGAAATTCACCAAGGCTTCTCAAACAGCACCTTCCAAACTCATGACCAGTACCATCTGGAAGGATGTGGGCAGCAGCAGACACGGGGAATACTACTACTTGCAACTTCACCTTCAAGTCACCCAACTTGACTCAGAAAAATATATGCTGTTCCTTCTCTGCTGCTGGATCAAGATCCTGGAACTCCCTAATGGCACTTTGAGGGTACCTACGTCGAATGGACTGCAGCTGTTTAAGAAAGCAGCTCACCACCACCTTCTCAAGGGCAACTAGGGATGAGCAATAGAGGTTGGTCCAGCCAATGAAGCCCATGCTTCCTGAAGATTTCTTTTAAGTCAGTTGAAGGTCACTTTAGATCTGCAGAGCTGCTAAACGTACATAAAAGTTATATCCGAACTTCAGGTTTTTCAATGACATGCTTTAAATACAAGACAAACTCTACACCAATTTTTTGACAAAGACCACAACTCCAAACAAAGTTTGACCTGAGAACCACTCAAGAATGCACTAAACTTGCACACAATAGACTAATGTGAGGTAGATCTGTGATTTCAGTTTCTCCTCCCATTAGTGTATAATTTTAAATGTACCAACCTGGCAAGTTGTTTAGTGAAAGAATGCATTTTCCTACAGGAATGCTATAAAATAAATCTGTTGAAACAATAATTTGCTGAAAGCTACAAAGAATCATAAAATATTTTCCGTAAAGGAAGAGATCCTCAGGAGATAAAGGAAATTAGCTTCTAATTAAGGTTTCACATAAACAGGAAGCACTGATGAACTCCTCAGGGAGGGTGGAGGAGCTTCTGATCCATAGTTCACCTTGATGTTTTTTCCCCAGATGTTTTAAGTTTTCAACAACTGAAAAAAAGTTCTAAGAAATAGCATAAAGGGCAAATTATAAAGAGCCATGGGAACCAATTTGTTACTGTATCATCATCTCTAGTGGCTTCTCCTCTTGATGAATGCATGCGTGAAGATGCTCACAGTACAGCCTGCCATTGAAATGGGTAAGGCTATTTTGCACCCATAAACATGTTTCTCTCCCCACATCTGATTATCTTAATGACTTTGATTCAATTGCTCAATGCAAACTGGTTGAATTTGAATCTGATACTAATCTGAGCAGGAGGATTTAGAGTCTTACAGAGGCAACAGGAGAGAATGTGGCTGCTGAAATCCAAAAGAGACTCTGGAAGTATTGTAAGTTTCAGGGGCTGAATAAGGTTAGAGGTAGTGTTGTTTTATCGTAAAAGCTATTGTAATTTGTTTCCTAATAAAGTTGGGACTGTTTTGCATTGCTGCTAGCTTGTGTTTGTAATGATTTGACTGCTTTGGTATTGTGGGACACCTGGACAAATTCATTCATTCATTCATAACATTCTGGTTGGATTTGTCTAACTTGTTAAGGAGGCAGAGGCTGCCTCTGACATATTTAAGAAGGAATAAGACAATATAGTCCATTATCCTTGCTCAATTCTCATACCCATGGGAAAAATGGGGGTGTTGTAGTGGTAATGTCACAAGACTAGGAATGCAGACCCCTACCTAATGTTCTGGGACATGGGTTTGAATTCCACCATGGCAGATAATGGAATGTGAATTAAATACAAATCTGGTTCACAGATGTCCTTTAAGGATGGAAGTCTGCTTGGTCTGGCCTACCTTCAACCCCACACCCACAACAATGTGGATGAGTCTTAACGCCCTCTGCCCAATTAGGGATAAGCAATAAATGACCTAGCTACTGACACCTAACCCTATCATCCCATGAAAATATTTTTAAAAATAATGTTCCACTTTATCAAGTATCTAATTCCCTTTTTAATAAATCCATTTCTTTTGAGCAAAAATTCCTCGTCAGGAAGTCAACATTTTAATCTCCTTTAAAATTCTTCCAATCTTCCCTATCTTTATTATGATTGCAAATTGAAATTTGTGCCCTGTTACTGTGCCACCAACTGTTGGAAACAAACTATCATAATACTTTACATAATCCTTCATAATGTTTAAATCTTTTTATCAGATCACTGCTTCAACTTCACAGCTCCAGTGAATGTAACCTTCAAGTTGTTACATCATCACAATTCCTCAACCTTTGAATTGGAAAAGATAACCAGTCAACTACAGAATGAATTAAATAAGAATAAACGAACAGAGCAATGGCAGATGAAGTGCAAAATATTGCACATATGAAGAATAAATGTACAGCAGTACCCTATGGTATTGAAATAATTTAAGAAAAATTGAAACGATATTGGGGAATTAGACTAATATCAACATTTTGCAATTAGTTGTACTTCAAATGAAAAATCTAAAAATCAAATTGAATGTTCTGGGAATAGAATGTGACAAGATTGGGCAAGAATTGGATGTAAGGTTTGTCGTAGGGATGGGGTAAATAGGTAATGAGACACATGTAGTAAGATATAGCGAGAATGCTTTCTGAGCCTTGTGGTGACCATCCCTCCAATAAACTTGACACAACTTGCACCTAACCAAAAATATTAACATTAGGTCCGTATTGTTTTATTTTCCATGCTACTCTTTGAATCTGTGGCCCGTATGAATAATTTGTATTGCCAAGGGAGTTTTAAATCCTTTCTTTAGATTCCCTAGTTCCACTAGAAGCTTAGAGAAGGATTGTTTATTTTGTGTGTTCTTTGTTCATCATCAACTCTAACCTTGCAACATGTAAATGCAACTCAGAGCCTGAATTTGTTACATCAGAGTTGTTTTTACCGGTTTCTCAACCAGTTATCTGCTCAACAATTTAATTTACAATCTCAAAGCTATATTCATGAAAGTAAAACCAATATTCTAACGCATGAACTAGATTTTCACAACAGCATCCTCAGAGTTCTGGTTGTCTTCAGAGGATATCTGCTTCCTCACCATTGCTGTAGCCATCGTGAAGAAACAAAAGACATAAGTTAACACTGGCAGTGAGAAAGGATCTAAGCTCAAAATAGTGCACAGCATGATAGTCTAGTTAAAATGGACATCAGTTCAGCAGGAGTAAATTTTAATTGCCAAACGGCAGTGCATCAACTATTGCTGTCATAAGTCACCATGCCAATAGCCAGTGACTCTGCTGCCTTGCTGATCTGCAGGGTGTGCATCGCCATTATGATTAAGGTGACAATAGATGCAGATTCAGTTCTGTTTCCTTCCCATCCTTGAAACTGTAACTTCTCTTCTACAATGAGAGAAGGAAGGAATTTATGAGTGTGCTACATGAAGATGGAATGAGTGCATTTGAGGACGATGATTGACAGGCTTAGGTGCAAGAAGTAATAGAATGACAGCATGGTGTGTGTTGAGATACAGACATGAGGAGGCAGCTGAGGAAAGAATTGTTTGAAACTACTAGGTCTGTCAATCAGAGGAGTCTTTGCCATGGAATGCTGGGCAGGTGCGATATTGGTGATTGCCGCACAAAAGTAATATGACACTCACTTTACTGGAACAAATGAGGTCATACTTGCTGGCATGATGGTGATATGGCATCATTTCTTATCAGCGTTTACTTGGTTTCTCACATTGAAGGAATGTACGTGGATATAATTCAAGTCATGGTAACACCTCACATGGGAGCAATTGATACTTGAAGCAATAACTATTCTATGGGCAAAGAGCTGTAGGGATTCTATGATTAAATCAAGGTGAGCTACATTCCAGATCCCATTATTAAATTAATTCCAGTCTTAATCTTCCCTGACCCAAATATATACCGCAGCTGCAATTCAGAAAGTGAGCATTTCATCAAATTTATTTGCATGACTATAAAAACCAACATTTGATATATTTTCTGATTTTTTTTGAAAATGTGTTCTTACATGTCTAGCAAGATCAGCATCTAATTCCTATCTCTAATTCCCATTGAGAAAGAGGTGGTAAACTGCCTTCTTGAATGTACCATATAATGTCAGAACATCACATAGCTGATCAGGTGAGCATTCCAGGAATTTTCCCCTGTGACACTGAAGAAATGGCAACATAAAGAGATCCAAATCAGACTGGTGCATGTTACAAAATAACTGCACTATTATTATTCAGCATGTAACAATACTTTGGTAAAACTTGTGAAATTTATACTTTAAGCAGTAAATGTAATGCTTACTGAATATTATTTCTTTGTTTGTACGGGTAATTTGGAATCTAGAGATAATTTTCATTTTAGTTTCAAAATAGAAGGTTGTTATTTCAGGTTAATTAACTTAAAAGAAAACATATTTAACAATGCAGAAGATTGAGAACTGGAATATTAGTGCACAGTGTTTCTACTACTGTATACCACTTGGAAATTTGGTAAAATGCTGCCAGTTCTTCCACATGATACATTCTTGGTTTCAAGTAGGTGACTTTTGAGAGACAAATAAAGGCAACATTGTTTGTCACATGGAGAATGAATTTTGCCATGCGCCTTGCTATTTGCCTTGGCCAGATAAGATGTATGTTCACAAAGAAACTGTAAGGAGACATGGGTAATAAAATAAAAGTTTGTTATAAAAGGAATGAGGTGCTAATGGTCGATACACTATATAGCCATGAACTTTCATAAAGGTTGTAAAATATCCATATCTTTCCACCAGATAAAATCTCTAGTTAGTTTGCTGCTATAAGTAGAAGGGATCGAGGATTCTCTTGAAATCTAGCATTTCTGTGAGTTGAGAACTGTTGTGTTTTATTTAACATATATTGATTGCTATTTTACTATCACTTAAAACAATAAATGTAAATCCTTTTCCTAAACATTTTCAAACATAATATGGTGGAATTGAACTATAGTGACAGCTATTAAATTCAAGAATCTATTCATATTCTTTAAAGAGCAAATTAAAGAAAGGAATGTTACCTAACATATTTCCCACATTCCATGTACCACAGTCGCTGTCTTTATTATGTTCCACGTAACATTTTATATCATAAGCCCTTTAGCTTTAGCGCAAGAAGATATGTTTGCTGGTGGCTTATAGACCATCATTCTTTTTCACTTAGAAG
The DNA here is from genome assembly GCA_024137785.1 of Ginglymostoma cirratum. NCBI lineage: Eukaryota > Metazoa > Chordata > Chondrichthyes > Orectolobiformes > Ginglymostomatidae > Ginglymostoma > Ginglymostoma cirratum. Next base: position 6,866,744 of record JAHRHZ010000087.1, on the reverse strand, counting down.
AGTGCTAAATACCTCATAATATATGGAACTTCAAAAATCAATGTTTAATTTACTTAGGCAGGATTTTACCCCCTTATTTAGCCATTTAGGCATTGTGATTATTCCTGGAGGGGAATTATGAAAAGTGAATGAAACATAAGCTGCAATTGATGCAAGGAACAAAAGAAGAATATAAATCTAAACTAGCCAGAGATATCAAGCAAGTTTTATAAGCCACTATTGATAAGTAAAATAAAAGATACTAGCCAGAATAAATATAGATGTTTTGGAGGAAATTATAACGGGGAATAAGGAAATTGCAGTTTCAAGGACAAACTTTACATCCTCTCTTATGATCCATAATCAGTATATTTTGTATGCAAAGAGTGTCTTCTTATTGTTGAAGTGTAAATTCCAATTAAATAATTCAGCACCAAGCTTTTATGAGTTTTAACATAAAGGATATTTATTCCTGCAGTTGCCTTGAATTAACTTAAGTCACAGATGCAAACATTAGTACAGATGAAAGGGATGTATTACGACAGATTACAGTTTATTCAGTCTCTGATTTATGATTTCCGGTCTCCCACATTGCAGGCCTATAATTTGTTGAGTGGTTTCAATGCTTTTCAGTTGAAGTGAATTTCTTGTAAAGCAAAGGGTTCATTGCAAGTTGTGAGGTAAAATTGACATAACTTGCAACAGCCATTTTAACATCTGTCTTTTGACCAATTTTAAAAGGTATGGATTGAAAGTTCATAACTCAACATGCCTGTTGTGGGCATAACAAAACAAAAATTAAACAAACATATATTCACACATTTAGTAGCAGTTACTATATTTCAATTCTCATACGTTCTTTTTTTAAATATTTATGAAAACAATTTTTCACAGTAGAAGGCACTAAACCATTCTGTAAATAGTGAGAAGCCAATGATACAGTGAAAATGAGGAACTTAAATAAATTAGAATTGCTAAATAAATTGTTCTGTTTAAATTAATGGGATTTAAAGTCAATAAAACCCTGGATTTAATGGTTTGCCTCCCAGATCTTTCAAAGAGGTAGCTGCAGAAGTAGTGGATGCATTGATTTTGCTCTTTCAGAATACCCTAAATTTTAAAACAGTTCCCATGGATTGGGAAGGTAATAAATGTAACCTTACTATTTAATAAAGGTAGGGTAAAGAAAAACGGGGAACTGTTGGCCTACTCACCTGATGTTAGTAGCAGAGAAATACTAGAATCTGTTTAATTTGAGAGTGATAAAGAGAACATAGGAACAGCAGTAGGCCATTCAGCCCCTTGTGCCTGTTTCACCATTCATTGAGATTATGGTTGATGGTGTGTCGAAATCCATATATCAGCCTTTGGCCCATATCCCTTAATACCTTTGATTAACAAAAAAATCTATCTTAAATTTAAAATAACAGAGCAATTAGAAAATTTTCATATGTTTGGGCAGAGTCATCTTGGAATTATGAAAGGGAAATTGATTTTGACAGATCTGTTAATATTTTTTCAAGTTGTAACTGACAGGGATGATACTAGAAATTCTGTGGATGTGGTATATTTAGATATTGAAAAAGCATTCATTAAGATGCAAGAATTTACTACACAAAACAATGGGGTCGGGTGTAATCTATTTTAATCTATCTTAAATGACAGACAAAAAATAGAGTGTAGTAATAAACGGGTTATTTGACAGAATGTAAAGAGCAGGGTCCTGCAAGAATCATTGCTTGAGTCTCAGCTATTTACACTCTAAGAAAGTGACTTTCAGACACAAGAACAAAAGTATATAATTTCCAAATTTTCTGATGAGCCGAAGTAAGGTGGGAAAGTACATTGTGAGGACAGTGCAAAGAGACTGCAAAGTAATATAAACAAGTTAAGTGAATGGGCAAGAACATGGGAGATGAAATGTAATGTCAAGGAGTATGAAGTCATGCAATTTACATCAAAAATTGAAAAGCAGAACATTTTTAAAATGGTGAGAGAGAGGGATATAGTGGTATTTGTTATTGGAAGTAAACAAACCATTTGGGTTAAATAAACTTCAGAGTTGGTCAAGTATCAGGGACCAAAAGTTGTGACTGCAAGTCAGACAGGTATGAGAATCCAACATGAAGTGCTGGCGGAGCCTCAGTCCTTGACCAACAGGTACAAGGGACTTGCTACCTATGTGAGTGAGAACAAGAACTGCAAGGTACATGAAGAAAACTGGCTAGGGCACCGTGGTGCAGGATACCATTCAAATCAGGGGGAAAAAGGAATGGGTTGCCTTGACAACACCAAAGTCAGAAATATTGTTCTTTGAATGCATGACTAGGAGTTCCAAATTTTGTGTTGCCTGCCCAGTGCCAGGTTGAAGGACATTTCCGCTCAGTTGGAAAAAGACTTGAAATAAAGGTACACTTGCCTTAATCTATTTGGACCTTTGGGCTGCTCTCTCAACAAAGAGGGACGATTGGTGGTTGTAGTGACTGTAATGAGCTCAGCCAAGTGGACATCTGGTGGGCCAGGGAATCTGAGTTCCCTGATTGGACTAGAATAACAGTCCCAATCAGGGAGCCATAGCTGACAGATATAAACAGTAGTGTCAGAGGTTCTGTTCACTTTGAGAGCCAGCTCTGAGGAAGCTGGATTAGTGTCAAGGATTTTTCACATGTAAATGTAGGGCGACTTGGTGATGGGGTACTTGCTTCTGTGGAATTATTTAAGTGACGATGACAGAAAAACACACTCCTGAAGAAATTCACTCACCACAGTCGTCCTTGAGTTGGGGTAAGCATTTCTGGCATCATGCAATTATTTGGGAAGCTTGACTCATTCGATCTGCTATCGATGACTGGGCCCAGTGTGTGAAAAGAATGTGTTTTTTTTCCAGGCAAATGACATTGGGGCAGATGAAAAGCAATGAGTAATTCTCCTAACAGCTTGAGGACCTCTGGTACTTTTGGTTATTGGGAGCCTAACTTTCCATGAGGCACCAAGTACTAAAACCTTTCAAGAGTTGACAGATTCAGTTAAGGAATATAACAACCCCAAGCCTCCTCTAATTCTGAGATGCTTTCGGTTTTACTTGGCAATTCAAGAACCAGGGGAATCCGTACAGGGTTTTTTGACTAGGTAAATATGACTGGCAGAAGTATGTGACTTTGGTTTAACCCTTAATGAGATGCTGAGAGACAGTTTGATATGTGGGATTAATGATGTAACCATGCAGAAGCACCTACTTGCTGAAGCTCAACTGGATTTCAAACAGGCACTACAATCGGTTCTATCATTGGAAAATGCAATAAGTGGAGCATATGAGTTGTAGAGTATTCCAATAGAAGTGGACACCCTTACCAGGCTGACTGAATTTGGGGATCACCACTACAGTGAAGGCAATTGCATAGCCTCACTCAGGACATATCCTGAACAGAGGGACTCTATGTCAGCCACAGCAAAACCCCAAAACAAAGCCAAGCCTCAGCCAAATGGTTAAAATTTTCTTCAGGATTCGGAACACTAAGCTGCTGCAGTTGCTGCCGGTATGCCAGACAGCAAAAGAGTCCCACCAGACCTGAATGGAGTAAGGGCACTCCAGGAGAGTGCACACTCTGGACAGCCCACCTACATCTGATTTGGAACATTTAAGTTGCTTAGCGACATCCAAATCAGAACCAATTAAAATAAGTATCAGGTTAAATGGTCACCCGGTTGTAATGGAGGTCGATACTGGTGCAGCCATTTCAGTGATTACAGAACCAGTCTTTAACAAAATTTTCCTTGGACTCCAACCATTAAGCTTGCACAAGACCTCAGCTAGGCTGAGAACCTACACTGGGGAACTATTACAGATTAAGGGTACAACTTTGATCCAGCTGCTTCTCATAAGACACCAGAACCAGTTACCACCAATTATAGTAAAAGTCTCGGGTCCAAGCTTGATGGGGCGAAATTGATTGAGAAAGATTCACCTAGATTGGCTCAACATTTTTCAATTAGAAAATGGCTGCCTGAGTGAAGCCCTGATTTAAAAACCTGAAAGTTTTTCAGAAAGGTCTAGGGACTGTCAAAGGAGCCGAGGCCACCTTGCATGTTGACCAAGAAGCAATTCCATGATTCTGCCAAAGCCTGTCCAGTGCCATTTGCCTTATGGGTAAACGTAGAGGCAGAAATCAGAAGGCTTGAAAGTGAAGGAATCATCAAACCAGTCCAGTTTGCAGAATGGGCAGCACAAGTCAAGCCGATTCTGAAGCCTGATGGGTCTTTAAACAAATGGTAAATTGTTTTTTGCAGCTGGATAAATACCCAATTCCCTTCATTAGAGGATTTATACATTGGGAGGGGAACTGTCCTTCACTAAGCTGGACATGAGCCATGCGTACTTGCAATTGCAGTTAGATGAGGATTCTCTGAAGTATGCTACAATTAATATCCATAAGGGTTTATACCAATATATGAGACTGCCATTTGGGGTATCGTTAGCCTGTGCAATTTTTAAGTCAAAATGGAGAACATTTTACAAGCTGTACCCCAGGTTGCCATTAATCTAGATGATGGCTAATAATAAGGAAGATCCATAAGGAGCACTTAAGAGAACTTGGACATAGTCCTTAGACATGTCTCCTAGGCAGGCATATGGCTTAGAAGAGAAAAATTTATGTTCCAGGCGTTCCAAGTGACCTACTTCAGCACAGAGTCGGATTACACCGGTTGGAAGATAACGTGAGGATCATCAAAGGTGCCTCCATTCCCACATCTGTACTGGAGTTTAGGTCTTTCCTTGGGCAGGTGGATTTCTGTGGATATTCATGCATAACCTGATCTCCATTCTGGCACCTTTGCATCAACTCTTAAGAAAAGGTCAGCCTTGAAAATGGTCACATAGCCAAGCCATAGCTTTCAGGGAAGTGAAGAAAGAGCTATCACACTATTTTTTGTCTCTTTTCTCCTTCTCCATACATGCATGCCTTCCTCCCTGCCTCCAGCTGCCTATCAGCCAGCCCTTCCCCACCAGACTCCTACATTCACCCACATCCCTGCACATGCCAACAGCAACCCCTTGTCGCGCTTCATAAGCCTCCAGCCTGCATTCTGTCATCGTTCGGCAGTCCTCCTCTTCTGACTGCTGCCTGCAGAGACTGTCTCGCCCCAATCCCTTTCCTTCTGTCTTTCTTGCTTCTTTTGGCAGTGCTCTGCTCTCCTCCCTGCCTTGTCCCTGCAGGACAGTGATACCAGAATGTCCAAAGTGCCTCCAGCAGCAAAAATAGCCTGCGAGCTTGATTGTGTGGCAGAAAGTATGGGAGTTTGGAAGTAGTGTTATGGCTATACAGGACATTGGTTAAGCCACTCTTGGAATACTGCAAGCAATTCTGGCCTCCCTGTCACAGGAAAGATGTTGCTGGGTTTGAAAGTGTTCAGAAAAGAATTACAATTATGTTGCTGGGGTTGGAGGGTTTGATCTGTAGAGAGAGGCTGAATAGGCTGGAGCTATTTTCCCTAGAGCATTAGAAGCTGAGGGGTGACCTTATAGAGGTTTATAAAATCATAAGGGGCATGGATAGGGTGAATAGCCAAGGTCTTTTTTTCCCAGGGTAGGGGAGTTTAGAGCTCGAGGACGTAGATTTGAGGTGAGAGGGTAAAGATATAAAAGGGACCTAAGGGGCAACTTTTTCATGCAGAGGGTGGTGTGTGTATGGAATGAGTTGCCAGATGAAGTGGTGGAGGCTGGTACAATTACATTTAAAAGGCATCTGTACGGCAACATGAATCAGAACGATTCAGAGGGATGTGGGCATAATGGGACCAGATTAATTTAGGATATCTTGTCGAAAAGGATGAGTTGAACCAAAGGGTATGTTTCTGTGCAGTACAACTCTATGAATCTATGACTCTAATCATTGCACCTTTTTCCATGTGACTACTAATTCTATCCTAAATAATTATTTCTAGAAGCTTCCCACCACTAAAGCTAAACTAGAGATAATACAAGATAACAAGCGTGGGGCTGGATGAACACAGCAGGTCAAGCAGCATCATAGGAGCAGGAAAACTTGACGTTTCGGGCCTAGACCCTTCATCAGAAA
>JAHRHZ010000087.1:6836069-6860288 GCA_024137785.1 Ginglymostoma cirratum | reverse complement strand
GACCCTTCATCAGAAATCCTGGGCCCGAAACGTCAAGTTTTCCTGCTCCTATGATGCTGCTTGACCTGCTGTGTTCATCCAGCCCCACGCTTGTTATCTCGGATTCTCCAGCATCTGCAGTACCTTTTATCTCTAGAGATAATAGTGTGGAGCTGGAGGAACACAGCAGGTCAGGCAGCATCAGAGGAGCAGGAAAGCTGACGTTTCAGGTCGGGACCTTTCCTCAGAAATAGGGGAGGGGGAAGGGAGCTCTGAAATAAATAGAGAGAGGAGGCGTGAGGCTGGGGAAGGTGATAGGTGAGTGCAGGTAGGCAGTGGTGGGGATTGGTCAGTGGGACGGGTTGGGATGGATAGGTGGGAGAGAAAATGGACAGGTTATGTGAGGTCAAGGAGCCGGGGATGAGAGGGAGAGTTGGTCATGGGATGAGTTTCCAGGTGGCATTGTTGTGACACTAGGGGAAGCCCAGGATGGACATGTTGTCCAGGGAGTGGGAGGGGGGAGTTGAAGTGGTTCGCGACTGTTATGTGTTGACGTTTGTCATGAACAGAGCGCAGGTGCTCTACAAAGTAGTCTCCAAGCCTCCGCTTGGTCTCACCGATGTAGAGGAGGCCACATTGGGAGCAGCGGATGCAATAGACCACATCAGCTGATGTGCAGGTGAACATCTGTCTGATGTGGAAGGTTTTTTTGGCTCCTTCATGCCACAACGATGCCACCCGGAAACTGGAGGAGCACACCTCATATTCCACCTTGGGAGCCTACAAACCAATGGTCTCAATGTGGACTTTACCAGTTTCAAAATCTCCCCACCCCTGGCCTCATCCCATGATCAACCCTTCCCCTCATCGCCGCCTCCTTGACCTGACACAACCTATCCATCTTCTCTCCCACCTATCCGCTCCTCCCACCTCACTGACCAATCCCCACCACTGCCTACCTGCGCTCACCTATCGCCATCCCACCTACCTTCCCCAGCCCCACCCCTCCTCTCTGTTTATTTCAGAGCTTCCTGCCCCCTCCCCCATTTCTGAAGAAGCGTCCCAACTCGAAACGTCAGTTAGTTTTCCTGCTCCTCTAATGCTGCCTGACCTGCTGTGTTCCTCCAGCTCTATATTATGTTATCTCTGACTCCAGCATCGGCAGTTCTTACTATCTCTGACTAAAGCTAAACTGGCTGGTTTGTAATTGCTGGGTTTATCCTTACAACCATTTTTTGAACAAAGGCATAATGTCTCTGGCATCTCCTCTGAGTCCAGCCTAGATTGAAAGAATATGGCCAGTGGCCCTGAAATTTCCACTCTCACTCCCTTCAAAACATTTAGATTCATCCCATCTAGCCCTTGTGCCTTTTCAACTTGAAGTGTCAATAGCCTGTCCAACACTTCTTCCTCATGAATTTTTAACCTTTCTATTAACTGATCTTCCTCTTCCATCACCATGGCCTAGATAACATCTATCTCCTTGGTAAAGACAAATTCAAAGTATTCATTTAACATTTCATCCATGCTTCTTGTGAATGTGTAAATCCCCTTTTGGTCTTTAATCAGACCTGCTCCTCCTTTTAGCACCTTTTTACTGCTCTCCTGAACCCACAAAATAGTGCGCCCAAAGTACACGTCAGTTACTTAGGGGCAGTTCCAGGAGAAATGATTATGAGGAATAAGGAAGTAGCAGGAGTTTTTGAGCAATATTTAGTGTCAGTCTTCACAGGTGAGAAGTAAGTTATGTATCAGAAATAGAGGATAACCAAGAGTGAGTAACTTCATGTCATTAATATCAACAAAGGAAAATTATTGGTGAAACCTAAGGGACTAAAATCTACCAAATCACCTCATCCTAGATTTCTAAAAGAGGTAGCTACCGACATAGTAAGTGAGTTAGTTATGATTTTCTAACATTCTCTAGAATGGCCCCAATGGATACAAAGCTAGAAAATGTAACACTGCTATTCAGGAGGGAAGGAAGAGTGAAAACACAAAATTACAAACCAGTCAACCTGACATCAGTTGTTGGGAAAATGCTGGAGTCTGTTGTTAAGGAATTCTAAATAATGCACTTTGAAAACCATAATACGATTAGACAAAATCAGCCTGGTTCTTCAAAAGGAAAATTGTGTTTGATATATTTATTTTGAAATGTACTTAATGGTGTGGATAAAGGGGAAACAGTAGACATAGCATACCTGGATTTCCAAAAGGCTTTCAATAAAGCACCACACAAAAGATTAATTAGGAATAATATATATCCATTGATCTGGGGTTCAGTTAATAGAAAAGGATCAGAGGTAAGGGATAAATGGAGCATTTCCAAATTGGCAGGCTGTGACCAGTGGAGTACTATAAGGATCAGTGCTGGGACCTCAACTATTAACAATCTATAAGTAAATTCTTAAATAAAGAAAGAGAGAGATATACACTGTTGTACATTATCCATTTGTATAATTCTAGGTGGGAATGTTATCTGTGAAGACGACACAAAAAAGCTGCAAAGAGATATAGGCTGCTAAAGTGAATGGGCAGCAAGATGGCAAATGTAATGTAATGTTGGGAATCACTGTGTTAGAAAGAATAGAAATGCAGAATATCTTTTACAAAGCATAACATTTGTAAATGTTGATAGTCGGAGGCAAATGTCAAGTTGGCCTTTTTGCAAGGGAATAAGGCACATTTGCTACAATAGTCTGGAGCTTTCCCAAAACCACATTTGTTATGAGCATAGTTTTGGTATCCATATTTGAGGTAGGATATACTTGCATTAAAGACAGTATAGCAGAAGTTCACTAGTCTAGGTTGAGAGAATTATACTGTGATGAAGGACTGAGCAAATTGGACCTGTACTGACCGGAGATTAGAAGAATTAGAGATCATCTAATTGAAACACAGAAGATTCTGAAGGGACTAAATAGGATAGATACTGAGAACTTGTTCCTTCTTGCTGAGCGTCTAGATCATGGGGACAGATTCATTTGATAATATGTTGATCATTTAAGGCTGAGATAAGGAGAAATTACTTCACTCAAACAACTCTGTTTCCCAGACAGTAATGGATGCTCCATTTTTGAATATGTTTAAGGTCAAGATAGACAAATGTTTGGCCTTTGAGGAAATTTAGGAACATCGGAAGTAAACATGAAATGGAAAGTAAGGAAATAATAGATGAATTGAACAGGTATGTTGCATCAGTCTTCACTATAGATGATATAACTAACAGCCCAGAAGCAGAATTAAATCAGGAAATGGAAGGGAGGAAGTCAGGAAAATTTCAATCTCCAGAGAAGTATGACTGAGTAAATAGTTGGAGCTGTAGACTGACAGGTGCTCGGGTCCTGATGGACTTCAACCTCGGAACTTAAAAGAAGTGTCTATTGCGATAAGTGATGCATTGGTTTTTGAAACTCCCTTGATTTGGGGAAGGTCCCATTCAATTGGATGGTAAAAAATGGAATTCCTTTATTCAAAAAGGCAGAGAGACAAAAGGCAGGAAACTGGACCAGTTAGCTTAACATCTATTATAAGAAAAATGTTAGATGCTATTGTGAAAGAAGTTATAGCAGAGCACTTAAATAAATTCAAGGTAGTCAGGCACAGTCAACGTAGTTTTCACATTTACCAAATCTCTTAGGGTTTTGAAGAAGCAACATGTGCTGTAGGTAACCAGGAATCAGTGGATGTACTATACTTAGATTTCCAGAAAGCATTTGATCAAGTGTCACAACAAAGGGGCAGCATGGTGGCTAAGTGGTTAGCACTTCTGCATCACAGCGCCAGGGACCCAGGGTGACTGTCTGTGCTGTGGTTGGTTCGCTCGCCGAACTGGTTTGTTAGTACGCAGATGTTTCATTACCTTGCTGGGTAACATCATCAGTGCAGCCTCCAATGAAGCACTGTTGTGTTTTCCCATCTGCTAATTAAACTCTGGGGTCCGTTGGACTGTCTGTGTGGAGTCAACCTGGGTTTCCTCCGACTGTTCTGGTTTCCTCCCACAGTCATGCTAAATTGCCCATAGTGTCCAGGGATGTGTAAGTTAGGTGGATAAGCCATGGGAAATGCAGAGTTACAGGGATAGAGTGAGGGGGTGCGGGGTGAGTCGATATGGACTTGTTGGGCCGAATGGCCTGTTTCCTCACTGTCGGGATTCTTAAAAGAAAAGGTTATTGCAGAAAATAAAAGCTTATGGTTTAGTGGGTAGAATGTTGGAATGGATTAAACAAAAAAGGAACTAACTAACAGGAAGCAGAGAGTAGGCACAATTTTTTTTAGGTCAGGATAATAGAAAGAGTGATGTGCCATAAAGATCACTGCTGGGATCTCAACTGTTTTCAGTTTATATAAATAACTTGGATGAAGGAACAGAATGTATGGTTGCCAAATTTGCTAATAACACAAAGGTAGCAAATTTAGTTATGGAGAAGATATAAGGAAACTGCAAACAGATATAGGTTGGTTGACAGAGCGTGCAAAGATCTGGTCAATGGAGTGTAATATGGGAAAATGTGAAATTGTCCAATTTTGTAGAATAAAACAGGTGCATATTATCTAAATGATGAGAGGTTGCAAAGCCCTAAGATGCATAGGGATTGGATGACTTAATGCAACCATCCTCAATCTTTTGCTTCTTACATGCCACCAACCATTTTGTCAAAAAAATCCCTCGTCCCACTAAGATAAAAACAGAGCTCCACATTTTACAAGAAATGTAATTTTACACGTACATGCATTTTAGTATTATGTTAACCATTAATGGAAACTTTTCAGGACATTAAAAATTGCATTAATTTTACTGAGAATAGATTTTGTTGCTGCAACGTTTTAAGAAAAAGCAAAAAGTGATAAAATAACTTTAGCATTAGTGAGAAGCCATTTCACTGGTAAGCAAGTTAATTCTTGGAATCCTGTGAGTAGTTGGGAAACACTACCCTTGTGCATGAATCACAGGTATAGCAAGGAATTAGGGTAACTAATGAAATGTTATCACTTATTGAATGAAATGAATAAAAAAGTAGGAAGATTCTGTTTCACTTGGACAGAGCAGTATAAAGCCACAGCTGGAGTACTGTGTACAGTATGGTTAGCTTATTTAATGAAGGATATAAATGTATTGAAAGCTGTTCCAACAATGTTTAACAGGCTAATACCTGGAACGGGTGGGTTGTCTTATGAGGAAAGGTTAGACAGGTTCAGCTTGTATCTGCTGGAGTTTAGAGCAGTAAAAGGTGACTTAATTATACAGAATAAGATCCTGAAGGGCCTTGACATGCTGGATGTGGGGAGGATGTTTCCTCTTATGGGAGAGTCAAGAAATGAAGGTCCCTTTTAAAAATAAGGGATCACCTGTTTAAAGCGATATTAGGCAATTTTTTGCCTCTTCAGAGTGTTTGGAATTCCTCATGAAAAGCTGACGGAAGCAGAGACCTTGAATGTTTTAATACTGAAGTGGATAGATTCTTGTTAAGCAAGCAAATGAAAGATTGTCATGAGTAGGCAGAATGCAGATTTGTGGTTACAATCAGATTTAATCTGATTAAATAGCAGAACATGCTTAAGGGACTGAATGGCCTTCCCTTGTTCCTTGTTCAGATGTTTGAATGAAAGTGGTGTTGTAGCTGAAAATTGCTCTGATCGTAAGAATGGCAGAGCAGGATCAAGGGATTATATAGTTCATTCCGGTTCCTGTTTCTTGTGTTCTTATATGTTCAGAGGGACATGAGTGGCCATGTGCATGAATAACTGAAAATTAACAAGCAGGTATAGCTGTCAATTAGAAAAAACAAGTAGTATGTTAAATTATTTAAATAGGAACACAGAAAATAGGTGCAGGAATAGGTCATTCAGCCCTTCAAGCCTGCCTCACCATTCAATATGATTATGGCTGATCATGCAATTTCAGTATCACATTCCCACTTTCTCTGCACATCCCTTGGGCATTACAAACCATTTGGAGTACAAAAGCAAAAATGTCGTTTCACAACATTATGGGACCTTGGTGAGTTCAGTAGTTTTGGTAGCCCTGCCTAAGGAAAGATATATGTTCCATAAAGCAAGTATAATAAAGGCCAACAGGACTGATTTATGGAATGACAAAATTCTTCTATGAGGGCAGATTGAGTTACTAGACCCATGTTTTCAAGAATTTAGAAGGATAAGATCTCTTTGAAGGCTATGAAATCTTTGAGGGGCTTATTAGAGTTGATGCTGTGAAGATGTCCTCCCATAGTGGAGATTCTGGAGTAAAAAGTCATAGTATAAGTGATTAGTTATTAAATTTTTTTAGGATCAGATTAAGGAGAAATGTCTTCATTCAAGGATTATGAATCCTTGGGAGTATCTATCACAGAAATGTTCAGAATATTCAACACTCCAATCAATAGATTTTCAGAGTCAAAAGATTTAGATATGGGGAAAATGAAGGTAAAAGGAGTTGAGATAGAAGATCAATCTTGATTGTATTGAATGGCAGAATAGGGTCCATGGGTTGAGTGACATTTTCCTGCTCCATTTTCTTCCATAATTATTCGCAAATAATAGCTTGATGTGCTTAAAATTACTTGCATAATTCAATACAATATACATTGGATGAAGAATTTTCTGAAGAAGGGTCTAGGCCTGAAACATCAGCCTTCCTGCTCGTCTGATGCTGCTTGGCCTGCTGTGTTCATCCAGCTCTACACCTTGTTATCTCAGATTCTCCAGCATCTGCAGTTCCTACTTTCTCTGAAGAATTTTAAATTCTGTTCTTAAAATTGCATCTGATTCATTAAATTAGCTGGTTGCATTCCACCCTTTATTTTCACAGGTGGACATAAATAAATCAAAGGACCTGCTAGCAATTCATTACTAACAGTCCTAGCAGTTCATACATGTGCAAACAAGTCCCCATGTTAGATATATTTCTCCAGATCTGTTTTCCTTTTTGCAGCTACCAGTAATATTTAGTACCATAAAGACAATTGAGTGTCCCAGTCAAAGAAAATATAGCATTTTATAACAATAGGACGCTTCAGATGGAGCTTGTCTGCTCCTTTTCTCTTTTTATTCTCCTTTGTGTTATTTTTCTTCTTTCTTCTCAGCGAAGTCCTGTACACCTGGTCTCTGTGCAGACTCTGACTCTCGGCCTCAGCGTGAACCCAGTGAGACATCCTCTCAGCTTGGCATGGCGGTCTCCTGGCCAGGTGGCTGTCTCCCACCTCAACGTAGTGATCTCCTGGCCTGGTGTGGTGGTTTCCCGGCCTGACCTGTTGGTGCCCTGGCTCAGTGTGGCAATCTCCTGGCATGACGTGATGGTCTCTTGGCAGCCTGGAAGTGTCTTGGTGGCATGGGACAGTCTTTCGGGGCATGGCTCACTGTAGACTTCCAGCCTTGAGTTGATTCCAGAGCAATCTCCTCGTCTTAAGAGGTGAAGCCCAGTATGGTCTTGAGTCAGGGCCCGGCGTGGTCTGGAGGCTTGGTGGCAGTATCAGCTGGGTTAGAAGGACCGTTTCTCTGAGCTTCTTATTCCTCTAATTTCTAATTTATTCCTATGATCTGTAATGCTGGACATTGTATTTCTTTATTTTTCTATTCTTTTTCCTAAGAACATGCACGAAAGAATCTGTATCTTGGTACCTTGTACCTAAGATGGTGCCATAAGTGGCAACTTGTAAACTTTTCACTGTACTCAGTTGAGTACATGTGACAATACAGCTAATTCAATTCAATTTTAGAATATCTGAAAATGAATGATGAGCCAACGGAAGAGATATTCAAAAGGGTGACCAAAGATTTGGTCATTGAACTGGGTTTTAAGGAACGATTGAAGGAGAACTTGAGGTGAAGGTGTTAAGGAAAAGGGAGAAAATCTCTGAGCAAGATGTCTAGTCAGCTAAGTGCACAACTGTCAGTGGTGAAGCGAATATACAAAGATTACTCAGGTGAAAGAAACAGAAAATTTGTCTTGAATTGAAAGACTGATCCAAATCCATTGACTTTTTTTGTTTGCCACCATTCAGCCTATTCTCAATCCATTAGAAGATTCTATCTTGCAGAGAAGTACTTTGTGATGAACCATATTGAAAGCTCTGAAAATCCAGCTAAACAATTTTTAATTTTCTGGCCCGAAATTGGAAAAGTTCATCAGTTTTGTATTCAATTTCAACTTTCGCTCTCACTTTCACCTGGCCTTTCTCTGACTCCTCCCTTCCCTTCCTCAACATCTCTGTTTCCATTTCTGGAGATTGGCCACTAATATCCACTATAAACCCACTGGCTCCCAGAACTACCAGGACTATACATCCTCACACCCTGCTTCCTGTAAAGAATCCATCCCGTTCTCTCAGTTCCTCTGTCTCTGTCATCTATGTTCAGATGAGGCCACCTTTGACAAGGGAGCCTGTAAAACGTCCACCTTCTTCCTCAGCCGAGGATTTCCCAGCACCGTTGTCAACAGGGCCCTTGAAATGGATCAGACCCATCTCCTGCACTTCCGCTCTCACCCCCTCTCTTCCCTCCTCCTACAGCAATCTGGTTTCCCTTGCCCTTACCTACCATTCCACCTGCGTCCACACCCAGAAGATCATCAGACACCATTTCCACCACCTCCAGTGAGATGCTAGACACATATTCCCCACCCCTCCCTTGTCCGCCTTCCACAGAGACCATTCCCTCTGGGATACCCTGGTCCACACTTCCTTCACTCCCAATACCACCCCACAGCACCTTCCCCTGCAACCGGCGAAGGTGCAACACCTGCCCATTTACCTCCTCCCTCCCCAGAATCCAAGGACCCAAACATACGTGCAGGTGAAGCAACACAAATGAAGCATAGGCTAGGTGACTGGTTCACAGAACATCTATGTTCTGCTCGTAAAAAACACCCCGAGCTTCCATTTGCCTGCCACTTCAACACACCTCCCTGTTCCCTGGCCAACATCTCTGTCTCTGACTTGCTAGATTGTTCCAGCAAAGCTCAATACAGGCTAGAAGAACAACACCTCATTTTCCACTTGGGGACCCTGCAGCCCTCTGGACTCAATATTGAGTTCAATAATTTTAGGGCCCAAACTCTTCCATGTCCTAGACCCATACCCAACACACCAGGCCTTGTTGTCACATAGCCTGCCATTACACACTACTTATTGTTAGTCACTAACAGTCTCCATTAACAGCTATTCACCCTCCTAACCAGATCATTATCAACTCCTTTGTCTGTCCAACTGTCTTTCTGTCTGCGCTCTATCCTATCGTTTACTCCCTACCCCACCCTCCTCTCTCTTTTCTGCGTATAAACTGACATTTCCCAGCTACTACCAGTTTTGAGGAAGGGTCACCGGACCCGAAATGTTAACTCTGAATTTTTTTTTTCACAGATGCTGCCAGACCTGCTGAGCTTTTCCAACAACTTCTGTTTTTGTTCCTGATTTACGGCTTCCACAGTTCTTTTGGTTTTTAAACAATTTTCCGTGTCCACTAATAAGAAATGAAATTGCTGGAGGAACTCATCTGGGGACTGAAGTGCTGAAGAAGAATCGTATTGGACTTGAAATGTTAACTCTATTTCTGTTTGAACAGATGCTGCCAGACTGTGAGTTCCACCATTTCCCAGCTGCTTTCAGTTCTGGATGAAGAGTCATTGGACTTGAGACCATAAGACATAGGAGCAGAAAGTAGGTCATTTGGCCCATCGAGTCTGTTCTGCCATTCAACCATGGTTGATAAGTTCCTCAATGCCATTCTCCTGCTTTCTCCCCGTAACCCTTGATCCCCTTGATAATCAAGACCTATCTATCTCAGTCTTAAATGTACTCAATGACCTGACCTCGACAGCCTTCTGTGGCAGTGAATTCCATCGATTCACCACTCTCTGGCTGAAGAAGTTTCTCCTTATCTCCATTCTAAAAGGTCTTCCCTTTACTTTAAGGCTGTGCCCTCGGGTCCTAGTCTCTTCTACCAATGGAAACATCTTCCCAACATCCACTCTGTCCAGGCTATTCAGTATTCTGTAAGTTTCAGTTAGATTCCCCCCTCATCCTTCTAACCTCCAATGAGTGTAGTCCCAGAGTCCTCAAACGTTTCTCATATGTTAAGCTTTCCATTCCTGGGACTATTCTTGTGAACCTCTTCTGAACCCGATCCAGGGCCAGTACATCCTTCCTGAGATATGGGGCCCAAAACTGCACACAATACTCCAAATGTGGCCTGATCAGAGCCTTATAAAGCCTCAGTAGTACATCCCTGCTTTTATATTCAAGTCCTCTCAAAATAAATGCCAACATTGCGTTTGCCTTCTTAACTACTGACTCACCTGCAAGTTTACCTTGAGAGAATCCTGGACGAGAACTCCCAAGTCTCTTTGCACTTCAGACTTTTGAATTTTCTCTCCATTTAGAAAACAGTCCATGCTTTTATTCTTCTTACCAAAGTGCATGACCTCACACTTTCCCACATTGTACGTCATCTGCCACTTCTTTGCCCATTCTCCGAACCTGTCCAAATCCTTCTGCAGCCTCCCCACCTCCTCAATACTACCTGTCTCTCCATCTATCTTTGTATCATCCGCAAACTTAGCCAGAATGCCCACAGTTCCTTCATCTAGATCATTAATATATAAAGTGAGAAGTTGTGGTCCCAACACTGACCCTTGCGGAACACCACTTGTCACCAGCTGCCATCCTGAGAAAGACCCTTTTATCCCCACTCTCTGCTTTCTGCCAGACAACCAATCTTCTATCCATGCTAGCACCTTGCCTCTAACACCATGGGCCCTTATCTTACTCAGCAGCCTCCTGTGTGGCACCTTGTCAAAGGCCTTCTTGAAGTCCAGGTAGATAATATCCATTGGCTCTCCTTGGTCTACCCTGCTTGTTACTTCCTCAAAGAATTCTAGCAGATTTGTCAGGCCTGACCTCCCCTTGATGAAACCATGCTGACTTTGCCCTATTTTACCATACACTTCCAAATATTCAGAAATCTCATCCTTTACAATGGACTCTAAAATCTTGCCCATGACTGAGGTTAGGCTAATTGGCCTGTAATTTTCCATCTTTTGCCTTACTCCCTTTTTAAACAGGGGTGTCACGTTAGCAATTTTCCAGTCCTCTGGGACCCTCCCTGACTCTAGTGATGTCTGAAAGATCACCACCAACCCTTCCTCTATCTCTTCAGCTATCTCCTTTCGAACTCTGGGGTGTAGTCCATCTGGTCCACGCAATTTATCCACATTCAGGCCAATCAGATTTACTAGCACTTTTCCGTTGGTGATGGCCACCATACTCAGCTCTGCCCCTTGACTCTCTTGAATTTTTGGGAGATTATTGTGTCTTCCACAGTGAAGACTAACACGAAGTAATTATTCAGTTCCTAAGCCGTTTTCTTCTTCCCCCAAACTATCTCTCTACTGTCATTTTCCTGTGGTCCAATGTCCACTTTGCCCCTCTTTTGCCCTTTATATGTCTAAAGAAACTCTTACAGTCTTCATTTATATTACTGGCTAGCTTACCCTCATAGTTAATCTTCTCCCTCCTTATTTCTTTTTGTGTTGCCCTCTGTTGGTCTTTGTAAGCTTCCCAGTCCTCTGGTTTCCCACTGCCCTTTGCCACATTATATGCCTTCTCTTTTGCTTTTATGCTATCCCTGACTTCCTTAGTCAGCCATGGTTGCCTCGTCCTCCCTGTACCATGCTTCCTTTTCCTAGGGATGAATTTTTACTGTGTCTCCTGAATTACTCCCAGAAACTCCTGCCGTTGCAGTTTCACTGTCTTTCCTGCTAGGTTCCTCTTCCAGTCAATTCTGCCCAGCTCCTCCCTCATACCTCTGTAGTCACCTTTATTCAGCTGTAATACCATTACCTCTGATCCTATCTTCTGCCTCTGAAATTGCAGAGTAAATTCTATCATCTTATGATCACTGCCTCCTAAGGGGTCCTTTACCTTAGGCTCCCTTATCAAGACTTGATAGGTTGACATCTGTTTTTCTGTCCACAGATTCTGCCAAACCTGCTGAGTTTCTCCAGTACTTTTTGTTTTTATTTACTCCAGAAAGTCATGTTTTTATTTCAGATCTCCAGCATCTGCAGTATTTTGCCATTATTTTGATGTCCACTAATCTGGTGAGTTCTTCAAACAAATCAAAGCAAATTTGTAAGAATTGCCCTTCTTTATGGAAAACATGCTGAGAGTTCTCAGTAAGGCCCTGTCTACCTAAATAACCATACAGGATGTCTCTAATGATACCTTCAAGCATTTAACCTATCAGCAAACGCAAGCTAATGAGCCTGCAATTATCCCGTTCTGCTTGTTGGCATCCTTCCAGTTTAAGTAGCTGCAATAAATCACTGGAATATTTTATGTGAGAACTGCTCAGTAGGTTGATTCACTTGTATAACAATGGGGAATAGATAATACACTGATGTTGAGGCTCATGATTAGATTGTCATAGCTAGCAGTGAAAAACAAAGATTTTGCTTGGATCACATGAGATTGGTGAAAAAGTAACAGATCTTTAACAGGCTCAATCTTTGAAATAGTACCATAATCATCTGTGAAGGTCTGCTACTTCACTTGCTTCCTGCAGCATCAGCTGTGTCACCATCAGACTTCCTGGTATCTTCAGAACATCTACAACTAGCTCTTCAGAAATGGGGAGGGGGAAAGGAGCTGGGAAATAAATAGAGAGGAGGGGTGGGGCTGGGGAAAGGTAAGTGGGATGGTGACTGGTGAATCCAGGTAGGAAGTGGTGGGGATTTGTTAGTGTGATGGGTAGGGCGGATAGGCGGGAGAGAAGATGGACAGGTTGTGGTATCATTGTGACACTAGAGGATGCCCAGAATGGACATGTCACCCAGGGAGTGGAAGGGGGAGTTAAAATGCCTGGCGACCGAAAGGTGTTGTTGTTTGTCACAAACAGAGCACAGATGCTCCATGAAACAGTCCCCGAGTCTGCATTTGGCCTTCCCAATGTAGAGGAGGCCACATTGGGAGTAACAGATACAGTAGACCAAGTTGGAGGATGTACAGGTGAACCCCTGTCAGATACGAAAGGTTGCCTTTGGGCCTTGGATGGAGGTGAAGGGGGAGGTGTAAGGAGCAGGTGTAGCAGTTCCTGTGGTTGCTGAGAAAGATGCCTAGTTTGGTGGGCTTTGTGGGGAGCGTAGAGCAGATGAGGGAGTTGTGGAGTGAGCAGTCCCTATGACAGCCAGATCGGTGTAGGGAAGGAAATATATCTTTGGTCGTGGGCTCAGGTTGTAGGTGGTGGAAGTGGCGAAGGATAATATGCTGGGTGTGGAGGTTGGTGTGGTATGTGAGGACCAGGGGGATTTTGTCTTTATTTTTGTTGGGGGGAGGTGGTTTGAGGGCAGAAGTGTGGGAAAAGCAAGAGATGCAGTTGAGGGCATTTTAAATCACCAGAGGTGTGATGTTGCAGTCCTTGAAATAGGAGGACATCTGGGATGTCTGTAAATGGAATGCTCCACCTTGGGAGCAGATGCGGCAGAGGCGGAGGAATTAGGAGTAAGAGATCACGTTCTTGCAGGAGGGTGGGTGAAAGGAGATGTAATCAGATAGCTATGGGAGTTGGTGTGCTTGAAAGAGATGTCGATGTTGAGGCAGTTACCAGAGATGGAGACGGAGAGGCCCAGGAAGGGGAGAGAGGTATTGGAGATGGTCCTGGTGAATTTGAGATCAGGGTGAAAGGTGTTAGTAAAGTTGATGAACTGTTCAAGCTCCTTGTGGGAGCCCAAGGCAGCGCTGATACAGTCACCAATGTAGTGGAGGAAGAGGTGGGGGATGGTGCCAGGGTAACAGCAGAAAAGGGACTGTTCCATGATTCCTATGAAGCGGCAGGCATAGCCTGGACCCATGCGTGAGCCCATGGCCAACCCCTTAGTTTGTAAGAAGTGGGAGGAGTTAAAGGAGAAGTTGTTCAGGGTAAGGACAAGTCCTGTTAAGCGGATGAGAGTATCAGTGGAGGGGTCTGGTTGGGCCTTCGGAAGAGGAAGAAGCGGAGGGCTTTTAGGCCATCTGCGTATCATCCCCTGCCACTTCTGCCACCTACAATCCACTCCTATGACCAAAGAGATTTCTCTCCCCACTCGTATCTGCCTTTCATAGGGATCGCTCACTCCATGACTCCCTCGTTCGCTCCACACTCCCCACTAACCACACCACACGCAGCACCTTTCCCTGCAACCACAGGAAGTGTGACACCTACCCCTACACCTCCCCCCTCACCTCCATCCAAGGCCCAAAGAAAACCTTTCATATCTGACAGGAGTTCACCTGTACATCCTCCAACTTGGTTTACTGTAGCCGTTGCTCCCGATGTGACCTCCTCTATATTGGTGAGACCAAGCACAGACTCGGGACTGTTTCGTGGAGCATCTACGCTCTGTATGCGACAAACGAAAACACCTTCCGGTCACCAAGCATTTTAACACGCCCCCCTCCACTCCCTGGGTGACATGTCCATCCTGGGCCTCCTCCAGTGTCACAATGATGCCACCCGAAAACTGGAGGAGGAACACCTTGTATTCCGCCTCGGGAGCCTACAGCCCGATGGTCTGAACATAGAATTCACCAGTTTTAAAATCTCCCCAACCCCAGCCTCCTCCCATGTCCAAACATCCCTCTCAGCCTCGACTCCTTGACCTGACACAACCTGTCCATCTTCTTCCCCACCTATCTGCCCTACCCTTCCCACTGACCAATCCCCAATACCCCCACCTGCATCCAACTTATCACCACCCCACCTACCTTTCCCCAGACCCACTCATCCTCCCTCCCGCCTCCTTGACCCAACACGACCTGTACATCTTCTCTTCCCACTTATCCGTTCTATCCGTCCCACTGACCAATCCCCATCACTCTCTACCTAGATTCATCTATTACCATCCCAACTACCTTTCCCCAGCCCCAACCCTCCTCTCTCTATTTATTTCTGAACTGCCTTTCCCCTCCCCATTTCTGAAGAAAGGTTCCAACTCAACACGTCAACTTTCCTGCTCTCCTGATGTTGCCTGGCCTGCTGTGTTCCTCCAGCTTCAAAATGTGTTGTCTCTGACTCCAGCATCTGTAGTTCTTGCCATCTACAACTAGGTCTTTTCCTTTTTGCAATGTTGTGAAATAATTTTACAGGAAGGATGTGGAAGCATTGGAAAAGGTGCAGAGGAGATTTACCAGGATGTTGCCTGGTCTGGAGCAAAGGTCTTATGAGGAAAGGCTGAAGGACTTGGGTCTGTTCTCATTGGAGAGAAGAAGGCTAAGAGGGGATTGAATAGAGACATACAAAATGATCAGAGGATTAGATAGGGTGGACAGTGAGAGTCTTTTTCCTAGGATGATGACGTCGGCTAGTACGAGGGGGCATAGCTGCAAATTGAGGGGTGATAGATTTAAGACAGATGTCAGAGGCAGGTTCTTTACTCAGAGAGTGGTAAGGGCGTGGAATGCCCTGCCTGCCAATGTAGTCAACTCAGCCACATTAGGGACATTTAAACAGTCCTTGGATAAGCATGTGGATGATGATGAGATAGTGTAGGGGGTGGGCTTAGATTAGTTCACAGGTCGGCGCAACATCGAGGGCCGAAGGGCCTGTTCTGCGCTGTATTGTTCTATGTTCTATGTTCCAATCACAATTAGCAAAATGGTGCAGGCTACTTTCTGCCATGCACTTCTGCATTTCTGACACTGGAGTTTTCCTTTAACCATCCTAATATGTTGTTCAGTTTTTAGTTTTTTCTTTACATGTGCCCTATTGCTGCACTTTTTTTTTTAACACTGTTAGACCTCTCAATAAGGAATATGAGACTAGTGTGTTTCCCAAGTTCCTTAATCATCTTTGTTAAATATGTGGTGTAAGATAAAGATTATCTAGAAAGAGGGCATTAATTAGATGATTGCTTGACTATAAATTAGACGGTAAAGGTGGTCGAGGTCTCGGTAATAGTGATCTTAAATAGCACTGTAAAGATCTCTCAGATAATACTCAATAAATCATTAAGACTGCTATTCACTATCTCAATGAATTTGGGCATTAAACACATCTCCATCCTCATTTTCAAAGAAAACTATATGGAGTTTTAAAGGGTTTTTTTTGTACACTTTTACCAGAGAGTCTGTTATTTACACAAGATTGTTACCCAGTGGATATGGTATATCGCCTGAACTACCAAGGATCAATACTCTTTGAATTGATGGTTGAGAACTTTTTTAAAAAATTACAGAGAAACAATTATTGACATCAGTAGGGGCTGTAGATTTCAGGACTATATATTTGCAATGTTTCAATCTGTGGATAAATCGAAAACTGACTAATTTGACTTAGGTCTCCTCCTTTATCACCTGACTGTCAGAAATTTAATAATTCTTGCCCCTTCCCATGCTGCTGAAAAGGACTAAACACTGGATTAATCAAATATAAAAGTCCAGCAATGACTCCTCACATATCCCAAATTCTTGTGTAGGAAGCTGTGTCTATAATCACAGCTGACTTTCCCAATTAAGGAACTTAAGATATTCATAAAATATACGGGGTGAAAATGTTCACATCTGAGGCATGTGATGACAGATGGGACAATAGTCCCAATTACTGCAGTAGAGCTCAGATTCAATGATGTCACGGATCAGTTTATACAATTATTTTTCTCAGTATTGAACTTAGAATACCTTGTTATAAAATTATTTATTTGGCCGATATTTGTGAACTTACGTTTAGATCATAAAGGATGTCATGTATCCCACATTACTGTAGTTGTGATTGTCATAAATGTTGTAATAGTTAAAATTCAAGATTTTTGTCACAGGCTAGAAATGGAAAGAACCCTACTGAAGTTGATCCATGGGCTATCAATAGAAACAAATCTTGAAGTCTTTATTTAGCCTACAGAATTTCAAAGATGCATTTTAATTCTGCTAGTAACGTTTAAGTTTCAGCAGAGTTCCAGTGTGCTTTTCCTTCTATATTTCTCTTCCTCAGGGTTTGCCTAATCGTGCAAAGTACCTTGGCCACAATGAGAATTGAACCCCATGATGTTGACTTTTACCTGATCTACACACCAACACTCTAGTCAACTGAGCTAACTGGCACCTCTCCAGTGTGCTAGGAAACACAATAGTCATTATTCAGTGACAAGAAAGAACTTACTGTTGGACACGTATTTTGACTGTTGGGGTACATTAATATAGGTGCTCCAACGTGGTCTCTGTGCTAATGGATGCAAATCCTCACTGCAACATTTAATGGCATTTCAATAACATAGTCTTATGGCACATAACCAAAAACAATGATCTGGGAAGTGCCCTGCTATTTCTTGAGCCAATACCAACCCAAACTATTTGGGGATTGCCATAATCTGTTCATCAATATTATGTATAGTCTTAAAACAAATATACATAAACAAATTGAACACTCTAACAGTACTACGAAATGAATATACACCAGGGAATCTATTGATGATGTTGTCAAGCATATATTTCATTGTTTCACTGACAAGCAGATGACTTATATAGGGACACTGAGGAGCTTTTAATTAGCCATTTATTTCTGATTTAATTTATGAAAAAAATATAGATAGGAAATGTCTAGAGTGGCAGTATACATTCACAGCTTTCTTGTTTCCTTCTCCGTCATGGGTAAAATAATTATCTGTCTGAAAGCAGAAGCAGCCTGACTACCTGTCTGCCAATCTGAAAGTTAATGGATGAGAGCACCCTGACTGTCACATGAGATTATCTGCCACTGTTTGGTGAGGTCTTACAATCCTCAACTGGACCACTAGATGGAGCTCCAATCTATGCCAATATATTTCATAGAATCAAAGAATCGCTATAGTGTGGAAGCAGGCCATTTGGTCCATCGAGGCTGCATCGATCCTCTGAAGAGCATCCTACCCAGACCCAACTCCACCACCCTGTCGCCATAACCTTGTACTTCCCATGGCCAATTCACCTAACCTGCACATCTTTGGACTGTGGAAGGAAACCGGAGCACCCGGAGAAAACCCACGCAGGAGAGAAATGTGCAAACTGCACACAGACAGTTGCCCAAGGCTGGAATCAAACTCAGGTCTCTGGCGCTGTGAGGCAGCTGTGTTAACCACAGAGCCACCATGCCACCCATTGAATCCAATCATGAAATAACAACAGTCTGAAGTCAAAGAGTCCCCCACTCTCTCTTACCCACCAAGTTAATGCCAATGGAATTGTATTAGTTACTCCTGTGGCTGCTATCAGTGAGAAATGGGACTTGTAAAATAAAAGTTTCTGATTATTCACAATACAATTTTCAGGAAATGAAACAAATAATAAACATTAGCCAGCTGAGAATAAATATCTTTCAATGATTGCTCCCATTATTATAGATTTCTTCCTTTGGTTGCCCCTTGCATTTATTCTATCACATTTTTCTGAACTTACCCAGAGAAAATTATGTCAGACTTTCTTTCAGCGTTGTTTATTCGACTTTCCTGAAAAGCCCAATGAGGCATTTCATGATTTCTGCGAATCCAGTCTTCACATAGTTTAAGACAGTACTTTTGCCGTATGTTGTCAATACTAATCTGCAGTAATTAATCAAACAGCCAGTTAAAAGAACCTCTCACATGCTTACTCTGTCAGACCCCTTCAGAACATTGTATATTTGAGTGAGATCACTCTTCTGAACACCTGTGATTATGGGCCTAATTTATTCTGTCTCACATTGTAGGATGATCCTCACATTCTAGGGCACAACCCAGTGAACACTTGGTGAGAATTTCCTGAATTGTATGATGCTGTTCAACACTCGTTAACTAAATCATTAGGGAGCCAACCATTGTTATTTACTTGTCGCTGATACATCACAGCCGTTAGTTCACAGTTAACTAATGACCACATTGTGGGAACATCAGCGTTATAACACCTTGCATTCGTATATTACCTTTATATATCTCTCTGAAACATAATGTGATTCACATATGATGAATTATTGAAAATTAAAGTGACTGTTGTGCAGGCAAATGCAACAGCCATCCTGTATATCATAGGAGCCTCCCATAGCAATGAGATCACACATCACTTGATGGTGTAATTTAAGGATGAATGTTGACTGAGGAAACTATTTTTTTTAGGCAGTGAAAGATATTTTGGCAATCACTTGAACAAGCAGATTCAGTTTTTATTATCAAATATTAATGTTGGTTATAGAAGGAAGTCAGGATAAAGTTGTTGCAGCAACAGTCAAGAAGAGCACAGTGAAAATTCAAACGTATTTGGATAAGTACATGAAAAAGAAATGTTTGGAAGGATATGGGCTGGGCACAGGCAGGTGGGACTAGTTTAGTTTGGGATTATGGCTGGCATGGACTGGTTGGGCTAAAAGGCCTGTTTCTGTGCTGTATGATTCTATGAGCGGGTAAAATGCCAAATCATAGAAGCAGACGGGCAGGAGGTTCTGTCCCCCGCTGGATCTTCCAGGCTGCAGTCTCTTGTACATTTACAAGCCACCTATCAGCACTTAACTCTGTGCAACCCAGAGCCTTCACTGCTCATCACTCCAATTCACCCCCCAGAGATCTTGAACCAGATGCCTCCCTAAAGCTTCTGAAGGCTGGGCAGGAAAGAAGGAAAGCTTTTTTCCCAACGAAAGTTAACAAGGGCTTTTCCCCAGGGTGGGGGAGTCCAAAACCTGATGGCATAGGTTTTTGGTGACAGGGGAAAGATTTAAATGGGGCCTAAGGGGCAACTTTTTCATGCAGAAGGTGTTGTGTGTGGAATGAGCTGCCAGATGAAGTGGCGGAGGCTGGTACAATTATAACATTTAAAAGACATCTGGATGGGTATATGATTAGAAAGGGTCTAGAGGGATATAGGCCAAATGCTGGAGAATGGGACTAGATTTAGTTCGGATATCTGGTTGGCATGGATGAGTTGGACCGAAGTTGTTTCCTTGCTGTACATCTCTATGACTCTAAGAGGCCATCTTCCCTAACAAAGGCAACCTGGATACAGATGGCTGTGGAGATCAGTGCCAATGGCAGCACAAGAGAATTTGGCTCCAGTGCTGCAAAGTGATATGTTGCTGTCTGTAGGGATGAGCCACTGTCCACCCAAAACCTCATGCTTGTATCAGCGTCAGGTTGCCATTGTAGAGGACATTCACACATAAGATTAGATTTCAGACATTTCCATCAGATATCCTGTGTGAAATCAGTGTCAGTCACTTCGTTGCAGCTGTAATGTAGCAAAATGGTACTGTGTCTCACACATGGCTTTTGACTTTAGGCATAAATGAGATGGAACAAGCAGAAACACATGCACTGTTAGGTCACTGACCTTTCATCATAGCTGGTAAAATGTACGTGTCTGATAGCTTTTTGCCAAAGGCTTGCATGGAATAAATACACAACCAGAAAAAAGAAAGACCTTTTCATATTGAATCCCCTTTTGAACACAGCTCTGCTTGCCTGCCCTAGTCAAGTTTGCTATGTCACTGTCTCACTTGGAAAGTTAGTTGGCCTAGTCAGGCTTTACACTTAACACTGAAAGCTTTCAACAGTAACAAACCACTGTAGACCACTGAGATTCTTCCAGGGCTCATCAAAATGGAGAGAATTCATTCCCATCACTCTAAGCGGTTGTGCAGAGAAACAGCTTTTTTTGAACTAGCCAAATTGGTGAAGACATTTGTAGTCACCAGAGTTTAGGCAAAAATGTATATACTGCTAGTCCCATGCTTAATATATATAGTTGGGTTTGTGAATGGACAACATTCCCATTTTTACCTCACATGATTACGTTGTGTATGTAATTCCAGTGAACTATTATTTATTCACTCATGAGATGTGGGTGTCATTGGCTGGGCCAACATTTATGGTCCATCACTAGTTGCCCTTGTGAAAGTCATAGTGAGCTGCCTTCATGAACCACTGCAGTCCATTTGGTGAAGGTACGCCCATAAGGCTGTTAGGGAGGAGTTCCAAGATTTTGACGCAGCAACACTGAATGAATGGTGATATATTTCCAAGTCAGGATGATGAATGACTTGGAAGAGAACTTGCAGGTGATGGTATACCATGTAACTGCTGCTTTTGTCCATCTGGATGGAATTGGCCATGGATCTGGAAGGAGGTATTGAAGGAATCTTGATTAGTTTCTGTATTACAAGTTACAGATGAGTGTTGTTGGAGCTGTACTCATCCAGTCATGTGGGAAGCATTTCATAATACTTCTGACTTCTGCCTTGTAGGTGCTGTACAGGTTTTGGGGAGTCAGGGAGTGAGTTACTCGCTGCAGAATTGCTTGTCTGTGACCATTGTCAAGTCAATGTCAGCATTGTAACTGTGCTAGAACAGGTTGACTAAGGGTGCTGCAAGTTCTGGAGCACAAGTCACATGACTATTGCCAGATTTGTCATGGCTCAGAGCCTTTACAGTATTCAGCATCTCTGGCTTTTCTTGATATCACGTGGAGTGAATCAAACTAGCTGAAGGCATGTTTCTGCAATGCTGGTAATCTCTGGAGAAGGCTATGAGTTATCCATTTGGCACTTTTTGCTGAAGTATGTTGCAAGTGCTTCAGCCTTTTTTGTACATTCGTGTGCTGGGCTCTCCCGTTATTGAAGATGGGGATATTTATGGGGTCTCTTCGTCCAGTGAGCTGTTACTTGTCCACCATCAGAATGGCTTCCACCAATTGCAGACAGGAAACAAGACATGCTCGAAAGATTCTGGGAACTCAGTAGCAAATGTTTAACCAATTTTCTGGAAACAGAAGTTTTCCTCACAATCAATTAAGTTCGCTGCCTGCCCAGGGAGCTCTGGCTATGCCCAGAAAATTCTGCCCTATGTGTCCATCACTGGGAATGATTGATATTGATACAGTTTGCTCGAGTTATTTTAATATTACCTTTTCCACATTATTGTTCATGAATCCAGCAAAAACAAAATCACTTCAGAATGTTAAGCTTTTTTTTTGCCAAGTTACATGTTTGTCGTATTGTTTTGATTCATTACCTCATTGTTTGCTCTGTTGGCCAATTTCAAAACATAGCTCATATCTTGGGATTTTAAATGGTAGCAACCTTCATTGGTTTACCAATACACCAGTCCTTAGCTTTGGTATTGTGGCCCTCAAAATTTAAACAACTCAAGTCAAGCGAAGAATTTACCCTTATTTCATAACATCTTTGTCAGGTAGTGTCAGCAACATTAGCTACGTATAATTTACTATACATTTTGAGTGTAAACTATGCATTAGTTCTTCCTAAATTATGAATGAATATACGAACAAGGCAAGACCCTCTGGTCCATCCAGCCTTTTCTATACTATTTTGGATACTGTTTGTATCCTCATGTTTACTCTTCACCGCAGCCCACCCGAAACCATGCCATCTCTTGGGAGATGCAACAATTGGTGAGAATGCAGTTACAAACTTATTGTCGCTTCCTTCACTACTAGAAATCAGTTGTAGACTCCTACTTAAGAAAATATGTTCATTTTTGAGCTACGAGGGATCAGCTCTCTCCTTACCACCTGAAATGCTGGTCTCTAACTTCATTAATGATTTTGAAGCCCTCACCAACCAATGCCAATACAAATATACTAGAGAGAAGAGAATAGAATGATACAGAGGTAAGGTGGAATGGGATAATTCGATTGGGAAGACACTGGTATGTGAAGTGTTAATGTCGACATTGACCAATGTATTGAATGGTACATTTCTCTCTGGTAGATTCTTTGCAATTCTATGGTTACCTATAAAGAGACATAGTTGGGTGAAATTGTCAAACTGAGTGAATTCTAGAATTCACAAATTAAACTAAAGTGGATCAATTTGCATTTAGATTTAATTAATGTATAATTCTAACAGAGTATATAGCATTACAGATTCCTTGAAATGCAAATTAGTGAAATGGTAACAACTTTCAGATATCAAGGCAGCAGCAAAATATGAGCATATTTGAACTGAATGTATGTGAACTTTAATATGTTTCTTACTAATAAACAACTTCTCAGTAGAAAGAGGTTACTTGCCTTATAGGATTGTCTTCATTCTTTGAATAATATGCACCCTCAACACACAGCAGGAGCAGATTCTACTTTCTTTTGATTTGGGGAAGCCATGTGCATACTTATGCTATGGATAACAGCAGTTGTAATTTCACCCAAAATAAAAGATGCTCAGGCTAAAGTTTACTGAACAAAATTGACTCCTTTGCCAGCAAGGTTACTACTATAGCTGAAAAAAAAATTGAATAAACATGGAGCCAGTGTGGCTAGTTCGTTGCTGTGAAATTTCTTTGAATAATTAAAATTATTTGAAACATTATTTTAATGTCTAAAAAGCATTGTAGCTTCCAGTGGAGTTATCTATGTATGTGTTCTTGCCAAATGAGTCTTTACTTTCAGGAGTTTTGCCTTGTTATAATAGTGCTGCCAGCAATTTCTGTATGATCATATCCCAGATAAATGTGAAATGGATTATATCAGTAACCAGTTCTGAGATGGAGCATCATTGAGAGAAAAATATAAGATTAATGAACTTGGCAACATCAGAGTACCAAATTGCACTAGTTGAAAATTGCATAGGCAATAGCGGAATTTCCTAAATGCAAAAATATGTAAATATAATGAATAATGCACATTTACAGGTTAAAAAAAATTCACTGTCTCATATTTCAAAAGTACTTTACACATCAATAATTTAGTGCTGATTTTTCCTGACCAGGAGCCAGAAGATTTTAAGCATCTAACAATCTATAAATGCCCCTTCACCAAACTTCTGAAAAAATTTCATTGATCTCCACATCCCCCATTTTATGCTGTTATACGTCATCTGTTAAACAGATATGTGCAGTTAGCTATCACTGTGTCTTAGCAGAATTATATATATTGTAATACTCATTATTATGAAATGGTTATTCATCTCAACATGAGCAAAGTTTGGAAGGAATTTAAAAAGTTGTCAGACAGCAAATACAAAATACAAAAAGCAAATATGAATATGATGACACATCTATAAAAATTGTTTAATTTTGAATACCATCATCTGATTTAATACCTATGACGTTCATGGACTTAAAAAGTGACAAAAAATGCTGACTTGAAATAGCCACAAGCAACACCTGACCCACAGAGTTTAGCAAAATTTAATGAAATCAATATGGATTAAACAACAGATAGTAGGAACTGCAGATGCTGGAGAATCTGAGATAACAAGGTGTAAAGTTGGATGAACACAGCAGGCCAAGCAGCATCAGAGGAGCAGGAAGGCTGA
>JAHRHZ010000087.1:6801770-6835669 GCA_024137785.1 Ginglymostoma cirratum | reverse complement strand
CTGGATTAAAAAAGAGACAGTCTGGGCTAAAATTGTCATTTTCACTAAGGGCAATGAAACCAGCCAGCAAGCTGAGGAGGCATTAAAAGGTTGTCACCTCCTATTTTGAATTACACCTTTATGAGTGTCTCAAGAAGAAAAAAAATTCCTTGTGAAAAGCTGATTGAAAAGAAACATCAGGATACTGAGAGCTCAAAGGATGCCTGCAGTAATGTGACCGTTGATGGTCCATGACACCAACCAAACAATCTTGGTCTCACCACAAGAACAGCGTAAGTACCTTAAACTATACATCTTTCACTTTCCTTTATGCTGAACACTTTCTCCCTTTAAGCCTGTACTTGTGTGTGTATGTATGAGAGCCCTCTTGATTTCACCGAGGCTGTTGCTTGGTATTTTATTATTTTTCAGTAATACAATTGCTCTTTCTTTCGCTCAATAAAACCTTATGACTTCTGATTGTTTCTGGTGAAAATAGTTAACTGCAGTCTAATTGAGGAAAGGTGCATTGTGTGCTAAAAATAGCGAATTATTCTATCCAACTGAGGTGGTTGCAAAGAGGAGAGCCTATTCATCTCATCTCACCTGATCATAGCAAAGTGACAAAATAACAATCAGGACAAGTCCCATTTTGTTATCATGAACAACTGATTTCATTTCTAAGATGCTGATACTTTTGTATAAAATTAATGCAGATCGTGGGTGTTTTTATCTACTTTCATTGTTTTGTTTTGCAATCCCAACTCTCTATGTTCAAAATGTACTAATTCACTTAAAGTTAATAGTAAATAGGAAGTGTGATTTAACATAATGAATTTGGACAGGAAATAGCATTAGGATTTTGGGCCTACACTCATTACTGAATAAGATCTTCCACATCAATGCCACAATCCTGTCCTATTCCAAACTACTTAAATTCATTATTATACATATATTAATTGATTTCGGTCTTGAATACATTCAATACCTGAGCAAGAGAACATCCGAGGGTAGAGAATTCTAAATCCAATACCCCTTTGAGTGAAGATATTTCTCCTTTGCCAAGTCCTAAATACCAGCCCCTTACTCTGAGGTGATGGCGTGTAGTTCTACATTCATGAGCTAAGGGTTACACGCTACCAGCATCTATCTGTTCAGACCCCTTAAGATTTTTTCCTATGTTTCAATGTTTCATTCTGTTAAACACAGGGTGTATAGGCCGAACCTATTTAATTTCTTTTCAGTAGTCAATCTCATTATCCTAGGACATGTTGTAATGTAACACACTGCAGAGGTATATGCAAATTCCATAGTTAACATACATAACATATTTTGCTATATAAACAGTGAAATTTTGCTCTGAAAGTTCCAGAGACAAGAAAAATGCGGATTTTAAATCATATCTCAATCACATCAAACCACTAGGAGCAACAAATCATTTGCCCTGAGGAGATTCAGGTGCATTTTGCCTTTGGGAGGCCACAGAAGTTTATCCAGACTGTAACCAGAACATGCTTGAAGTTGAAAACAATACCAGTAATACCTCAGTATGAACATGGTATTGAATGCATTGGCATGGATCAGTGCTAATGAGGTTTTGGCACCGATTAATACTGGCAGGTACTCAGCAATACCCACCTGGAAATGGACTGATACATTTAGTTTGATAATATCCAATTTTGTTTTCACCATTTCTCAGGTTTGTCTTGAATAACACAAGACTCATGGTTTAGCTGATCTTAATGAATGCATTTTGAGAATAATGAGGTAAACTTTACAAGCAGTAGTGTCATGATTTGGAGATTAATATTTTGGGATTAAACCATTGTGTACATTACAATAATACATTCTACTAGTGTATATCTGATGGACTAAGATGCCTGCACACTCATAGATATACATCCCAATTTAAATCATGAGGCTGGGTCCTTAATTAGGGCAGACAGTTTACAACTGTAAGGGAGTCTGTTCTGATCAAACAACGGAAATCATAGAAGTCCACAGTCACTTCATTAGACTTGATCATTTGGTCCAATTGTCATTGTTATGCCATTCCTAAAGGAGCAAAAAAAGAATCATTAAAGCAGTCAATCTCAGAGGAGTCAATTATCTTTTATCTTAGAAAGTTTTAAGGCCATTTCTTTGACCTTAACAAATTCCCTTTATATGGGAGGTTGATTGGAAATTCAAGACTACCTATGGACCAGAACTCTGAAAGCTTCTTGCATGGAAGAATAGATACAGATTATGCCTTCAAATCCCAAGGACTGGTTGACCTAACACTCGAGAAACCAACACCAGCTTTCCAATCAAACTATTCTTGTGATGAATTTGTATAACTACTTAACATTGGTAATTGTACAAATAGACTAACCAAAGCTGTTCACTTGTCAACAATCCAAGCAATTATTCCTTAAGAAATCTCTTGCATTTATGGTCTCTGACATTGGTCATCGCTGTCAGTCATCGCTTTGTAATCTTTGCTACTTGTTTTCTTCAGTTGCTTTGTCCATTAATGATTAGTAACTCAACTAATAGGTAATCCTATATCCATTAAGAATTCTGACAATCAATTTAAGTTGTGATTTGTAATCAATAAATAGTCCATAACATCTAGTTTAGTTTCCAATAATATGGCAAGAAAGACTAGTATAATACAAAATCTAGCTAATTTACCATAACTTGTAGAGAGAATTCCCATTACCGTCCAGTTGTGTGAGATTGAATTCCTCAGAAATGTCAAATTAATGTTTGCTTTCATGTTCTGCTTAACAAAAATTGTTTTGTGACAAGAACAATATTGTTCCAAATTACCACACATAAAATCCCTCAAAAAAAGTTCAGCAATAATGAAAATGAACATGAATTTACTATTTTGAATATAAAACAACTGCAAAGTTTAATATATGTGAAGAAAATTACAAATGCTGTACAATGGCAAGTAGACATTAAAAAGTTGTAAATATTCACAAAACAGAAATTTCACAGTTCATTTTATTTTTCCAGATGGATTGTAAAATGCCTGGGAAGATCATCCCATCACCCCCACATCTTTGTATCTAGAATTCTATTAACAATCATAAGTTTTTGTTAAAGGCTTGTTTCTACAAAGAGTTTGTATTATTATTCAATACATCAAAACATAAAAAGAAATAAGAAGCAATAACAGTGCCATAAAAAAAATGAAAAAACAGCATGTTGTGATCTGCAATGCTGCAATGCATACTTCATATGAACCTAGTACTATGTACTATATATTGTATCACATGATGCAATCATGAGTTAATTACAACACAATGATTACATTGTATGATTTTATATTCTCCACTCTGTAAATGGCTTAATGACTTTACATGTTCACAATTATGAGCCGGGATTATTAACTAATCAAAATAATGCTTTTCCAATCATGATACCAAACCAATATAAATGCATCTGCAGATGAAATGGTTATCAGTAGGTTTCCTGCCCTGCAGAACTTCTTGGTTAATTCCAATATTTTAAGAAGATCCCTGAAGCCAGAATATAATTACCAATACACTATTATTGTGTTTTGTTTTTTGTTCATTGTTTATTTCTCAAAATTTAATAATGACTCTAGCTCATTACTGTGCTTGTTTTCTGGCAATGAATGTTGTTTTCTTTCCAATTAGTGTTATTGATGCTATTTGTTTTAATACTGTCTACATTTTTGCAATAGAGATCAATATTAGCCATAACTGTTAACCATGTGCTGATATTACTGACCTCGTTCTTTCCTCCTGCTCATCGTGGAGCCAATACTAGAGGTGAAGGCCAGAAGTGAGTGACATGAATAAACAAAAATGCTTCGCATCTTTCCAAACTGCAAAGTGCACACCGCATAAAGCACTAAAGTTTTGGAAAGGCTATTCAACACCTTTAAATAGCATAGACCTTTCTGTTTCAATGGGTAATATAGATTAATATGTTAGATGAGCAATTACTGTTGACAATAAAAGCAAACAAATTATCCAACATTCCACTATCAGCTATTCAAACAGAACATTTAGCTTTTAAACTGATTGCCACCTACAGTAAACAGGAGGACAAAAATATGTCGTCAGAACATTTTAAGCATTTGTACACAAATATTTTCAACTGTCATTTCCAGCCTGTTTATCATTGGAAGAACTGTGCTACATATGGATTTATTGAAACTTGTTTATTATTACACAATATTATGCTGTTACCTAGACACTGCGAAGAACAAAACTCTTTCCAAGTCAGTTCAATGTAGTTTTTCTCAGTTTGTGTTCTTATTGTCCTGTTAAATTTAATGTTTTTGTAGATAAAGATACAGAGTTGAATGTAAACTTTATGACCCTTACCAAGATTTGAATTATTCTAATCCCATCTGGTTCACTAATGCCCTTTAGGGAAGAAAACTGCCATCCTTACCTGGTCTGGCCTACACGTGACTCCAGACCCACAGCAATGCAGTTGACGCTTAACTGCCCCTGGGCAATTAGGGATGGGCAATAAATGCTGGTCCAACAAACGACACCCGCAACCCATGAATTAATAAAAAAAATTGTCATTATGTCTTAGTCACATCGGTAGCCTTCTTTGTCTTAACTATTTTGTTATTCTACTGCTTTTAAGCTGAATATACTTCATAATGTGTTAAATTACTCCTAATTTACTGGGAGGTGACAGAATAAGCAACCCAGCTTTACACTTCCTTTTATTACATCCACACGTGTAAAATACTGTTTGTTTGGTTCTGACCATTGACGTAATCCTGAGATAACTTTATTGATATTTTGTTTTGTAAATGATATCTATTTTGGGTAGAAATCAAGAATGACATGCTTACCAACTAAGTTCAAATCAGAAAAAGATTTGTTAATCCAATACGTGCACAGGCAGGTTGTTGATCATTGACAAGCCATCATAATGCGTAAATGGAGTCAGGAGGTTTAGATCTGATATCTGTGCAAAACATCTTCCTGCTTGGCTTTTGATAACCTTGCAGACCAAAGCCATTATGGATCAATTGATCTGCTGGTCAAACAGTAGGGAACAAAAAGGTTTCTAAGTTGGGCACTTTTAGCTGGTTAAAACCATGTGCATCATTTGGTTTCTTGGAGAGAATGGGGTGTGAGAGATGTGGCATGGATATATTCATCAAATGATTCTTAAAAATTATTCATTCATGGGTGTGTTGAGGGTTGGACCAGCACTTATTGCCTATCCTTAGTTGCCCTTGGGAAGGTGCTAGTGCGCTGCCTTCCTGAACCGTTTCAGTCCATTTGGTGTTGGTATCCACACGATGCTGTTTCTTGGATTTTGAGCTGGCAACACTGAAGGAATATCAATATTTTCCACATCTGGATGGTGAATGGTTTGGAGGGGAATTTGAAGATGGTGGCGCTCCTTTATATCTGCTGCCCTTGTTCTTCTAGATGATCGTGGATGTGGGTTAGGAAGATGCTGTCTAAAATACCTGGGTGAATTTCAGCAGTACATCTTGTAGATGGTACACACTGCTGCTACAGAGTGTCGCTGGTGGAGGAAGTGGATGCTAGTGGATGTGCTGCTATTGCAAGCAACTGCTTTTTCCTGGATGGTGTCAAGCTTTTTGATTGTTGTTGGAGCATACTCATCCAGGCAAGAGGAGAGTATTTCATCACACTCTTGACTTTTGTTTTATAGTTGGTGGAAAGGAGTTAGGGAATCAGCAGGTGAGCTACTCATTGCAGAATTCATAGCTTTTCTGATCTGCCCTTGTAGCAACAGTATTTATATGTCTGATCCAGTTTAGTTTACAGTCAATGTGATCACTCCCTCCCACTGGATGTTGATAGTAGAGGTTTCGGCAATGGTGGTGTCATTGAATATCAAGGGACAATGGTTA
This sequence comes from Ginglymostoma cirratum, assembly GCA_024137785.1. NCBI lineage: Eukaryota > Metazoa > Chordata > Chondrichthyes > Orectolobiformes > Ginglymostomatidae > Ginglymostoma > Ginglymostoma cirratum. The sequence continues at coordinate 6,829,812 of JAHRHZ010000087.1, read as the reverse complement.
GATTGTCTCTTTTTGGAAATGGTCATTGTCCACTACTTGCATGGTGTGTATGTTACTTGACATTTGTTAGCCAAACCTGGGCATTGTCCAGGTCTTGTTGTGTCTGCATTTGGACTGCTTCAGTATCTAATGAGTTTTCATTGCTCAATCATCAGTGAACAACACCACTTCTGACCTTATGATGGAAGGAAGGACATTGATGAGCAGTTTAAGACAGTTGGGCCTTGACTCCCTTGAGGAATATCTGCCGAAATGTCTTGAGACTGAGATAACCGACCTCTAACTACCACAACACTCTCTTCTATGTTAATTTCAAGTTGGCAGAGGTTAAAGGGTAGGAAGTGTTTGGGCTGTGTACCCATAAGCCCCTGCTAACCTGGCTGGCCACATTTTTCTTTGTCCTCTTTTTTTGTTTGTTTCTTCATTTCTCTTTTGTATTAAAGTTCACCTTTTCTTCTTTTCTGTGGCTGTAGTGAAGGAAGGCAGTTGCAAGGGCCTGCTGCTGTGATGGCAGCATGGTGGACCCAGATGTCCATTTCTCATGACCCCAGTGACTGCGGTTTTACCGAAGGCTTCATTGTTGGCGAGTCTGGTCTGTTCCTCCTGGTGACAGTGTGGCAGTTTCAGCAATGGCTATAGTGGTGACAGCATGGTGGTTCCAGTTCATTCCTTGTGGCCGTTGTGGCAACATGGTGGCTTCAGGTGGCGACTGAACTGACAATGACTTGAGTGACTGCTTCAGTGTTGGTGACTTGGAGGGTCCAGTCTATCCCTCCTTGCCATGGCAGTGATGCAGTGGCTTCAATATAGGCTTCAGCAGTGGCAGCATGGTGGGTCTAGTCGGAAATCCTTGCTTTGGTGGCCTCCGGGGTCAGAAGGTTGTACATAGTGTTTGAATGCAATTCTGATTTGGCTGATGGCCTACAGGTCCTCATGGATGCCCAGTCTTGACATGCTAATCAGTTTGAAACTTAGCTCATTAAGGACAGTGGCAATGTCAACACAACACAATGAAGATCATCCTCCGTGTGAAGACAGAACTTCCCCCTCACCAGAATTGCAGAGTGATCACTCCTCCTGACACTGTCATAGAAAGATACATCTGCTGCAGGCAGATTGGTGAAGATAAGGTCAAGCATGTTACCCTCTCCTGTTGCTTCCTTCACAACCTGCCACAGACCCAGTTTAGCAGCTGAGTCTGACTGGACCAGAGTCAGTGTTGAAGATGGATGTTTAAGTCCCCACTCAGAGTACATTCTGAGCCATTGCCATCCTCAGTGCTTCCACCAAGTGAGGTTCAAAATGGGAGGGGGCTAGTAATCATATTTGACCTGATATTGTGAAATTTCTTGGATCCAGAGATAATGTTAAGGCCTTCTAGCAACCTCCCAACCTGCACACCACTGTATTACCAACTTGGTTGTGCCTGTTTTGCTATTTACACAGGACATATGCAAGAAGCGTGATTGTGTTGTGTGGAACATTGTCTATAAGCAATGAATCATTGAGTATGACAATGTCAGGCTGTTGCTTGATTCAATTGTGAGGCAACTCTCCCAATTTTGGCACTAGCCCCCAGATGATAGTAAAGGGAACTTTGCAGGGTCACCAGGGCTGAGTTTGCTGGTGTTGTTTCCAGTGCCTAAATGGATGCTAGTTGGTCCATCCAATTTTATTTTCTTTTTACTTTCTGGCAGTTAAATACAACTGAGTGGCTTGCTAGGGTAATGCAGAGGCCAGTTAAGAACCAAATCCATTATTGTGGGTCTGGAGTCATATGTAGGCCATGAGATTTTTGTTCCTAAAGTGTGTTAATGAGCTAGGTAGGTTTTTTCGAGGAAGTTGACGATAATGAGACTTTTAATTTCAGAGTTAATTTTTTTGAGTTCAGGTTCCACCTTCTGAAAAAAACTGGATTTGAACCCATGCAACATTCTGACTAAGCTGCTCTGGCGTTCCGGTCACGGCAATTAGTATTGGCACACTGATTGCGGCATTGACTGCTGTTCCACCTCGGAGGCCCATGTAGCTGGTAGAAAATTAGAGGGAATACTGAAGCCATGCCCTCAGAGTATTCACTTAGAGTTCTGGATTACTAATCCAGAAGCAATATCACTACATCACCTTCTCTTCTTGAAGAAGTATCCATGTCGGGGATCATGTGGCACTATGTGCCCCCAGGGAATCAAAACAGCAGTGAAAAAAGAGCAATTATTTCCTTCCTTGTGTCTTAGTTCTCAAAAAGCTAATATTAGCCTCTCTAAACATTGGCATCTGCCCCTTTGTGTAGAGACTGTCTTCCTTAACAGGCAAACTGAAACTCTAACAAAATTTCTCAGTAGTTTTGAAATTTTTGTGTGTGTTAGACAACCAAGCAATCAAAACAAAATTCTGGTGTGCTTCACCTAGCTACACCCTAGTGGCACCCCCAGTTATCATACAACCAATGGGATCTCTACCTCAAGATTGTGTTATAGGTGAGATTGTGTTATTTTGTAGCTGGGTATCTAGTGCCCAGGTCTACCAGTGCTAGGTCCAATATTGTATGTAAATCTTTCCAGTTTTGGGCCCTCATACTCCAAAATAAATGGGTACTGTAGATGCTATATAAAATCAATCACACAATTAAATATTTTAATATTTTAAAAATATTTTTTCAAAGGTGTGCTCTATTGGCAGGGTTTCTGATGTTGACCTGAATTATACTAAATTCCACACTATACCAGATCGCTTTCTACTAGGGCTTTAGTATGGTTAATTCTCACATCCTTTGATCAAAACTTTCTTTTTGTCTAAATCATAATTACTTTTGGAAGAGTAATCATATTATTAATGTCTGTCAATAATAAAGGAACTGGTAAAATATTAAACAAATTAGACCAACTGACCTTCATGAAATATGCTTTGTTAAAGCTTTCTCTTAAGGCCAGCCTAGGAGCTTCAGTTGTTTTTTTAATATTTATTCATGGTCTGTACTGCGTACTACTACAGCTGACTGATTACGAATTGTTGTTATTTATGCTTTGGGTCTTTTGATCTGGCCTTGATGGCACATTCTGTAGACATATAGCTGATGCCACTTCTATTGACCTGCCTCTATTAATAACTCGAGCAGTAATGATTTTCTGTCAGACAGCCATTTGTTAGTGTCATAGCCATTGACAAGTCTGCACAGTATGTGTGGAACAAGCATTCTATGCAAAGTTTTCGTTCATGCGTAAATGACAGGATATTGAAGCTTTCAGTGTAAATTCTTGTACAGAAGAGGGCAGTGTTTCTCCAAACAGTAGCTAAATGTAAAAAGGATGAAATTTAGATACTTTGCCTGTACTTTAAAATTTGTTCCTTCACCCTAACCCACCCCCACCTCCACCCACAACTTTCTTTTACTAAGAAATTGCAAATGAGATGATCACTACACTGCCAACAGTAGGCAATGGCATCGTTTTTCAGAGTATAGACATTGTTGGACAGTGGACAACTGGCTACAGACATTAATCAAAATCTTCTTCACAAAAACAAAACACTCAGGGCAGGTATATACTCCCACTTCCTTCACCGTCTAAAACTAAGCATGCTGCTACAAGCTAATGCCAAATGCCAAACTGCACAAAATTATAATTTTTGTGTAATATCCCATATATCTGCCAGTACTCCCTACTCTTATGAATGACATTCAAAATTTGAAAACACAAAATTTTATTTTTTGAACTGTTTAGTACATATTCCTGGAAAAATGTATACATTCATGATATTACTAATTTGATTCACCTGACTAGACATGAAATGACTCACCAGAAGCCTAGGTATATTTCTTTCCGAGTTATTGTAACATGCAGGATGGTGTGGCATTCTTTATACGATATTTCTTAGACTGTGTTGTGTTTTCCATTATTCAGACACTTTTCAGCATTTTCCAATGTTTAAAGAAAATAGCTTCATCGTATTGCACTGTTCCTACTAGCAATGTTGTGGAATTACTATCAGATGGGACCATAGAATCAAGATTATGAATTAACCACAGACCAGTACATGAATTTAAAAAAAACTTTACACATTTAACCATTTACTGTGGAGTGGAAAAATTGCTAATATCCAATAGGTATTTTAAAAAATCAGCTGCTGCCCTAATCCTATTTGTGCTGGTGAAAATTCTTCTCACATATATCCACACCTCTTTGCCATTAGATCCAGGACTAACTTTAAGATACAGATTTCATCTGATCTTTATATTGACATGAACATTAATTTAGTACAGGTTCCACATTTCATAACAAGCAATGTAAATTGAAGGTACAGTAGGTCTAAGCTGAACTGATCACACTCAATGATGTGTCCAAAAAAAAACCCTGTAAAGGAATGTGAGCAAAGGTCAGAATGAAGTGCTAATGTAATGCAGGAGCATTTCCTTTTTATGAAACAATACTTGCAAACCTGACAGAAAATGAGGAATTTGTAGTATCGAAGATCAAAACACTTCACAATAAAAGACAATGAACAATGGGCTGATTATCACACAAATGATAAACGTACATTGATAATTGGAAAACTATTGTATCTAAACAAATTTTCTGTCAGAAAAGATGTCTTATTTTGCTTGGCAGCTTGGCACATTAATCAAGTTGAAAGCGAAACTGCTTCTCTGATCCAGAAAGCTAACAGCTCCTCTGTGAAAAACCATTTAACAGATAAAAAGTTATGGCATCACACTTCAAAACCCAAAGTCTACTTTCTGTATTTTCAAATTATGGAATGACATTATTAAAATGGGCATCTTTTGTTCTGCACATCTATGACCATGCAAACCAACTGTAGGTTTAGCTCCAACAAATTCACTGGTATAATGCCAATATCTCTGATCTCGAACGAGCAACTCTTCTTTGTACCTGCATGCAAAAGAGTGGATTATAGCAATCCAAAAGAAAATGCAGTTATGTTAGAAATGACTATAAATTGTTGCAATACGCAAAACATGAATTCTTTCACAAAGTGATACTTGGAAACGTGTGAGCTTTTTTTTAAAATTTTTGTTGTCTTGTTGCAATGGTTTCTTCAAATAAAGAGGTACTGTAGTGAAGTTTGTTCATTTACGTAGACCTGTGGAGAAAATAAGAAACTGGTCTATAAATGTTCTCGACTACCTTTTCAAGCCTTTTCTACTTAATTTAAAACAATTTCTTTCCTTAATAGCTCAGTGAATATAGACATTGGCTTTGTGAACCATACCAGGCAAGATTTGATTCCTGATCTGATACAGGCAGTTAAAATTGAACTTGCTGATTCTGGTTTAGAGACGGAAAGATTTTCCTTGTTTAAAATCACTAACTATTGACCTCTATAGTAAGTGGATGGGTATCTGTTAAAGGCTGAATCAGGTTCGGCCTTGAAGAACCCACAAACAAATAGACTGTCAACCGTCACTGTCAGGGCTAACATGAGTAATGGCCAAGAGTGAGGTACTGAAGGACAACTTGTACAAGCGGAATCATCCAGTAAGCTATCAAAAGCTCTAGTGAAAGAAGAGGTATAAAAATGAGCTAACAACAATATTTTCTGGTGGCAGTATGAGTTTATTGCTACGTTGTCCAAATGCAAAGAATAAAATAGAATTTAAAACAAACGTGAAAGGAATTGATATTAAATTATTTGTAATCACTAGGTATGGACAAACTATATGCAGCTTTTTTTGGGATAGAGTCATGTGAGTGATGGGTATTAAACTGCTGCAATTATACAATAGAAAGTTTCCATTTTCCCAAAGATAAAACTAAGTTGCCTGTAGAGGATATTCCATCTAGCAGTCTAGTTAATAATGAATAAAATACACTGTCCAAAAAGAATGACTAGCAGAGGAATTACAAGGAAAAACTTTATGTTAGTAAAAGCTGGCCTGAGAACTGGGACTCAGGATTAGTTGTTTAGAAGTTTGGTGCTTCAGTGCTTGTTCTACTAAGTCTTCAGAATTAAAACAATAACAGGTTTCTTCTCTATCCCAGATTCTCATTGCTGATAGGGGCTTCCGTGTTGGAATTTGCAGGACATTTGCAATAGCCTAGTGGTGTTACTGCTGGACTATTAATCCAGAGACCCAGGTGATATTCTTTGGGTTTGGGTTTAAATCCTGCCATGGCAGATGGTGGAATTTAAATTCAATAGAAAAAAATCTGGAATGAAGGGTCTAATGGTTTACCATAAAGCCATTACAGATCAACAGGGGGAAAAAACTATCCGGTTACCTAAAGTCCTTCAGGGAAAGATATCTGCTATCCTTGGGTTTGGGCCATATGTAGCTCCAGATCTGCAGTAATATAGTTGACCCTTAATAACTAGGGATTAGCAATAAATGCAAGCCTAGCCAGTGACACCCACATTCCATGAATGAATAAAAACAAGTATTTAATGATTTAATTTTTAATGCAATACTAACTGTTGAATATGGTCTTTTCATTCAGCCTGACTAGCAACTATTGTATTGGGACTTAGCCTTGCAACAGAAGAACACAGACAGGATGGAGACAAATGAAAAATAAACACACATAATGTTCTTTTGAGGATATACTCCATTCCATTTGGACCACAGGAAAGCTCAGAATTGGGATATGTTCACAGTCCGTCTAACTGATACTAAATTGTAACCTTACAGTAGCATATGCATTGATTCTTCATTGAGTTTCTACTTAAATTCAGGATCAGAAGTGTATGTACAAACCCAGAACTGTGGAAGAAATATTTATTTCTTGGGAAATCTTGCAAATAATTGGCTCTGCTCCTCTTTTGTACATTGGTCCTCAAATTCTTTAATTTTTAGAATGTGTACTTTGATCAACATCTTTGATTCAATGTTAATGAAATATCTAAGCATTAACTTTGGATATAGCCCATCACAAATATTTCCAGCATGAAATACATCAGGAACAACAGGCTACAACTAAACCACTCCATAAAATGGAAGTGTCAGGACAGACAACTAATGCTTCATTCTCTCTCTTATGCTTATTAAAGGGATCTTTTAACACTTGCTGTTTTATTTTAGTACATTGATTATTGGAATGTTGATAAGAAGTCTTTACGTTGGGATTTCTTTAAGTGCCACCTCTGTAATGTAGCTTTAAGGAGAAAAAATAAACAGGAGTGCACAGAGGTCATCACTGGGACATGTCCAGTATTTGGCCTCCAATGAGGCCAGCATTAGCAATAAATGGAAACCAAAATTAGAACTGTAAACATAGGGTATAACTTAAGGTTAGGATGTTGTAGGAAAGTCAATCAGCACTCTTCCCATAGGTTGAGAATTGTAAACATTAGTGTTCCAAAAAAAGTCAAATTGGATTCGAACCGTTAGTTTTGTTTCTCTCCTAGAGATACTGCCAGATCTGCCTTCACTGCCATATGTCCATCACTTTTAGTTTTTCATTTCACATCTCCAACATCCACAGTATATTGAATTTTTTTGAGAAGAAGTCATTAGTTGTGGTAACATAGGTACACAGATTCGGATTGAACGTTGTAAAAGCTGCCTGAGAAAGGGTATAAAATTAGGATACTTGCCAGGGGTCTCTGCACTTACCAAGGGCTAGCATTTGTCAGAGGTACTTGCTGGAAGCACTTGGTAGGAGCGAATGAGATGGTAATAGAGCACTTGCTAGGAAATTAGCACTAGTGTGGGACATTTCCAAACAATGGATGATTATCATAGGTTGAGGGTTGTGGTGAAAACCCCCATCAGTATTAGAGCTAAAAGCCTGAAGAGAAAGTAAGCAGTCCTTGTTAGGAAGCTGCTTTCATTCAGCAGCTGCTGTGAACTGTGCAGCTACTTTACCAAGCACTCAGCAAGCAGTTGTGAAATGTGCAGCTACTGCAGTTAAGGTAGACTAGGAAATTAGCATTTAAGTTGTAAAGCCACGAAGGAGTTTGTGTGCATGTTAAACTTAAGTTGCTTTAGCTAAAATCTCAAAAGGCACCATGAATTAAGAGACCAAATTCAGGGAACTAAGAGAAGACCTCACTGAAAGACATTCTGACATGTGTTTAACCTCTGTTCCAAGCCATTCATCAACTACTGTAATGATGAGCATTAATGTTTTTTATCTAATAAATCTTGTTACTTTGCATTCCAAATGAGTAATTGTTCTTTGTGCCAAAATGGTTATCCCTTTACAGGAATCTTCTTCCTTTGGGGTTAGCATATGGTCCAAAGCAATACAGTTTGGAGTCTCAAACAGGAGTTGAATGTTAAATGGAATATAAGGCTGGCGCTGGGGAATCCATGACTTCAAGTCAGCCACATACAGATGCAGCGAATGAGAACTTCAGGCATGCCCATTTTTCACTTTGCACTACCAGCCAGTGAAGCACCCTAGTGATGGTGGATGTACTGTAAATTTGTCCCCACTGAATTCCGTATAGCTTCTGTCTTGTGACCAATCAGTACCAATATCATGTCTTTATTCAGACAAGGTTGCTAAAATGGAAAAGAGACAGGTTAAAGGTATTGCGTGTTGCTAGTACAAAAAGCCATTAGGGTGACAGGAGGTAATTACTTACAGATAAACTGGCTTTAATAGTACATGAGAGGGTTTCTGAGGCACATGGTAGACGGAGAATGAATCAAATCCACCTATAAAATCAACTGCAATCACAACATAATTGTAAATAAATAATATGTATGAAGAGCTCCTTTCCATGGTTAAAGCAAAGCAACCAAACATCAATTATAAATAAAAATATAATAAACTGATCAAGATAAATTTAAAACAAAAATAAATAAAAGCTGAAATACAAGATCAATCACATGTTTAGCAACCAATTTGAAAAAAGTATTGCTTCAAGTAGGAAGCAGCAGGAGAGAAGGATCTGGACCAACTAATTCTAATCCAATGTCATATGAAGCCTGCAGTTAATCATATTTGCAAATTCAAACTAAATGCTGTTAACACCATGAAGAGTTGAAGAAGTCCTGTGTGATAGGACGGCCTATCATCTGACTTGAACTTCCATTTCAAAAAGTAAAATGAAACCTGTTGCTCTATTCAGTACGGGACACTACCAAGGGCTGTGTTTGCAGCCTAGACATTTATTCTAACTCAATTCCCCAGAATAGCTTGTTGAAAGAGTAAGATGGATGAATTCATACCCACAACTAAAGTGAAGTTATTCTCTTACTTTCAAGGCTTCTGGACACAAGGAGTTATAGTTTAGTAACCTTTAGTCAGATACACTTTTCATTTGTTGCTTAGAGTCAACCATTATCCGAAACTGTTGTAAGACCTTTTCAGGAGTGCATTCAGATCTCATGCAATTGGCAAAGGTGAGGTAGAGGGCAGCCTTCATTCTCGTTTTTATTTACAATTTAAGGTTATTTCCCATGGAAGTAATATTCATGGGTATGTGGCCTCACAAAGATAAAACAAGGATCACTCTGGCACACTCCATAGAAGGTACACATCAATACAGATTTTCAAAGCGGTTAGGTTCATTGGTGTTCAAAGGACAGAGTGACATCAACATTGAGAGATTAGCAGGAAAGACTGAATGCTCGGGGGTATTTTTCTCTATGATGTACAGTCCAAGAGTGACAAGGCTGAGGTCTTCAAGAGTTTTTGAAATGATTTGCTCGAGATGATTCAGTGAAGATGTTTTCATTTGCAGGTGAGGCCAAAACTGGAGTCCATAAATAAATTATTATTTTTGGAGTGCATGGTCGATTTATTAAAATCCATGAACCCTGGCTGAATGGGGCTGATTTGTGTGTGACCTACAGTGAAACCATTGGGTTGCTACATGGCTTACAGGGAACATTGACCATAAATATAGATAGTCACCAAGAATACAAAGAATAAAGTTCTTTGCCCAGAGAGTAGGAGTATATAGCATTCACTATCATAAGTATTCACAGAGATGAATTACACACATGCATTCAAGGGGAATCTGGATAAGCACATGAGGGAAAAATTAATAGAAGGGTATGTTGATAGGATTCAATGAGAGGAGTGAAATGATGTTCATGTGCAACATACACAACCCCTATTGGGCTCATTGGGCTCATTTGTGCTTTTAATACTCTGTAACATGGTTGCTAATTTTCTGACAAAGAACAAGTCCTGTCTGCATTAAAGCTCTGCATGAAAAATGCATTTTCTCAAAGTTGAACCAATATAAAATTTTTCTATCTTTATTGTAATACATGCTATTGCAGAAAGATCATGTTAACACTCTACAAGACAGCTAAATGGACTATTGACATATACCTCCTTGTACGTCCATGTAATTTATACATTCCAATTAAAAAGATATCTTTTCCTCATTATGTAAAAGTATGGAAAATTGTCATCAGCTTTCTAGAAAAGATTTTGAGTAAAGTGGAAATGTCATGGTGCCAACAGTTCCAAGTCAAGCTAAATGCTTCTGTTACGTTGAGTGAAGAAGGCAAATTAGCTATAACGCAATTAGGGAAGCATGGACGAGACATGGTGGTCAGTGAATTCAAGACATTTCTGCTAATTCAAACTGGTCTTAACAAAGTGCATAACAAGCTGAAATGTCACATGGTGGAGAGAAGAAAAAAATAATTAGAATGTGATTAAGTGAGAATGAAACTGATGTAACAGTCAATGCTCAACACAAGCTATTATCATCGATTATTTTAACAAGATCTGTACATCATGCCTTAATTGTCTAACTACACCAGCATCAATCAATCCCATTACTTACAGTCATAGAATCCCTGCAGTGTGGGAGCAAGCTATTCAGACATGAGTCCACACCGACCCTCCGAAGAGAATCCCATCCAGAATCCCCCCCTCCCCATTTCCTGTAACCCTACATTTCCAATGGCTCATTCACCTAACCTACATATCCCTGGACACTATGGGCAATTAGCATATCTGTGCAAACTACACATAGACAGTAGCCCATGGACGGAATAAAACCTAGGACCCTGGCACTGTTAGGCAGCAGTGCTAACCACTGAGCCACCGTGCCATCCCAGTCATAGAGCCATACAGCATGCATCCAGACCCTTCGGCTCAACTTATCCATGCCGACCAGGTTTCCCAAACTAAACTAGGGCAATTTACATGTGTTTGGCCCATATCCCTCTAAACATTTACTATTCATGTACCTATCCAAATATCTTTAAAAATATTGTAACTGTACCTACATCTACCACTTCCTCCGGCAGCTCATCCCATATATGCACGACCTTCTGCATGATAAAGTTACCCCTCAGGTCCCTTTTAAAATCTTTCTCCTCTCAGCTTAAACCTAATTTTGAACTCACTGACCCTAGGGAAAAGGCCCTTACTATTCTCCTTTTCTATGCCCTTCATGATTTTACGAACTTCTATAAGGTCACCCCTCAACCTCCTACACTCCAAGGAAAGAAGTCCTAACCTATCCAGCCTCTCTCTATAACTAAAACCCTTCAGTCTCAGTAATATCCTTGCAAATCTTTTATGAACTCTTTCCAATTTAAAAACATCCTTCTTATAGCAGGGCGACCAGAACTGTATGTAGTACTCAAAAAGTGCCTCACCAATGTCCTGTATAGCCATAACATGACATCCCAATTCCTATAGTCAATGCTCTGAGTGATGGGATTAGACAGTATGGTAAATGGATGAAAATAACAGATCAATTAGACCAGATGAGGCAAGTTGGGGTGGAAGGGGGGATGGCAGGTGTGTGGATGGTTGTAAAATTCTGCTGCATACCATACATCCCATTCCCAACGCCTACCAACCTGAACCCACATTTTTGCCAGCAGTGGGACATGCATTTAGAGACCTGCCTGTGGACCTATCAGGACTAATTCATAACCGCTTAAGGACCTCCTCCCACCTCCTTTGGGATTTAAACATCAACGGAGAAACACACATCACATCTGTTGCCTGGCAGTTTTCACTATTTGGATTAGTGGTTGGATGGGACTTCAAGGATACCTCCTTGATGGGGCCCATGTATCCATCAGAATCGCCTTAAGACCTTCCAATTCCTGTTTTTCCCTCCTTCCTGCCTTGTCCACATTAGACTCCACCCACCTTGACTTCATCACGAGGGCCTGCCAGCACAGCCTCAGCAATGAGCTCCCATCTCTGGACTTACCTTCACAATTGGCTCAAAGACTATCGCTGTTGAGAACTGGATGCAGTCCCAGCAGTGGCCAATGTTCCTTGCGACACTGCTGGAACCAGATAGCTACTGGCCATTTGATTAGCGAGCAACTTCCAGAATGGAGGCTTCCTCTACAGACAGAGGTGGATGTCTCACTCTGAGCCTATTAATGGCCTTGGCCTGATGTAAAATACAGCCCATACTTTTATGTTAATGGACAGGTATAAAGTCAGATATTTATGTCCAAACATATAGCAGATATACGATTCAAATGTATAATGGAAAAAGGTGCACATAAGCAGAAAAGCATACACACAAGGACTTGTACAAAACTGCTTTTCTCAAAGGGTTTCATGATTCTCTATGATATATTTTACATCAGGGAGCAAAACGCACGGAGAATCATTAAGTTTCTCAAAAGCTTTAACAGGGAAAAATACATAAAAATAATTCAACAGCAGCCATACAAAGGACATCCCAATCTAGTTTTTAATTACCATCAGACCACATTAGACCAGCTAAGATTCTGAGGCTGGCCTGTCCTGAATGGGACCTTTGAAGGAAAACGGGGAGAAATCCACTCTGCTCAGGAGTAACATCACAGGCCAAGAAATGGCTTTTATTCATAATTGGCACTTGCTGTTGTATTTCAGAAGGTAAAGGTTCCAAAACCACTTTGCCAGTGACTGAGGAAAGGTAAGATAAGTGAGGGGTAGGGTGGCAGATAGGTAGGGAAGAAGTGAACCAGATTGGTATGGTGCTGTTTTGGTGAGACAAAGAGTGTGACAGGTAAGTCAATGAGTGCTTAGGTAGGTCAGGGAGATCAGGCTGGGGGTGGTAGATGGATCTGAATAGAGGACACATTTATTGTCAAGAGTACTTTTACATGAAAAATACAGTGAAAAGTTTTATAAGTCGCCCCATCATGGTGCCTACATTAATGACAGAAGTCATTTATAATTTTAAAAAAAGTAAGTCTTAAGACAAAGTTCATCACAATTCAGTTAACTGCTCCTGGCTCAGGAAAAGCCAATGTAGGAATGACGGAATACCCTGAAGACCCAGCCAACACGAGACTGCCATGTCGGGCTGTTGGAATACTGAGCTGGCGGCTTCTGCCAAAGACTGCCATTCCGGGCTGAGACCATCATTCTGGACAAGACCACCTGCCAGGCTACTGGAATACCTGGACGCGGAAGAAGAAGACCTCCTCATGGGTATGAGATGTGCACACTGAGACAAGACCAACTTTCCCCTCCTTCAGGCACCTGGGCCTAGCCTAGAGATCTGAGTGTTTGCAGGCAGCAGTGGTCAGGTCCAGCAGGATTCGGTTCAGTACGTGTTTCAGAGGAGGGTTATGTGGGGCTGGGAGGTGTCAGCCACAAAGGTCAGCTCAGGTCCGGTGGTGGAGCGGGTGAGAGTTAAGGGTGTCAGTGGTCAGAGAGTGTAGTTTTGGTGTCAGTGATGAGTTAAGCATGTTTTAACCCTCAAGCCTTTCCTGGGCAATTATTAAGCTTAAGTGAGTTGAATCCTCAAAATTCTCTGATGTGAGGTAACTCTGAGATGTAGGGGAAATGCCTGTCCAAATTTTCAATTTGCTGGGCAATTTCCCTGAAGTCAGCTGTACTGGTGACTTTGTATAATTGCAGCGTGCGACTCCAGCCCACACTGCTCCAATGACTATATGGCCATCAAAATAGGGACGAAACGGGCCTACAAGACAAGGTCCTGCGCAGACCATGCACAAGTTGACTCCTTAGGGCTATCTTGCATTTGCAGCAGCACAAACAAATTGCATATATCTGTGCTCTTAAACAAAATGGCCCTCCGTAACAAATAAAAATTAGAGAACATACTGAGCGGGATCCCTTACTCAAACTTGAAAAGAATCCCCAGGTTACACCGAGTGCTTATCTGACTTGGCTTTGCAGTAGATTTACACAGTACCTAGTCTCAAACCAAAATGTAAAGCAAAATGATCTCCTCAGGGAAGTTCACATTATTTCCTTCTTCAGATTCTGATATGGATGAGACGAAACCCCCCTCAACTATATCCAGGAGATAGCCTAGACCCAAACTTTTTCTTACTTAAAGGCAAGTGTAAGGTGCTGTGTTGCAGATGTAATTTAATTGGTTACATTACTCGGCTTCAAGCAAAACACACTTTATTCTTACCCTATGGTTAAAACACAAACAAAAGAAAGAAGAATTGGTGTAACTTTAACGGTATTAGAAAACAGAATAAAAGATTATTTAACTGCTAAACAGTAACTGTTTAGATATAGCAACATCCCATAACCACTCTTGGCAAAGGAAAATTCAGTAAGACAGATTGTTTCACGTGCAATGTTTCTCAAGTCCAGGTGGAAATAACATCAAGAGAAAATTCTGGTACAGAGAGAACCCAAGCTTTTAGCTGTAGCAGCTAACTTCAAAACCACAACAACTACTGAAAGCCAAACTCCAACCCTGGGTTTATGGGAGCCTGACTCCACCCATTCGTGCTGCTTCTATTGCTCCAATTTAAAACAAAAGACTCATTGGCCTCACAAGCTGTTTACTTTATTGGCTTGGAATAGACCACTTGGCATCTCTGTCTCAAAATCTCTTCATGAAAACTTAGGGCAAAGTACAACTCTTAAAGCCATATTTTCATCATAATACTGCAGAGACCTAACTGCATAAACAGTTGCCCATCAATTTTAAAATGGGAATATCGCTTGAACCGGAATCACTAGACTACACTTGAAAACACAGGCATAGAAAGTACGCTGTTGAAGTAAAGCATACAATAAACCTTAGCACTCTGATATTTCTCCAATATTTAATGAGTGGTATTTCCATTTAAACTATTTGGTTTACACTTTCAGAAGGGGTACAGGAACAGACAGATCTGGACATTCACAAAAGCAGATCTTTGGAGGTGTTTGGACAAGTTGAATCTGGAATTCTGGATTTCATAGAAAAAGCAATTGAAAGTAATTCAAAAATACTCTAATGGAAGCATCAGTATACCTTCTAATAGTAAAAATATATATATACATTTACCAATTCTACCTAATAGTTGTTATGATTCAGAGTATCTAGGCCGACACTGAAGGGCACTGAAATACCAGTTGTCTGTGGCCATTTCCTCAGCGTAAGATCTCTGCTACATTTGTTTCTTTAACAGTTACTGCATGACAAAGTAAATAATTCAGTACGAAGAGCTTTTAGATGATTCTGAAACATGAGAAGGCACTGAAAAACAAGTCCATCTTTCAGTAATGGCAGAATTTAGAAATTCTATGCCACCGTTAATTTATTTTGAAAGGGTTCTTTGGTGCAGTGAGTTTTCCAAGTTTAATTTCAACTTCAAACAATTGTGTACAAGCTTGCTTTGTGACAAATCTAAAAGTCTCTAACAAAATAATCTGGGCAATCTTAAGGCAGTAAATACACAATAGTGAGAGGTGAGAATGCTCACTGATTTCAAAACAGTGTTTGTGTAACAAAAACAGAGAAAAACCCCATAAAAGTGGCAGATCAGGTCAGCATGCGTGCAAACGGGACACGTACCCTCCTTCTCTCCACAGATTCTGTTAGACCTGTTGAGTATTTCCAACGCCCTGTACTTATTTCAGATTTCTAGCATCTGCGGTTTTTGTACTAAGTATATGGAAACTACTTCAACCTGCAGTTCGGATTGGCCAGGAAAATCTAGGTCTCTACGCCAAACTGCCTCCTACCTTCCCAGTTCAAATTATGGAGCAGGAACGTGGCAAGCAAGGAGCGTCCCTGGAAAATCTGGATAACAAGGATACATATGTCAGGCTCCTGCCACATCTCTACCATAATTCCAAACAAACTTACCTCCAAACTCCGAGGCTTAGGTCATGCCTCCCCTCCCTGTAACTGGAGCCTTGACTTCCTGACCCATAGACCGCAATCAGTAAGAATAGGCGTTAACTCTTCTTTGACGATAATCCTCAACACCGGTACCCTGCAAGGCTAGGTACTCAGCCTCCTACTATTCTCCTTATACACTCACGACTGTGTCGCCAGATTCTGCTCCAACTCCATTTACAAGTTTGCTGACGACACCATCGTTGTAAGTCAGATCTCAAACAACGACGAGACAGAGTACAGGAAAGAGACTGAGTACTTTGTAGCATGGTGTAAAGACAATAATTTCTCTGTCAATGTCAGCAAAATGAAGGGACTGGTCCTCGCTTCAGTAAGTGGAGTGGAGGCATGCCCCTGTCTGTATCAATGGAGTTGAGATGGAGATGGTCAAGACTGTCAGGTTCCTGGGACTGATGATCACCAACAATCTGTCCCGGTCCACCCACATCAACACGATGGTCAAGAAAGCACAACAATGTCTCTACTTTCTCAGGGGGTTAAGGAAATTAGGCATGTCCACAAAGACTCTTACCAATTTATATAAATGAAACATGGAAGCATCCCATCTGGTTGCATCACGGCATGGTATGGCAACAGCTCTTCCCAAGACTGCAAGAAACTATAGAGAGGCATCAACATAGCCCAGTCCAACACTCAAACCAGCTTTCCATCCAGTGACTCCATCTATACCTCCCGCTGCCTCAGGAAAGCAACCAGCATAAGATCCCTCCTGCCTTGGTTATACTCTCTTCCACCCTCTTCCGTCAGGCAGAAGATATTCATATTTGAATACACGTATGAACAGATTCAAAAACAGCTTCTTCCCCACTGTTATCAGACTTTTGAATGGATCTCTCAAATGTTAATGTTGATGTCTCTCTCTGCACTTTCTGTGCAGCTGTAACACTGTATTCTGCACTCTGTTCTGCTACATGATACATTTTGTCTGGTACAATCTGCCTGTAGATCTCATCAAATGACAGTTTTCACTGTATGTGACAACAATAAATCAAACCAAATCAGAGAGGAGGTGGTGGTGAGGGAGAGGTTAATGACCGGCACTTTTACTATTATACTGTGGCTGTGTGCCTCAGTTTTATTCACCAACTGAATGTTAACCAAAGTCAGCTGGTAAACCAATCAACTAAACTGGTACCTGGGAAATCTGGCCATCCAGAATTCAGAAGTTACGTGTTTTCCTCTAACTTGCTTCAATTGCCTCAGACCTTGAATCTCTGATGCCCCCTTTCCAACTCCCAAGGTGAGCTCTTTGGCCCTACATGAACTTGAACCCCATGTTCATGTGACCTCCTCCAGAAAACCCCTGTACAACTAGAAGCCAAGTACATTAACGCTGCTAACGCTTCAACGCAGTACCAAAGGAGCACTGTGTTTTTGAAGTACCATCTTTTAGAGGTACGTTAACATGATAGCAGTAATGGTCCCATTATACTTTTTGAGAACAAGCAGGGAGTTCTTCCACTTTTATGGCCGATATTCCCTCATCAAACAGCATAATTTTAAACATTCCGCTTGTTGGTGGTATCTATAAATTATGCCTGCTCATAAAATGTCTGCACTGCAGAATCACCAATTTCAATACACTCTGGAACATCTTTAGCATGTGTTAGGATGCTATACAAATGCAATTTATTTCACAAGCTGCCATGATTTGGGACGAGCCCACAAAATTCCTCAAAGATGGAAATATCATAGAGGCACAGTATGAGGACTTTTTTAATAGGGTGCAGGGAACTTCATTCTGCATTTAACCCATGCGATACAGCACCTGGGAGGGCTTATGTTGACACGACGTAGAAATACTGAAAGAATCTATTCCACAGCATAAACATCCCTCATCTTGATGACAGCAGGACTTGTTAGAAATGCAACTGCGATAAAATCTCCTGAGAGGTGACATGGTAACATAATGCATTCAAACAGTTCAGCCTTGAGTGATATAAAGAAATGATTTGAGAGCTACATTACCCATAGCAGGCCAGGATCAAAAGTTGCTATTAAGGATAAAAGAGAATAGGGTATATTGGTAATTTTAGTTAAAGCAGATTAGGAGAGGTAGTAAAATGCAATGGAGAAAATATTGCTAAAATGTCCTTTTTAGATTTATTCTGGATTTCTGTTTGCTGCAGAAACCTGTTATTTTTGTTGAAAAGGCATCGTAATCTGAATAAGTAGATAGAATATAATGCATAGTTTAAAGTAATAATAACTGAATAAACAGTTTTATATGAAAATGGGTATTGGTACTCATAATAGAGCACAAGAAACCGTAGCCAAGAACAATGGGAAATCCTCCAAAATGATTTTCAATTCAGAACGCACGCGTTTACTTCAAGGTGATGAAATGAATTATGTCACAGAGAGAAGCAATTACATACAGCATATAAACAGGTCATTTGGTCTAAACAGCCACCGTTTATGCCCACATGAGCCGGCTCCCAACCTATTTGATCTATTTTAGCTAACTTTATATTTCTGTACCTAGTTTTTCCTATTTCCCATTAATGTTATTTGCCTCAGCTCTCTGTGACCGTGAATTCCACATTCTAACCACTCTCTGGCTAAAAATTGTTTCTCCTGATTTATCTCCTGGATTTTTAGACACTATTTTACATTTACGGTCAATATTTTGGGCTGCCCAACAACAGGGAATCACCTTCTCTAAGATGACATTACCATTAAACTACTTCATAATGAGAAAAAAAATCAGGTCACCTCTCAGCCTTTTATTTTCTAGAGAAATTAGCCCCATCCTGTTTAATCTTTCCTGGTAGATATAAGCTCTCAGTCTGGTATAATCCTTATGAATCCTTCTTACACTTTTTTCCAAGGCCTCTGTCTCTTATAAAATAGAAATTGAACTGTGTACAGTACATTGTGTGCATTAGCCGACTCTAGAAGTTCAACAAAATAAAAGCTTTTTAATTCTATCACTCTGCAATGAGATATTGTCAAGCAGCACGCTGACATATGGAAGCAGCTTTTCAGCAGCAGCAGGACACCTGGGCTAGCCCCAGTACTCACTGGGAATTTGTAGGCAATGTGCCAATGGTTTTGCAATATGTGAGACTGGTGGGCCAGACTGCTCACCACTCACAAGTATTCAAAATTTTTGGACTAAATAACATACCAGAAATTTAATGTAAACTGAATGTAATATTGGTTTGAAACAAACTGTCAAATAAACTCCAAAGTGCATTAATTTCCTCATCTTTAATTCCTCAAACTATATTGTCCCTGAATATTTTGGTTCAGAATTAGCTACAGACAATTTCTGTATAAAATATTTTGGCACCTCTGCTATCAAGGCACGATCAGAGAATACTGTGGCTTGAATTCCCAGGCTATCAGCTCAACACACTAAGCCCCTTGGTTAACTGATCTTCTCCAGTCCTGAGCCAGGAAGCTAAACTCTGTGCCACATGTTCAGTTTAGTTTACAGCCTCAAAGCCTGAAGTATTGATTATAAATGGATTAGTTCCTCTGTTAAAATAGCAGGGAGAGGAATTTCAGAGGAGACATTAAGCTCTCATATAATAATATTACATAAGATAATTTAAGGGATAAATTTTGGTTGCTTCAAACAAATTTCATTCAACAAACTTAGAACTAAGAAAAAGTTAGAACAAGACTCAGAAAAGTAGAAAATTGCCATGTATATGTGTGAAATTCGATAGTTTACTTTGAAAAACAAAATGCTAATCTAAATTACTACTTTCAAAAGCTCGGCTCTATCCAGCCCAGTTGATGTATGATTTTCACTGAGGCACCCCTTAATTGGCATGGAAACACACTCTGTAGGAAATATAAACTAGTTTTCCTCAGGGTCATGGTAGGGAACAAAGAAAGAGCTCCTAAGCTGATGGTAGTCCGAAGGCTACACTGTACCTTGATCATAGCCCCTAGCTATTGAGCTACCTGAGGACCAATCGCATTGTTGGGAGGCAGAAGACCTTTGTCATTGGTAGCTGGCCACTAGTTCACAAGCCAATTTGCTACATGTTGCCAACCAAAGCTCAACTTGTACACTACTCTTCAGCTCCAGTTCATTTGTAGCTATTACGATAACCCATAGCTGTACAAACAATGTTCACAGTGGGTATCAATGAATAAGTAGCAATCCTTGCAATCCCTTCAAACAGTTCTTTGCTCATTACAGTCCACAATTTAAGAAGACACAAAACTTAAGACAAGTCTTTACAACTTGCACCTTGTCGTTGGTTCATCAAACAAATATAAACACAAACATGAGCTTTTATTTACAGAAAGGAAAAGGAATCAGCAATGAATCAGCAGAGGGTGAACTTTGCTCCCACAATGTCAACTGGATTTGGGCATCATGACCAAATAATTAAGTGACTGATTGTCTGTTACAACCAGCTCTCATCTATGGAAAGGAGATGTTAATGAGTGCTTGCAGCCCTCAATGTAGCCAAACTTCATCATGAACAGCATCATCTTCCTCCACACCATTGTTCTCCTCCTCAGAAGACTGGTCCCATTCTCCCAGTTCCTCTGCATCCAGCATATTTGCCTTGTTGACTGTTCCAATTGTGCAGTGCACAGTGTGCCAGGATGAGGTAGCACACTCTGTCCACGCCATATTGGAGGGTATCCTAGGACCAGTCCAAGCAGCAGAACCACATCTTCAGCAGCTCTAGTGTTTGCTTTCCAAGGTGTCGTTGAAACATGGACAGCATTGAAAATGCACTCAGCATCTGTCAGGGGACTGCACAATGCTTTTGTGAGCCATTGTCCTTATTTATTCATTCATAGGATGAGGGCGTCGCTGGCTAGGCTAGCATTTATTGCCCATCCTGAATTGCCCAGAGGGCAGTTAAGAGTCAACCACATTGCTGTGGAGTCACATGGAGGCCAGACCAGGTAAGGATGGCAGTTTCCTTCCCTAAAGGACATTAGTGAACCAGATGAGTTTGTCCAGGTGGATTTGTCCAACAATCGGCAATAGATTCACGGTCATCATTAGACTTTTATTTCCCAGATATTTATTGAATTCAAATTCCACCATCTGCCATGGCAGGATTCGAACCCGAACATCATTCGGGTCTCTGGATTAACAGTCCAGTGATAATACCACTAGGCCATTCCCTCCCCTTGTTCACTGCGGGTAGCCCTAGTCCACGGTAACAAGCTTTGTATTGCACCTGGACCCTCCAATGCAGAGGTGAGCAAAAGTGCTCCAGGATGCAGGCGTTGTGGCAGCTGCTAGTGTGGCTACGGTGAGCACACACATCCAGGATCACCTGAACATTAATCAAATGGATCCCTTCCCAGCGATGTTCACCACAGTGTTGTGATCTGACCCTCTCAGTACCACGTGTGTGCAGTTGATGGTACCCTGCAGCTAAGGTCACCAGCTTTGTTTCTGAATTCTGCTACCCGGGCTGCAGCACTGACCTATCTTGCAGACCCAAACTGAACCGATGTGATCTTGCACAGATGATGTCGATTACTGTCCTGAGGCATTGGTGAGGTGTGACTGAGAGATGTGCCGTCGCTCCCTGGACGGAGCCCATCACGTAGATGTTCAGAGTGGCAGTAACCTTCACAGCCTCCAGGAGAGGATGGCTTCTCGTTCCTGCTACCATCAGCTCCCACTCCAGAACCCAGCACTGTTCCCTCACATTGACCTGGGTTACAGAGCTAATGTTAACACTGTCTCTCTCCCATCCCCAGGAAGTGGAGCCAAGTCAGAAAACCTGGGGCCTCTTGCAGTCCCCGCACGTCCTGAGAGGATCTGTGGCTATGACTTCTTCCTGAACTGGGTACTTCTCATCCTCTGCAGCAGTCTGCTGCTGCTCCTGGGTATAATATTGACCCTGGATCCCTGCATCTGCTTCATTAAGGAGGGAGCGACAGTGACCAACATCCCCCAGTCACTGGGCACAGGACTCTCGGTGGAAATGGCCAGCGTTGGAAACAAAAAGAGCAAAAGTGGCTCTAAGATCAGAGACCAGTCATTGGTGGCATGTCCTGCAGATAATGTCTACACAAACTCCACCATACAGTGAGGTATGCTGCACCATGCTATCGAGCGCCATGTATCTATGATTTATTCGGCTCCAGCCTCAGTACTTGCACCAATTTGGTGAAGGTGCCATGCTGTCTGAGTGACCAACACATTATCTCAAAAAGGGAGAGCCTGCTGCATTCTAACCCCCTTTCCATCCCAGACCCGCATCAATCATTCAACTTGCCATTGCATTCAGGACAGAATCATTAAATTTTCAGGACAGATGATGAAGCAATGAAGCACAAGACTCACAGAAGTTGTACAGATAATGATTTCACTTTTGCCAAGTCTCTTTTTTCCCTTGATCTCCTTTTAAGATTTTGCTGCTTACATCAGCATTATTGAGGTACCAATTTTTCAAATCACAAACAAAAAGATATGGTGCAAAACACCAGCATCTGACCTTCACTCTGCCTGCAAAGCAAATGAATGGTGAAAAATTGTAAATTAAATGGAGCTAGGCCTTTTAAATGCATTTGGCCCTCCAACGCCCTGTTAACCACCAGACATAGATGCTGCAATTTTGCCCATCAAAGAGACACTGACCCTGTCTGTTGGCATTGCCCCACCCATTTTTCAGTTGCATCTTGCACCTACATAATGGCAAGTGATGGCAGGGAATGCTGGGTGTGGTCAGCACCAGGCTCTGCATGATCACCAGGTTACCACCCTCCCTGAGCTACTATGAGCCTTTTTACCTCACACTACCACAACAGCATATTTTCACCCATATGCCTCATGTGCAGACCCACCACAGTGGACTTCACCTCCAATTGTCCTCCCTGAGCCCTGACATTGCAGAAGGGGAGGTGATGGCCTGGTGGTGTTATCACTAGACTGTTAATCCAGGGACCCAGGCCATGTCCTGAGGACTCAGGCTTGAATCCCGCCATGGCAGATGGTGGAATTTGAAATCAATTTAAAAAAAACAAAAAAAAAATCTGGATTTAAGAGTCAAATAACAACCATTGTCAATTGTGAGGAAAAACCCATCTAGTTCACTAGTGCCCTTTAGGGAAGGAAACTGTCATCCTTACTTGGTATGGCCTACATGTGACTCCAGACCCACAGCAATAAGTCAATTAGGGATGGGTAATAAATGCTGGCCTAGCTAGTTACGACCTCATCCTGTGAATGAATAAAAATAATGATGCCCACCCTGATGCTGTATGCTTCCCCTGTGGAGGTCACTGTTGTAGTCACTACTACTAAAACCTCATAACCTACCATGCCGTCTGATACTGTTCCGGCTACCCACCATTATACCTCAAGTATCCTCCCACTACCATCCTTGTCCCCACCTCTACACATGCCTCTGCTTTCTTCACCCCCAGCCTTAACTCCCCGACCTCTTTTGGTAGTGACCTCCCAAAGTCCCTATAGCTCCTGAGTAATCAATGCACAGACTCCCAGAACTGTATTCATTCCCGACCTCCGATGAATTGGATGAGCAGCTCCTAGACTACTGTCCAGATTGTTAACCTGTATATTTACAGCGCCTGACTGACAAACTGTGATTCCGCTAATACTGGCACTGCAGGACTGACCATTGCCCACTCCCTGGATTGCAGTCGGACAGATCTTCTGGCAATGAGCGGCCCAGGCAGATGACTGAGCTTGGCCAAGCGACAGGTCTGTGTGCAGACTGTGCCCACGACAGATGGTGCCAGGATCACCGAACAGACAGTGACCACCAATCCCCCACACCAACCCCTCTGCCCCCCTCTGCCCCACCATCCCCGCCCCCCCCCACCCCACCCAACTTGACTGCACAGAAGCCTAGCCCCTACTCACTATCCAACAGGGCCAGTTAATTGAACAAACGTGCTGTACGTTTGCTGCACAGGCAGCTGGTACATGTTGTTGGTGCCACACAGCACAACATCTGCCCTACAAACAGATACCTATTGACAAGCAGGACGACTGTGTGTCTGCGCTAAATAACATGTCAGTATGGCATTACTAATAGCTTTTCACATGGCAAGGCAAAGCAAGGCATGGATGCTGAGAGCTGGCTTATAGGTACCAAGGGAGCAGTGCTGAATGCAAGCGAGCCACCCTAGATTGCAGCGTGGTCCAATCTGTGAGCTGGGCACCTGTCCATGCACACAAAGTATCCTTGCAGCAGCCTTTCAATGCTAGTTGCCATACACCCTGAATGCAGGTCTGTGTTTCCTAAGCAGTCTACAAGTGTTTCAGGGAGGTGCCATGATAGTCATGAGGGGTTAGAAAATGTCAAATGCCAATATCCTTGAACAAGGAATGTGTGGAGCTGGTGGCCATGCATCAAGCCCCAAGATACTGATTAGTGCTGAGAAATATTGAGGCTCCTCACAGCCAGCACAAAGATGAAGTCACCATGTAACCACACTGACTTCCATGTCAAGAATTCTTGATATCTAGCTTGTTCGACGAAATTGGTAAAATAGGAAACTCAATACTAATGAGGCAGGTCAAGCATTAATAAGATTTTTAACAAGTTGTAAATCACCTGTAAGAGGCAACTTGCCATTGTTTAACGAGAAATTCACCTCACCACTTCGCAAAAGCATAAAAACACTCCCATCATTCAGCTAGCCCTCGCTGGACTTCTTGTTTGATTCTGTTATAAACCTAGTCACATGCAATGCCTCACAGACCTCTATAATATTCCTCTTTAGGTTCTAGTTCTGTCCTTCAAAGCTTGGCTATGGGAAATATAACATGACCGCAGCAGGTTGCTGCATAATAGTGAAGGGTAGGACTATAGCCTAGTCTTTAAACATTGGAAATGTTCTTATTTGCAAAGACAGATGTTACAAACAAACACCTCTGAATCCAATCAAAACATTCAGTCTTATATATTCAAGTTTCACTGAACCGTTAGTTAATGCCCACATCTTGTGAAAAGAATAGAAGTGTCATAAACTTCTTGAATACAAGTAAGCATTCAACTAATATATAACTAACAATAGTGCATTTACAAATACTTCACTGCAGCTGTAGCTGATGTCCTGAAACACTTATGGTTCAGTATCTTTGTACCTTCTGTGAGGATAAATGAATCTTTGAATCAGAACAGGTCCTCAAACAAGTCGTCTTTTTCTTTCCAAACTAACAATTAATTCAAAGATTAAACAGGCCTGAAGACATGTTGTAGGGAATGCATTAAAACAACCTCAGGATGCGGCTTTTATGGCACTGTGGTACTGTCCCTACGTCTGAGACAGGAAACTTAAGTTCAAGACCCATCTGTTCTAAAGGTGTGTAGCAAGGTCTCTGAATAGGTTGATTGGAAAATACCTAAAACGTAAATGCAAACGTAGCTAGGATATAACAAGGAAATGGTTTTCAATAACTTTTCTATTATTTCTTACATTTTGTGGACGAGGAAACGCTGAAATGTTAACCAGGTTCTGGAAGGAGTGTTGTGGCACCCCATCCCTCCACTTTCCCTCTCTCTTTCCTGTTTAGCATTCACTTCTAGCCTCTTACCCTGACTCCTGCTTCTCTCAAATCATTCCCATTAGCTGGCAGATTTGAAGAATTTATATCAGACCGAGCAACTAAAGTTAACCAGGCCATACTTCCTTCATTATTTATGAGTGCCGTCATCAACAATCATTCGCTAACGAATGTAATTGTCCATCTAGAAAATAACAATGCATTTCCTACTCCATACAATAATCCTAAAATTGAGCCCCAAATATTTCTGACATCATAGTTTTCTCAGCAGATGATGCAAAGGAAATAAATTCTGCCATTTGCGAATATAGCTTTAAAGAATAGAAAGTGTATATGGTATGTGGAAAGAACTCAATAACATCAGATACGTAAGTAATGTGAAATCATCCTGATTGTAAGTAGTCATGTGGATGCTGGATCTACTGATTACACAGATGATAATATTCTACTGGGTGACTCTTGGTCTAATTTAACAGTTATCAATATTGTACCCATTTTGAAAATTAAAAAGAGCCAGAATTCAAATTCTGATAGACTTTCTAAACAGCTTTGAAGGGAAAATGTACTTCAATTCATCAGAACAATTGAAAACATCAGAATGTGCCACATATTAACAATTACAACCAAGTATACATACATATTTTTAAAAGACTAAAACAAACATGATGATAAAAATCAGACTGAAATATATTAATCTGGGTCAGTGGCCATATCCGCTGGAGACAGCATTAACTATTGATGTCATGTCACAATTTATTATTTCAAATGGTACAACAGGCATGAGGGAAAGAATAAGAAATGCACTTGGACATTAAAACATTGAACAATTAAAATTCAACTACATGCTAAAATAAACAAAGCCATTTGGGAATAAACTACATGTGATTGACGGAAAATCAACGTATAAATAAAAGTAATCCACATTGACAGAGTCATGAAAATAATGTTTTCTAACAAGATATACTTACCTTCTTTTACAGAAGACAATAGTATTCTGCAATTTAAGTCAAATATGCTTGTATATAATCATTTAAGACTTGCTGTCCAGCATAAACCAAACTGAAGGGTGCAGGGAATATAGCACAAAATTCCCTAGCATAAATTGCAATTTATATTTGAACAGTACTACTAGGAGGTTTTAGCATTGCAAACAGGAGATACATGATAGGATATACCTGTAGGCAAAATCTGAGAATCCAGCCTACATTAAAATTTTCTATGAAAGTATTTCTGTCACAGGAACTGTATTTACAATGAAGATACATTGACAGCTCCCATGGAAGTAAGTATCATACTGATGTGATTGAGGGCCTCAGACTGATGTACATGCCGTACGCCTCATGAGAAGGTAATAAATTCTACAATTTGTTTAATTGTGATATAATCAGTCAAATCTGTCTTTTTCCACTTTCATTAATCCTTTCACCTGAGCTGTTTTAATCTGCGACCTTCTCAAATGGGTGAGATACTGCAACACAGAAATGAAAGAGAAACCAAAAGCTGAGCAGAAAGGCAATACAATAGGAAATAGGGAAGGGTTGAGAGAGAGGGGAAGGGGAAAGGAAGTTTGAAGTGAAGAGAGGGCAAGAGGAGAGAGAGGATGAGAAAAAGGGTGAGGAAGAGGAACAAGATTGAAAACAACAGAAAATATGAGAAAAAAATGTATTCGGTGTTACAAATAATACTGTATCTAAACTAGGCATACATTTTTATCAGCCTAAAATTGGGAGGGGGAGGATGCCACTCTTTTCAGCTGCAATGCAGCCAATCTTTGGCAGCAGATCTTCAATTTTGTTACTGTTTTTTACTATTTTGCAACAATATGAGTAACTTTATTGTCTAAGAATGATACTCCCATGTACCCAGGGCGTTGCAAAGCTATTTCAATATAGCTGGCAAGAAGTGCATATTAATTAAAAGTGTAATGCCCTTCATATTATTATAAACAATAAAAAAGAGTTCCGGGACCTGCCCCTGATAAAAAAGTATAATCATATCAAATCAGTAGTCTTCTAGCTGCATAAGGTTTGGTCTGAAATATCAGCCTGCCCTGCACTCAGCCACATCTAAATTTGGCCATTTGAAGGCATTAGTGCAGTCCTTAGTAAACAATGCAGGAGATCAAGATATATTTTCCTGAACGTGGAGTTTGGAAGAGCAGGCAGCTCACCCTTCCTCTACCTTCACGCTCAACCACCGCTACTCTCCTTCCTTATAAACTCCCTTTCCCAGTCACTCTTTTTCCAAGCTCCTCCAAAAACTAGTGTCAGTACAACTCTCGAAGCTGGAGGTTCAATGGGAGCCCGTCAGGTTGAAAGCAGCAGCAAAATGAAGGGTAAATGAAAGAGAGACCACCACATTATTTCAAAGCATTAATAAATAATGAATTTCACCTTGAATTGATCTATAAATTCAACAGTTTGCATCCTGAATAAAAAGTGCATGTTTGCATGTGAACTGGCAATCAGGCAAATATTGTATTTAAGTGAAACTTGCATTTCTCTCTTCAAGAATTGATCTATTAAAAGATAGGGGTGAAAACAAAAC
>JAHRHZ010000087.1:6669646-6781770 GCA_024137785.1 Ginglymostoma cirratum | reverse complement strand
AGAGCTGGATGAACACAGCAGGCCAAGTAGCATCAGAGGAGCAGGAAAGCTGATGTTTCAGGCCTAGACCCTTCTTCAGAAGACCCTTCTTCAGAAATGGCCCCATTTCTGAAGAAGGGTCTAGGCCTGAAACGTCAGCTTTCCTGCTCCTCTGATGCTGCTTGGCCTGCTGTGTTCATCCAGCTCTACACCTTGTTATCTCAGATTCTACAGCATCTGCAGTTCCTACTATCTCTGTCACAATTTCAAGATTGTCAGCAAGAGAGCCAGGAGTGAGATGAGGAGAAACTTCTTTACTCAGAGAGTTGTTAGGATTTGTAATATGCTGCCTGGAAGAGTGTTGCCATAGGCAGTTTCAAAAGACAGCTGGATATATTTTTGAAAGTGAGGGCTACAGAGATAGGCTGGAGTGCGGAACTAGCTGGGTAGCTTTTTTAGGAGTCGGTGCAGACACAATGGGCTAGAACCCCTCCTTCTGTACTGTAAAATTCAATGATTTTATCCAAGGAGTTTATCCATAAGATTTAGCAATATCTATGAAATCAAAAAAAAGCTAAAGTTATTTTACAGCCACAAAGGCACTACTGAAACCATGAGCTTGCTCTGCAGCTGATTATAACAAGCTGTCTAGTCCCAGCTGCATCACTACAATGCATCCTTTCCTATCTGATCTCTAGCCAATTTGCATTTTACCAGCATGGATTACACTTCCACAAAGTCAGAATAAAGAAGGTGCTGACAGATTAGCTATAATTGCACATTTCCAATGCCGTCAGGAAATATATATCATGGCACCGAAACAATGATTTTATCTGATGTTCCAAATAAATTATAGGCCAATCACATGAATCTCTAATCTAATGTTCAGTTTATTAATTATTATTGTGATTACTCCGGAGTCTCCTTTTGCATTTTGACTACAGACTTGTGTTCTTTGTATTTGTAGAACCTGAACCTTGATAACTTTTGCAGAACAGATTTTTTTTCTAAAGATGGTGAATTAATCATAAAAGGCTAACTGAAACATGAATGCATACTAATTTCATGCTAAAAAGGTTAGCTAAAATTGAATTGATAGTTTCAGGTAATGGGTCAATACCTGGTACAGTGGCAAAAATGCCACTTCAACTGCTGCAAATGCATTTTTACACCTAATGTTAAATTAAACTGATTGATGCTGCGATGATTGAGAGACAATAATGTTTGCACTTTGCAAGGGGAAAGGTTCTGATGCACTCTTTTAAAATCTGGCCATAGGCCATTTTTTTTTCTTTTTCATCAAATGAAGTGAAGTTAGTGACAGAAAAGCAGTGCTTTGGAGCCTCAGTATATGTATCTTGAATTGATAGGTTACGTATTTGCATCAGTGGCTCTCAACATATTAAGTTAATGAAATCAATCATGCCACAAAAAGCAGAAGCCCAATCTGTCCAATTACCACTCCATCAGTCCACTTTCAATCATCAGCAAAGCAATGGAAGATGTCATCAATAATGATGTCAAGCAAGAGAAACTCACAAGTAGCCTGCTCATTGATGTTCATTTTGAGTTCTCCCAGGATCACTCAGTGCCAGACTTCATTATAACATTGTTCCAAATGAGGTCAAAAGAGTTAAATGCTACAGGTGAGGTGAGAGTGACTGTTCTTGACATCAAGGCAGCATTTAACTGACCGTAGAATCAGTAACATTAGGAAAATTGAAATCCATGGGAACCAGGAGGAAAACTCTGCACTAGCTAGAATCATAGATAGTACAAAGAAAGATAGCTGGGGTTGTCAGATCCAATTCAGTCAGCAATAGATATTGGTGTAGGAGTTCTTCAGAGTAGTATCCTAGGATCAAACACCTTCAGCTGCTTTGTCAAAGATCCACATTCCAAACTAAGGTCATAAAGTATGGATGTTCTCTGGTGGTTGTGTACTGTCCAGTTCCATTCAAAGTTTTTCAGATAATGAACAGTCATATAGTCATACAGCACGGAAACAGACCCTTTGGTCCAACCAGGATGCAACAGGATCTAGACAATATTCACACTTAGCTGATAAATGTCAAGGGTCAAAAGAGAACCTAACCATCAATGGCATACACTACAATTGCTGAATCCCCTATTATCAAAGACCTATGTATTATTGAGTAGAACTATAACTGGAGTTTATAGGTGTGTGACTGGAAAAGCATAGCAGGTCAGACAGCATCAGAGAAGCAGGAAAGTCAACATTTTGGGCTGAATCCCTTCGTCAGGACTAGGGAGGGGGAGGGGAGCCCAGAAATAAATAGAGGAAAAGGGGTGGGTCTGGGAGAAGGGTAGGAGAGATGGTGATAGGTGGATGCAGGTAGGAGGTTATTGTGATTGGTCTGTGGGAAGGGTGAACGGATATGTATATAGAAAGGTGGACAGGTTAGGTTAGGTCAGAAGGGGGAGGGCTGGACATGGGATAAGACTGGGGTTGGAGGGATTTTGAAGCTGGTGAAGTCAATGTTTAGGCCATTGGGCTGTAAGCTTCCAAGGTGAAATATCTAGGTGTTAACAAGGTATTGTTCCTCCACCTTACATTTGGCCTCACTCTGACAGTGGAGGAGGCCAAGGATGGACATGTCATCAGGAGAGTGGGAGGGGGAATTAAAATGGATGGCAACCGGAAGGTAAAGTTGTTTGATGCTCTGCAAACCAGTCTCTGAATCTGCATTTGGTCTCTCTGATTTAGAGGAGACCAAATTAGGAGTAATGGATGCAATTGATAAGGTTGGATGAAGTGCAGGTGAATCTCAGTGGATCTGGAAGCATTGTTTTGGGCCTTCGATGGAGGTGAGAGGGGAGGGGTAGGGGCAGGTGTTGCACCTCTTGTGGAGAATGTCCTGGAGATATTCTGCTACTTTTGGGACAGTAATTTCCACTCTTCTATAATTAAGGATACCCTCAACCACATCTCCTCCATTTCCTGCACTTCTGCCCTCAAACCCCCTCACCCTAACAGCAATAATGCATCAACCAACTTGACTTTCCAGTTGCCATTCATTTTAATTCCTCCTCCCACTCCTTGGCCTCCTCCTCTGTCAGAGTAAACTGGAGAAACAGCACTTGATTTTTTGCCTTGGAAGCTTACAGCCCAAAGGCCTTAAAATTGACTTCACCATCTTCAAAATCCCTCCACCTCCAGCCTTATCCCATGTCCAGGCCTCCCCCTCCTGACGTGACCTAACCTGTCCATCTTCCTACTCACGTATCTGCTCTACCCTTCCCACATACCAATCATAATAACCCCTGACCTGCATCCACCTTTCACCATCTCTCCTACTCTTCCCCATGCCCACCCCATCCCTCTGTTTATTTCTGGGCTCCCCTTCCCCTCCCCAGTCCTGACAAAGGGTTTCCTTTGACCTCTCCGGCTCCTCTGATGCTGTCTGACTTGCTGCGCTTTTCCAGCCTCACACCCATGGACTCTGGCTTCCAGCATCTGCAGTGCTTGTTGTCTCCAAGAACTATAACTGGAGCAGTCATATAAATACTGTAAACAAGACCAGGACAGGGACATGGAAGCCCAAACAGCCAGGAATAGGACCCTGACTGAGCAACCAGCAAGGCCTAGACTGATTTCGACTGCCATGATTGACCATAGCTCAAACCTTGGATGGAGACAGCACAGATCTCCAAACCTGCACTGGACCAGCTGCCTGACTGACCAAGACCAAATCCCCAAACTAGAAGCTGCTCAACTGCTGAACCGACTGTGGCGGTTATATCTAACTGATGGGAATCTGCTTTCCTCCCCTTCAAAGAGAATGTCTCCATTTTGCTTTATACACATCACCATAATCTTCAAACACATGCAATGTGTTTGCTGGCACAGGCACCACCTCTGACACAGTCATAGCACCTGGCCAGGTGCCTTCATGTTACCATCTCAGTCCCCCTTCACTGTTGCCTACAGCCACATGCCCCAGGCTATCCTGCTGTTATCAATTGCCATTGGGGAGACAATGGTTGCTGCCTGGCCTTGTCCACTGAATGGCCACCAGTGCATAGCTGTGGTAATGGTCTGTGGAGACATTGTGCCTCAGTCAACACAGAGGCCCCTGATGTAGTTGTAGTGGTTCCAGTGTAAGTGAAGGTAAGGAGTCTGGCCATGCAAACTGCATACTTATAGAATTCCTACAGTGTGGGAGCAGGCCATTCAGCCCATCAAGTTCACACTAACCCCCCCTGCTGAAGTGCATCCCACACAGACCACACCCCTAAACTGTACCTGCAACCCTGCATTACCCATAGTTAACCAACCTAACCTGCACTTCCCTGAACACTATGGGCAATTTAGCACAGCCAAGCCACCCAACCTGCACATCTTTAGACTGTGGGAGGAAACCAGAGCACCCGGAGGAAACCCACGCAGACACAGGGAGAATGTACAAACTCCACAAGGACAGGCCCAAGGCTGGAATTGAACCTGGGTCCCTAGGGCTGTGAGGCAACAGTGCTAACCACTATGCTGCTGCCTGGATTGGAGGCAGAGGACTCACCTTGAAAGGCAGTTTTGAGGAAGCTCACTGGACCTGAAACATTAACTCTGATTTATCTCCACAGATGCTGCTGAGCTTTTCCAGCAATTTCTGTTTTTGTTTCTAATTTCCAGCATCCACAGTTCTTTCGGTTTTTGTTTTGACAGCCACAAGCTTGGGGTGCGCGGTCGAGATTCCGAAGTGCTGAGTATCTCACATGGGCAGAAATTTATTGGAACGGGAAGTTAATTCCAATGTGTAGAATAATGAATGAGATGCAAATGCATGGAAATAGACTTCTTGCCATCTGATGATGAGAAATTAGTTTTACCATTGAGGAAAGGAGGACTTAATTCTGACAGTTTAACTCAACAGCATGAATCTGATTTTTTAAATCTTGCCTGATTAACTCATCACACTCTTCATTATTCTCAATGCCAGGGAGAGGGGAACATTCCGCTCTAAGGAAGCAACCTTCTCATCTACCTCTGCCTTCCAAATCAACCTGCACATATAAATGCATTAAAATGAAAGCATTGTGACTGTTGCCTAGGTAGCCAGCACTGACTATATACTATTGTGTTGGTGGTCATTGTTGCAATCAAAACCTTTTCATAGCATTGGGCCTAAAGAAATCTGAATTTTCCCAGCAGATTTGCACTGTATTTGTGTTTGAAATGAAGTCACATTGTGCACAAGAAAATACAATGCCAGCAGGCAATCAGATGAGGAAATCAGCACATTGTACACTCAAGGTGGATACTTGACTCACCACAAATTCCTCAGCTGCAGACAAATGTCTGCTGTGTTTTGTGTAAGTCTTGAGTGATCATTATGAGAGAGGCTTTGGGTACAAATGTTGAAAGAATTACACCCACGTGAAAACCTGTTCAAACAGGCAACAAGCACTGATTTGGAGCAATTAAGTATACTATCGACAGCTTCAAGCCAAATGTGCGTTCGTAAAAATGAGTAATTGATTGTGCACAGCTAAAACAAAAATAATGCAAATAATTACAGAAGACAACTGAAATTTTTCGCATCATAGTAACCTGCCCTCCAAGGAATTTGATTTAAAAAGGTACTTTTTCATACTGATTCTATAATCCACTTTTGTTTTACCCTGGCCAACATTTATCAAGCAAAAAATCTTCACAAAAACAGATAACCCAGACACTAATACATTCTCGTCTGTGGGAGCATGCTGTACAACAAACTGATTGCCATGAAGTACAAAGGGACTACCTTTCAAAAATATTTCATTGGCTTTCTAACACTTTGAGATGTCTAGTGATCTTACTTTTCTCTTTCTAATTAAATATAAAATCATACATTTGGTCAATGAATGTATCATGTCATCAAATACCAGACATGACTGTTATCTTTCCATTAGCTCTATATTCTTGACTCGGTCAAAACAATTCGTACAAACAAATGCAATTAAGAATTGTAGACCAGCACATAAAATTTGTTTATTGAAGGCAACTAAATTGTTACATACAGTCTGTGCATCATTTCTGATTACCAAGGATTCCTTCGGTAACTTATTGTAACTCCTCCATGTCCGCTCTATGACTGCCAATTAAATATTCAAGGCGTACACAGCAATTCAGTGAGCTCTTGGTGTTTTGGGATGCCTGCCCCATGATGAAGGGATGGTAGCTGGGCTCTTACTAAGCCATCTTAGGTGTTCTCAATTAAGCAGGTCTGCAATTAGGCTACACCAACAACACTTTAAGAAGTTTGAAACAATCCAGGACAAAGCAGCCCACCTAATTAGCACCACATCTGCAAACCTTCATTTCCTCAACCATTAGGATTCTGTAGCAGCAGTGCATATCATCTACAAGATGCACTGCAGACATTCACCAATGCTACTCAGCAGCACCTTCCAACCCATGACCACTACCGTTTGGAAGGACAAGGGCAACAAATACATGGAAACACTACCCTCTGTACATTCCCCTCCAAGCCACTCATCATCCTGATTTGGAAATATATCATGTTCCTTCAATGTTGCTGTGTCACTTTTTTCTTCACAGCAGTGTGGATGTACCTACACCAAATGGACTACAGGAATTCAAGAAGGCAGATCACTACCACATTTTCAAGGGAAACTAGGAATGGGCAATAAATGCGGGATCAACAAATTCCACAATCTTTGAATGAATCAAAAAACTTCTGCTAAATCAATTGAACTCAACCAAATCATTATTGAGGGACTATAAGTTGTTTCCTTAGGGATCATGGGCTACAAGGACGAAGATAGGTCAACCATTAGCCAGTGTAACAGATACTTTCCAATTAACTTTTTCAGCACTGTTATCACACACTCTGAAACAGGTGGGAACTTGAACCTAAGCCTCCTGGCTCAGAGGTAAGTAAACTACCATTGAACGACAGCAGCCCTCCAGCCAGAAGAATACCATCCACACTAATCCAGGTGTTCTCTACATAAAGCATATCCTTTGGGCAAAATGCTGATGGATTACAAGCAATATTGGAACTGTACTGTGCCATAAGTTAGTGTTTCCTGCAAAATAAAAATGCAGAAAAAAGCTGGGGAGAAAACAGTGTGATGTTCCTCAGTACAAATCAGATTACACAAAGCTAAGTACTATCTTTACACTGTTAGAACATTTTAATTCTTGCAATGAAACAACTGAGCTTCATTTGACATGATGAACCCATGAGTGAGTTAGGAATTTCCTCCAGATTGCACTATAATGTATCACGAGCGAGGTAGCATTCTTTTGTAATTATTTCCAGCTCAAACATCTATTAACTATAATTCATTCTCCATAACAACTAAGTTACTCGATTTGAGGCGTAACAGCTGTCTGTGGCTGTCTTCTGCCATAATTCTACAGAAATAAAATAGTACTTTTGAGTAGCTTAGCATGGTTAAATAAGTATCATCTTAACATACGTCTCGCCCTTTGACCAGGCTTTGGACCAATGCAGTATGCAGTATTAGGTGCATTGTGCCTATCCAGTCTTGATTTTAATGAGCCAGCCACGCCCTTCATGCAGGTGCATTCAGTGATAAGACCTTGAAAAAGTGGCTAGAAACATTATGTGTAGACAGGTAATTTCAGGCTCAAAGATCCATTTGGAAATCTGGAAAACAAGATAGGAACTATATTCTCAGGATTCCCTGGCCTTGTTACCTGTCAGATATTCTGACCAGATGGAGAGGTTCCAAATGGAAGATTCAACATTAAGCTGGAGCTGAATTTTGCACAATGGAAGATTCAACACCTTCCATTGTGCCAAATTCAGCTCCAGGTTAATTTTCTTTCTGCAAAATAATCTAGGGGAGGGCCAGATTTTCATATTATTGAGCCCATATCTTATATATGTGGTCAGCTAGATGGCTAGCAAGTGGATGTTTACATTTACATTTTGGAACCTTTTAGCCTTTGATGAGTAGAGGGATTTATGGTTCCATGTCCAAAAATAAATTGTTGGACAGATACAAAGCTAATTTAAATGGAAAATGGAATGTTCACCTCAATCTCAAGGATGCTGCAGTACAAACAGGGTAGAGGTTTCGCTGCAGTTGCAAGTTCTGTTTACAGTGCCTCTGGAGTATTATGTTTGGTTCAGGAAGGATATTTTAGCCTTGGAAACAGCATAATGCAGGTTCACCAAAATGATACCTGGGCTTATAAAGT
Source organism: Ginglymostoma cirratum (assembly GCA_024137785.1). Lineage (NCBI taxonomy): Eukaryota > Metazoa > Chordata > Chondrichthyes > Orectolobiformes > Ginglymostomatidae > Ginglymostoma > Ginglymostoma cirratum. Next base: position 6,773,597 of record JAHRHZ010000087.1, on the reverse strand, counting down.
TAAGTTAAATTTAACTTCCAAAAGTTAAATAAGCTTTTGTATTCCTTTGAGTACAGAAGATATAAAGCTATTTTCTGAAGAAGGGTCCTGACCTGAAACGTCAACTTTCCTGCTCCTCTGAAGCTGCCTGACCTGCTGTGGTCCTGCAGCTCCACACTGTGTTATCTCTAATTTAATTTAAGCATTCTTTTTCTTGATTCTTTGATGAGAGGTGGGCATCGCTGACAAAACCACATTTGTTGCCCATTCTTAACTACCCTGAATGGCTTGCTAGGCAATTGCAGTTGGTGGTTAAGAACCAACCACATTATTGTGGGTCTGGATTCACTGTAAGGCCACGGGAGGTAAGAATAGCAGATTTCCTTCACTACAGGATATTAGTGATGGGTTTCACAAAAGTTATTGACAGCTGGCACGGTCACTATTTTTGAAACCATCTTTTTAATCCAGATGAATTAAACCAGAATTCAAATTCCACCAATGGCAGGATTTGAACCCGCACTATTCAGAAAAGTAGCCTGGGTATCTGTCTCGTGACATTATTACCACACCGCTATTTCCCCTAAGATGGTTAAACATGTTTAAGAAGAAGTTCAACAGTGTTCTTGTGGAAAAATTGGTTGAGTAGTGTCTTAATCATGGATTAAGTCCCTTGGATTCAAGATGGTGGCAGAGTAGAACATCCTGCTGGAGCTCCAAGCTCTATCTGTCCTTTTTCTTTCTTTTCCCTTTTTTTACCTTTTTTTTCTTCTTCTCTCCACTTAGCACTGGAAGTGAATACTTGAGCAGTGGCAAGTGCCAGCAGCAAGTCCCCTGCAGCAGCGAGCCCTGGAACCACATGTGGGTTGCAAGCCCCAGATCACCATGACTAGTAAGACCTGGTAAAGAGCGTGGGCTATGAGCCTTGGAACGGTGTGAGCAGTGACAATTGGTACAATGCATGGGCTGCAAGCCCCAGAACAGCACGGGGAAGCAGCCCCGGAGCAACATGACGGCAGCGAGTCCCAGGCAGAAATTGGCACAGGGGAGGAGACAGTCCTGGCAATTACCACGGAGAAGCTGATTGCCGGTATGGAGTGGTCTGGGGCTTGGAGCGAAATGGGGATGGCTACTGGACTGGGGTCTGGCGCGGATGCTCAGGCAACATGTGGAGGCCGTGAGCCACTACACTGTAATGTCTATTTGAAATTTCCTAACTCACTGCAATGTCAACCCTTTAATGATGTTCTATTTTTAACTTATTTTCCAACTCTAAGTATTGCAACTACTTTTAACCCTCTGCCGTATTCAACAATTGATCCTAGGTACTTTTACCTGAGATGTCACCATAAGAAGGCGGACATTGTGGAAGTTTTTCACCGTGCTCCTACAATGGAGTACACATGACAATAAAAGAATATTCTATTCGATATTCTATTCTACATCCTTATAAAAGTCTTTAAAACTGTAAAATATTTTGATAGTCAATGCAGAAAGTTTCCTCTTGAGGAGAAGCACGGGGCTGGAAGCCATCAATGTAAGATAGACATCAAGACATCATTGAGGAATTCAGAAGAAGTGTGTTTACACAAAGGCTGTAAAAATGTGGAACTTGCTATCATAGAGAGTGGCTGAAGGCATTGGTGCAGTTAAAGGGAAGCTTTACAAACATTTCAGGGATGAGGGATTAAATGTTTATAATGATATCTTTAGAAGAGGAAAGATGGGAGAAGCTTAAATGAAGCATAAACTTTGGCTTGGGCTGAATGGCCAGATTCTTGGCTATATACCCAGTACAATAATAGGATATGAAAGAATAGATGGAGCTAAATTATTTCCTTTGGTTAATGTTTTCATAATTGGGGTCTAAACCTTAAAAGTTACAGCGAAGTGATTCAGGAAGTATTTGTCATACATAAGTTTGTGAAAGTCTGGAACTTTCCCACACAGGTCAGAGCCAGGTTAATTGAAAATGATTGTTAGGTTTTTGTTTGATAAAGGTAATGCAAAATAGAAATCAAGATGAACAAATGGACTTATAATACAGATCAGTCACAATCTAATTAAATGGCAGAACAGGCATAAGCAGCTTAATGAAGTATTCCTGCTTTATATTCTGCTTTGTTATGACCTAGCATCAAGCTTTAAAAATGATTCTTAGATTGTGTTAGGTTTTTGGTATAGGATACTGGTCCTTGAGAATGACTTAAATATAATCCAATATTATGTCAAAGAATTGTTATTAAAAGAGGGCCATGCAAGCCTAAAAACTATTTGCACAGTCAAATGGATATGGAAAGAAAAAAGCTACACATTAGTTATTTGGAAGCGTTTGCCCATAACTGTGATCAATGGCAAAAAGACTCATTTTCCATAATGTTAATAAAATGAATCTATAATATTAAAATCCAATATGTTAACACAAAATTAATATTCAAAGTCAAATTTTCAATTTGGAGCGGTATGCTTTTAAAATTAAGTTGAATAATAGGTATTATTGTTCCCACATCTTTTCCTGATTGTAAAGAATGATATATAGATTCAAGTTATTATGGTGTTGTAAATTACCTAAATCTTATGGTAAACAAATAATATTTGATGGTATTCCTCCCTGAATCATGGAATTTAACCAAATGCAACCTGAAGTTGGATGGTAATGGGATCAGCCCTCTGCTGGATTGGACGGTACAATGAATCTATTACACATAATCGATGGCGGTTCTTTATGAAAGTACAATCCTTGCATGATTTCTACTCGAGGAATCATGGTGTTGGCAATTCTACAACTACTGGTTCATTGAAGTCATGTAATTCTTTTAAAAATGAATAATAATCTGAGCTTTCAAATACACATTACTTGAGTCATAATGCAAATAATCAATTCTAGATAATTTTAATCAACTTGTTCAGAGATGTTATGACACACCTCTAGAGCAGGTAGGACTTGAACACTAACTTGCTGGCTAAGAGTAGAGCACTACCACTATGCCACAAGAACCCTTTCTTGACTCCCGAATCCCATTTTATTTTTCTTATTTTAGATTCCAGAAGTCCTTACCACAACTCAATGGTTCATTGCATCACCAAATCACCTGTGGCATTTTTACATCTACAAACCACCACCAGTAAATCACCCATGTTTTCCAATTAATTAATTTATGTGCAAAGCCCATTAATGGCATTGCAGTCCATCAAAGGTGAAGGCTAAAGGTGGACCCGAATTCTACCTTATTTTTCTGGGGTTGTTTCACAGTATTGTGATTTGACGATATTTGCCTAATCAACCTCTGTTCAGAGATATTATTACACATCTCCAGAGCAGGTAGACTTGAACCTGGATCACATAGCTCAGAGGTAAGGACACTACACTGCAGCACAAGAGCTCCAGGTCCAGAAAGCTGTTCAGCTATTCACAGCTACCAGGCAGCTGTGAGAGATTCATCTTTCAACTGGCCAAACTAAACAAGTTTGTGCACTTCCTCAATGACTCTTCTGTGTATTTGAGTGTGTGTCCTCTCACATGCTCAACCATGCTGTCATGAATTACAGCACAGATTCAGACAGACATACACCTTTTTCAGCAACAAACACCTTACTTTTAAGAGGTGAAGATTGCCTTTAACTACCTCTAGCCACCCACAATATTGAGTGTTCGTAGAAGTTGTTTCTTCAATGGTTGCAGCATGCAAGATGGATGACTTTCCATCTTTAAATACAGGCAATTTTGAAGGATAATCTCAACCATGACTTCAGAATATACCACCTTGGCCTGGACTGTAGCGTTTGGGCTGATCTGCTGAAGCAGCAAAGGTGAAAACAGAAATGTTGTCACTCCAACACAGGACAACAGATTCATGCATCGATGGCAGTCCTCCAGGGTGGTGGTTCAGCAATTCTGGTGATTATTGGAGAGCAGAATGATAGACTATTACAATTACCTACAATTGGTAAGCCATGCCATTTAAAGTTTGAACCCAATCACCTTGACAAGATAGTAAACTCTTCCCTGCACTGCGTTCTTGTTACTGGGGTTACTCTCCTTGGATTGACCTCTCTTGCAACTTTTTCCCATCTATTCTGAGCATACATTCCAAGATGTATGCCCCCTAGCTGATACATAAATTGTCTCTTATTCTCAACACATGTACCGAGGCCTCTAGTGCTTTATTATAAAATCTTGGTGGATATTCTTTCACATGTTCAACAATCTTGCCATATATTACAGCCCGGATTCAGTTCACAAAAGACATACACCACTTTTTACAGTGGCAAATAGCTTATTTTTAACAGATGAAGAGTGCCCTTAAGTACCACTAGCCAACCACAATATTAAGCCAGTGAACAGCACTGGATAATACTGGTTACAGACTGCAATCATGTAGAATCTAATTGAACATAATGCTTGGAACACAGTGAATGAGCCTTGGTTAGTCATATATCCTGCACCACCCCCATTTTCAGGAGTAGCTAATTTAATTTCCATTACTGTACATTTGAATCAAAATTAATGAAAACATCAATATTTCAATGATAGTAGATTTTAAGTTAATTCTTAATTCACTTTTCCTAACAGTAATCATCTACAATCATCATAAATTGGAATAATATCCTCAAATTTGCTATTGGACTAAGTCTGGCTTCATTGTGTATTTGTATAAAGCAAAATCTCACAACCAGCAACGGGATCAGTGATTGATTTTCAGTGGCATTCAGCGATGAATTAGACCACATTTTGGACAATCCTGTGTTCATTATTAAGGTATTCAATTGTTACAGGGAAAGAATTAAAATCAGACACATGGGGGCAGAATCTTCCCAGCCTCAGAATGACGTGGTTTGGCAAGAAAGCTTGGAAAATCATATGAGATGGCCAAGCAGAAGAATCCAGATGTCAAGAGCAAACAGTCCCAATTTTCTAACCATGCATTGACTGAGTTTGTCAAGAAGCCTATTTTTAACTAATCTTATCCTATTAATATGCAGTTTCTCATTCTCCCACCTACTGGACAGAAGCTAAATGACGACAGTTCCTGGCATGAAAGTCAGAATGGATATCTGATGATTCCAACCCACCACCTGCTCCTCTGGACCTCAATCGCGGGCATCAGGCACAAGTGTCTCAGGGAACTGTCCACGGACTTGAAACACACATACCCCTCGTCTAGGAGCCTGGGCCCCCAACACTTAGGAGTCTCACTAAACCCTCATAGTATATCTCTGATCCACTTACGGTACCATTTCACATTTCTTTGCTGTATTTTAGAGCGCATCAATAGCTATCACTGGAATGCTGTGGCCAGAACACTTTCCCTGCAGGGAAAGGTCCCCAAATCATAGATGCGGTCAGGGCACATCTGAGACCTACTCATCTGGAGTCTTAGCACTCACTCACCTAGTGCCTACTTTGAAGTTCACATCATTCCTGCTTTGGACTTGTGCTGCATGACAGATTTCACAATCTATCATTATCACAATGGAATGGTTGTCAGTTCACAGTTTGATTAACAATTCCCATTCGGTCAAGATTTATAAGGTTTTTGTATTGGGGCTCTGAATACAAATGTATGTTGTAATAAGGGATTAAATGATTGTGTACAGCTACATATATATTCAGAGTAATTTTGTGAAGGCTGCATAGGAAAATTAACCCGTTTGCAATTTTTTTTTGTGAGACAGTAATCTTCTAAAATTTTAACTATTGTTCTCTTATTAAGTAGGAACGTTTTAACAGGAAGATAGATGGTTGCATAAACTGGCATAGCTGGCAATTAAACGTGCACTGTTCAAACTGTCAGGGCTGGCACTAACTAAATAGAAAATAATCTATTTCTTGCTTATCATTCTGCTGCACGAAACTATTTAGAGAGCAGAGTTATGATTACATATTGATTTAATTAAGAATCTGACACAACAAGAGAGAACACACTAAACTGGATGCAAGAAATCATGATTGTTGCTATAAATGTTTTATGATTTAGAATGTTTGTAAATAACATAATTATAACAGAATGCTATTATGAGTCATATAGTTGTACAGTGCACCTTGTTCTATCTGCACCTCATGGATTCCTACAGTGCAGATCGAGGTCATTCAGCCCATCCAGTCTGCACCAACCCTTGAAACAGTATCCCAAGCAGACCCACCCTGCATTTACCGTGGTCAACCTAAATAGCTTGTACATCCCTAGACACTACGGGGCAATTTAGCATGGCCAATCCACTTAATCTGCACATTTTTGGACTTTGGGAGGAATGCGGAGTACCAGCAGAAATAGGAAGAACATGCAAACTCCACATAGACAGTAGCCCAAAACTAGAATCAAACCCCAGTCCCTGGTTCTGTGAGGTAGCAGTGCTAACCGCTGTGCCACCCCATATGTGGAGTATGACTGAATAGTGACAGATAACTTGAAAAATATACAGAATTCTTGCTATTTATCTATAATTTGGGAAAGTTCTGACTGCATGGAAAACTTTTTTTCATATTGTTCAGACGACCAAAGAGATTTTACCATATTACTTAGCAGCAAAATGCAATGAGTGAATACACAAGTGTGTTGCAGTGATCAAGTGCCATACTTACTGCCAACAATATTTGAGAAGAGCTGTGAATAACCTCGATATATTGGTAATCAATAATGCAACCCATCACAGAGATATAGGAATGGCCATCCAAACTTTTCTCATAGGCAGCTGGCATCTCTCTTCTAACACAGCCTGGACCGTGTTCACTCCACCAGGAATGGTGCACAGAAATATTGAATGTCAGTAGGTCACTCTCCTGTATAAAAACAAACATACGCTTGTATATTAAACACATGATATGTTGAATTATTGTAATAAAAATGATGAACAACACTGGTTACAATCAGTATGAGTTATATTGATAATCCAATCTGCCCTTACTCCACACATGCCCCTTTACCAGAACAGCAGCAAATATGTGACCTATTTATTTGTAGCCTTCAACTTCCTAAGCACATACTGAATGTCAGTAGGTTCAATCCATAAGGCGAGACAAATTTGGTGAAAAAGTTGTGCCTCTAAAACATGGCCAGTAGTCTCTGTGTAAACTAAAGTCCACAATTGTGAAGTTAATGTCATAACTGTTACCAACCGATTATTGTGGTTGTATGTCACAAATGTTGCTTTATTTATGCTTAATGATTGAGATTTATTTACTAATTTTACACAAGTCTTTTTTATTAATATGTCCCTGGTCACAGGCGTAGAATTTAATTCTGAGTCTATGAAATGGCTATGAACTATATTATTTGAATCACAACATATCTGAAGGGATTAATAACACATACATAAACTGATTCCTCAGAATGTTAATCAGCTGCTGGCATTATTAATTCATTTAAAGAACCTCAGTGCCATTTCAAGATCATTTGGTTATCAAGTTTGAATACATTTGATGCTATTTTAATTGACTGCACGGACTATATAGATGGTTATAATGTAAATGTTTAAGTTTACATAATAAACCTTACAAAAATGTCTGAAAATAAATAGTGATAACTAGTGAAGCCCACAACAAAATCCAAACAGAGACTAAAACAGACCTGTCAATCAAAAGATGGCATCCTTAACTGTGTTACTGCTGTCAGCTGTGTCGCGCAAAAGTCCTACAGCTTTTTATAACAAGCACACTCAATGCCTCAGCAATGATACTGCAGTCAAATCATGCTGAGCTCGTGATTTGCTTCCTAAATTTAACAGAGGGATTCACTTTTTGAATATTCAGAGTGAACTATTAATAGTGATTTTTAGTTACATGCTTTTCATTGTAATTCAATATTGTCCGAAACATAAAGCATTTTAAACTATTATTTTCTTTAACTTGTTAAAATTTAGCAGATAATCCTACTTATATTTGTGCTGTGAGTATAATAAAACATGTAACCTGATATAAAGTGTCCAAATAGTGATAAGTAAATAAATGAATGAGTGGACATGTTGGTGAAAGTAAACATGGTTTAGAGTTTCTATTTATATTAGTTTAAACAGAAATATTTACTTAAATGGAGTTAATGGTATCAGGTAAGAAATAATGGCAGAAATCATTAATGCAAAGAATAATATTGCTTTTCTAGGTTCATCCTCTTCTTCCAAAGCAACTGACTTTATTTTGGAACTAACGGAGTGATGTTCACGATCCAGTGCTTTACCCAACTGACCAGCTTTCCTGTATGATTCCTGACAGGGTGGCTATCCAGCTGTGGAGTATGCCAAAGCTGACCCCTTCATGATCGACAAAAATGCAGCCTGTCATACTTGTCACTGTATGACAAGCACAAGTGAAAACACAAATACTGTGGCCAATTGCCATGCCCCATTTCAGATCATCTGTTACAGCAGAACCCTGGGATCAAACTTGGAACAAATCTAGTTATTATATCACGGAAATATACGCCAGCAATTCCTATGCAATTTCTTCAGATCATATGCCATACTATGTTGAAACTCCAGAGAAATGGGGCCAGATCTTGCTGAAAGAATAACAGCATGTTAAAAATGCACACTGTTATTAACATGTAAACCAGCCAGCAAATTCAAAGCAATAAACTTGTCACTTAATGTCTCTCCATTGTTCGCCTTACACACCACATCTTGCTCTTATCTTCCAGTTATTTCTAAGAACTTGCTGGGTTTTCATATTAATTAGCCATTAAATTCGCTACTGAAATGAAGTATGAAATGGAGTGTAGCTACTGTTTTTTTTAAATGATGTGAGAGTAGTTAATGCATTGCCAAGCAACATCCTTAGCCGAGAACCGGTAGAATTTGAACTACTCAAATTCATTTGTGCTTGTAGTTAATTATTGTGAGACGTTTTAGAAATGTTAAGTCAAATTTTTTCACTTCATTTTCATTTCTGTTTATTATAATTCAATCTTTCTTTGCCTCTATTTCAGCACCTATTTTGACTCTAATTCACTCTATATTTCCTTTTCCATTCTTTCTAGCTTTCTTTCTCAATCCTGAAATCTTATCAGTTATGAAGAAACCCTGTTGCTCATATAGTTTGTTTACCCCTATGCTCTACTGCCTCATTACACCATTAACTGCTCACACTTCTACTCAATTAGAATGCAACAAAGTTTTATGGGTGGAAAAAAATCAGTGAAGCTACCTGTCAGTACTCTGAACCCACATAAATATCTCAACATTGGTATTTTAGTGAAATAAGAGAACACACACTTGCATATGGGCAGAAAAAGTGGCATAGCCTAACAATTTATTAAACATGACTATATTGATTAATTAGCGCAGGAAATTCTGTATATGACATTTGCAATTGTGAATTTTAGTCATGTGTTCCTTTTCTATTTGCATTGATTATATCTGAGAATAATTTTAAATTCTATTTCAGTAATTTCACTTTATTTGCTGCACTGCAATTCTGACAGTGTTTCAGAACTGCATTTAAATGAATCAGCTACAACTTAAATAATTATTTTTCTCAACTGTTAGTCACAGGTCAAACAAATTATTCTTCCCCAGATTACAAATTATAAGGGAGATGTGGAGGCTTCTCACTAAGAAAAAATAGAACAATAGCGCTCTGAAATGGTGGGGAGTATTTTATGATACCATTCCTTCCAACAGTGTGGCTGTTGCATATTCCCTGGCCTACCACAGGAACCCACATCCAATTAGGCAGGAGACAAATGTAATACACAAGTACACCATGTTAGAATAGTTAGAAGTGGATTGTCTGAGCTCTTCTGACCTCCATGAAATCACCCTTTGGCACTATCATTAAATCATTCCACTTTCCCTGTCGCCACCACCAAGAAACTACTGTCTTCAGGGCTGAAGGCTGGTGTACTTTTCAATATTACAATGGCAGGGAGATGGCAAACTGCCCTGAGCAAGTTGTCTGTAGCCAACTGCTAATGAGTACTAGCCTTCAAGACTATGAGATAATAAATAAAGCAAAGAACTGCGGATGCTGGAGATCGTAAGTAAACAAAAACAGAAATTTCTGGAGAAATTCAGCAGGCCTGGCAGCATCTGTGGAGAGAAAACAGAGCCAATGCTTCATGTCCAGCGAACCTTCTTCAGATGTTCTGAAGACTATAAGATGGAAAGCCAACAGGCCATCAGTGGGAAATATCTAATCCTACTTCCTTCCTGCTACAATATGACCACAACCTCTATTTAATCTTGTTGATCAATACGTTATGCAAATATTTTCACATTAGAAATTGTGGATTTTATAATTCACAGTTAGTGTCATTTATATTAATGGCTGACAGCAACATGACCCATTTGTAGAGGAGAAATTCAAGATTTACAATGTTAAGTAGTCCAATTTTACCCCAATTTTTCAAAATGGCAATATTAACTCTTTAGTCTTTATGGATGATATTGAGATCAGAAGGTAAAGGATAAATTATTTGGCATGTCGCAATCCTCTTTGCTCCTGCAGTAAGCCCCAAAATACAGAGCTCTGCCATCCTGCCATAAAAATTGCTCTGAGTTTTCCCTGTCAAACAAGAATTGCTGCTCGCATTTGTCATTTGACTATCAAATCGGCCAATAATATGTAGTGAAGACAGCAGGTTAATAGCAAGTTAATGATAATGCTCTAATCATCAATCGATCATCGGGGATTGATTAAATTGGTGAGCTAGTTTATTTAAAACAGTAAGACACATTATAATATATGAAGCAGACATTACAGCAAATCAACTAATTTGTGAGCTTGCAACCAATACAAAACAACTGCCAGGAGAGAGATAGCACAGCATATACAGTCCATACAGATGTACTTGCTTAAAGGCAGCATATGCAGACAACAGCCTATACTTCTGGAAATTATTAACAATTTATTCCATGATTATAAGTTTTCATTTCAATTTCCAGCTAAGTGAAAATTCTCTGCAATTGAATTAAAATAATAGTTTACTCCAGCTAATTGTGTCCATCAATTTGATAAAATTAATTCCAGAACATATTATAATATAAAATTAATGTCCCAGTGGTTTCATGAAAATGTAAGTTAGTTGCTACATAGGAGGGTTATATTTTAATTTACACACATTCATTAATTTTGAAGATATAACTGTGTAAAATTTTACTCTTTGATGTCTTTATCAAGGGCACCAAACTGCTCTTTTCCTAAACTATGGAGACATATCCTGCTTAAGTAGTTCTCAATTAATTGGCATTATGAAACCTGACAATCAACCTTTTGTATTCAATAAATCCATCATTTTAATACTTTAAATACTTTAAAAAAGTAAATATTCACTTTCTAAGATATCTGCAAAATGGTTAAATATCACTGGCTCTTTATTGAGTATCAAGAGCAGCAAAGCTAGCACAGGTTTCACAAATTGAAGCCGCAGTTTAAGTATATAATGGTTAGAAAATGTACTAATTCCTTTCCCCCATTTTAGTTACAAAGAAACTCCCCGCATCGTCAATCAGAAGGCAAAAAGCTACTTCAACTGGAACTTCAAGCAGAATTAAGTAATATTCCACCAATTACTGTGCACTGTAGCAGAGAGATCAAGGCAAACGTAATTGATGAAGATCTTACTAGTGTACAGTAACACTAAATGACACTTGTCCGAATAGTTCTGCTCTTCTTATGGAATCTTTAATTATTCCAAGAATTTGTGCCTTGTGAAATAATATCTGATAGCAAATTTGTTAAATGTTAATTAAAGACAGGAAAGCAAAATATTATTCTTGAACTTGACAAAAAAAATCAAGTCTCGACATGTTAATGCCCTCTCTTTACCTCTTCATTGCCTAGGTAATGGAACTGGATCTCTACACTGGTGAGATGCTGGATAGAAAGAATAAAGTTAGCAATTTTAAATTACATTATGGCTTTCTGCAAGAATTTAGAATATAAGTATAATGCTTTTCTAACGCAACGTGAATCAAGCCTGTCCTGACAGTAAAACATGAAAGGGCGGAGCTTCTCACTTTGAGGACAATCAGCAACCTGGATTAAATTGCATTGGTTTTCTAAAGTGAAGTTATGGTTCAAGTATCCACCAAACCTCTTTATATAATCACAAATGAAGATGGTAGGGTACATTTTGGAATGGAGATCACTAACTAGTGATATTCCACAGGGATCAGTACTGTGACCTTTGTTGTTTCTGATACATATATATGATCTGGAGGAGAATGTAGGTGATCTGGTTAGTAAATTTGCGGATGACACCTAAACTGGTGGAGTTGCAGATAGTGAGGAGGATTGTCAAAGAATAAAGCGGGATGTAGATAGATTACAGATTTGAGTAGAGAAATGGCAGATGGAGTTTAATCCAGACAAATGTGAGGTGATATATTTTGGAAGATCAAATTCAGGTCTGAATTATACAATAAATGGCAGAACCCTTAGGAGCACTGACACACAGAGGGATCTGGGCGTACAGGTCCACAGATCCCTGAAAGTGGCAACTCAGGTGGATAAGGTCGCCAAGAAGGCATACAGCATGCTTGCCTTCACTGGCAAGGGCGTCGAATATAAAAGTTGGCAAAATGTTAAAGCTCCATAAAACTTCAGTTAGGCCACATTTGGAATATTATGTGTAGTTCTGATCGCACACACAACAAGAAGTATGTAGATACTTCGGACAGGGTGCAGCAGAGAAGGTTTACCAGGATGTTGCTTAGTTCAGAGTATTTTAGTTATGAGAAGAGTTTGGATAAACTCAGATTGTTTTCTCTGGAAATTCAGAGGCTGAGGGGCAACCTGATAGAAATCTACAAAATTATGAGAGGAATGGATAGGGTGGGCAGTCAGAGGCTTTTTCTACTAAAAGACAGCACAGGTTCATGGTGAGAGGGAAAAGTTTAGGGCAGAAATGTGAGGGAAATTTTTCACACAGTGGGCAGTGCGTGCCTGGAACGCCTTATCCACCTGCGTTGCCACTTTCAGGGATCTGTAGACCTGTATGACCAGACACGTTAACAACATTTAAGGCATATCTTGATTGACACATGAATGGGAGGTGAACAGAGGGATAGAAACCATGTATGGCAATAAGTACTAGGTCTAAATAAGGATTAGGAATCAGTGCAGATTTGGTGGGACAAAGGGCCTGTTCCTGTGCTGTACTGTATTGAATTGAAAATGTTCCATAAACAAGCATCAGACACCATAGTAGCAGATAATGTGAAGATAATAAAGCAATTAAGAAATATTCCTTGGTGTATTGAGAATGATAACCTGGTGCAGATTAATTAGCACCATGGAAAATGTGTTTATCCCAAAAATAGTCAGCTTTAGTAAACTTGTTTAGTCCACCATGCAAATAATCTGATATTAAGTCACTGCAAATAACTTCAAAAATCTATGCTGAAGTACTTAACAATTTCAATGGGGTACACTTATTAGCTCCTTTGTGAATTAAATATGTTTCAATATTTGAAAACTTTTTAAATGTGTCTTTGAAATATTATAAAACAAGCTTAATTTGAGACTCCTCTTTGAGCTGTTAGACAGGCAAATCAGCAAAAACCTGTCAATCTCAATATTTTGAACTGGGGCATGACCAATTTGTGTGTGAGGTTGACTTCCCAAGTGAATTTTTGAATCAGCTTTAAAGATAGCAGAAATTCATTTTATACTCAATGCACTTCTACTCAAAATGTCATGATCTTTGATGCGATCTAACTATTTTCAGGAGAACTGCACTTGGAAAACCAGCACAATATAGCAACCCAAAATTCATGCTGTATAGAGCTAAGAACACTCAGAGCACATAAATTGCAAGGTTGTTCCACAATATATTCTTTATTCAAATAGTTGTTGGGAGTACACAACTTAAGCATTGCTGAAAAAAAGTAAACCTGTACTGACTGGACCCCAAGTGACCCGTGCTTGCAAAACTTGAAATGCGGTGTTTTATGTTAGATGTGATTCTGCAATTGGACATTAGCTTGACAATCCTGAGTGTGTAAAGAATTAGACTGACAATCAATTTAGGATCATCAGTTAGGCTCATAGTGTGATGGACTTTCATGTACTGAAAAATATAGGGCCCTCTTCTTTGCTGACAGTAAGAACATGTATACATACAATACTTGCTTCAACTCAACAAAATAAATGGCAGGTACTAGTTAATTTCTCAGGGCAATGCCTTAACCAATTAGAGTACAACAGCCTGGTTTATATTTAAACAAAACCTGGCAATTAACTGTCAATCATGATTTTTTGGTGTTTTCTCCATAGCACTGTCTCAAACAACCAGAGTACACCAATCAAGACACTTCTCTCAAGCAATATAAATATTTTTCCATTGAATTGATACTTTTGTGAATTGCCCCGATGAGTGCAAAATGAAAAGCTTTGACAAGATTAGTCTTTTTTTCCAGCAATATTCTCTATTCATTGAAAGTAAAAGACATAAAAACTTCATATACATTAAATGAAATGCTTACATTTCATCACAATTCAATAGATCCTATAAAAGTAATATTGAACTTGAACCCTTCCACAAAGAAATCATACACATGCCTCAAGATCATAAGATTAACCTCTTCTACTCACTATTTAGTAACTGAATTGGAACATTTGCACATTTGAAAAGTTACAATCAAAACTTATTCTTTTTTAAGATTCCAAAATTGTTTTCACTTTCAACATCAAGACTGCATGATGTCCAACAATTCAAGAAAATGGGTTCTAAAAGTAAGCAACAGATCTAAAAAAAAAACATGGGCCATAATATTCTGACCATGCCAGACTGGGATGGGTGAGCAGTGGTGAGATTTGGAAACTCTTAGGGAAGTGGTGGAAATTTGTGCAGGCTGAAGAATCCCAACTGATACCAGTTAATTCTCATAATTGGGTACTAAATTTGTCTTACCAGGATTTGCATTTGTGAGGAAGTGGTTGAGAGTAGGGCTGGGAAATGAGTATGCAGCAGAATGGCCAAATATTCCTTGTGGCATGCAGTGGAATATTAGCAATAAAAATAATGAAGTGAAATAACTAATTTTTATGGGCCTTTTCCAACCTGATCCATTTTGTTGTTGAAATGGTCTGGCAAGAAATCAGGCCAGCAAGTTAAAATTTCAGGCAGATTCCAATGAAATCATCAGAACCATAGTAATGTAAAATTGTCCACCACCAGGATTTGGACAAGTGAAATTCCTGTCTGCTTAGTTCAGCCAGGTAGAACCTATACTCATCAATGACATTAGGGAAGGTAAGTAACAATGGCAATTTTAACTGTCACCCTGAAATGAAAGCAAAATACTGCAGATGACGGAGATCTGAAACAAAAACAGATAGTGCTGAAAAACTCAGCAGGTCTAGTAACATCTAAGGAGAGAGAAACAGAGTTAATGTTTTCAAGTCCAATGACAGGGTCAGACACAAAATGTTAATTCTGCTACTCTCTTCATAGATGCTACCAGACCAGCTGAGTTTCTCTAATGTTTTCTAGTTTAATTAACTGTCAACATTTCTGGTTTCTGCTGAACTAGAGTAGGATTAAAATCAATCCCTCGCTGCTTTCAGTTGAGCAAGAGTTTCAGATGAAGTAGTAACTGTTAATTGGGTTAGGTTTTGATCTCTTGCAAAAACTCAACTGGCATTTGATATAAAACAAAAGCAAATTTGTTGTCTGCAGTGCAACTGCAATCATTCTCTGAGTCTATATATCCTTCCTAAAACACATATTATATTGCAATCAAATCTCCCTTTCCACCATTTTTTGTAATAACCCTGTTGAGTCTGCTGGTGCAATAAAACATTCTGGACAGGCCAACATGTAATTTTGATGGATTAATGGATTTGGAGAACTGAAGAAAGCAAGAAAGACAGGCATTAAGAAATGAATACAAATGAGGAAAGAAATAGAAACAGATCATAATGTAAGGCATCAAAAAGATTCAAATGAATATTACAAAATACGATATCTATAAATGGAGAGGGCATGGGCAAGATGAAATATTAAAGAAAATAAAGGGGAAATTATAAGGGAGATAAAAACAAATGCAAAACAGAAGTAGTTCAGAAGAGATAAATCACGAAACATGAATAGGAAAATGAATTTGACAGGAAGTAAAAAAGAAAGTGACAATAGTTCATGGAGAAAATAATAATTGCAGAATTAAGCATAGGAGCAAGATTACTTGGGTAATGTTAGGAAAAAATGGCAGGAAATTAGAAAGATTGAAAAAAAAGTTGCATTCTATAAAGATCCACGTACAAATGTTTAATATACTCCTATAACACCGGCATGCACCGGCTCAAAAAAATTTATCACCAGAGAAACAACCACATGTTACATCATTTAGTAAAAAAGACCAAAATAAATCACCAGGGAAAATTTATAAAAATATAATCCAGCCTCAGGGATTTAAGTACCTTGAAATATGAGACTGGATAGCTATATATTTGCAATTTTTACAATATATATGCGTCAGAACTTCAAGGCATACCAAAGATCAGGCGCTATGCTTGACCTTTCTGGTCATTCATTAATTAAAATATTCTCTTTTTTTTGGATTAGAAACTAATGAATGATAGCAGAACATGAGAGTACATTTTATATAGGCTCAAAACATTAATGAATTTTTAATCATTAATAGTTAAAAGGAAGAATTAAGACAGCAACAGGTAAGATTCTGTCAGATGTAGAAAGATCTTTCCACGTTAAGTGTCAATTTCCTACTCTGTTGCAGTCCTCCAAGAAAAATAAAATGTCAATATCCCATTTGTAATATCTAATGAGCAAGCACATCAAAACCAAGAAGCAAGTATTGGCAAAATGAAACTGTATCTATTTAAGAAGTCTGCTACACAAACTTTACACAGAAGCAGATGGAAATAACAGAAACAAGACAATGATTTTTGAATAACTAATTTAGAGACACAAGACATTTTGCATGGGGTTAAATGCACATCTTTATTAGTATTTTTTATCGAAGGAAATTAAGGATGGATGGCAACATGCAATAAAGCAGTGATAGTGTAGATAAATAAGAAATTAAATAAAGTGTTCACAGACATTTTCTTTTACCACGAAAAAAAAGCACAACAGTTAAAATTAACCTCTTTTTGTAATGGGTGGGAGAAGAGGATAATTTGTGTTGTACACAAGGCTGCTGCCAGGCAACGATACAGGCAATTTCTCAGCCTCCTATGCATGTTTATTTAGCTAAGTCCATCCATCCATCCAACTTACAAAGAAGCTTAGCTACTCCTTCTGCTTTACTACTCTAAAAACTTGCATATATTGTATACTGTGTCAAGATACATTTTTACACGACTTTGTTTTGGAAAAGTAAACCTCTCTTCTAGGGAGCATGAGTTTAAAATTCACTTATGAATTCTTCACTCATGAATTATTACATTAAGCCCACTCATGGGAATTATAAATAGTATTTTCATGCCTGCTTGGGGAGCATGCTCTGTAAGCTATGACTGCTTGTTAATTTAGAAAACCAATACATTACTTAATGAGATAGCTTCAGCAATTCAGGTTCATGGGGGGTACACTGTAGAGTTCATTATTTGTAATGCTCAAAGTGATCTGACAAAATAGATTTTAATTAAACTAACTAACAAGAGCTTTTTTAAAAAAAATAAACAGTGATTACAATGCAGTCTTGTTTACCAGCATTTCCAAAGTAATTTCTGTCTTGCAGAACGTTTGTTTATTGGACTGAAGATTCAACCATGAAAATATATTACAACCTTTCTCAATATAATATCTGATCGATGTATTTTGTTAAAAATTTGTTAAGATTGTATTATTTCATGACAGTCAATTATAAAGTCATGTGTCCTTGAATTATTAACGAAACTCATTTGGGCTGAGCAGCTGGCATGAAATATAATGAATAATTAGGCATAAGAGGGCGTCTGTCAGTGTCTTGAGATAATCACTGAACAGATGGACGATTTTGATATCTTAGCAACTTCATATGGAGTGAGAACAGCAAAGAGAAAATATGTGTGTTACAATCTGCATCTGTACTTTTAAGAAATTTGCCATGATCCCAAGTTCTGCTTTGAACTGATTCGCTCCTCAATTATTTTGCTAGTGTCTATCTAATTGACATCATTCCATGAGACAGAAGCACATTTTTCTTACTTACCTCTACAATCATACATTAAAATGAGTCCACTCAAACTGTGCCAAAAATCATACCCTAAAACCTAGAGCTTGCATTATTATTGTTTCTCAATTTATTCAAGCTTTCAAACAGTGGTAATAACTATTAGCAGATAAAGTGATAAACCTTTTAAAGCAAACAGAAGTTAAAAAAACAAATTTAAATAAATCTGTTTCACATTCACTTAAATATTTTGTTAATTTCTGGACTGATAACATGTTATTGGAATTTTTTTTTGTTCTGCCTTCAAATGCAATTTTGATGCTCACATTTAAACTTATGTTATAAATATATGATTACAGGCAACAGGGGGCCAGTTGGTTCAATTGGTTGATGAGCTGATTTGTAATGCAGAGTGACACCAATATATGGATTTAATTCCTGTATTGGCTGAGGTTGCCACAAAGGTCCTTCTCAACCTTCCCTCTGCCTGAGGCATGGTGACCCACAGATTAAACCACCACCAGTCATCTCTGTCTTATGAGAGAGCAGTCCTATGGTTCAGTATGAATGCAGCAACATCACAGGAACCTATATAACTGCCATTGATACAAGACATACAGTAATCCTGCCTGTGCTATGAGCAATAAAAAGACATGAACCACATTATTGCACTGTAAAAAATGTTGCAGCAGTTATTACATATGTATGAATATGTACAAATATTATTCCTATTTTAAAATATATATATACTATATACACACACACACACACACACACACACATATATATATAGAAATCAGCATTACTGCTTGGAATAAAATACACAAGACAACTTTCTAAGCATAATCAATCAGCTTCCATGAGACTGCCAACAATCTGTTCACAAGAAAACATGACAATCTCAGTCTTTATATTTTACTGCTGACCTTGAATAAGGTGCTGGAGATGTACATCAGCACTGTTGTTTAAAAGGCAAATGCTGAGTTGCTCTGGCAGGTTTTGACAGCTGATGAAATTTCTACTGGTAAAAGAGATCAGTTGAGAAAGTCAATTGCTTTGTAACCCTGAAAACTGAGCAGTGTGCAATAAAATTCCAGCATTCTGCAACCTTAAGAGTAAGGTATTGCAAGACTTTCTGCCTGAGATTATCTCAAACCAGATGTTCAATTGATAACAAACCAGCTGATGCTAAACTTTAGCACCTGTGTCAAAACCAGTTAACACTGATATTTATCTAAATATTAATTCTGAGGATTTAAAATGTTTCAGGACATCCTGAGAATGTGATAAGATACTTTTCAAAATGTAAGTTCTCTCTTCAAAAAGAAACTCATTTTTCTGGAAATTATTCCGAACTCCGCAGTGAAAGATTAAAACAGGGCGAGGAAAAATGTTGATAAGGAAAGGGAATTCTTTTAAATACCAGAGTTAAAATAGACCATGTTAGACACCAGTTTAAATAAAAAAAAATCAAACAGTCCAAAAGAAAAATGCTGCCTTTGTTTGCAAAGTCGAACACATTCAGTTTTACAATTTCTTTAAGATTGTTTTGGTGGTTTAAGATAACAATTAAAATATTAGAATTCTCCTGGAATTTTCTTTCTGAGTTTAGTGTTTGTTACAATCTGACAATTTGGGTTGGATTGGCCTAGCCCCATGAAGATTGGGTTGGAGGCAGGTTGCGGGTGAATGAGTAGAGTCAGAAGGACTCCCCAGTGTACTCACACACTGGGGGCATTCCCAGGGCTGTGGTGGAAACAGCGCTGGTTTCCCACTCCGCCGGGTGCAGTTAGAGCCCCATTTTATACTGGTAGGTGGCCTCTCAGCAACAGAACATGAAGCTATCAGAACAAGAGGTTCCATGTCCCCAGAGGTTGATACACCATAGCCTCATTCACTAATTGTTCTTTAATAGGCAAGCGGACCAACCATCCCAATGTTGTTTCCAGCTTCTCACCTTTTTGTTAATTCGCTGTGAGAAACTGAGGCTGCCTCCATGTTTATGTGCCCTCCCACTCACCAATCTGTCTCTGGCTGATATGGCTGTGGGTTCTCTGATTGTGTCTGTAAACTGGAAAGCCTGCCTGCCACCATTAGTTTGTAAAATCCAACAGTGAAGACAATTAGGAGGCCACCTCTTGAGATGCTGTGCCAGTGGGGCATACAGGTACCATGGAGAGATGCCAGTGCCCTCTGCAGGCCTAGCGTCAGGGTTCTGAGGGGTGCACCAGAAAATATGGCCCTTTGTTAGCTAAAAACCAAAGAATTGGCCAGCAACCATATCATCTCCCTGAACCTACCATCATCTTCAGGTTGAAGCTTGTTGAATTTTATCAAATCAATTTTAAATAATCTGTAGATAAACTGAAAAACGGAACACAAATTACTCTACTGTTCAACATTAACAGAGAATCAGAATAGTCCATCTTTACAGGGAAGAAACTACGTTTGCCATTTCCACCTCAACATGAATAGGCTGCAGTTAAATTTTCATAGTTTTAATGATTTGAGGTAGTCCTAAAAAATATTTCACGAAAATACAGAAAGGCCATACAATTTAAAAAGAAATAAATGTTGGTTTGGTTCAGTTGGAATTTGGTATCAAGGATGACTTTGGTACTTGAGAACAGTATCTTGGCTGACAATTCAATGGAGTATTGCATTGTCTGAAATGCGATCCTTCAGACTGGAGATTATGCTGAACCCCTGTCTGCTTGTTCTTCTGATTTTAATGAATGTGTTTGATCTCATGGTACCAATTGAAGTAGTACTGGAAACCATGACCTATATTTGTTATACAATAAAAAACAGATTACCTGGTCATTTATCTCTTGGCTAGGGATGGGACCTTGCTGTGCATAAATTAGTTGCTAAGGTTACTCACATTGCTACAATAACTATATTATATAATTCATTCCAAATGAAGTACCCTGGGATGTTTGACAGATGTGATAAGGTGCTACATACATACAAGATCGTTCTATAAATGTTTAATTATTTGTTTACTTTAATCTGGCTTGGTACAAGGTTTCCTTTTCCAAACAGCACAATCTTAATACATTTTCTTAAAACCTTACTTGAAAGACAGAACAATCTCTGTCCAGAACTCATTTTCAACCTCTAGTCTCAGCATAATTACAATTCCACCTCAAAGACTGAAGAAAACTGTGAACTCAATATGCAGGGAAGCTAATTACCACATCAGTGGAGCTACTGTATCACTGCATTGACATAGATTGTGATCCAGGATATCTGAATTACTCAGTGATTCAAACCACAGGGTATTACCATCTAGGCTACCGAACATATTGATCACAACACCCACCGACAGTAAAGATAGGTATCTTTCCAATCAATCTCGATTATCATCGCCATACAGTGATAAGTAACAGTCTGACTTTCATATTGGCATACAGGTGCAGTTAAATTTCAGACAAATTTTTATACTGAATCTTTCAGTGATAACCCTGATAATCTTGTATATATCTCTAAGTCTGGTATTGCTCAGTCCTGTGAATCTGTATAAAGTGCCAAGCAAAGAAAAAGTTCTCAGTCACAGATGAGTCACTCTTCTGCCAGTTATGGTTATGTATGCCCTCACATAGTTACATTGGTAAATTATATAGAGGCTGCAAGTTGCAGAAACAGAGTTAACATCTCAGATAAGTGAACTTTAGTCATAACTAATGGATTTTTATCAGAAATTATCAATTCTGGCAAGTTTCAGGGATCATTTTTCTCCAGAAGTGCTAGTGAGATTTCTCATGTTATCCTCCACAACCCACCTTTTCATCATGTATCTCAACTCTACGGCACCATGCCAGTCCTATTTTACCACCCTCCAGAGACAGAAATATTTGCCATTGGATTTGGATTCCCAGTGCTGGTGCCACTTTGGTCATGCATCAGGTCAAGTGTATCCAAGCCCTTCGCTGTGTACATAGTAGGAGGGGAACCAGAAAGGAATGCTTCTTGGTCACATAGGTAGCACAGCTGACACTTCATTGCAAATATAAGTGCACATTCCTAAATGGACTGCTGTTTAAAACCAAGATATACAGTTTACCCATCCTTACCATCATCCCATCTCAGAACGGTGTCTCAGGGAGTGCTACCTTTAACCCAATGCCCAGTGTAGCATCACATTTTCTCATTGTTCAATATATGACCACCACACACTGAAAAGCCTTCAAATTGTTGAAAACATTCACTCTTATTCAGCATCAGCCCAAGTGAAGAATAAACAAACAATAATTACACCTGCTCTGGGAACACTTAGGAATTGACTTGCTGGTTGCACCCAACTCTGCACTGCTCTACCAAGTAGAAGCTGATATTAATGTCCTCACGTTCCTCGTCAGAAGAATGCTGCCACTACTCCAGCTCTTCATAGATTATTATATACCTTCTTGCCAGAAAGCCAGAACTATTCTGACTGCAAGGTTCGGACAAGAGGTGAAATACATGTCTGTGGATTTTTGACAAAAGAACCTTATTCTGATGAATACAGCACATACCATGTTGCACAAATACAAAAGCAGATTGTAGGTGCTGTATTAATACTGATTCATTGACACCCTCCCACCCTCCCTGAAGCCCCGCGTATAAGAGCACAGCGGTGAATACTTAATGTTCAAAGTATGGAGAACTCACTTCTGTGGCCTTAGGTAACCTATGAAATCTTGGATTCTCTTTATAAACTATGCCTTTTAAGGTCATCTACGATTACTTTTGCTTCACTGAGATATCTGTCTCCAGGCTGCAAAACTGCTAGTAATCAGGATTTGTAAGCCACAGGATTAGACGATACATGAGTTACACATGCAGGGTGCTACAATTGCTGATGTCTTTGACCTGTATTAGGTAAGTGCCTGATTAATGCATTTGCCTTGAAGGGTCTCATATCACTGACAGGCAGAGCCCACATGCTAAGATAGAGAAGAAACACTTACTCCATCCACACCAGGTGTTGTCACAGCCATTTTCCATGTCCATTGCTCCGTTACAAAACATGAGTGTGAAATGATGTGGAGGTCTAAAAGCTTGTGTGATTCCAAATAAACCTGTTTGACTATAACCTGGCGTCGTATGACTTCTGACATGAGTGCGAAAGACAGCGAAGGATGCACACAGCACAGTGAGTCACAGACTCAGTTGATATTCAAAGTGCCCAACTCACACCTCCACATTTCTTTCTTCCTTGTACTCCCTGTCAAGCCAATCAGTATTGAATGTCCACACACTGCTTTGAATTATCGTTTCATCCCCCAACATTATTTCAAGCACCTGTAGCTTAGTAACGCCAATCTTCATGCTGCTTTGCTCCTCTGTCAATGGCAAGGTGGTTGAGACCCTCAGACCGCAGACACTTCAAGTGGCCCTCTGACTATGCCCAAGCCCTGATATCGGATGCTGCTCTTTATGTTAGTTTCTGGTACACCCCAAGTGAAGTCTTCCTTGGCTTGATTGAGCACTACTCTTGATAGGCTGACATATGGCCATTTGGCTGATGCACATGCTATGTGGTTGCCATATAAACCACTGGCACATGGTGTAGGTGTAACTGTCTCAGCACAGTAACATGTCCATCCTCTTGACTGATAACCACAGACAACTATGACAAGCTGCCTGGCTTTGTGTCTGTGTTAAACAGCAAAATAAGATAGAAGTACTGTGAGCCTTTCACCACTGAATGAGACAGCAAAGCTCAACGGCAGAGATGCCACGCTCATCCAAGTAGGTGCAGACTGAGTGAGTGCAGGGGAGTCAGTCAGGAGCCCTGAGATGCACTCATGTCCAATCCATGAGTTGGCTGCCCGTCCCCATGTGCAAAGGGTCCTGGCAGCTGTGTGCCAATGAAAAGTGCCATTGTGGTCCAAAGTGCAGCATTGAAGTGAAGAACTGTATAGTAAGTGGGATGAAAATGTGCCATGCTTATTTGGTGAGGCTGGTACGTGTCCAATGCCAACCTCTGTGGATAGGGACATGCGAGTGATCACTGCCCTCAGGTGTTGGTGGCTTTTGTCCAGAGGAACAAACGGTGAGCTGGAGTCACCAGATATCCACTCTGACGGTCACTTTAGGAATTGTTGCCATTTGGTTTCTCTCTGACACACAAGAACATAGAAAATCAATGAGACAAGATTAAGGATCAAAGGCATGTTACTGCATACAATAAGCCTCTCATTGTTCACTAGTTAGAATCTCATCGTGCTGTTCAAAACTTGATTTCAGAATTGGGCTTCCTTTCTCAATATTGAGAATTACATTTCTTCTAATTCCTCCATATTTTCCCAGCTGTCTCACCATTGCTCATGTCATTCGGGGAGTGGAAATATTCCTCCCACAGTGTTGATGATCTATTTTAGGAACTAAAAATGATTTACTACTTTTGAAAGGACCAGCAATAAATACTGCAAAACACATTTTATCTCAGTCAAAGCAGAATGTTAGCAAGAATATAATGCCTTATAGAAATACTTAAAGAGCTTACCCTAGAAACAACTACTTTGAAATAGAATAACAATTACTCAAGGAAATGTAACAATTACCTTCTGCAAGATCACAGAAATACCAATGAAAGGAATAAGGGGGTAATCTATTTAACAGTTACCTGAGAACATGTCGTTTACCAATTCTTGTGACTATAAATGACACCGGAAACAGGAACTTTCAAAACTGGGGCAAATGTATGTGAACCACAGACATGGTAACTCTCTTCTTTGTTCTAAGGGCTGACATCACATGTTGGTATATACAGAATGTGTTTGAAGATTGAAAATAATTTAATGAATTTTGAAAGGAACAACCTAATATTTTCTAATATAAGCTATAGACTGTGGGTTACCGCCAAACAGAGTGGCAGTCCTCTCGAATTCAGATGCTTTCAACCTCTTATAGCCTTTCTAGTAACTGAAATTCATCAAATAACCCATTACTATTCACAACACACTCCCATGAAAACCTGACATGCATGGTTTACCTGGGGTCTGAATACCAATGAGGAGAATACAGACATCATATTACATGGGCCAGTGAATTTCCAGGGGAATATCCTTATCTCTTTAGACTAGTTGCAGCTGGCTATTCAAATATAGAGATACTAGCCGGTTGGAAAATTAAATCATTTGCCCAAAGACCAAGGACACAAACTTCAGGAGGGTAAGGAGCAACTTTTCCCACAAAAGAACATGATTTCTTTAGTTTGTTGGTTGCTTGAACTCTAAGACAAGACAACAAAAAATCGTTAAATTTTCTGATGGAGGGTCCAGGCCCGAAACGTCAAGCTTTCCTGCTCCTATGATGCTGCTTGGCCTGCTGTGTTCATCCAGCCCCACACCTTGTTATCTCGGATTCTCCAGCATCTGCAGTACCTTTTATCTCTGACACATATTCTGCAGTTCTGTTCTGAGAAAGGATCACCGGACCCAAAACATTACCTCTGATTTTTTTCTTCATAGATACTGCCAGACCTGTTTAGCTTTTCCAGCAACTTCTGTTTTTGTACACAATTCTCTCACTTTGGCCTAGCCAAGGATTTCAATTTGATTGCTTCAAGTCCTTACACTTTTCATTTTTTTTTTGTCCAACTTCTAACTTTTTAACTATCTAACATTTTTAAAATTAGTTTCCCATAGGCTGAATCTTAAGACTATTTTTTGGCTAAGGATTATCTTTCATGGAGGCTTTCTGTTCATAAGGCCTAGAGTGTTTTCTCCTGCTAGTGTCCCAAATCCAGCTACCTACCCTGCTCCAATGGCATCCCTTAGATCTGATAGTAGCCCAATTCTGCAACTCACCGTAACTGGAAGAACTTGTCACTGCTGCGATATTCTGAAATAGATCGGCATCTCTGGGATCCATGCCATCCTTAAAAGGCCATTGAGTACTCAGACAAGCTCTGTTAGTCTCCGCTGCCATGCCAGGGGAAGTGTCTGCTACTGCACACCCACTCAATCTCTGCTACTGTAACCACCTGCCACCAAGGCTCACTCTCTACTGTTCTCACAATCAGAGCAACATCTTCCGTCACTCACTCATTCTAACCCCCACTGTCCTAACCCTGTTGAACTCTACTCACCCACTCAGCACATCTCACCTGCACCAGCACTAACAGTTGTGCCTTCCACTTTCATCTCACTTAATCCCTCCTTTGCTATCATTTCAGTCCACAGCATGGCAATAAGAGACAAGATGGGTGGTTGGCTTTCCAACATTCAGCTCCTCACCCCCAAGGAGAGGATCGTAAGAACATAAGAAATAGGAGCTGGAGTAGGCTATCTGACCTGTCAAGCCCATCTTGAATCCTGACTCTAAATGCCCTGGGTGGTCAACAGACAGTGCCCAAGCCTCTCAACAAATATTGGAGGCTGCCCTTGACTTACTGTCGTGGAGCTTTCTGACTAGGGTAACACAGTGGCTCACTGGTTAGCACTGCCACTTCACAATGCCACAGACCTGGATTTGATTCCAACCTCGGGCAAATGTCTGTGTGGAGTATTACACGTTCTCGCCATGTCTGCATGTCTTTTCACTGGGTGCTTCAGTTTCCTCCCACGGTCCAAAGATTTGAAAATTAGGTGGATTGGACATGCTAAATTGCCCACAGTATTCAGGGATGTATAGGTTAGGTACCTTAGCCATGGGAAATGCAGGCTGTGGGGGGAGGTTCTAGGTGGGATGCTCTTCAGAGGGTCAGTATGGACTTATTGGGCTGAGTGGCCTGTTCCCACACTGTGGGAATTCTCTGACTGAAGGCTATCTCCTTTAACTTATCTGAGAACTGCTGACAACAACCATAAGCTACCCGTCTTTGTATCTGCACTAAACAACAAGACAAGATACAACTGCTATTGAGCCTGTTAGCTCTGGCTTGGGGGGAAAAAGCACAAAAAGGTAAGGCAAGATAAGGCAGACACACTGCAAGCATCCAGATATGCTTAAAACGAGTGAGCACTAAGACAGTGACCTGCAGCCTTGCTGAATCCGTGAGTGAGGGGCATGTCCCTGTTTCAGCAACATTGCAAGTGGCCAATCTGTCCCGAAATGCAGCTTTAAAATGCAGAAGCCTCCTATCTTTGGATCAGATAGGGACAAAGGGTCCTGAGAGGCTGGCAGGATGGGGGTGGGGATGAGTGTAATCAATGCTCTGGAGCATGCCCTGAGATTTTTGTGCCACGTGTCTAAAATGACAGTGTGGGGGAGCAAGCAGCAAGGTGAATCGCCAAATCCTGCGATGATGTTCATGTCAGGTTTTTCTGAGTCTTGTTTTCTGTGTGGTGGGTGGTAGGATGGGAAGCTGCATATTACTGAAGCGACTCGTGAACTTAATGACACCAATAACAAGCGATAATCCCTGTTATTAAGTATCTTGCCACAGCCTAGCAAGAACCGCAGCTGAACATCTGGAGCTTAGTTAGAAAATGCAGCTTGTTGCTCCTGACCTGGAGAAAGGCCTTACTGGACATATTACATGGTTCTCCCAGATTTATTGCCTTGGTCCCATTCAAGAATCTGCCATATGGTACTACTTTAAATCCTCCTTACAGCAGCAGACCTGGGAACTCAGGAGAATGTAAATATTGAACCTGTAGCACAACAGACAATGACATTATAAGTGGAATCATATAGGGGCCTGAATAACGTTGGGTATGCGGAGATTTGTGGTAGAATTGGACGGTAAGTCTGGCAATGCCTATCTAAATGTAAGGAACACCTCACTCTATCTTTTATGCTTTTTACAAGAGGTGTGGCAGATTTTTGTTAGGCAGTGGTGAGTTGCCAATTAAGGAGTTGCCAATTAATACTGTCCAACTCACCTCATTAATGTTCAGCTTTCTGTTTACCAAGCTCACCAAACAAGCTAAACTTTCATAAAGCTCGACATAGAAATCAGAGCAGATATCTGGTAAATTCAATTCACTGTTTGCTCCAAACAACGGACATCAGGCACCATTATTCAGGGCACGTTCCATAGGGACCAGCACATGCACTCCACATTCATGGACATTGGCATCTAATATTTGCTAGCCTCTGAAAATCCTCATGGTAAATCCCCAATCGAATTACCGGAAACTTCTGCACTTCAACACTGCACCTCAGGCTACATTAGCAATTATCATTCTAATGCTGTTGCAAGGATACTGTGTGCTCAGGGACATGCACCCATAGACTGGACCATGCTACATCTCTGGGCTCTTTATCAAGGTGTTCACTCACACTAACACTACTTGGATGCTCACAGCGTTCTTGCTTTGCATTGCCTGCTTTCCTTTGTACATTTTGCCACCTTAGACAGAGATACTGGGCTCATATTATTTCTGTGTGGCCTTGCCATCTAGGGCAGACCCAAAGGAAGTAAGTTTGCCATGGTTGTCAGCAGTGGTCATTCAAGTCAAGGGGGATAGCCTTCAATCAGGGACCTCAGCTTAGTTAGTCTAGGTAGCCTCTGATGCCGGTGAACAGGAGCCATTTGGATATCAGGATGTTCTCCACATAAGATGAGAGGAGCTAAATGTCAAGCAGCCCACCATATATGTTGCCTCTTTGTGTCCTATTGGGGTCTGTTTACCTCCTGAAAGGAGAGAGAGGCACGTGTTAAGGGAGGTGGAATTGGGTGTTATGGCTGTTACTGTTGGCGCAGAAGGGGATGTATCCTGACTGAGTGTGTAGGCAGTGCACTGAGCATGCATGGTGTTGAGGGTTGGGGTGGATAACAAGAAGTGAAGGAAGATGTTTTAGGCAATAGTGAAAATGTAAAGCATGAGCCTTGGTAGGAGCTGGTTACAGTAGCAGAGTTAGAGTGCAAGGTATCAGAGAGAAGATGGTGGCACTTCCACTGCGAGTGGAGAAGGTCATTGACCTTCATCCTAGTGTAGCGTACATTCCTCCAGACAGCTGACACTGCTCGAACCTGTGTGGCAACCTTAGCCCAGGCTGGCATGGTCTGGTGTTGCAGACTCATCTTTGGTCCTGGAGGAGGAAAAAGTCTCACTTCTGCACCATCCTGTCTGACAAGACCTCCAGGCCCCTTCCTAAAAAACAGAGAGCCAAATTCCCCTGTCTGCCATGTCCACAGTAAATGTCAGGAACTGTGCAGGGCAGTGACAGACTGACACTGCGTATCCATGTGCACAACCGACAATCCAAGATGGCACAGGCACAACGTAGTGGTCAGTCCTAGGACATCCAACAAGTGGTGAGTTGTTTTAGGAACATACACGGGTCAGGAACTGATTGTGAAGAATGCCACAGGTGTAGGTTGGTAGTCAATGAGACAAGTTTGGTAAGATGTGGTGAGAACACCTGCTCAGGGTGGAAATTCCTCCAAAAACTCAATACAACTTGTATTCAGCCAACAAAAAGTAAGATTCGGTTCTATATGTTGATATTTCAAATGGCTGTCCCAAAATTAAAGTTTAAATTAATTAATTTAAATTAATTAAATTAACTCTTAAATAAATAGTATGTGTATTTAGGTATGTGGGTGCAGCATCCTATTATTATCATGCGTACCTGTCACAAGGCAGTCCCAACAATAATGTGTAAGCTTCTTTGCTTTTTAGGTTTTCAGTTTTAAATTTAAATGTGAAAGCTACATTTGTTGCTGAAAGAAGGTATTTGAGACCATTTTGTAATTCAGAAGGCATTAAGAGTCCATTGTGTACTAGAGTCATGTGTGGGCCAGGGCACATGTGGGTGGCAGATTTCCTCCTGAAAAGGACATGATTCATCAGGTTGGGTTTTTATATGACAAAAATACATATTGCTTATGTTATAATTTGAATTTATAATCTCTGAGTCACCAGCCAACACAATAACCGTTAAAAAACAAAAATTGCTGGAAAAGCTGAGCAGGCCTGGTAGCATCAGTGAAGAGAAATCAGAGTTAACATTTCGGGTCCAGTGACTGGTGAAGGCTGGTACAATTACAACATTTAAAAGGCATCTGGATGGGTATATGAATAGGAATGGTTTAGAGGGATATGGGCCAAATATTGACAAATGGGACTAGATTTATCTAGGATATCTGGTCAGCATGGACAAGTTGGACCGAAGGGTCTGTTTCCATGCTGTAAATCTCTATGACTCTATGACATTCCTCAGAACTGATAGTAGCTAGGAAGATGTCGGTTTATATGCAGAAGTTGGGTGGGGTGAGAGGGTAAGGAATAAACGATAGGTGGGGATAAAAAAACGGAGAACAGCAGTTGGACAGACAAAGGAATGTATAACGATCTGGTTAGGAGAGTGAATAGCTGTTAATGGAGACTGTTAGTGGCTAACAATAGAGAGTGTGTAATGGCAGACGATGCGATGACAAGGCCTGTGTGGGAAAGGGCGCTCAGGCATGGGATAGTTCAGGCCCTAAAATTATTGAACTCAATATTGAGTCCAGAGAGCTGCAGGGTCCCCAAACTGAAAATGAGGTGTTGTTCTTCTAGCTTGCACTGAACTTCGCTGGAGCATAGCAGCGAACCTTTAAACCCTCTAAACCAAGCCTGAGACAGAGATATTTGCCAGGAAATACGGTGGTGTGTTAAAGTGACAGGCAACTGGAAGCTCAGGATCTTTTTTGCAGCAGAACATGGATGTTCTGTGAAGCGGTCACCCAGTCTACACTTTGTTTCCCCAACGTGGAGGAGACCCAATGCAGCCAATACAGCAGACTAAATTGTGGGAAGTACAGATAAAGTGCTGCTTCACCTGGCAGGTATGTTTGGGCCCTGGGATACTAAGGAGGGAGGGGGTAAATGGGCAGGTGTTACACCTTCAGTAATTGCAGAGGAAGATGCTGTGGGGCTGTGGGGGAGTGTTGGGGCTGAAGGAAGAGTGGACCAGGGTGTCCCAGAGGGAACATCCCTGCGGAAAGCAGACAAGGGAGGGGAGGGGAATAAGTGTCCAGTGCTGGCATCTTGCTGGAGGTGGTAGAAATGGCACCTGATGATCTTCTAGTTGTGGATGTTGATGGGATGGTAGGTAAGGACAAGGGGAACCCTACAGCCGTTATGGGAGGGAAGAGAGGGGTCAGGCCCAGTTGAGAGCCCTGTCAACAACGGTGCTGGGGAATCCTTGGTTGACGAAGAAGGTGGACATTTCGGAGGCTCCCTTGTTGAAGTTGGCCTCATCAGAACATATGCAATGGAGAGAATCAATGTAATTTATATGTGAACTGGGAGAATGGAATGAAGTCTTTACAGGAAGGAGGGTGCAAGGATGTAAATTCCAGGTAGCTGTGGGAGTAGGTAGGTTTATAGTTGATATTAGTGGCCAGTTTATCCCCAGAAATGGAAACAGAGATGTCGAGGAAGGGAAGGGAGGAGTGAGATGGACCAGGCGAAAGTGAGGATGGGTGGAAAATGGAAGTAAGATCAATGAACTTTTCTAATTCCAGATGAGAGAGGGAAGCAGCATTCGTGATAATAATAACCATTACATTACTATCACCAGAATGTTGTTGAGTAACAAATCAAAAACAATCAACCATTTGATCTGTAGTATCAGGAAGTAGTAGGACACAATTCAAACTCAAGAATATGTCTCAGAGATAGTAGGAACTGCAGATGCTGGAGAATCTGAGATAACAAGGTGTAGAGCTGGATGAACACAGCAGGCCAAGCAGCATCAGAGGAGCAGGGAGGGGGAGTTGAAATGGTTCATGACTGGGAGGTAAACAACTGCACCTCCCAGTCGCGAACCATTTCAACTCCCCCTCCCATTCCGCAGACGACATGTCCATCCTGGGTCTCCTGCAGTGCCACAACGATGCCACCCAAAGGTTGCAGGAACAGCAACTCATATTCCGCTTGGGAACCCTGCAGCCCAATGGTATCAATGTGGACTTCACAAGCTTCAAAATCTCCCCTCCCCCTACCGCATCCCAAAACCAGCCCAGCTCGTCCCTGCCTCCCTAACCTGTCCTTCCTCCCACCTATCCCCTCCTCCCACCTCAAGCCCCATCTCCATCTCCTACCTACCAACCTCATCCCGCCCCCTTGATCTGTCAGTCCTCCCTGGACTGACCTATCTCCTCCCTACCTCCCCACCTACACTCACCTTTAGTGGCTCCATCCCCGCCTTTTTAACCTGTCTGTCTCCTCTCCACCTATCTTCTCCTCTATCCATCTTCTATCCATCTTCTATCCGCCTCCCCCTCTCTCCCTATTTATTTCAGAACCCCCTTCCCCTCCTCCATTTCTGAAGAAGGGTCTAGGCCCAAAACATCAGCTTTCTTGCTCCTCTGATGCTGCTTGGCCTGCTGTGTTTATCCAGCTCTACAACTTGTTATCTCAAGAATATGTCTAGTTTGCTTGTCTCTTACTTTGCAGCTCCAGTTTTAACAGAGTCGTTTATATTGTAGAATCAGCATAGCAAAAGGAATAACCATTCAGATCTTTGGTTCATCCTAGCATCATAGCTGATATGGAGCTTGATTCTGTCAACTTTGTCAATAGATAATGTTTTTGTCTATCAAAACCTCAGTCTCAACATCCTCCATTGAGCTGGGATGAACAACTTTTTAGAGGGAAGAGTGCTCTAGACTTTCACAATCCTCTGGACTTTCACAACACCTCATAAAATCTGTACATCCTTCTATGTTATAATCTGCCCGTACTGCACACAAAACAATGTTTCACTGTACTTAGTAACATGTGATGACAGTAAATCAAATCAATTCAAATTTTTGTGTGAAGAAGTGCTTTCTGACATCAATTCTGAGTGGACTATCTGTATTTTAAGACACCTTATTCAGAAACCTTCCAACCAACAGAAATATTTTCTGTTATCTTCTCACGCCTTTTCCTTAATTTAAACACTATAGTCAGATCTTAATCTTTAGGAATACCTTCTATCTCAGGGCAACTAGAGGCTTGAACTGTATTTGCTTCATTGTAGGAAGTATAACAGTTAAGATGAATGAATTTGGAGCCTGGATAAATGCTCGCAATTATGATATTGCTACTATCACACAGGGACATGGTTGAAAGAGGGGAGAAGATTGGCAGCTTAACGTTCTGGATATCAATGTTTTAGACGAGACAGAGGATGAAGTAAAAGAGGTGGGGCAGTTACATTAGTGGGTAGGAAGCATATCACAGCTATGTTGAAGGAGGAGGACACCCTGGTGGGATCTTGGAAGTATAACATTATGGGTACAGCTCAGGAATAAGAAGGGTGCAGTCACAATGCTGGACTTGTATTACAGACCTCCCTGCTGCCAGCGGGAGATAGAGGAAAAGATATGTAGTCAGATTCTGGAAGGACGTGAAAATAACAGGATTGTTATGGTGGGTGATTTTAACTTCCCCTATATCAGGGGTTTCGATGGGGAGCATTTTGTTAAGCATGTCCAGGAAGATTTTTTGAAACAGTGTATAGATAGTCCAATCAGGGAGGGGGCCATACTCGACCTGGTATAGGGAAATAAGCCCGCAGGTGATCACAGATCCATTGGGGGAGCATTTTGGGAATAGTGACCATAATTACATAAGTTTTCAGATACTTATGGATAAGGAGAAGAGTGGACTTTGGTTGAATGTGTTAAATTGGGGGAAGGCCAACTATAACCAAATTAGACAAGAGCTGGAGAATGTGGATTAGGAGCAGCTGTTTAAGGGTAAATCCACATTGGAGTCTTCTAAGGACCAATTGATTTGAGTGCAGGACAGGCATGTTCCTGTGAAAATGAAGAACAGGAATGGCAGGATTCAGGAACCTCGGATGACAGGAGAAATTATCAGCTTAGTCAAAAAAGGAAGCATGCCTAAGGTTTAGGCAACTAAAAACAGACAAAGTCTTTGAAGAATATAGAGAAAGTAGGAAGGGGCTTAAACAGAGAGTTAGGAGGGCTAAAACAGAATATGAGATGTCCTTGGCCAACAGAGGTGTGGAGAATACCAAGGCATTCTATACATATACCAAGTAAGATAGTGGCTCGGGAAAGAATAAACCCACTCAAGGATAAAGGAGGGAGGTTATGTGTAGAGCCAGAGGAAATGGGAGAGATCCTTATTGAGTACTTTACATCAGTATTCACCAAAGAGAGAGACGTGAGGGATGTTGCAGTTAGGGAAAGGTGTGTGAATACTCTGGGCAGGTCAACATAATGAAGGAAGAAGTGTATAGTGTCTTGAAATGTATTAAAGTAAACAAATCCCCAGGGCCAGATGGGATCTATCCCAGGATACTATGGGAGGAAAGGGAGGAAATAGCTAGGGCCTTAACAGATATCTTTGCATCCTCTTTGACCTCAGGTGAGGTTCCAGAGGAATGGACAATGTAGTTCCTTCATTTAAGAAGGGAAACAGAGATAATCTAGGTAATTACAGGCTGGTGAGCCTGATGTCAGTGGTGGGAAAGCTGTTGGAGAAGATATTGTTGGAGAAGAGACAGGATTTATTCACATTTGGAAGTGAATGGACTTGTCAGTGACAGACAGCATGGATTTATGCTGGGGAAGGTTATGTCTCACCTACTTGATTGAGTTTTTCAAGGAGGTGAAAAGAATAATTGCTAAGGGAAGGGCAGTGGATGTTGCCTACATGGACTTTAGCAAGGCATTTGATAAGGTACTTCATGGCAGGCTGGTACAAAAGGCAAGGTCTCATGCACTCCGGGGTGAGCTGGCTAGATGGATACAAAACTGGCAGGTCCCAGAAGACAGGGAGTAGTTGTGGAAGGGTGATTTTCAGAATGGAGATCACTAACTAGTGATATCCCATAGGAGTCAGTGCTGGGACCTTTGTTGTTTGTAATTTATATAAATGATCTGAAGGAAAGTGTAGGTGGTCTGATTAGTAAGTTTAAGAATCACACCAAGACTGGCAGAGTTGCAGACAGTGAGGAGGATTGTCAAAGGATAAAGCAGGATGTAGATAGATCGCAGATTTGGGCAGAGAAATAGCCGAAGGAGTATAAACCAGACAAATGTGAGGTGATGCATTTTGGAAGATCAAATTCACATGCAAATTATACAATAAATGGCTACAAGACATCTGATATATCTTGTATACATATATAGATATATACATACCAACCACCTGTACCCACTGTTTAAATTTGCATACGAAACCAAGGCTAGTCTTCATCAGATATCAAGCAGAACAGAACTAGAGTTGTTTGGGGAGGGGAGAAATTCTAGAAGTTTGGATTTCACCCAAACTGTTGAATTTTAACTCCAAAACATTTATATTTTTATTGTCAGGATTCCTACTGGGCATTAACCTGATTCTTCGTGGCTTTGCTCCAGTCAGGGAGCATACTAGAGGAAGATGCAGATCCTACTGTTTGCAGAAGCTTGGTGACTAAGGAGATGTGCCCTTGGCTCTCAAGCAATGCTGTGAGGCCCTTATCTGTTCAGGAAAGGTGTTTTCAACTCCCTTCAGCTGCTCAGTGGTCCCTGACAGCTAGAATTAAACCTGCATGGCAGGTTACTACTAATATTGGCAGTCTCCCTACAATATTTAAATGGTCAACCAGCTCCTAAGAGCATTGACTTCCTTCCCACATTTTCATTAAAGCCAAAATAGGTGGGTTCAAAGTTGGTTGAAGTTGGGGTCTGAGATGTTTAATGTTTTAACATCTTGGTGAATCTGAGGGATAAAATTCACTCCAATGTTATTCACATTAACCAGAATTCCCAAAACACAAAATCTCAATCTGCCACAGTAACGTGAAGGGTTATTTTATTCTTAAAAGTGTCTAAGAAATCAATGAAACATGACATTTTAATTTGTCATTTGAAATAGCAAATTAGCTGTAATAATTAAGTTATAGGAGCTTTATTATTAAAACTGGTCATAGACGTTTTCCAGTCTTCTTCATGGGTTAGTTGTTTATTTGAAGTGAGTCTGTTAGTGTAAAAACTGTAAATCTGCATATCTAACATGTTTTTTAATGTTGTTTATTTCATTAGTGTACCATGCCAGATGGAGCTTCTACAAAATTATAACTACATTTGTTAAGGTTTAGTACCCAATACAATATTGAATTTTAAACGCTTGGTCTGAACTGTCTGATCCTATTGGATAAGGCCTTAAGAAATAGGAGCAGGCATAGACCAGTAGACCATACAGCCAACTGAGCCTGTTCCGCTGTTCACTGTGACCACACCAGATCTTCAACCACAGCTCAGCTTTCCATTTCCCATTTACGCTATTTTTTCACACTCCATTTCCTTTGATTCCGTAACAGACAAAATATCGATGTATCTCATCCTCAAACAATGGAGCATTGACAATGCCATGAACGATTCCAAAGTTTCACGATCCTTTGAATAAATTGATTTCTCTTTATCTGAGTCTAAATTATTGTGCCCTGACTCTGAAACTGTGGCCTCATGTTCTAGATTCAACCTCCGAGTGTCTACCCTTTCAAACCCCTTCAGTATACCGTGTTTCAATGAGAATGCTATTCATTCTTCTGAACTCCAAAGAGCACCAGCCAAATTCACTCAGCCTCTCATCACAGGATGACCTTTTCATCCCTGGAAGGAAGCTGATGGACTTGTATTGTACCACCTCGGCTGCAAGTAAATGATTCCCCAGATGTTGATAGACAAAGGCTGAATCTTCACCTCACCATGCTGAGCAAACTTGCATCAGGAAGACAAAATGGGAAGTATGCAAGGCCATATTTGTAAACTCCCCCTCTAATTCCTGCTACCCGCTTCCTTCACCAGGTCAAGAAACATGACTTAACCTACAATTAAAAAGTTTGTTATTTAAAGTGTAATCCAGCATGATTGAACCACCCAGGCTATCCACCCAGCATGGGTCAAAGTCAGTTCACAAAATAGCTTTTCTTCATCAAGGGCTTCTTTGGAGATTTATCTTGACGGCTGCTTTCGATTTTCAGAAGCTACTTACTGGTTTTCAAGGCTATCCAGAAGGAAAAACCAGTAAAACATGGAAAAGATATATACTCATTTACCAGTTTTTATACCAGAACAGTGCTCAAGTACATTCATATCCAATTATTACCTTTCTTTTTTTCACTTTTTCCCCCATGTGGTTACTTTTTCCTTCTCATCATCTTTTTTATTAGGCTATGCAATCATGTAGTGACATGACGCTCTGTATTTGTTTTGATTTGTGGGCTATTTGAACTCACAATGAAGCAGGATGAGAAGAATTCATCCACATCTTCAAAAAAGAAATCAATCCCATTAAACCTAAAGAAACAACAAACACAGTATTTAAATTGGCACTAGAAAACAGGTTGGTATGATTTGTATGTTTCTTTACATTTCATCATGCGGTCAAATAGTTTTTGGCACCAATACACACCTCATTTGGACACACCTTTTGTTTCTTTATCCATCTTTTTGATGCTGCTGCATTACAAAATCATTTGTTATTTAATCTTCACCCCGCCCTTCGTCTCATCACATCCCTTCTCCTTTGTTCTTCCTGCCCACTCCTCCTTGCACTGTTTTAAAGAAATTTAAATGTTAATCTATTTCTAGTTCCGATGAAAAATTAATCTGAAAGGCTACTCTGAGTGGAATCCTCCTTCATGCGGTTCAAACGCTTTGTCAGGTAGTATTCACAGCGTCCAATCCACCTTAGACTGAGACAACTTTTCTCATGGAATCTTCTGCCGTCACTTCAGAAATTATGCAACTGGCCTCTTGAATACCTTTCCTGGGGAACTGCACATCCAGAGGGGCAGACTTGCTTGCCATAGCTGAGACCTTCTGGCATTCATGCCATTGACACCACATTAA
Source organism: Ginglymostoma cirratum (assembly GCA_024137785.1). Taxonomy (NCBI): domain Eukaryota; kingdom Metazoa; phylum Chordata; class Chondrichthyes; order Orectolobiformes; family Ginglymostomatidae; genus Ginglymostoma; species Ginglymostoma cirratum. Next base: position 6,735,838 of record JAHRHZ010000087.1, on the reverse strand, counting down.
AGGTCACCTGCACACAACATTTGACAGTGTAAGCCAGGAACTGGCCCTCACTCTGTGGTGCTCGGCTGTTATCACTAAGGACATGACCCAGAGGAAATCAAAACTCGCTCTCCATTTTGCAGTCAGGGACCTGGAGTTGCTCAAGGACAGTCGGGCAGTCCTTTGTCGTGCAGGAAAGTACGAGCTCATGCACTTTAGTAGGAAGAATCAAAGGACGAGTATTATTTCAACTGAGAGAGATTCCAAAAAAGTACTGTATAGAGGGACCTGGCTCTGGGAATAATAAAAGATTGACATGCAGGTTCAGCAAGTAATTAAGAAGTCAAATGGAGTTTTGGTCTTTATTGCTAGGAGGCTAGAATTTAAAAATAGGGAATTTGTGTGAAAAACATGCAGGACATTGGTGATGCTGCACCTGGATTACCGTGTCTATAGATGTGAGACTGGAAAAGCACTGAGGGTCAGACAGCATCAGAGGAGCAGGAAAGTCAACATTTGAGGCTGAAACCCTTCATCAGAACTGGATTATTGTGTAAAGTTTTGGTCCCTGTATTTAAGAAAAGATATACTGCATTGGAGGTTGTTCCAAAGAGATTCACTAGGCTGACTCCTGGGATGAAGGGATTAACTGATCAAGAACAGATCAAGAACAAGAAACAGATTTGGTCTTTACTCATTACAGTTGAGAAGAGTGAGAGGTGATTTTATCGAAGCATACAGGATTTTGATAAGGCTTGACAGGCTAGATGCTAAGGAGATGTTTCCACTATCGGGGAAATCTCAAACTGGAGATATAGTGATAGCTTAAGGGAAACTCTTTCAAAACTGACCAGTGAAGGAATTTCTTCTCTCACAGGGTAGTGAATGTCTGGAATTGACTCCTGAGATCAATACAGTACTCAAATGATCTGAGAATTTTTTTAGAAATGCCTTTGGTGAAGATTTTGAGTGTAGCATATACAATTGTTAATGATGAGAACTATGTGGAAATGCAAATTATTTAGAAAAAATTTAAAGAGTTTATTCCATCATTGCCAGATGGTGTTTAATATTGAGAAATGTAAAATAATGCACATTGAACTAAAAACAGCAAATGTGATTCCAGATTTAAGGGTATATGATTAAATTAGGTGCATCATGAATAAAAATGCGCTTGCAACAGATGACCAGATATTGAATGTGTCACCAGAGTGATCGTTATAGCAAACACTCACAAGGGAGCCTTAAATACTGAGTTGTACAAAGACATTCATAGGATTTAATCAGTTAAACTTATATTGACATTTTACCTACATTAGTAGAAATGAAGTAACACCTGCAGCTGAGGGTAATACAAAACACATAAATTCCTGAAAAATTCAGAAAATAATTTAAATATTTAGGAAAAGCTCTGAAGGAGCATTAGTTAACATAAGCCTCTTTCAGTCAAAGGTAATAGGACATGTGATCAAAGTGTTGAGAATTATGCAAAGGTGAATGCTATCAAAAAAATCTTATAAATTTGGGAATGGTATGTTTCGGAACCCTGTCTTTAATTTAACGTATAATGACGGGGATATTGTGATCTCAAGTCTACCAGACATCAAGCTTGGGTGGTTTGATTTTTGGGACATTAAAGGGGATGCAAAAATTTTAACTGGGAAGGAGATGTAAGTTGATTCCACTTGGAGAAAATGGCAGAAGCTTCTTTTCGAACAGTGGGTAGACTCTGAATCACAAAAGACCCAGAAAACAGTTGAGAAAGTCAGGTTGTTAACAGTTGCCTTTATTTCCAAGAGGAAAAGGAAAGAGTTGGTGACTCAATATAAAGGAACTTCCAGCAGTAAGTGGTGAAGGTGAAGGAGAGTGCTGGGCAGCATAGCCCAAACAGTTGTGCTGGAACCTCCAGTAGCAGATGGCATCAGTAAGAAACAGCACAGGTCAAGGCTGTATGAGCAGTCAAACAGACACTCCCTCGAGGAAAGGGTATCTTTGAGGGAAGGAAGGCTAAAGGGGAGAAGAATCAGACATAGGATTCCTCAACTAGATGTAAACTACAGGCTTAAATACCCTGTGTTCCTTGCTCTACCTCAATTTCCTTTCATGTTTGTAATCATCTGATATGAGTGCAATAAAGAATCCCTGCTTCATGATCTTTTGTCCATCCACATGTTCAAATCTCATGTTAGTACAGGATAGATAATCCGCATCAGGATACTATACTTATTGATTCATGTTGCAAAGATTTAGATGTGGAGAGGGGAAGAGTTGAAGATATTCTTGAAAACTCACATTCATGCTTAATCTTCCAGGATCCAAGAGGAGAGTAGATATAAAACATAGAACATAGAAGAGTACAGCACAGAAACAGCCCCTTCACCCAACTATGGCTGCACCGACCATGATGCCATTCCAACCAAAAAAACCAAAGAACTGCGGCTGCTGGAAATCAGAAACTAAAACAGAAATTGCTGGAAAAACTAATAGGGACTAGCAGCATCTGTGGACAGAAAACAGAATTCATGTTTTTGGTCCAATGACACTTCTTCAGAACCCTGATTCCATTCCATGCTAGACCATGATGCCATTCTAAACTAATTGCATTTGCCTGCACTTGATCCATATCCCTCTAATCCCTACCTATTCGTTGTCTTTCTAAATGCCTTTTAAATGTTGCTGTGATAACTGTTTCTAAGATCTCACTCGCAGTGAATTCCAGGTACCTACCACCCTCTATATAAAAATTTTACCTTGCACATCTCCTTTAAACAGTGTCTGATATTTCCACCCTGGGAAAAAAGACTCTGACAATCCACCATAGCCATGCCTCTCAGAATTTTACACACTTCTATCAAGTCACTTGTCAGCCTCTGACACTCTAGCAAAAACAATCCACGTTTGTCCAACCTCCCCTTGTAGCTAATACACTACAAACCAGGCAACATCCTGGTAAACCTCTTTTGCACCTTCTTCAAAGCTTCCACTTTCTTCCTGTAGTGTGGCGACCAGCACTGCGCACAATACTCCAAATGTGGCCCTATATAAGGTCTCGTACAGTTGCAATATTTGCCATAACTATTATTTACAATGCCTCACCCGATGAAGGCAAATATGCCATATGCCTTCTTTATCAACTTATCCACTTGTGTTGCCCGGCTCAGGGAGTTATGGATTTGCACCCAAGATCCCTTTGTATATCAATGTTCCTAGGGGTCCTGACCACTTACTGTATGTTTTTCTCTTGCATTTGACCTCCCCGAATGCAGCACCTCATGCTTGTCTGGATTAAACTCCATCTGCCATTTCTTCGCCCAACTTTCCAACTGATATATGTTGTGCTGTATCCTTTGACAACCTTCTTTACTATCTACAACTCCACCAATGTTTGCGCTATCTGCAAATTTACTAATCAGACCACTGACATTTTCATATAAGTCATTTGTATATATTACAAACAGCAGAGGTCGCAGCATTGATCCTAGCGGAACACCACTAGTCACAAACCTTCAGGCAGAAAAACATCCCTCCTCATTTACCCTCAGTCTTTTATGACCAAGCCAATTTTGTACCCAACTTACCAACTCACTGTGGATCCCACGTGACTTAATTTTCTAAACCAGCTTACCATTGTCAAATGCTTTGGTAAAGTCCATGTGGACTGCATCCATGCCCAACCCTCATCAATCATCTTCATCCCTTCTTCAAAAAAACTCAATCAAGTTTGTGAGACAAGACATCCCCTGCACAAAGCCATGCTGACTCTCCATAATAAGTCTATTCTTTTCCAAATGCAAGTAAATTCTGTTCCTAAGAACCTTCTCCAAAAATTTCCCATCACTGATGTAATACTTTACAGGAAAGATGTGGAAATGTTGGAAAAGGTGCAGAGGAGAGTCACCAGGATGTTGCCTGGAATGGAGGGAAGGTCTTACAAGGAAAGGTTGAGAGAGCTAGGACTTTTCTCTTTAGAACGACGAAGGATGAGAGGTGACTTGATAGATGTATAAAAAATGATCAGAGGTATAGAGTGGACAGCCAGAGACTTTTTCCTAGGGTGGAGGTAGCTATTATGAGGGGGCGTAGTTTTAAAGTGAGTGGAGGTAGATATAGGGGAGATGTCAGAGGGAGGTTCTTTACTCAGAGAGTGGTAGGGGCGTGGAATGCATTGTCAGATAGGGTAGTGGCATCAGCCTCATTAGGGGCATTTAAGTAGCTATTAGATAGGTATATGGATGATAGTATAAGGTAGGGGTGGAGGTTAGATAGACCTTAGGTTTACAGTAAAAGTTCGGTACAACATCATGGGCCAAAGGACCTGTACTGTGCTGTACTACTCTATGTTCTAAGGCTCACCAGCCTATAAATTTTCTAGATTATTCCTGTTGACCTTCTTAAACAAGGGAACAATAGTGGCTATTCCCCAGTCTTCTGGGACCTCGCCTATAGCTTACGAGGATACAAAGATCTGTGGCAAAACTCCAGCAATGTCCCCCCTTGCTTCCCTCAGCATCGTAGGATAGATCCCCTCAGGCCCTGAGGACATATGTTTTTCAAGACACCTTACATCTCCTCCTTCCTAATATTGACATGCCCTAGAATATCAACATACCCCTCCCTAAATTTACCATCATTCATGTCCTTCTCCTTAATGAATACCGATGTGAAGTACTCATTAAGGACCTCACCCTCTTTTGTCCTTGAGTGGATCTACCCATTCACTAGCCACCATCTTGCTCTTAATATACATATAAAAAGCCTTGGGATTCCTGTTAATCCTAACTGTCAAGAATATTTTATGGCCCCCTCTGAAATTTCGATCATCTGGTTTGGCTCATTTCCCACTACATGGTCTTGTGTGGCCCCTTCCATAGTTGGACTATCTATATGTTGTTTCAAGAAACCCTCCTGAATGCACCTATCAAATTCTGCCCCATCTAAGTCCTTGGCACTAAGAAAATCCCAGTGAATAAATGGGAAATTAAAATCACTCAATTTCACAGACCTGCTATTTTTACATCTTTTCATGATCTGCTTACATATTTGTTCCTCTATCTCTTGCTGGCTATTGGGAGGCCATAGTACAACCCCATCATCGTGATTGTACCTTTCTTTTTCCTAAATTTTACCCATATGGCCTCACTGGATGAATCCTCCAAGATGTCCTCTCTTAGTGCAGCTGTGATATCCTCTCCTACCCTTTTTATATCCCTCTCTATCATGCCTGAAACATGTAAACCCTGGAACATAGAGCTGCCACTCCTGCCCTTCTCTCAACCAACTTTCCGTAATGGCTATCACATCATAGTTCCAGGTACCAATTCAGGCTCTAAGATCATCTACGTTACCTGTTATACTTTGTGCATTAAAATAAATATGCTTCAGACCACCAGTCCCACCTTGCTCATTAACCTGGTCCTGCTTCTTCTCTCTGTTTGACCTTCTTGAACTAATATCAGCCCTCTCTTCAATCTCTCCACATGCTGACTTACTACTTTGGTTCCCAGCCCCATGCCACACTAGTCTAAACGCTCTCATATTGGCAACAGGGTGTTATTGTTCACCACACAGGAATGCAGGTGGGAGGTTGTGCTCACACTGAAATGACTAAAATCATGAGGTGTTAAAACAAGGCTTAGATAATAATTTAGATTCACCCAGCTTGTGCTTGATGAAGAAATTCCTTGGGGAAAAAAACCTTGGAGCGACTGGTTAGCTTAGTCATCTTGATGATGAGTTTGCATCAGATTGGTGCCAACAACTTGGGATTTGATCACTGTCCTGCCTGGTGTAGATTAACGATTACCTCATCATCCTACCCAATTTGGAGGTGCAGTGCGTTAGACTGCCTTCTGGCGAAATACTGAAGAAAATCTGTTGCAATCTCATGGTACCTAATTTATTATCTTTTGTATATTTTTCCAATAATAAGATGATCTAAATTGTACACTGTTCTACACTGCAGCAAAAACAAATTGGTATATAATGTTACCTCCTCAGTCCCAAATAATTGAGACGCCACTTCACTTTGCAATTTTCTGGATTATAGAATGATGTTAGAATGCCACAAGTGTGTGAACCAGAAAATATCACAATTTTAAATATTTACTCAAAGCTTAAAACAGTGCTAAAACATTATAAAGCATACATAAAAGATGTTTTATTTGTTAGAATAAGGACATAAAAATTGGAAGCAGGATTAAGCAATTAAGCCCCTCAAGCCTGTTCCGCCATTTACTATAATCATGGCTGATCTCATCTCAGTCTCCACATTTCTGCTTTCTCCCCATAACTCTTTAACCTGTTAGTAATTACATATCTATCTATCTCTTCCTTTAATTTATTCACTGTCCCTGAGTCCACCCACTCTGGGGTAGTGAATTCCACAGGTTCACAATCCCCTGAAAGAAGCAATTACTCTTCATCTTTGTCTTCAATCTGCCACTAATTATTCTAAAACTATGATCTCTCATTCTAGATTGCCCACAAGGGGAAACATCGACTTTGTATCTACTTTGCCGATCCCTTTTGTATCTTGTATACCTCAATTAGATGTCCTCTCACCCTTCTAAGCCCTAGTAAGTATAAGCCTCAACTGCTCAATGTCTCCCTACAAGTTAATAGAGTCATACAGCTCAGGAACAGACCCTTCGGTTCAACTAGTCCACACCGGCCATGTTCCCAAACTAAACGAATCCCACCTGTCGGCATTTGGCACATATCCCTTCAAACCTTTCCTATTCATGTATTATCCAAAGGTCTTTTAAACATTGTAACTGTACCTACATCCACTATTTCCTCTGGCAGTTCATTCCAAACACTAACAACTCTCTGTGTAAAAAGGTTGCCCCTCATGTACTTCTAAATCTTTTTCCTGTCACTTTAAAAATATGCCCCTTAGTTTGAACGCCCCCATCTTAGGGAAAAGACCTTTGCTATTCATCTTGTCTATGCCCCTCATGGTTTTATAAACTTCTGTAAAGTCACCCCTCAACCTCCTACGTTCTAGTTAAAAGAGTCCCAGCCTATCCAGCCTGTTTTTATAACTCAAACCTTCCGTTCTTCACTGTTCACTACACCACCGATTTTGGTGTCACAATGCAAACTTACTAACCATGCCTCCTATATTCTCAGTCAAAGCATGTATAGAAATAACAAACAAAAGTGGACCCAGTACTGATCCCGGTGGAACACTACTGGTCACAGATGACCAGTCCAAAAAACAACTCTCCACCACCACCCTCTGTCTGCAACCATAAAGCCAACTTCATATTCTATTGGCAAGCTCTCCCTGAATCCCACATGATTTAATTTTATAAATTAGTCTACCATGTGGAACCTTATCAAAGGCTTTCCTAAAGTCAAAGTAAACAATGTCTACTACTCTGCCCTAATCAGTCTTTTTGGTTACTTTGTTAAAAAACTCAAGCAAGTTTGTGAGATGTGATTTCCCTCACACAAAACCATGCTGACTATCCCTAATCAGTCCTTGCCTCTCCAAATGCAGGTAAATCCTATCTTTCAGAACCAACTTACCCACCACCAATGTCAGACTCACAAGTCTATAGTTTCCAGGTTCCCCCTTAAAGCATTTCTTAAATGAAGGCACAACAATAGCCACCCTCCAGTGCTCCAACACCTCACCTGTGGTTACAGGTGATATAAATATTTCTACTAGGAGCCCCACAATTTCCTCCCTAACTCCCTACAATGTCCTGGGATACATTAATTAGATCCCAGAGATTTATCCACCTTTATGTTTTCTAAGACCTCCAGCATTTTCTCTCCTGTAACGTGAACCATTTTCAAAACAGCAGTATTTATTTCCCTAAGTTCTGTAGCTTCCATTTCTTTCTCCCCAGTAAATATTCATTTAATATCTTTTCCATCTTCTGAGGTTCAACACAAAGACAACATCATTGATCTTTAAGGGTCTCTACTCTCCCTCTGGTTGCTCTTTTGCTCTTAAGATACTTGTAAAATTTCTTTGGATTATCCCTAACCTTATCTGCCAAGGTTATCTTGTATCCCCTCTTTGTCTTCCCGATTTCCGTTTAAAGAATGCCTCTTCACTCCTTATACTCTTTTAAGAGATTCATTTGATCCTAGTTGTCTCTATCTAATATATATCTGAACTTCACTAAACAGCCTCTAAAGTAATTACACCCTTCCTCACGTAAGGGGACCAAAACTGTACACAGTCCTCCAGATGCAGTCTTAGCAAAGCCTTGCACTAATGCAACAACAATTCTCTACTTTAATACTCCATTCCTTTGTAATAAATGCCAGAATTTCATTTGCCTCCTCATTACCTGGTTTACTTTCATACTAGCTTTCTGCAATTCATGCATAAGGACACCCAGATCCCTCTGCGCCGAAGCATTTTGAAATTTCTTTTCTGGCAATTCCAAACTATGGCCTAGATATTGTGAGCAGTGGCAATCACAGTCAAACTGCTGCTCAGTGACTTTTTTTTTCCATTAGCAACAAGCTTCACGCTTCTAGCTGGGAATTCAGATCCTGACTTCCTCAGAAATGCAGAACATGAACCTGAAATCAGACAGTTCCCACTTATGCAGGATCGACAGTGGAAGTCAAACTAGGTCCCCTTTTACAGAAGCCAGTTGTTATGTTCTGAGATTTTACCATCCAGCAATACAGTCAGACATTTTGACAGCTGCTGTGAAAAGGTAAACATATGTTAAGTGAGAGATTAGAGTGGCAGCTAATTAAAGGACTAGGGTGCCAGGTGGGTAGTGTACCAAGGTTGCCAGTTGGGTGTGGAGTTTGGAGTTTGAGTTGGGAAAGGCCATCTGGTAGTAGCAGGGTTGTAATGTCAGGCCAGCAGCATCAGTGAGGGTGGCGTCAGATCTGGGGAGAGTGTGGAATCATGTTGGATTAGTGGAGTGCTGTCGGGTAGGTGGGTAGGCAGTGTTCAACGGATGTGGTTGGGGGATGGAGGGGTGTTTGTGGGAGTGAGTGAGGAGTCTCAAAGGGTGATCTTAGTATTTATCTAAGAGTTAGATTAGGATTTTATTCCTTCAACTTTTCGTGGGTAACTATTAAATTACTGGAAGCAGAAACCTCCACATTCTCAGACTTGAATACAGCTTTCCAGCAGGTTCCAATTTCAGCATCTGGAAATCCGCATGGTCCCACCGTGCAGCTCTGGTCTGCCATACTCCAATGATTATCCATCAATCAGAATATCCAGGTCAATAGATTTCTACATGGGAAAGGTTCCAGTGTATTAGCTCAAATTTTTATGCCTCCTTCCCTAGCTTCCCTGGCTTCAAGATGCAAAATCAAGAACTGTGTCTGTTTTTATAGTGACCTTACCTACTTATGGTCTCACACATTTTGACCTGCATATCTGCATACCTTCTAATTTATTTAAATACCTTACAATTTAAGGTGTATTTCTTTTACATGATCTTAATTGCAAAATAAAATTTTATTTTGTTTTATATAGTTTTTTACACTTTGAGGCACATCTGTTAAACTACTCAGGTCTTCCTTCAATTTGTCAAATCGGTGACAGTTCAGTGTCAGCAGCAGATTTCCCTCCATTTCTAAATTCACCCCGGCTGAATTAATCTGCTTTCTGAGCTGAAGTTTATTGGGGAATCCCAGACTGACATCAACATATTCAGGAAACACTTAAAGATAGGGGAGCCTAGCACATCAGTGCAACAGGCAAAGCTAATGAAGCATTACAACCACATTCAGCCAGAAGGTGATCTTGGCTTCCTCTTGAGGTCGCAAGCATCACAGATGCAAATCAATTTATATTATATCAAGAAAAGGCTGGAGGCATCGATAAAGCAAAGGCTATAGGCCCTGACGACTACCTACTATGGTACTGAACATTTATGCTCCAGAATTAACCATGCCTCTAATCACTGCATCTACAACACTGGCATCTACCTGACTTTGTGGAAATATGCCCAGGTATATCTTGTCTACAAAGTATAGATCAAAACCAATCTGGCCAATTACAGCCTCATTCACCTCCTTTTGATCAAAAGTAAAGTGATGGAAGGTAGCATTGACACTATGATCAAGTGGATTTATACATTCATAAACTCACTGATGTTCAATGTAGGTTCCACTGCAGCCACTTGGCTCCTGACCTTGTTACATCCTTGTTCAAAACATAAACAAAAGAGCTAAACTCAAGAAGGGAGGTGAGAATGATTTCCCTTGCCATTAAAGCAGCATTTAACTGAGTATGGCATAAAGGAGCCTTAGCAAAACTGAAGTCAATGAGAATCAATGGAGAAGACTCCAGTTGTTGGAATCATAAGTACCACAAGCAAAGATGGTTGTGGTTGCTGGAGGCCAGGCACTGACCAATTTTCACAACAAATCCTTAAACAGTTCTGAGGCTACTCAGTAACACATTGAAGGGATTGAGGCCATGAGCAACACTTAATCATCTCTAAAGCCAAAATGGCATTTGACATACTTCAGCTTCCTTTGCAGTGTAGGACATAGCCCAGAAAACTACCTTTCTGCTCCAGTTTCACATCTGAAAGTTGCAAATTTCTCTTTTTATGAATTCGATTCTTGCTCCAAAAGTTGAGTGTATAGAATGAAGTTTCAGTATATATATGAGAGAGTGCTTTAGCAACAGATGTGACGTTAAACACAGTACCCATTTCCCCATTTATATGAATGCAAAAGATCTCTTATTATGCAATAAAGAAAACTTTGGAAGTTCCTTGATGTCCATGTCATCACTTCTCTGTGATTGCTTGTCAATTATAGTTACCTGATTGGATATCCAGTACTTTCGGATATCTTGTGGGCAAGGTTATCTTGATATCCTGACAGAACATCTTGATACACACAGGCAATAAGGGTCACCAGTTCGACTGAGACAAAGTGACCATACTGGGACAAGTGAACTATAGACATGCAAGGGAATTTCTGAAGGCCTGGTTCTCAATGCAAGATTCCATTAACAAACACGTAGAAATAGACCCTGTATACATACCGCTGCTATAAAACAGAACTGAAAGGGACAAGACCCACCATACCAGAAGATCATGTAAATTTGGAACAGAACAGAACACCAACACATTGATTAGAGGTCGCACTGATGATGTTGCCTAGAATGGTAATGACATGTCTGCACACCATGGAACAACCGGCTCAGCGAACAAACCACTGTAAGGTTATGACAACCACCAGATAATCTGATTTCGGAGAGAGGTGTAGGAATAAATGTTGGACAAGATAAAGTGAGTATTCCCCTGATCTTCTACCATGAGACCCTCTACACAGGCCTCAGTGGAACATCTCATCCCAAAGTTGTCACTTCTGACAATGGATATAAGAGTTGAGAAGTCATTTTGAGGTTGTACAGGACATTGGTGAGGCCTTTTCTGGAGTACCGTGTCCAGTTCTAGTGCCCCAGTTACAGGAAGGATCTTATTAAGCTGGAGAGGGTTCAGAAGAGATTTACCAGGATGTTGCTGGGTAAGGTTTGAATTATAAAGAAAGGCTAGAAAGGCTGGAGCTTTTTTCACTGGAGCGTAAGAGGTTGAGAGGCGACCTGATAGAAGTTATAAATTAATGAGGGGTATACTAAGAGTTTATTGTTATTGTTTTTTCCCTTGGATGGGGTATTTCAAGACTAGGGGGCACATATTTAAGGTGGGAGGAGAGAGATTTAAAAAAGACATGAGGGGAAATTTTTTTTTACACCGAAAGTGGTTCACATTACAATGTTTAAAAGACGTTTGCACAAATACATGAATAGGAAATATTTGGAGGGATACAGGCCAGGAGCAGGCAGGTGGGACTAGTTTAGTTTGGGATTATGTTTGGCATGGGCTGGTTGCACAAAAGGGTCTGTTTCCATGCTGTGTAACTCTATGACTGGACTCTATCTGCTACAGAACCTTGCTGCCATAGTTGTGGGTGGTGACATGTCTGGTTCCAGTGTTCATGTTGCTGAATGCACTATATTCTGTTACACCTCATTAAGAAACAAAACCAGTTTCATGAAATTGTTCATGGTTTGTGTTGTCTTGTGAACTAAATAATGAAGTTGACAACACAAAGTATGTATTGTGAACGGCGTAGGAATGTGGGAGTAAGAGAAATTTAGGACGACATTGCAAATTCAAATGCCGTTCTACAAATCCATCAATTGCTTAACCATTGAAGTGGTAGCCAGATGCACTGAATAACTAATATAATTTCAAATCAATTATTGAAATTTCAAGCGTTTCATCAAATATGCTTAACCAATAATTTTAATAACTTTATGCTTGTAATAAGCAGTGAAATGAAATTAATTAAATTTCCATTTTATTTTATGTTTGCATAAGTATTCCACTCAGAGCACTGTAAAGTTATGCCAGAATAAGATTTTGGTCTCAGGATAAAGTATAAAAGTTCAAAATAAAAAAGACCCTATAACTTAGATATCATTGTTAGCAATTTATAAGGCAGTGTAAATGTGGTCGTACAGCATCATGTGTCCTCCATTTCAGCAGAAGTACTAATGAACTTAAAGTGTAATAGGTTAATACCTGTACTAAATCACAGATAAGGAAATCCCTCTCTCTTTTAACATCGGTGTTCATCATTTCTAATCTCAAAAGTTTAACTTGGGTAGGCATGCTATGTTATGCAAGAAAACATTAAGTTCTTGTTTTGTATTTTGCATTGTTTATCACTGATGCGTTGTTACCAACTCAAAGTATGTATATTCATGTGAGTTAGTAATTAATTAATATTTACTATGCTGTTTAAAGGAGTCTTGGACTGAAATGGAGAAACATAAGTTTTTGTTGTGCCTGTAATTTGTAGCTACAATATCAATACAGGAAGCCCACACATTCATCACATGTGAACAGGGAACAAAATGCTGGGATATTAATTTTGTGTAGTTTAGAAGAGCAGCACTTCTCAAATAGCAACTTGTGGATTTTTGTGTTTAAGTGCATTCACCAAAAATTGCTATCTGATTTGTACCTTAATAAGGAATGCTGCTAGCCTCATCATTACATTCATATCTTCATCCTTTTATAGAAGTGAAAAAAAACACATCACAGCTTATAAAATTCACCAGTTAATGATCCAAAAACAAACGCAAATCCTTCAATATTCACATCAAAATTATAATTGAGTAAGCAATTTGATGTACAATTCTTATAAAATGTTTTCAGAATTTCTGAGAGATAATCCTGGTGATATTGAGGCAAATGAAATTCTTGGTAAAAGGACAGAACAAATTTGGTTCATATGTTCTCCCTGTCTAATGTACAAATGACTAAATACGGGCTAAATATATAATACTGGAAACAAAGTATTTGAATGATAGTTGAGTGTCAATAAAATTCCCCTCATATATCAAATGTTCGAAACCACCCCATTGCTATTCGTTGAATAGACAGTAATTCATTCTCATTTGATTTTTCAAAAGAAACAAAATGCTTTTCTTTGAGTCAACTGAGAATATCAGAAGGTCCTGGCACCAAGAAGGCTGCCAAATAGTTAACTGTTTCACTGCATACTTAAGATGAACAGAACTGTTTTGTCTATGAAGAACAATAGAGCAGTGTCTTTTCTTATTTTGTCTGTGTTTAGCAGATTAATTTGTGTTATATATTGAATGAATGCAAATGAAACTATCAGGGTCATTCCTGTAGTTAATAGACAAGAATAGAACCAAGGTCTTTTGCTGGATTTCTTTAAAAATTGATTGATGAATACTACAATTTCTTTAGATAACAAGGGACATTGCAGTATGCTTTTCTGTTTGAAAAAATACATTATGAAATCCATTATGACTAAAAGCTCACTGCCTCCAGAGGAGTTAATTTTATCCTTTTGTGCATACAATGGGTGGAATTTAATGCCCATTGCTCAGCAGTGAATTTAGAAATGGTGGGGGAGGATATTGATCATCAGGGAGATCCTGGCTGGAGTGTGCTGCCTGGAAATCAACTGAGGCCCTTAATTGAACACTTAATGACCATTTAGGGCCTCATGCAGCATTCACTGGTATTCAATAGCCTTACCTTTGCTTCTGACTCCTCCACTTTGTCTCACAGCAAACCACCTCCCCACAGCTCCCATCACACCCTCACTTACTTTTCTCCACAGATCCAAAGCCAGCCCCTGGCACAGGCCCAAGCATATCATTGCCACTGCTCCCAGTAGCTCCTAGAGAAATGGCAAAGTCCCAAATGAAGTCTAGCACTTTCAAAATTAGAATCTAGGAATACACCTGGAATTTATGATGATCGTTTCCCAGAAAAGTAATGAAGAAAATTTCATAAATGGTTTCCAAACCACTTTAAAGTCAAAGCGCATGTGTTAGTAACTGCGAAACAGAAAGACTGCTTAACATTTTGAGTGGAGAGTCTTTGCCAAAGCTGGAAACAGAGGTTTAGCAAGGTTCCAAAACAAGACAATGGAAGGGAAGGTGAAAGAAAATAGTTTGAAGGTAAGCATCAGGAATGATGGCTTTATGGAACTGGTGGTTGGAACTTAAAAATGGCTATGGATCTCTATGACTATTGCCAAAGCTACTGCTGACTTGATTCCCAAGAACCCTGAGGGAATTAAGTCCCTACTTGGTAGAGGGAAGCCCGTTGCTGGGCTTTCTGCTCCATGGGGAACATTTAATTCCAGGAGTTGTTACAGTCAGGTGGAAATCTTACCCCAAGTGCATCCAACCAACCCAAGCCTGGTATCAAGGTGTAGAGCTGGATGAACACAGCAGGCCAAGCAGCATCAGAGGGGGTATCCCTCCATTACTGGCAGCAGCAACTGGGAAAATTAGCTGCCGGCAGTAAGATGCTTGAACCTTTGTCAGTGGCAGTCCTATCACCCAAAAAGCAGTCAATGCGTTTAATAACCAGATGCAGGGCTTTTGAATGACTAGCAAAATGGTAAATGTGGGTGGGTGATGTACAAAGATACCCTCAACACAGGTCATGTCTGTCAGCTCCAGAATGTCCTGCAATTCTGTCTAAGTATGTACACGCCTAGACGTACCTGTGAATAAAATGTGTGCAATACTGCCTAGGCCTCTTCCTAAGGTCAGCTCAGAATGTTCTGAACATTTCTGCACACATATACAATTTAGACAAAGTGATCAAATAAGATCAAATGGATCTTATATGGGGTGTAGATGGTATGGTGCTGTAAATGGTCAATAGGTCTGATTTGTAAAAATAAATTCTATTTTGAAATAATGCTAAGTGAATTACTGAGGCACCTCTTAAAATTGTTCTTGAGAAAATTACATCAAATCTGCACGCATGGAAATAACAATTCAGAACTGAATTGTTCCATAATTTACAGCAACAGATGAACACAGCATTTTTAAAATGGCATGTATGAACACATCTAAAATAATGTCAGAAAGGCTCTTCAACAGAAGGAACAATTTGTATCCACATGGCAGTCTGAATGTATTAAAACAGCCCAAGCACTTCACAGAAGTGTTATCAAACAAATTTGACATTAGGTCACAAAGGGAAATATTCAGGGTGGGTAACCACTGGTTCATGCCAGCAAATCCAAAATGGCATCCAATTTTTAACTGCATCTGTTTTATTTCGTTTTCCATTGCCTTGTAAAATATTATGAAGATTCATTACATCACAGAAAGTAGAAACAGAAGTTAATCCAAACAATGAGGCTCTGGGAGCCTACAAAATACCTGAGCAGTATGCAAATGACTCTGCTATGAGCTGGGAGAAAGGAGTGAAGGGCAGTCACCATACATACAGTGCAGTGAGTCAGGTCTCTCACAAAAAAGGGAAGCACAAGTAAATATTTACAGAGAGCAACAGAATGATCACCAAATAGATCAGTGATTATTTGAGGCTGGTGTCGGCAATCAGATGTATTTAATACATTTTTGGACTGTGGCTTGCGCCTTGTACTGCAAAAGTCTGAAGAAAAATGTTTAATCCGTCCCATCCTCAGTACTATTTCAGGAACTCACTCATGCTTCAGAGCCTCATCTAAATTAGGTGTTTCCTGAATTTTCAATTCTGACAATTTACTGGTCAAATTTTAATAATTTCCTAGAATTCATGCAAGAATGATTCAAACTGGTCTCCCACCTAACTTTAAAGAGCAATTATTAGCCAGCAATTTGAAATTAAGTTCATGAGGAGTGGGTGCATGGGAAGACCAAGAACTGATACTTTCAAGCCAGCCTACAAAAATGGAGTAAAATATACGATGAAATATGATTAGGGATCACAGCACCCAGACACATCCAATTAGAAGCCATTTCCATGCTACTAATTCCATAGCATGAAGAACGCAAGTGACTATTCCCAGCTTTGTAGATTTAAAAAGTTTATTAATATTAAAAGAGGTGATAATTACTCAACTAATCTCCCAGATGAAACTTTCTGGTCTTCAATAGCACTCCACTTCTCAACTGCAAATCTGAAAAATGGTCCAAAGTCAATTCCATAGCATTTTACGTAATTACCTCAAGCACAGGAAAAAAAAAACGTCTATTTTGAAGTAGAGGATTGCAAGTTTGATTTTCAAAAAGGTTGCTTACTTGAGATTTATTTGCCAATTTTGCAGACTCTTTGAAAAGGGCAGACCTGGAAAATAAAATCTGTGCCAAATTTTTCCAGTTCTATCCCCCAAATCCCCAATTCAAGAAATAAGAACAGAAATTCCTCAAAGATCATCTAGAAATTTATTACTAATGCAAATAAAGACAAGTACATTAAACCCACCAAGGCTACCAAACACCAGTACTAGTTTAATTGTATCCAATAATTGCACAGCACAGTCGCATGGACTCTCTGAACAAAGCTGGAATTCAAGCTTGTGAATGACCAAGTAGAAATACCAACTCTGACTTTTTTTTAAATGTAGAATTTCCAGTACTACGCAGCAATATCAACCCCAACAGTAGCTACATACTGATTTAGTAAGCTGAAATTTGCCACATGCTATCAGGTGTACAACTTCACATAGAAAACACTTACTTAGCAGACTTATCTTCAGCAGAACAACAACACATCGTCACTTTGACGTAGTTCTTTGTCTTATGACAGTGAAAGGCAAACCAAAACAGGACTCATATTCAGCCTGGGAACCCTGCAGCCCAATGGCATCAATGTGGATTTCACAAGCTTCAAAATCTCCCCTCCCCCAACCGCATCCCAAAACCAGCCCAGCTCATCCCCACCTCCCTAACCTGTTTTTCCTCTCACCCCAAGCCACACCCCCATCTCCTATCTACTAACATCATCCCGCCCCCTTGACCTGTCCGTCCTCCCTGGACTGACCTATCTCCTCCCTACCCCCCTACCTACACTCACCTTTACTGGCTCCATCCCCGCCTCTTTGACTTGTCTGCCTCCTCTCCACCTATCCTCTCCTCTATTCATCCTCTATCCGCCTCCCCCTCTCTCCCTATTTATTTCAGAACCCTCTTCCCCTCCCCCATTTCTGATGAAGGGTTTAGGCCCGAAACGTCAAGTTTTCCTGCTCCTATGATGCTGCTTGACCTGCTGTGTTCATCCAGCCCCATGCTTGTTACACAATTAATGGTAGGGCCCTGGGGAGTGTTGCCAAACAAAGAGGCTCAGCAGTGCACTGAGTATTGGAGTTGGGGCATCACGTTGCAGTTGGTGAGGCCACTTTTAGAATACTGTGTTCAATTCTGGTGTCCCTGCTATAGGAAAGATATTATTAAATTCGAAAGGGTTCAGAAAAGATTTCCAAGGATGTTGCCCGGTTTAGAGGGTTTGAGCTATAGGGAGAGGCTGAATAGGCTGGAGCTTTTTTCCCTTGGATGTCAGAGGCTGAGGGATGACCTTTCAGAGGTTTATAAAATCATGAGGGACATGGATAGGGTGAATAGCTAAGGTCTTTTCCCCAGCATAGGGGAGTCCAAAATTACAGGGCATAGGTTTAAGGTGAGAGGGGAAAGCCTTAAAAGGGACCTAAGCAGCAACTATTTCACGCAGAGGGTGGTGCATGTATGGAACGAGCTGCCAAAGGAGATGATGGAGGTGGGTACAATTACAACATTTAAAAGGCATCTGAATGGGTACATGAATAGGAAGTGTTTGGCGGGATATGGGTCAAATGCTGGCAAATGAGAGTAGGTCAGATTGGGATGTCTGGTTGGCAAGGACAAGTTGGACCAAAGGCTCTGTTTCCATGCTGTATAACTCTCTGACCCTAATAGAATTTGTGAAGAAGGAATATTTAATACAATATTGATTTAAACTCAAAAAAAGGATGCCAAAATACAGGATAAAAGCCAAAAGAACTGTGGATGTTGTAAATCAGGAACAAAACAGAAGTTGCTGGAAAATCTCAGCATGTCTGGCAGTATCTGTGAAGAAAAAAATCAGAGTTAATGTTTTGGGTCCGGTGACCCTTCCTCAGAACTAATGGTAGATGGGAAAATGTTGGTTTCTCTGCAGAAAATAGGAAGGGGGATGGGGTAGGGAGTATACAATAGGATAAAGGATAGAGCCCAAAGAGAAAGAAGCGCTGAGATAAAAAGGTGTAGAGCAGGATGAACACTGGATGAAGAAGGGTCTAGGCTCGAAACGTCAGCCTTCCTGCTCCTCTGATGCTGCTTGGCCTGCTGTGTTTATCCAGCTCTACACCTTTTTATCTCAGATTCTCCAGCATCTGCAGATCCTACTATCTCCAAGAAAGAAGAGCTGTTGGAAAGACGAAGGAGTTGATAATGATCTGGCTAGGAGGGTGAATAGCTGTTAATGGGGATTATTAGTGACTGACAATAGATAGTGTGTAATGGCAGGCTATGTGATAACAAGGCTTGGTGTGTGGGGTAGGGGGCTGGGACATGAGAGAGTTTAGGCCCTAAAATTATTGAGCTCGATATTGAGTCTGGATGGCTGCAGGGCCCCACCAAAAAAAAATGAGGTGTTGTTCTCCCAGCTTGCGCTGAGCTTCACTGGAACACTGCAGCAAGCCAGAGACAAGAGATGTTGGCCAGGGAACAGGGTGGTGTTTTAAAGTGACAGGCAACTGGAAGCTCAGGGTCTTTTTTGCGAGCAGAACGTAGATGTTCTGAAAAGCGGTCACCCAGTCTACACTTCATTCTCCGAATGTAAAGGAGACCACATTGTGAGCAGTGGATAGAGGAGACTAGATTGTGTGAAGTGCAGGTAAAGTGCTGCTTCACCTGGAAGGTATGTTTGGTCCCTTGGATACTGGGGAGGGAGGAGGTAAATGGGCAGGTGTTGCATTTTCCCCTGGCCTCACTTACACCTGGTCCATCTCACTCCTCCCTTCCCTTCCTCAACATCTCTGTTTCCATCTCTGGGGATAGACTGGCTACTAATATCCACCATAAACCCACTGACTCCCACAGCTGCCTGGACTATACATCCTCACACCTTGCTTCATGTAATGAATCCATCCCATTCTCTCAGTTCCTCTTTCTCCGTTGCATATGTTCAGTTCAGGCCAACTTCAACAAGGGAGCCTCTGAAATGTCCACCTTCTTCCTCAGCGGAGGATTCCCCAGCAACGCTGTCGACAAGGCCCTCAACCAGGTCCAACCCATCTCCCGCACTTCCGCCCTCAACCCCTCCCTTCCCTCCCACAACAGCGATAGGGTTTCCCTTGTCCTTACCTACCATCCCACCAGCATCCACATCCAGACAATCATCAGACACCATTTCTGCTACCTCCAGTGAGATGCCACCCCAAAGACACATATTCTCCTCTCCTCCCTTGTCTGCCTTCTGCAAGGACTATACCCTCCAGGAAATCCTAGCCCACTCTTCCTCCACACCCAACACATTTCCCAGAGCCCCGTGGCACCTTCCCCTGCAAACGATGAAGGTGCAACACCTGCCCATTTACCTCCTCCCTCCCCAGTATCCAAGGACCCAAACGTAGCTCCCAGGTGAAGCAATACTTTCCCTGCACATCCCAGAACCTAGGCTACTGCTATCGATGCTCACAGTGTGGTCTCCTCTACATCAGTAATCTATTTGAAAAGGGATCTTTATTCACCAGCTATTGTGCATAAAGAATCTGGAACCTCAGAAGTATGAAGAATAACAAGGGTTCTTTCAATGATGGAAACCATCAGCATAGCTCTGTCAGGATAGATGCTTTGCCAGAGCTGCCAGTATTTACCTACCCAGTAAAAATTTTTCTGTTGCTTTAACATCACAGAGCATGTTTCTTTAGGTTGGGTGTTTTGTATCATTTATATTCAGAAATCTTTGTAGCGTAAGATTACCACACTGGTGGCACTGACATTTTCTGATAATAGGAATTTAATATCCCCATCTTTGCATATTGTATTACTTTTACTTAACATATAATTAAACTTTGGTTTCATCTTTTCATTCGCATTAATGGAAGGTTCGCATCCAATTAACTAAAATAAGCATTTGGGTGAAAGACTAAAATGGTAATTTTATGAATTAATGCTCTCAGCATGGAGAGTTACCCAGTGAGAGTAGATATCAGGAACTCAGCAATTCAGAGCATATAATTTTTCATTCTAATGATCAGAAGATTATGGCAAGTGACATCCACATTTATGATGCATTTTATAAGTGGACGTAATTACATAGCACAAACCCAAGATCATAAAATCACCTCTTTGCTGTTAATCTGTACCAACACGTTACACATTAATTACTTGATAACTGTTCTATTGCTCAAGCATATTTTATCACTAAACAAGAAGGGTACAGTATACCTACCTATAGTAGCATTTATTATCAGACTGTAGCTATGTTGGAACAGAAACAGAAAACCAAAACATGCTATTAGCAGAGTACACTGACTCGTAAATTGGTACAAAGTAGTAAATATGGAGCTTCTCTACTCGGCAAAGGATATCCAACTGAAAATAAATTAATCTGTTCATGGATGAATTTACAGCAGAAGATGTGGGACAGATTACATGTTCACCTTACTAGTACCAGCTTGTGGCTGGACTACAAAAATAATGATTATAACGTCATGTGGACTTGAATCAAATGCAAAGTGCTTCCTTCTCCATGTCAAATAATGAGGTATTACACAGGACAATATAAATAGAGGAGGTCAAAGAAAATTCTTAAAATTGATGCTTTCTTTTCAAGGTGACTAGTTAGAAAATGGAACACTTCGTTCTGAATATTATTCAGGCATCAAGAATGGTGAGCATGACCAGATGGTCTGCTCTATCTTAAGAATCTATCCTATTTCTTCCATGTCTATGACATTTTGATCTGACATTATGATCAATGACAACTTTGGGACTGTTTTGAACAGCTGTCCCAGTACTCTAACTCATTTTAGATGCAAGCTAATAAGCAGATGAAGAAGACTTGCATCATCTATTTCTGGATTGAATTTGAAATCAGATTTCAAATGATGAAATGGATTCATCAGCAATTACTAGTAATCTACTAGCATAAAAATTCTGGTGACATCCATCATACTTCAATAGCATCTGATAAATGGGAAAAATAAACACAAAGTCAATAATTTCTGGCTGGATTTTCAGAGACAGGAAATAGAATTTCATCAGCATTTCCTAATCCACAAGCTTTTCTTGCTGAGGATCAACAAAGCTCTAATTGAGGTCAACATACACTTAATTTTCTTTCACGGTTAGTTATGAGTGTACAATATTAGGAAGAATATCATTTATTTTTCCATTATAGCAGAGAATACATAATATAACTTGATTTCTAATTGATTAATTTTGGTTACTTCCTCTATTCAGGAGAGCTAACAATAAAACAGGTTATTTATTCAATACACTCAGGTGTCAGTCTGAATAATCAT
The DNA here is from genome assembly GCA_024137785.1 of Ginglymostoma cirratum. NCBI lineage: Eukaryota > Metazoa > Chordata > Chondrichthyes > Orectolobiformes > Ginglymostomatidae > Ginglymostoma > Ginglymostoma cirratum. Next base: position 6,714,064 of record JAHRHZ010000087.1, on the reverse strand, counting down.
CAGGTTAGATTTGATACGTAGTGAAAACTTCCATCTACTCTGTCTTCACAAAGTCACTTTAAGTTACATTTACCAATCTCATATTAGTTGCATTCAAAAGCTTGGAAGAATAGAGAATCAGCACTATATTGAGTTCAACCAGTGTCCTCTTCAAACAAAGCTCTGCACTGGGATAGTAGGATGAGTGAATGCATATTTTAATCCCAGCTTCTAAGAGTAGCAGTCTTGTGTTAGCACATTTCATTTTCAGAGAAAAGCCGAACTGATATTTCACCAAATAAGTGAAATCATCCAACATTCAAGCTGCAGAAACAAATCCACTAATATCTAAGATTGCTTAAGGTCAGTTCGTGGTAGGTTCAAACCCAAGCCTAATGGTGCAAGGACCACATGTTGGTGCCAACCTACTATATAACTCAAAATGTTTTGCATTTAAGTTTACCACAAATGATGCCACAAACTGCTGACAAAATTTATTAGTGAACTACAATCTTCAAATACTTCCAGCCTAGAATTAAGTAAGCAACCTACCTTTGAAAGACCTCCTACTTCCAAATAAAAACAGATGATGAATACATTCCAGGTGACCCACAGTGCTGTCCAGACTGCATACTAGAGAAATAAAAGCACAAAATTTGGCATTATGTTCACACACAGAATTATGAATGAACATCACCAAGCAAATTGTTGAACTGCATTTATGGGTATGAAAATAATGAATATTCAATTGTACTCAAATGCACAGAGATCCTATGTGATCTTAAAGATATGATAACTGCAATGTTAGTACTGCAATGTTGAGTTGGATAAAAGTCAACATTGTTCAACTGGAATTACAACAGTTGAAAATTCAATTTTAAACTCTCTTTTGCTTTTTCTTTTATGGACTTGGGCCCCTGCAGCAATTTATTGTCCATAACTAATCAAACAGACTAGATTGCCAGGCAACTTCAGAGGGCAGCTAACAGTCAACAACGTTTCTGTAGGTCTGGAGTCACATGAAGGCCAGGCAACTGAGGATGACAGATTTTCCTTTACGAAAGAACATTACTGAACCACAATGGTTTCATGGTAACCATCAGAATTTTTAAAACCACACCTATTAATTGAATTCAAATTTCACCATCTGCCACAACGCGGTTTAAACCATGTCCCCCAAAGCATTAGCCTGGGTCTCTGGATTACAAATCCAACGACAATACTACTGGATCACCCTCCTTGCAAGTTGTGCACTGTTATGGAAGACATCACTTTCAATCATTATAAGTAGAATGCTTGCATTTTTATATTTTCATCAACAAAAACAGCCAAAAATAGACTTTAATTCCAAATGCTCATAACATCATTCAATGATTTATAACAGTACTGCTTTTCTAGTTTCAAGGTAAGATACGTTGCTCATTACAATAAATGCTGGTGTGTTCTTTTTCTGTTGCATAATTTGTAAACTTTCTTTACACTTAGTCATTGTGTCAGGAACCCTGCACAAATTTCTGATTGTGCAATGAAACTAATTTCATTGGTGAAATGGTGATCTGGCCCTTACTGTGGCTATTTTGGCAAAAGCCTACGGTTTAAAAACATAGTCAAAATCAATTTGTTTTCAGCATTCCTATTGGCACAAAAACAGCTATTCTCAAGATTGGAGTAGATGCCGGAGTATTGCACCCCTAAATCTAAAATCTTAAAAATAGCATTATTATGGTTGATAATAAAGTTTCATGCTGATCTTAAAAACTACATAAAATGGATTTAAAGTTTTCAATCTCAGCAAAACCAGCAAAACGTAACAAAAAAACCAATGCAATTTCTTTCTGCATAACTTTCTGGATGTTGAAATCAAACTAAATTGAAATAAAAAATGACAACTCTGGTTTATGTGGAATAAGGTAAGAACCAGGGTAACACATTCATATAGCGCCTTTCACATTGTCAGAAGAATTTAAGCACTACACAATCAAGGAATTACTTTTGAAGTATAGTTATTGTTACTTCTTAGCAAACATGAAGGTCCAAACACATTAGAAAATCCCATAAAAGCTGTATAAATAGACAAAGCGTTAATTTCTTTTAATGGTTTCAGTTTGCAATTGTTATGGACCAAGTCTTTGGGAAAATCTCCTCATCTTCTTCACAGAAGCCTATTAAGGCATTTTACATCCAGAGCTAGAGGAAGAATTCTTAAACCCAAGAACATGGAGGTGCTCCTCACCCTCACTTAACACTCCTCCAATCCTTTACAATTCAAACACTTCGTAAAAATACACCAAGAAATATGATGGTAGAATACTTGCATTAATAATAAAACAAATCATATCACAATGTGCTAGGCATAGACAGACCTGATCCACAGCTCAGATGCTATGTTTTCTGCATGCTTGTGAGTTTTACCAGGGTCTCCAAGTTTGACTGAAGACCTTGGGCACAGGATTTGTAGACCAGAGCATTAGTCATTTTCAATTTCCCTAATCTCCCCACAAAATACAGTGCTATGGGTCAGACCAGATCCCCTCAGAATAGTTTAAGGTAGCCTAAACCCTAACTTTTTCTTACTTTAAAGGTGGATGTGAAGTAACAGTTGCGATGCATCTGGTCATACTACTCAACGTTAAACAGAACACAATTTATTTAAACAGTATAGTTTAAATACACACAAAAGAAAGAGACATTTAGAATAACACATTAGTGAAAACTTAACTGAATAAAAGATACAGTACCTATTATTAATTAACTGTTCCAATATAGTAACCTCCCATAAACACACACCTTGGCAAAAAGGTAAATTCAGACACAGATTGTTATGTGCAGTTTCCTACTCCAGGAGGGAACAACATGAAGAGAGATATCAGAGAATGTCACAGTTAGGAACCATTTACTGAAGCTGGCCACGCTTCCAGGACTCAATCAGCTTCTACTGACACAGCTAAAAAACTAGAAAGCCTAATCTGGGAGAACTAGCCACTTCCCTTCCTTTGTTACATCAGTTTAAAAAAAAACCCTAAGGTCCTCTTAAACTATTAGCTTAGGCCGACTCCAGTAGACACATCATCACCTCTGCCTTATAACGTCTCTTCAAAAAATCCCGGACAAAATAACCCTTTTTAAAGTAACAGCATGGTCACAACAATTAACAAAAGGGCACCCTGTTATTAAATCCGGTGCAAGAGCGGGAAGGATTTGAGTGTCCACAATTTCCTGAGCTGCACCCCCTATTGGGTGAAGCAGTATGCTCAGAGCTCATTGTCATATCAGAGGTTAGGAGTGTTCAGATTTGAGAAATTCACCTTGACTTGGAGAGAATAACCTTGCATGTTAATTCACGATTCCACAAAATTACATAGTGTTGCACATAATCCTCTCAGACCAACCAGTCCATGACAGCATTTGTACTCCACTTGAGCCTCCTCCCGCCTTTCCTGATCTAACCGTGTAAGCATAATAATCCTCTAATTCCTTATCCTCGTATCTTTATCTATTCTCCAGTTAAATTATATTTGGTTCCACTACTCCCGGTTGTAAGGAGTTCCATGCACTCACCACTCTCTTGACAAAGAAGTTGCTCTTATATTCCTATTACAGGGTCTAAAGAAGGGTCACTGGACCCAAAATGTTGATTTTGATTTATCTCCACAGATGCTGCCTTACCTGTTCAGATTTTCCAGAAATTTCTGTTTTTGTTTCAGATTTCCAGCATCCACAGTCCTTTTGTTTTTTTTTTTGCAGAAATGTGACCTAGTGCTGATGTAGCCACCAGCAGATTTTGGGAATTTCCTCCCAGTCACACCACCAAACCGATCTCCACAAAATCGGATCGTTAGGCCCACGAATGGTTGTAAAAATGCAGATTGCAGAGTTTAGGAGACAGGAAGTTCACTACAATAGTGATTCATTTACTGGTGCTTTCCAACCTCTTCTCACTCCCCATTCAACAGGAAAATGGTCCAGAAAGTGTCTAGCCTATTTAAATCATTTAACTGCTGCTCTGCACAATCTCTGATGCACCACTACTCTGCCCCACTGATGGGTAGTAGACTGCATCTAAAAACAGCAATCCCAAGATTAAGACAGAATGGGAATTTTCTCAAAAAGCTTCAGTAACTCAGTAAAACCCTGGACAACACATCAATAGAAATCTCTTGGCATTTTATTTCCTAGATTTTCCTCTAGCTCTACTGGTTTATAAACATGTACGAATATTAGATATGGTTGTCCACCATATCTGCTGGCCTTTTCACCACTTCAATGGTCTGGGATTTGCAGAGTGGATATGTCATGTTTAGGTGCTGACTTGGAATGTGGAAGACAAGGTTGGAGGGAAGCAGGCATAGAGTGCTGGAAAAGACAGAAAAACAGAAAAAAGAAAGATAGGGAGATGGGAAGGGAGTGAGAGAATTGTAACGAGATGGAAAGGGAATATGGGGTTAATAGGAGGAAGAGTTGGCAATGGGAAGTAGCAAAGGGAAGATTTCTGTGAGTCTTGAAATGTGGCAATAATAATGGTAGAAGATTGTGTGTAGTATGCAACATAATAGAAGAGGTAACCCTTCCAGCATATACAGAATACCACACAGGAGCCTTTGTTGTTGAGAGCAGTAGTTTGGAGTTTCAGAGAATTGAGCAGATGGGGAGGGGTTAACAGAGATGGGAGTTGTGGAAAATGTAATTATGACTGACAATTGATTTGGCGTTAATGACTTTTTAATATATTACAAGAGGTTCATGCTTTCTAGGACTGGTTCCTCAGTGCCTCTGAAAGAGGTGAGGGAGATGGATAAATTATAAGAGCACTGGAAGTGATAGGAGAATGGATTTAATAACCTTTGAAAAATGCCAAGGTAGCATTATAGCTATGTTATCAAGCTAGTAATCCAGTGACATAGACTAAACACCAGATAGAACACATCAAATCCCACTACAGCAGCTGGAGAATTTGATTTCAATTCACAAAATCACTGAATTGTTACAGCATAGAGGAGACCATTTGACCCAACATGCCTACACCAGTTCTATTACCTAGTACCAATGTGCTGACTTTTCCCCACGTCACTGCACACCATTACTATGCAATTAATCATCCAATGCCCCTTTTGAATGCCTCATTTGCACTGCTTCCACCACATTTCCAGGCAATGCATTCCATACTTGCTGTGTGAAAATGATTTTGGTCACATTCTTCTTGTTTATTTTGCACATCACCTTAAATTTATGCCCTCTCAATCTTTTGTTTCCTTTTATGAGTGGGAACTGCTTCTTCCTGTGTAACCTATCCAGCCTGTTCATGATTTTGAAAACCTTTGTCAAATCTCCTCTTAGCCTTCTTCTCTCCATAGAGAACTGTCCAAACTTCTTCAACTGATCCTCATAACTGAAGTTACTCATTTTTGGAACCATTTTTGTCAATTGCTTTTGCACTCTCTCCAATTCATTAGTATCTTTCCGATAATGTGGTACCCACAGCTGTACACAATACTCAAACTGAGGCCTAACAAGTGTAACCTTTCCATAGAAAGCAAATATCTGTATCGATGGCCATAAAACCACAAGGTTGTCATAAATTGTCATCAACTATTGGCACTGAGGAAAGAGGTACAAAAAGTGGAAGAAAAACAGAAGTTGCTGGAAAAGCTGAGCAGGTCTGGCAGCATCTGTGAAGAAAAAAATCAGAGTTAACGTTTCGGGTCCGGTGACCATTCCTCAGAAGTGAAAGCTTGCTCCTGAGGGCATGCATCAGGAATCCAAATGCACAAAATTTCCAACCATTAAAAGTTATAAGAAACACATTACCAATATGCTTTTTCAAAAGACAAAGCATTCTGTTGGATTGGAAGTGTTGAAGATGGTGATTTTGCAGTAGGAATTCCAAATTAAGGTTATGAATAAAAAATTTAATCCCTAGAACACTACACTGGGATTAAACACGTTATTGTCCAGTATAACAATGGCTAGTTAGAGTTCAAATGATCATGAAAATTTGGAAATTCTTTACTTACCACCATAATATACCGCGGTCTGTACTGAATTGTACCAAAAAGGCCGAGTATGACAACAATGATGTGCAAGAAGTTTGCTAGAATGGGGGCCCACTGATAGCCCAAGAAATCAAAGATCTGTCTCTCCAAAGCAGCAAGCTTAAAGGGAAATGAAAGAACAAAAATGAGTCAATCATATCAATCACTCTTTACAAAAAAAAAGTAAGAATTGGATCAATGTTATACAACACCACATCTCTCAAAAAAAAACTGTCCCAAAATGCTTTACATACAACACATTACCATGCAGCAACCTGATTACAGTCACATACTGACGGTTGGGAGACAAAATTAAGATTTTGAACTCTGCTTGAGAAGCATCACCAACCGCAATTTTAGAAATTTTTACATATGTTCATTAAATTGGCCTTTTATATTTGATGACACATTTGCAAGTACATTTAATCCGCAATAAACAATTCCAGAGTTACACTATGGGTTTGCGTAATCTGAAGTGAAAATATAGAAGTGCACCTTTGTGATACCATTCCAAATCACACTGTAAATAAGAAACAAAAACAGAAGTTGCTAGGAAAGCCCAACAGGTCTGGCAGCATCTGTGAACAGAAATCAGAGTTAACATTTCAGGCTCAGTGACCCTTCTTCAGAACTGATGGTGGCTGGGAAAATGTAAGCTTTTATGCAGAATACAGCGTGGGTGAGAGGGGTCAGGAGTAAACAATAGATAAGGATAGAGCCCAAAAGAAAGAACAGAAACAGTTGGACAGACAAGGGAGTGGATAACAATCTGGCTAAGAGGGTAAATAGCTGTTAATGGGGACTGTTAGTGACTAACAAGTAATGGCAGAGTATGTGATAACAGGAACTGGTGTGTGGGGTAGGGGGCTAGGATATTGGAGAGTTTAGGCCCTAAAATTATTTAACTCAATATTGAGTCCAGAAGGCTGCAGGGCCCCCAAGCGGAAAATTAGGTGTTGTTCTTCCAGCTTGTGCAGAGCTTTGCTGGAACACTGCAGCAAGCCTGAGACGGAGATGCTGGCCAGGGAACAGGGTCGTGTGTTAAAGTGGCAGGCCACAGGTAGCTTAGGGTCTTTCTAGCGGGCAAAACATAAGTGTTTTGCGAATTGGTCACCTTCCTTTTCCCAATGTAGAGGAGGCCACATTGTGAGCAGCGGATGCAGTAAACTAGATTGTGGGAAGTGTAGGTAAAGTGCTGCTTCACCTAGAAAGTATGTTTGGGCCTCTGGATACTGAGGTCATATTTTGGCAGGTGTTGCATCTTCGCTAGTTGCAGCAGAAGGTGCCATGGAGTTGTGGGGGAGTGTTGGGAGTGAAGGACCAGAGTGTCCCGGAAGGAATGGTCCCTGTGGAAGTCAGACAAAGGGAGGGGAGGGGAATAAGTGTCTGGTGATGGCATCTTGCTAGAGATGGCGAAAATGGCATCTGATGATCTTCTGGATGTGGATGCTCATGGGATAGTAAGTAAGGATAAGGGGGACCCTATCACTGTTGCGGGAGGGAAGAGAGGGATTGAGGGGGAAGTGCAGGAGATGGGTCAGACCTGTTTGAGGGCCTTGTCAACAACAGTGCTGGGAAATCCTCGGTTGAGGAAGAAGGTGGACATTTCAGAAACTCCCTAGTCAAAGTTGGCCTCATCTGAATATATGCGATGGAGGAACTGGGAGAATAGGATGGAGTCTTTACAGGAATCAGGGTGCGAAGATATGTAGTCCAGGTAGTTGTGGGAGTTGATGGGTTTATAGTGGATATTAGTGGCCAGTCTATACCCAGAAATGGAAAGAGTTGTGGAGGAAGGGAAGGGAGGAGTCAGAGATAGAACAGGTCAAAGTGAGGGCAGATGGAAATTGGAAGCAAAATCGGTGAACTTTTCCAAATCTGGACAAGAGAGGGAAGTAGCACCGATAATATCATCGATATATTGGAGAAAGAGTTATGGGTGGGGCTGGAAAAGGACTGGAACAAGGAATGTTCCACGCTCCCATGAAGAGACAGGCATCACTAGGGCCCATGCGGTTACCTATGGGTACCTCTCCTACCTGAAGAAAATCAGAGTTGAGGGTGAAGATGAACTCAGCCAAATGCAGGAGGGTGGTGACAGTTCAGGTCTTTCCTCCAGGAAGAAGCAGAGAGCAATGTGACCATCCTGGTGGGGGATGAATTTGTAAACGGATTGCATGTCCACAGTAAAGAGGAGGCAGTTGGAGCCTGCAAACTGGAAATTCCAAATCTGGAGCAAAGCACCAGAGGAATCACAGATGTATGTGGGCAGTGACTGGGTCAGGGAAGAAAATGCTGAGTCACGGTAGGAAAAGATGAGTTCTGTGCAGCAGGAGCAGGCTGAAATAATGGGTCTACCCTGGCAATACTGTCTGTGGATTTTCGGAAGGAGGTAGCAGCGAGCTGTGTGAGCTGGGGGATTATAGGCTTGGAGTCAGTGAAGACGGTAGATCACCAGATGAAATGAGGTCAGTGGCCATGGTGAATACAATGGCCTGATGTGCCATGGTGGGGTCATGGTCCAGAGGAAGATAGGAAGAAGTATCTGAGAGCTGGTGCTCAGCCTCTGCAATGTCGAGGTAAGTACGCCAGAATACAACAGCACTATTCTTATCGGCAGGCTTAATAACAAAATCAGAGTTGGATCTAAGCACAGGGATGCTGAACTTTCTGTATTCAGCAAAGATCTCGGCTTTATCCCACACTTTAATGAATTTTGGGCACAGCATAATGTCGAACTCTTCTTTCATCATCTTCACCTCCGTGCCCATTTCTTTGGATAAGAGTCTTCTCCCCAACCCACAGACCCCTTTGCCCAGTTTCAACACTCTCCCTCCACCTGGACCCCTCCCTCCGGCCTTTTACCTGCACGCGATCTGTTCATTGAGATCTGTCAACATGACATTGGTCACTTCAATTTCTCTTCCCTCCTCAACCAATCCAACCTATCTCCCTCCAAACTGACCACTCTCCATGCACTTAGATCCAACTCTGACTTTGTTATTAAGCCTACCAATAAGCGTGGTGCTGTTGTAGTCTGGAGTACTGACCTCTCATTGCAGAGGCTAAGCGCCTGCTCTCAGATATCCTCCTAGTTCCTCCTATCTTCCCTTGGACCATGACCCCACCGTGGCACATCAGACCATTTTATCAACTACAGTAACTGACCACATTTCATCCAGTGATCTCCCACCCACCGCCTCCAAGCTGATAGTCCCATAGCCCCGCACAACTAGCTTCTACCTCCTTCTGAAAATCCACAGACAGGACTGCCTTGTTTCAGCCTGCTCCTGCCCCATGAACTCATCTCTTCCTACCTTGACTCAGCCTTTTCTCCTCTGACTGTGTCACTGCCTATGTACATCCGTGATCCCTCTGATTCTTTATGCCAGTTTCAGAATTTCCAGTTTGTAGGCTCCAGCTGCCTCCTCTTTACCATATACCGTGCAATCCCTTTACAAATTCACCCCCCACCAGGATGGTCACAGGGCTCTCTACTTCTTTTTGGAGTAAAAGCCTGAACTGTCACCACCTTCCTTCACTTGGCCGAGCTCTTCCTCACCCTCAATGACGTCTCTTTTAACTCCTCTCATTTTCTTCAGGTAAGGGGGTGGCCATGGGTAGCCCCATGGGGCTCAGTTATGCCTGTCTCTTCATGGGGTACATGGAACATTCCTTGTTCCAGTCCTATTCCCACCCCCACCACAACCCTTTCTCCAATATATCGATGATATTACCAGTGCTGCTTCCTTCTCTCATTCAGAATTGGATAAGTTCCTCAATTTCGCTTCCAATTTCCACCATGTCCCTACTTTCACCTGGTCTATCTCTGACTCCTCCCTTCCCTTCCTTGACATCTCTGTTTCCATTTCTGGGGGCAGGCTGGCCTCTAATATCCATTACAAACCCAATGACTCCCACAGCTACCTGGACTATGCATCCTTGCACACTGCTTCCTGAAAAGTCTCCATTCCATTCACCCAGTTCCTCCATCTCCATTTGTTCAGGTGTAGCCAACTTCAGCAAGGGAGCCTCCGAAATGTCCACCTTCTTCCCCAAACAAGGATGCCCCAGCATCATTGTCGACGGGGCCCTCAACTGGGTCCAACCCATCTCCGGCACTTCCGCCCTCACCCTTTCTCCTCCCTCCTGCAACAGCGACAGGGTTCACCTTGTCCTTACCTACCATCCCACCAGCATTGACATCCAGAAGATCATCAGCCACCATTTCCTCCATCTCCAGTGAGATGCCAGAACCAGACACATATTTTCCTCCCCTCTCTTGTCCACCTTCAGCCTCCAGAACACCCTAGTCCACTCCTCCTTCACTCCCAACATCCCCCACAGTCCCACGGCACCTTCACCCGCAATCTGCAACACCTGCCCATTTACCTTTTCCCTCCTCAGTATCCAAGATCCCAAACTAATTTTCAGGTGAAGCAGCGCTTTACCTGTACTTCACACAGTCTAGTCTACTGTATTCGCTGCTCACAATGTGGTCTCCTCTACATTAGGGGAACAAAGTGTAGACTGAGAGATTGCTTTGCAGAATGTCTACGTTCTGCCTGCAGAAAGACCCTGAGCTTCTAGTTGCCTGCCATTTAACACACCACCCTGTTCCCTGGCCAACATCTTTGTCTCAGGTTTGCTGGAGTGTTTCAGCGAAGCTCAGCGCAAGCTGGAAGAACGGAACCTCATTTTCCACTTGGGGACCCTGCAGCCTTCTGGACTGAATATCAAGTTCAATAATTTTAGGGCCTGAACTCTCCCATGTCCTAGCCCCCAACCCCACACACCAGGCCTTGTTATCACATAGCCTGCCATTACACACTATCTATTGTTAGTCACTAACAGTCTCCATTAAGTTATTCACCCTCCCAGCTGGATCATTATCAACTCCTTTGTCTGTCCAACTGTTCTTCTCTCCCTTTTGGGCTCTATCCCCACTTATTATTTACACCGATACCCTCCCCCCACCTTGTCTTCTGCATACAAACTGAAGTTTTCCCAGCTAACACCAGTTCTGAGGAAGGGTCACCCGACCCAAAATGTTAACTCCAATTTTTCTTCACAGATGCTGCCAGACATGCTGAGCCTTTCCAGCAACTTCTGTTTCTGTTTCTGATTTACAGCATTCGCTGTTCTCTCGGTTGTTATTTCACAGGGTAAATAAGTCCAATAAAATCTAAACGGACCTCTATTTGGCAAATGATCCATTTTCAAAAAGAGAACCAAATTAGAGCCCTCTGCCATTACTTGTACAGGCCAATGTAGAAATAGAACATTTCACAATTTGTGGAAATGGGCTGATTTTTTGAGTTTCTACTGTTCATCCCCACCTTGCAAGAAAGAGGTCCGCCTCAAATTAATCAACTTTAAACAATGATATACTGCAGGTGGATTTAACAAGCTGAGGATTGGGCAAAGTGGTGGCGAGGGGTGGGATGAACTTAGGAGAAGAAGTGTAGAAGCACAAAGTGGAAGGTATGTTTTTCGAGGGAATTCCTCCGATGCACAGAGGGCACTTCCCAAAGGAGTTACAATCCCTTTTTTCCCATTGGTTCACATGCTTTGGAAAGAGCTTGTTGCTACACTTCCACTCTGAGTCCACTTGGAAGAATGTGTTTAATGCACTTCAACATTTAAAGAATGTTTGTTAACAATGATCTCTTGTTAATTATAATCAATTTTAGCAACTAGGTGCTGCGCTAAATTAACACTGTACAATGCACTGCTTAAACACTTTTATATACCCTTGTCTATACAGTCACACAAAACTTGTTTTGAATTTACTGACGCTGTACCATAGAACCCCTGCAGTGCAGAAAGAGACCATCCAGCCCATTGAATCTGTACTGACCCTCCAAACAGCATGCTACCCAGACACAGCCCCCTATCCCACTGCTGTAACCTCACATTTCCCATGGCTAATCCACTCAACCTACAGACCCCTGGGCATTACAGACAATTTAGCATGGCCAATCAACCTAACCTCCCCATTTTTGGACTGTGGAAGGAAACAACAGCACCTGGCAGAAACTCACGCAGACAAAGGGAGACCATGAAAAATCCACAATGTTGCCCAAGGCTGGAATTTAACTTGGGTTCCTAGCACCAAAAGGCAATGTTAATACTGAACCACCATGCCATCCTGCTTAGTTCACTTGAAGGTTGAATAATTGTTATAACCACATAAGGAGGTTGATTTATGACTGTTTTTAACACTTTCAGTTGGCCAAAACTAAGGTTTTTAATTCCTTTAAGCCCACAACACATCCTACTTCAAATGAAACCCAGCTTGCTTGTCCAAGAATGAAGGAGCTAATCATATGCTTTTCTTGAGTGAAAGAATCACAAAGTTTTATTGCCTGCTAACCACCGAGAAAAGTAATAAAACACAAAGACACACATAAACATCAGTATAAAGTTGGAAAAGATGAGACCATCCAGTACAAAATGGAAGATCAAGACTATGTAATTAAAAGTCCTGAGAATCTCTGAATTGTAAAGTTACATCTGAACTACAGTTCTCAGTAAATCATCAGATACTGTTTCTGAGAGGATGAGAGTAACAAAGAGATAGAGTGAGGAAGAGAGAGAGAATTGATGGATTTGTAACTGCAAAATTGAAATTTATAGAGTGAGGAAGAGAGAGGAAACCTTTCAATTCTGCAGTTACAAATCCATCAATTCTCTCTCTCTTTCTCACTCTCTTCCCAAGCACATAAAATGCACTTCCTTTGACTATTCCTGGATCTGAATTCATGTTTGTTTCTCTAAACTTATCAATAAAGGAAATTTTCAGAAAGGTGTAAATACAGATCTGAATTACTGATTCAAATCATTTTGATCATATGGATTTGTTTCAGTTCAAACAGGTTAACTAGATAACACTGATGACTGAAGCAATTTTAGCATCCAAAGAATCCACTGTGGGATTGAGGTTAGTGAAGACAGTAAATAAGAAAACACAGCCTTGGGAGAACTCTTTGTCAATCAAGAAACTCATTCCAATACACGTCACAGAACTAGATCTGCCAAGACAAGTCGATGAACAAGCATGGGCTTGAACACAGCAAAACGCCTCGTATAAACTGACAAATAGTCATTGGGAAGTGTGAGCTCAAGCATCCTATTGACAAAGCATCGGTTTGAGATGCTGGATCCTCATGATAGTGTGGATGAATTTATCCATCCTGCACTAGCAGTGTAGAGCATGCTTGATAGAACTATGTAGCACAGATGGGGTGGAGGTGGGGAGGTGGAATTAGCTTTTGACCATAAGAAACAGAAATAGGAGAAGGCTGCTTGGCCTCTCGACCTTGCTCCACCATTCAATAGTATCAGGCTCTGATCCAACGGTCCTCACATCCACTTTTCTGCTCTTTCCACGTAACCTTTGACTGTCCTACTGATCAAGAATCTCTCTCTCTCTCTCAGCCTTAATTATACACAAGCACTCTACCCACACAGCCCTCTGTGGAAAGGAGTTCCAAGTGCTGACAATCCTCTAAGAGAAGAAAGTCTTCCCCATCTCAATTTTAAATAGGTGCCCCTTTATCCTGAGACTGTATTCTTAGGTCCTAGACTCTCCCATGAAGAGAAACGTCATTTCAGCATTTACCTTGTCAAACCTCTTAAGAATCCTATAAGTTTCAATGAGATTACCTCTCATTTTTCTAAACTCCACTGAGTAGAGTCCCGACCTGTTTAGCTTTTGCTCATAGTACAATCTGTCCATACCAGGGATCATCCTAGTGAACGTTCAAGATAGCGACAGAGTAGGGGGGACTGACCCTGGTGCTCATCCACTCCCGTCGGCTTTCTTTCTCTTTTTCTTCTTCTTTTTGCTTTTTTTTTTTTTTTTTGTCTTTTCTCTTCGTTTAGTTTTCTTTTAAGCCTGGAGAGGGGCAGGTGAAGGAGCAGCAATGTGAGGATCAGCTGAACATGGCTCCACCCCAGCTCAGAGTCTCTTGGCGAGCGGGGAACATGTCCCAAGCTGACTCCCCCAGTCCTGACCTGCAGGTTCGGCTGAAGCTCCAGGTGTGCCGCTAGGCCTGGATGCCTGGAGGAGGATAAATGTGGTCTTGACCCAGCATAGTGGTCTCCCAGTGGAGAAGTCTCTTGGGGTGGTGGTCTTCTCCCGGGGTGGAGATCTCGTCTCTGTTTGGAGGTCTTTGGCATCCAGGTATTCCAGCAGCCCAGCAGGGGTTGTTGTCCAGTCTCGGCCTGGCAGTCTTCTTTGGCAGAGGCTTCTGCCAAAGTAGTGGCAGGATTAGACAGAGTCAACATAGATTTATGAAGGGGAAATCATGCTTAACAAATCTGTTGGAATTCTACGAAGATGTAATAAGTAGAATTGACAAGGCAGAGCTGGTCGATGTAGTATATTTGGACTCTCAGAAAGCGTTTGACAAACTCCTACATAAGATATTAATGTGTAAGATTAAAGCTCACGGAATTGGGAAAGTGTATTGAGATGGATAGGAAACTGGTTGGCAGAGAGGAAACAAAGAGTAGGAATTAATGGGTCCTTTTCAAATTGGCAGGCAGTGACTAATGGGGTGCCACAGGGATCAGTGCTGGGACCCCAACTATTCACAACATATATTAATGATTTGGACGAGGAAACAAAATCTAACATCTCCAAGTTTGCGAAAAAACAAGCTGGTTGGGAGGGTAAACTGTGATGAGGATGCAGAAATCCTTCAGCATGATCTCGACAGGTTGGGTGAGTGGGCAAATCGATGGCAGATGCAGTATAATTTGGATAAATGTGAGATTACTTACTTTGGAAGGAAAAACAAGAAGGCAGATAACTACCTGAATGGCTGTAAATTGGTGGATGGGAGTGTGCAGTGAGATCTGGGTGTCCTTGTGCACCAGTCGCTGAAGGTAAGCATGCAGTTGCAGCAGGCGGTAAAGAAGGCAAATGGTATGTTGGCCTTCATTGAGAGACGTTTTGCAGGAGCAGGGATGTGTTATTGCAGTTGTACAGGGCCTTGATGAGACCACACCTGGAATACTGCGTGCAGTTTTGGTCTCCTTTACTGAGGAAAGATGCTCTTGCATGATGGGTGTGTCCAGAACCAGGGGTCACAGTATGAGGATTTGGCATAGACCATTTAGGACGGAGATGAGGACACAATTCTTCACCCAAAGAATGGTGATCCTATGGAATGCATTAACACAGGAAGTAGTTGATGCCAAAACACTGAATGTATTCAAAGATGACTAGATATAGTACTTTGGGTGAATGGGATTAAAGGTTATGGGGAGAAAACAGGATTAGGCTATTGAGTTAGATGATCAGCCATGATCACGAAGAATGGTGGAGCAGGCTCGAAGGTCCAAATGGCCTCCTCCTGCTCCTCTCTTCTATGTTTCTATATTTCAATGACCCAGTATTCCAGCGGCCCAGCATGGCATTCTCATCCCGGCTGCGTCTTCAGGGTATTCAATCATTCCTTAATTGACTTTTCCTGAGCCCAAGAGCCGAAAACTGAACTATGATGAGCTTTATCTTAGTCTTACTTTTTTAAAATTATTATTTATGACTTCTGTCATTGATGTAGGCATTGTTGTGGGGCTACTTATAAAACTTTTCATTGTATTTTTCATGCAAAAGTACACTTGATAATAAATTTCTATTTTATTCTAATTTCTATTATAGTATCTATTGTAGAGATATCTTTCTTTAACTAAGGGGACCAACATAGTTTGCAGCATTCCAAATGTGGTCTCACCAATATCTTGTATAGTTGCAGTAAGGCATCCCTTGTCTTATACTTTAAATCCCTTGAAATAAGGGCCAACATTCCATTAGACGTCCTGATTACACGCTGCACCTATGTGCTAGCTTTCAATTTTGCATGCACAAGTACCCCCATATCACTTTGTATTGCAGCATTTCCCCTCCGAAATGAACAACATCCCATTTCCCACTTTATACTCCATTTTCCAACATTTTGCCCACTAATTTACCCTATCAATATCTCTCTGTAAACTGTTCGTATCCCTTTCACAACCTGTCTTTCTACCCATTCATTATTGTCTGCAAATTTGCCTACACTTCTTTCCTTCAAGTCATTAATGTATATTGTAAACAGTTGCAACCCCTACGAATCCCATTGGTCACTTGTAACCAGCCTGAGAAAGAACCCCTTATTCCCCCGTGCTGTTTCTTGCCCATGACCCAATTCTCTATGCGTGCCAATTAACTTTCTCCAACATTGTGGGTTCTTGTCTTATCTTTGTGAGGTACCTTGTCAATTGTCTTCTGGAAGTCTAAATACAACATACCTGTCCATTCCGGTTAAGACTTCCTCAAAAAATCTAATAAATTAGTCAGACACAATTTTCCTTCAATGAGACTGTTGTGATTCTGTTTGGTTAGATTATGATTTTATAAATGTTTTGCTATTACTTTCTTCATAGTTGATTCCAATACTTTGCATCAAATAACGTGAGTCTACTTGGCCTATAGTTAGCCATTGTTTGCCTCCCCCACCCATCCCCCTGACCTTTTTCAATAGGGATTTCACTTTGGCGGTTTTCTAATCCTCTGGTGCTTCCCCAGAATCCAACTTCTTTTTGGAAAATTACGACCAATGCATCCATTATCTCTGTAGCTAACTCTTTTATAGTCCTGGAAAGCAAACCATCAAGGCCAAGGGACTTCTTTGCCTTTAGCCAATAGCTTTTCTAATGCTACTTCTTTAGCAATTGTGATGGTGCTTAATTCCTCCCCAATATTATTATTAATGGAATGATCAAAGTATCTTCCACCGTAAAGACTTTGATGCAAAATATCTGTTTGACTCCCTTGCTATTTCCTTGATCACCAAAACCAATGAATCTATAAATTACTCCTGGGGATATTTCCAATGGAAATTTTTGCATCATATTCCTTCATCTTTTGATTCGGTGAAATGATTAAATCATTTCAAATTGCAGTTTAATTCCTGCATTAAAAGCACTGATGAAGGAACATTACAGTATAACACCAACAACTGTCATTTTAAAACAAAAACAGAAAACGCCGGAGAAACTCAGCAGGTCTGGAAGCATCTGCGGGAGAAAGCTGAGCTAACATTTCAAGTCTGGTGACTCTTCATCAGAACTGATAGCAGCTAGCGAAAAAGTGCCTAATCCCCAGCATCCATAGTTCTCTATTCTGTTATAACCGTCACTTTGAATCTTAGAAACATATACCTCATTGGAATTTTATATTATGCTGATATTTCAAACAGTGAGAAAAGTAAAAATTGAATGCTTTTTCATCATTGTTTCATTTTCACTAACATTTACACCTTAATACATTGCAGGCATTCAATTTAGTTATGAGGAGCATTGTGTCAACTCATCATGTGTGGTCTGTGGCATCCATTAATCATTCTCTAGTGCTTTTAGTTACCTACTTGCCGGCAGTAGGCATTAGTGTCAGGTTGGTTCAGGAGAAGTAGGCAAAACTGGTGCTGGTACCATTAGCCAGCAGAATATTTTTAAATTTAAATTGCTGCCCCCTCAGCCCACTCACTAACGTGACTGAAAGGGATACGTGCACTGGCAGTTTTAGTGCAATGCAGGCCAAAATCCAGGGATGTACCCCAATTCCAACATCCAATAGAATTAAAAACCAAAAAAACTGCAGATGCTGTAAATCAGGAACAAAAACAGAAGTTGCTGGAAAAGCTTTTCCAATAGAATTATATGTTTGTCCCCTGCAGCATCATGAAACCGGCTGGAGACCTGGTCCAAACATGCTCCAGTGTGTGACGATGGTGTCAGTTTAAGAGATTATTTTGTCCTGGTTTTGTTTTGAAGAGAGGTAGTAAGGCAGAGGTGAAAAACTGTCTCTAAGGAAGTAAACAGTTTGTGAGTCCGAGATAACAAGCGTGGGGCTGGATGAACACAGCAGGTCAAGCAGCATCATAGGAGCAGGAAAACTTGACGTTTCGGGCCTAGACCCTTGTGAGTCCTTAGGTTTTGTTTAAAAGTTGGAACAATGAAAGGAGCCTGGGTGTGGCTAGTTCTCACAGATCTCTCACAGGCTTCCTCGTTCTTTTTTTTAGTTTTTAGGTTTAGTTTTAAGTAGAAGCCTTTGGAGTCTCTAAAGAGTTGGAAGCTTCAATGAATGAGTCCTAGCTTCTACTTCCTCTGAATTTTATCTTAATTATTTTCCCTCCTGGATTGGAGAACTGCTTGTGAGAATCTGTATCTGAATTTGCCTTTTTGCCAAGGGGCGCGTTAATGGGATGTTACAATATTGAAACAGTTAATTAATAATAGGTACTGTGGCTATTATTTGGTTAAGTTTTCCAATAGTTAAATTATTCCAAATTCCTCTTTCTTTTGGTTGTATTTACTACAGTGTTTAAATAAATTGTGTTTTGCTTAACATTGAGTAGTTTGGCCAGTTGCATTGCATCTGGAAGAACATGGTACTTCACATCTACCTTTAAAAGAAGAAAACGTTAGGATCTAGGCTACCTTCTTAAAATATATTGAAGGGGGTCTTATCTGGTCTGGTCCATAACAAATGGAAAGCTGCTTCCTAGGCTGTAGCCCAAATTATCCATCCCCTCTGAAATCTTGGAAACAACACTTCAGTTCCAACTGACTGATCCCAGGAGTACCCATGGGCCCATGAGAAACTTAAACGTTGAGATGGTTATTCCAAATTAAAGTTGTACAAAATTGTCAGAAGTAGCAAAATGCCAGAAACTGTAGAATTGAGGCAAACACATAATAGTTTCTTCTCTGCAAAAAAATGTTCACTAATTTAATCCTAAAATGACCATTGGTGATTATAATGCGTGTAGGGTCAGCATATTCATCTGAGAGTTCCTTGTCTGCATTTTTAACTGAGGTGCTATCCATTGTTCTTTCCCTGCTCTGTATGTATGGGCCATTTGTTGCATTGCAAGGTCCCTTTCAGATTCTCACACAACTTCTTATAGGGACAGTGCTCCTGCAGCCTGTTTGTCCCTTTCATGGCACATTCCCAATCATTACATGACCAGCTGAGAAGGAAATTTGTCACTAAACTATTTAATTGAAATGTGTTTATGCAGGCTATAAAATAACTGGGCTCGGGGAAGGAACAAGGAGAGAATGCAGCCGGCTGGAAATTTGCAAATGCAGGTAACACAAAATATCTGCCAAATTAAATCACAGCACCTAATTGGGTTTATCATGGATTTACTTATAGGCTCTTTAATTTTCTTCATTCAGAGCTGACCAGTTTGAGTGAGAATGTCTGTACAGTACAGCCACAGGTGGGGACCAGAGAAGAGTGTGATTACAGTACGGGAGAGCCTGGGGAAAAGGGCATTGGGATGATTGTGGGTTTGGGAGTTTGGATGGAGGTCATGGACCAGGCAAGAGATCAAATGTCAAATCACAACAAGTAGACAATTACGTGACGGCTGTTGGGGGAGGATAGATCATGGCTTTGGAAGAAAATCTGGGTCAAGGGGCTAATAAGATTCCTGGGTGAAGACAAAACAAGGAGATCACAATCACAAGCAGTGAAGCCACTAAAATTGTGGGAGTGTGGCTGGTGCCTAAGATGACATACTCCTGCTCCTTCTGGATGTAAATTAAAGGACATTATATCTTCACTAAGGGAGCTTTATCAGAGTAATGGCAAGTCACATGGAAGTGGAGCCGAAGTCTGTAAAGTTCTAAATAAGATGTCCTCTCTTACCATCCTTTGCATATGGTTATGTTCAATAAACCCTACTGCTGTTTATTAATAAGAATGCAGATCACAGATTAGTACATGGTGGCAACACTGGCCAGATTTACAGAACCCAAGGCAGGTGGTTAGAGCTTGAAATGAAGGTCAGTGGCTGAGGTGAATCCAGCAATCTGAACTTGGTGGAGCTAAGAGACAGCTAGTGACAAATGTTGAGGCATACCCACGCACTGAACTGTAGAATGGGAAAGCACATATAGAATCTGAAGGTAGTGTGTGTGAAGGCCCACAGAGGAGTATACAATTAACATGAGGAAGAACTAAACAGGGCTTCAGTGGTAAAGGAATACAGAAATGACAGTGCTTGCAAAGACTTGGGAAATAAAGCAAGGACTCAGAAAACACAATGATGGCAAAAACGTGAAGGAATAGGGTGCAGATCAAGCCTCAAAGGAACTCCCCTGATAGGAACCCAACACAGCCAGTTTAATAAGGGAGTTGTGATTGTAAAGACAGAGACTGAGGTAAAGCTGCAACAGCAGGGCAGAAGATTAATCACAGACCAGAGCAGTCTGCAGCAGTCCCAGTTGTGCAGGACTCAGGCAGACAGGACAAACTCTTCCCAGGTGATGCTATAGGCCTACAGCCAGAATTTGATTTCCTTCATGGTACAGAAATAGGCAAGCAGGACAAATTTTGCTGCATAGAGATTAATGTAAATGACAGAGGGACTAGGATAAGTTGGCTGCCAGGGAAGGAAAGTGATCCTTTTGGATGCTGAGTCATGGTCAAGGCTAGGAATCTTCAGACGATCCCCCATTCAATGCACTCCATTAAATGCCACTTCAATGCACCACCTTGCTCCCTGGCCAACATCTCTGTCTCCAGCTTGCTACAGTGTTCCAGTGAAGCCCAGCGCAAGTTGGACGAACAACACCTCATTTTCCACTTGGGGACCCTACAGCCCTCCGGACTCAATATTGAGTTCAATAATTTTAGGGCTTAAACTCTCCCATGTCCCAGCCCCCCACCCCACACACCAGGCCTTGTTACCACATAGCCTGCCACTACACACCCGCTGTTGTTAGTCACTAACAGTCCCCATTAACAACTATTCACCCTCCCAGCCTGATCGTTAGCAACTCCTTTGTCTGTCCAACTGTCTTTCTCTATCCCATCGCTTACTCCCTACCCCACCCACCTCCCTACTTTCTGCATATAACCTGACGTTTTCCCAGCCACCAGCAGTTCTGAGGAAGGGTCACTGGACCCGAAATATTAACTCTGTTTTCTCCTCCACAGATGCTGCCAGACCTGCTGAGCTTTTCCAGCAACTTTGTTTTTGTTCCTGATTTACAGCATCCACAGTTCTTTTGGTTTTCATCCTCCATTAAACTTTCAGGCTGAGGAAGACCAAGAATTACAGAAAGAGACCACTTCCATTCTACACTTGGATTATGTGCAATTTCTAATCATTACATTCCTTATTAAAGCAAGTGAGCTGCTTGTATCACTTTAAACACTCTTCAGCTCGCACACACCATAGACACTTCAGTCCAGCATTGCAAAAGGGTGGGACCGGCACTCCCATTTCTTTCAAAACACAGACTGGAAATAGAAGTAAAAAAGGGCACCATAGAAAGCAGTGGCCTCCCATTGGAGTGATTCTGAAGAGTGGCTTGCTTTTCTTTATCCACTTACAGTTATGGAAACCAATACACAAGTTGTTCATAGATAACACTGTGTGGAGCTGGAGGAACACAGTAGGCCAGGCAGCATGAGAGGAGCAGGAAAGTTGAAGGGTCCCGACCTGAAACGTCAACTTTACTGCTCTTCTGATGCTGCCTAGCCTGCTTTGTTCCTCCTGCTCCACATTGTGGTGCCTCTGACTCCAGCACCTGCAGTTCTTGCTATCTCTGACACAAGTCATTCTTAATGCTTTTATAAAATAACTGTACATACATCTACATACAAAAACCTATCACCTTAAACACACTTTTTGAAGACTCATGAGGGTTCAGCTAAACAGTTGCAAGTTTTGTCTCCAACAGCAAGTGCACCTCAATAAATTCACTACATATCAGGTGCATTTTTATGACATATTAAAGCAAATCTTCATGAAATAAAACTTTCCATATTAAACGATCCAATTGATATGGTTCATTACAATAGTATGCATGAGTTAAATCCCCCATTAGTAGGTCCTGAATTCCTGTAGCCTTAATTTACAGGCTCCACATTTATTTGTAAGAATTCACCACCTTAGTTTTCCTGGTTCCCAAATAGTTATGCATTGTCTTTTGGTAGTTTAAAACTACACAGTGCCTTGTGTGGATGCTCACTCCTCTTTGCAGAAATTTTGTGGTCCCGCAGTCTCCTTTGCAGTCCTTTATTCCCTTTTACGGCCTCTCATACACCTTTGCAAAACCTGGCCCCCATTTGCAGGCTCTGATTATACTTTGCAGCCTCTCCCTTTCTTTTGCAGTCCTCCTCACCTCCCATTTTCCCCGTTGTTATGACCTGTGGCCTTAGAAGCTCAGCTTCCTCCGGGCTTACTAAATGCTACCACTTACCTTCTCACTAGTGGCTCCAATCAGAGGGATCACAATAAACCTCTCTGCAGCAAATCCAAGATAGAAGTAGCCTATGATTGAAGGAGCATTTCCTCATGGTTTCTGACCATTCAACATAAGGGGGAGACTTTTTCAAATGGGTCATCCCCATGATTGGACTTTCCAAGGGTGATTTTGTGCTTTCGAGAGGTGAAATCACTTGTTGATCTCACGTATCTTGAGTGTTAGTACAGAAATCCTTAATTTGTCTAAAAGTCACCTGAAATGTATAAGTGGGTCACACGTACAAAGCTTGGAGGCAATCAAGGGGTCGTTCAATAAAGAAACAGTAGCTGAAACTATAGAGCTCCTATACTGAGAAGTACCATAGAAAAGCTTAAAAACTTAGCAGTACATGGAATTGACCATGTTAAATAGAATCAAAAGTTGTTTTTTATTCATTCATGGAAGATAGGCCTAATTCATTGGGCCAGCATTTATTGTCCATCTCTAGTAGCCCTTGAGATGATGGTACTGGGCTGCCCTCTTGAGGGAGTAAGTTCCAGGATTTTGACTGTGGATGTCAATACATGGTCTCAAGGTTATCAACTCACTGGTACCCAAGGCATTCCCTTCAGTTCTGTCCTGTAAAATTACAACATGGTATCAAACGTAGAAATATAGAAATTGGGAGGCGACAGCAGATACACAGCCCAGTTCAAACTTAGACCTGTTGAGATCACAGAGGAAGCAAATAATTCTGCAGCAGCTCAAGAATTCAAAGAGAGAATATTGGAAATTGGAAGAAGCTCTGTACACAGTTTAAGCAGAAGTTTAAGAATAAAAGGCATAATGAGAGGAAAGTCCAGTAAGTGACAACAACTGGAAGATGAAGTTGCAAAACACTTCAATAAAAATCACCAGACTTGACTCAGTTTCTTGCAGGTCTATCAAAATCGTTTCCCTGACATGAACCAGAAAATTAGGCTTTGCAAATTTCAAAGCCACCCCTGGACAGTGTACTAGGTTTGTAAAGAGAATCAATTTTGTACTGTGACAAAAGACCAAGACTTCCCAGAAAAACTTGATGTCACATTTATCGCATTTCAGCAATTTGTAATCAATCATCACCAAATTAATGGATATACATAAGCCTACACTTGGAACATTAATGATGCAACCATGAATTTTGGCATGCCAGTTTGTCATATGCAAGCAAGATTGGGAAGAAAACATTATTAGTGAATACAAGTGGCCATGAAAGGTGTAGATGAACCATTGCGCTGTTGTGTAAGCTTGATAAGACAAAGTTTAATTTAATGGTAATATTCCATTTCAAAACCATTCCAAAACAGCAATCCCAAAAGGAGCAGTCAGCCATGTTCATTATAAAGGAAGATGAATTTATGGAATTTCTACCCAGGTACGGTAAAGTCCCCATGGTTCTGCAGATCACAGGGCTGATTTCATTGGAGAGAGCTGATGGTGGTTTAACCTGAGGGTGACCATGCCTCATATGAGGAGAGAGGTTGAGCAGGAGAGTCCTCCTTGGTAACCTTAGCTGGTATGGGAAAGGAATCTATGCTGTTGGCATCATACTCTATTGCAAATCAGACCCCTCTGCAATACAGACAGTGTTGTTAAGCTAGTCGAGAAATCCAAGTTATCGAATGCACTTGATGGGATAGAAGATAACTATTTGTGGAATGATGTGATTCCAACATGTTTGCTGATGAAGGTGATGCTGGTTGTTCATATGAAGAACCAGATTGGGATAAGTGATTTTGTTCAGAAGATTATGAGCTGGGTGATTTTATGATTTTTAATCCATGTTCAGTTTATATTCTAATGCTCGGAAGCATTTTTTCTGTACTCTGTTAAAAACTGAAAAAAATATAAATTTTATATATCACTTTAGCTGAACTTGATACATTTAAATTTAACATTAAAAATTAACATCTTTCTCAAAGGAGGTTATTATTGCATAAATGAAAATTCAATTAAAAAATAATTTTTGATTCCTTTGTTTTTACTTTTGTGGGGAACAGCGAGCAAGAAAAGCTTCTGGCCCGGAAACTCTATATTGTGAGGCAAAGCCAGAGGGTGAATTTCAACCCCCAAAAGTATTATTCGTGTATAAGTCAACCCATAGTTTTTGACTAAAAACGTGGTCGCAGAAGCTTGATTTTTCACATGAGTACATACCATAATTATTTTGCAGTAAAATACATATTAGTTGCTTTTAAAACATGTTTAACTCATATTTTGAAGATACCAAAGCCTTAAAAAAAATCACCAGTAATTTTATTCGTAAGGCATTGCAAGTGACATTATAGAAAAATTATTACAGCAGCTAATATCATACCAGAAAGCCATGGGTAGCCACCATTACATTAACATTTAAATTAATAAATCATCATTAAAATTACTTTGGACTAATAGAAAGCATTGATTAATCATAGGTTTAGTGATATTGACATTGTATTAACCACACAATAATTTTACAAACCACAGTTTTCATACACTCATTGAATACAGATAAACACACTTGTCATGTATATATTTATTCGACAAAGAACTATCACCATTCAGTGTGACGCTTTAGAATACTAGCCTGGGTTTTTCAGATACAGCATGTAAGTTCAGTTTACAGACACATAACAACAGAAGTCAGTCATTTAGACTCACAAGTACGTTCTGGCATTCAATGAGATGATGATTGATCTCTGACCTAAATCTACATAGGCAGTGTCTCTTAAGAGCTTTGGTAAACAAAAATCTAGCAACTATCAGATTTCAATGTGACAGTTGCTCTAGCAGCAATTTTCATTTGTGGAAGAGAGTTCCAAATTACAACTATTCTTTGCACATAGATGTGGTACCTCACCTTACTAATTTTCTGTTTCTAACTTTTAATCTATATCTCGATCTTGACTTTCCAACTTACCCAGTCCTCGAGTTTTGTTCAGCCGCTTCAAGCAATACCTGGATTTTACCTGATTGCTGAAAATATTAAAATTAAATGATTAAGTTAATTACAGGGTATAGCTTCTTCACATCAATTCTCAAGACAAGACACCTGACCACAGTTAGGGTGTTGGGCCCAAATTTCCGTGCGTTAGTAGTGTACTTTGCTGCATAACCAGGTCTATCTCTACTCCAGGCCTGACACAAGGACCACTTCCACTACTTTCCACAAACAATCAACATCAGTGGGAATGCATCTCTCATAAGCAGAAAAGTCAGGCCTGAAGTGTCATTGCCAGCAAATCTAACATTAATTTTTTCTTGAAATTTTCAAAGCCACCCTGCATATTTCTTTCTCAATGATGGTCAGCTGCATATAGCAACGAACCTGGATTTTGTGTAAATTATTTCTCTTCCATTTAAGGAAAAATGGTCTCAGCTTTGCCTGAAATCCCATCACATATTACTTTAGTTAACAAATCTTCTTCCATGAGGTTTCACATTGAGTTCATTCATAGGACTAATGATATCTGTGGGAAAGAATAGATCTTATTTCCTTTTTGAGTTGTAAAATGTTATCTAAATTTACTTTCCTGCACCAAGAAAGTATCTGATTAGGTGTAGCGTTATGACAAAATGCTCCAATACTTTGTCCCTGGGTTGACAAACATGTATTTGCAGAGTCCACAATTTCTGGACAAGAGGCATTATCTGTTTCATCAGCTAAGTAAACTGCCAACACTTTAATGCATTGGATTGGACAAAATCAATGTACTGACATTCCAATCAGGATTGGAATTGCCATTTCCAACCCTGACCTGACAGGGAGGTAATGGCCTACTGGTATTATTGCTAGACTAGGAATCAAGAGGCCCAAGTGATATTCTAGGCACCTTGGTTCAAATCCCACCACGGCAGATGGTGGAATTTAAATTCAATAAATATCTGGAATTAAGAGTCTAATGTTGACCATGAATCTCCTGTTGATTGTTCAAAGAATCCCTCTGGTTCACTAATGTTCCTTCGGGAGGAAAACTACCAACCTTACCTGCTCTGGCCTACATGTGACTCCAGACCCACAGCAATGTGGCTGACTCTTAACTACCCTCTGGGCAATTAGGGATGGGCAATAAATGCTGGTCCAGCCAGTGACACCATCATACTGTGAATAAGAATAAAAATTAACTCAGTATCTTCTGTGATTCCTGGACAGGGGCATCCTGTCGAAGATTCCCTGGATCCAGCAGCAAAGAAGGTTTTCGTAGGAGCCACATCTCCTTTTATAGCAGTTAGTATGTTGTGTTCAGTGACTTAAATGTTCAATAGAACAGTCAAGCACTTTGACAGCTTCTGTGAAAGGTGAAAGGTGAAAGGTGAAAGGTGAAGGATGTAAGTGTTGGGTTAGGGTAGCAATTGGTTAATGGGTTAAAGTGCCAGGTAGGTGAATGTTCAGAATGTTCATTGGGTGATGTGGGTTTTGTACCAGCTGCATGAGGTTTGTAATGTGCCAGGTGGGTGAGATGGGTAGGATGCAAAGTAGATGAATGAGTGCTTTGGTTGGTTGGGAGCCAGGTAGTGACTCTCTCTGACAGATAATAGGTAACATCAGGTCCTGGAGGGTCACATCTGAGGGGGGAGGCTGGCTCTTGTCACGTCTGGGAGAAGGGGACAAAGAGTGACCACCCTAGGGTCTTCCACGAGTTTGTGTGATATACAGTCACAAATGATCTGAACAGGGTAGCCGCTCTTCAATCGGATGGTTTAAATGTGCCCTATTTCAGAATGAGGTTAGCATGGTGAGGAAGTGACTTTGGTCATATTTACAAGATTGCTGATAAAGCCAAACTTGAAATGCATGGAACTGTAGGATTCCCAACATGTGTCCTGACCAATGAAGACAAGTGGTCACTCTTTGTCTTGATAAGGGACTAGTCTACCTCACCATACCCTTTTAGGGTAATCTATTTGAAAGGTTTGAGCAACCACTGAAGTTAAGAGTTTCATACTGCTGCTATACAGTAGCAACACGAGTAGCGCTCATCAGTAACAGGATACTGTTGTCAAGCCAAAAAGACATTGTGCCTATCATAAAAATGAGTAATGTGGTCTATGAATTTCAGTGCCAGGTATGTAGCCCATACACCCCATAGCCTGCCAAATCATATCAAACAGCATGTCCCTTCAGCTGTTCACAACAAACACCCAGCCAGCCTACGCTCGCAAATTCACAATGCAGAGTCCAATATCAGATGTGATGCTCAGCTAGACAGCATTTTCTGGATAACCCTGAAGGTGTAAGGAATTACACTAACAACTAAGTTAGGATTGTAATTAAACTGGCATTGTTGTGTACTTGCTCATACTGGAAGCGACAAGGACCCTGTTCTTTGCAATCACAAAGAACATATTCACACACTTCATCTGTTTCATCTCAGCAATAAAGGTGATTCGCTGGTTCGGGTCTTAAGGCAATGCCCTGACCAATCAGAATCATCTGCCTCATTTAAAATTTCAAAACGAACCTGGCTGTTAACTGAAGTCAGCATTAATGGGTGCATTCTCCATGGCAATGCCTCGACCAATCATAGCCTACTTTCCAACAAATCAATACACTCCTCTCATGCCATGTAAATGTTGGTTTTCCCCTCAAACTTGTATTCATGCAAAATGTCCTGATAAGAGCAAGATGAAAGGTTTCAACAAAATACATGAATCTTATGGGAGTCTGAGTGATGAGGACTATGGTGAGATTTGTGGCAAAATCAGATGACAAACTTGATATGGCCTTCCTTGACATTGGAAAGTATTCCTAGATATTTGCACTATCTTTTATGATTTTGCTGAGCAGGGTAATGAGTTTCTTGCCAGGAAGCAATGAGTTGCCAAGCCAGGGGATTATTGTTTGTTAAACACCTTATTAATATTCAGCTTTCCTTCTTACCAAATGTTTCAAACAAACCAGAAATCGAGAAATCTCACCATGGAAATCAGAGTAGATAGCTGTAGTCTTCAGCTCCCTGCTTGCTCCAAAGAATCTCCATGTTGGATCCTGAACACCAACATCTCAGGGCACACTCCTGGGCATTAGCCCATACACACTCCATGCTGGCTTCATTATGCAGATTGAGAAACAGCTGAGTGAAATAGGAAGCTTACTGCCCATCTCCTCTGATGTAGTTTCATTCAACTGCTAGCTGACTGAGCACAAAATAGATTCCAGCTTTGTACCAACGCTAAACTTATACCATGCACATTCAACCACAAGCTGATCTGATTCGAGTGCGAAGCTCCTTGGAGGGGTAATTTCATACTATTTGGGTTTGATAAAATATGGCATTACATTCAGTATGGTGTGAAATCAGGCTTTGGAAACCAAAGTCTCAGGAGTCATTTGGACTCACCAGGACACTGTGCGAACTTTGGAAACCAACTTGGCCATAATTTAATTATTTAACAAGCAAAGATTCTCCCTTTCTAGCTCTTTACATTTTAACTACTGGGACAGAGCTCTGCCCATGAGTAACCAAGTATGCGCAGTGCTGTGTTCAAAACAGGACTTAGAACTCCAGCCAAGCCATAAACATGCTCTCTCCCTGGCTAAAAAACAAACTTCAGTTATTGCTTTCAGATTAGTTACTGAATTGAGAATGCAAAATCAGAAAAGGGAGCTGGACAGCAAAGAAGGTTACCTCAAAGTACAACGGGACCTTGATCAGATGGGCCAATGGGCTGAGGAATGGCAGATAGAGTTTAATTTAGATAAACGGGAGGTGGTGCTGCATTTTGAAAAGACAAATCATGGTAGGACTTAAACACATAATGGTGAGGTCCTGGGGAGTGTTGCTGAACGAAGAGACCTTGGAATGCAGGTTTATAGCTCCTTTAAAGTGGAACCGCAGGTAGACAGGGTAGTGGAGAAGGCGTTTGGTCTGCTTGCCTTTCTTGCTCAGTGCACTGAGTATAGGAGTTGGGAGGTCATGTTACAGCTGTACAGGATATTGGTTCGGCTACTTTTGGAATACTGTGTGCAATTCTAGTCTCCCTGCTATAGGAAGGATGTTGTGAAACATGAAAGGTTTCAGAAAAGATTTACAAGGATGTAGATTCTCAGTAGATTGGGGGTTCGCTGGAGGAAATAGAGTCATAGAGATGTATAGCACAGAAACAGACCCTTCCATCCAATGCATCCATGCTGACCATCTAAAATCTAAAAGATTTACAAGGATGTTGCCAGGGTTGGAGGGTTTGAGCTATAGAAAGAGGCTGAACAGGCTGAGGCTATTTTTTTTGGAGTGTCAGAGGCTGAGCGGTGACCTTATAAAGGTTTTTAAAATCATAAGGGGCGTGGATAGGGTATATAGATAAGGTCTTTTCCGCTGGATGGCGGAGTCCAAAACTAAAGGTCTTAGGTTTAAGGTGAAAGGGGAAAGATTTAAAAGGGACCTAAGTAACAACATTTTCATGCAGAGGGTAGTGTGTGTATGGAATGAGCTGCCAGAGGAAGTGGTCGAGGCTGGTGCGGTTACAACATTTAAGAGGCATCTGAATTGGTATATGAATAGGAAAGGTTTAGACGGATATGGGACAAATGCTAGCAAATGGGACTAGATTTATTTAGGACAGCTGGTCAGCATGGACACATTGGACGGAAGGATCAGTTTCTGTACCATACATCTCTATGACTCTATTTCCTCCAGAGTACCCCCAATCTACTGAGAATCAGCTGACTGTACAAATGCCAACACCTCTAAAAGATAAGCTGTAATCTGAAGGCCTCCTACCATCATGTTTAATAAAATATTGTACATAGATGTGAGGTTTGGATATTTGACAGTTCTCAGTGTAAACTAAACTGGTTTTTCATTATCTTCTTCAGTAACTAAAGGTAAAACTAATTGAAAGCAGCTGGCTCAGACAATTCTAAAGCTGCAACAGAGATTTTCAGGAACATTCATTTTGAACCAGACTGAACACCATGAGGAAGTTATCCTGCAACATGCAAAAATGTCATAGATCAATCAGTCAGATTAGGGCTTCTTCAGATAGCTACATTTTAGCTATGAACATTTCCCAACACATCTACTGGGTTATCCAAAGAGATATAGGTAAAGCACTTAAAACTAATGTCACTCGAATTACCTTGAACTCTTGGGAGGGGTATAATGTAGCTTTAGCTGAATGAATGTGGCATTTTTCTGGACATTACCAAACATACTATATTTGTCAGCTTTCAATTAATATTTGGCATACAATGATGCGACAAAGTTGCAAATGGAAATATATTGTTAAAGTCATAAATTGATATCTACAATAATCTTTTATACTAAATCCAAAGGTAAGCTATATTTCTTCCTTGTGGAATTTTGGCATTTGCTAACCATTGTTAAGTACAAAATTCTGCTGTAAAGTTTACATATGCGAACGTAGAACTGCTTATGAATCTTAAACAATCGCAGGAGTTCTGCAATGTAGAATTCCTCAACTGTACTATTCATTTCCTTTCCTTTTGGTTTTGTTAATACCAGTAGATTCTATCATTGTTCATAGTCAGTCAGAGGACTGGAGCATATTTAAGATGTTTAATAGTTAATCAGGGTTATTCCATTAAGACTACTGATCAGATAGTCAATGTAAGG
This sequence comes from Ginglymostoma cirratum, assembly GCA_024137785.1. Lineage (NCBI taxonomy): Eukaryota > Metazoa > Chordata > Chondrichthyes > Orectolobiformes > Ginglymostomatidae > Ginglymostoma > Ginglymostoma cirratum. Next base: position 6,683,199 of record JAHRHZ010000087.1, on the reverse strand, counting down.
AACTTTCTTACTAGGCACATCACGCAATCAAATATAGACTAATTACTGTTCCTGTTAGAAATTTATCTTCGTGTAATTTACTCTTCTTGGAAAGATCAAATACGTCTCAAGGCAAGAAAAATCAATTGAAAATTGTTTCATCCTCCTAATATATTCTGTTGCAATTTGCTAGTGTTTAATAAAAAGAAGTATGAAATTTGTGAGAGGGACAGAAAGTATTCAGTCTATCTAGGTTTCCATGCCAGTATTTTTCATTCTGACAAGGTTTGTACTGAAGTGATATAATTCCTTATTTTGTTTTAAAACAAAAGCTGTACTAATTCAAACTCAATACAATATAGATAAGACAATTTGTTTGATCACATCCCTGACTATGCAATGAGATGACAGTATGTACATTTACAGGTTGCAACACAACTATTTACGAAGTTCGATTCAACAGCACAACACAACTTGACAAATTTGACCATCAAAAAGGGCAAAACAATAATATTATAAGAAGACCATTTCCTTCAAGTTCCCCTCAAAGTTAACTATTGTCCCAGTTCCATTCCTTTACCATCACTGAGTCAACATTTTGAAATTTCCTATGTGACACCACCACAGGAACACAATTAGGACAGGGGCTAATGTAACTCAAGTAGAAGGCCTAGTGGCACCTTGTCTGGAAAACTAGGGGCAATATTTAAGCACTTTATGTGTTGAAGATAAATAGCAAATCAGCATTCATGGCATGCACTGGCATCCAACCTAACATTCTCTGCATGAGAACACTGTTCAATGTCCAACCAAGTTCTGCTCTTAGGTGACTTGTCAGAATGCCACTGGGCCTCCCTAAGATACTATTTTGAAAGTTTAAACACTGAAGCTGGATTTACATACCTAATTGAGGTCTCCATTGGCTGGTGCCCTCGTTAATATCCAAGAAGTGGCTAAAATAAAATGGGAGGATTGGTACATGGCGTTGGGAGATGAATGACAGTCAATTTTAAAGATTCATCCTGAGTTTTAGCCAGTCAGGTAAAATCACCCCTGATCTTAAAATGGTTCACAAAGCATTTCCATGACTTTCTTTGAGGGTGCCCAGAACATTACTTAATGTTCATCCAATCTCACAGATACATGTGGAGATTGCTAGATAAACCCTGGTATCCATTACCCAAGCTCCTTGAGGTGCTTCTTCTAGGGCCATTTCATGACTCCCAGAGGTGCTGCCAACATCAATGGTCACCTGCAGGATGTTGATAGTGGGAAATTCAATTATGGCAATGTATTAAATAAGGGGTGGTGGTTAGATTCTCTGTTATTTCTGGTGGTCATTACCTAGCACTTGTATGTCACGAACCCTAGATATCACTTCAGCTTAAACCTGGATATTATCCAACTTTTGCTGTGGTTAGCCATATGTTGCTTCAGTATCTGAGGTGACAGAAATGGTGAACATTTTGCAGTTATCAATGAACATCTCCACATCTGATCTTATGATGGAGGGAGGGTTATTGATGAGGTAGCTGATGATGTTTGGGCCCCTGAGGACCCTCTACAGTGATGCCCTGGAGCTGATATAACTGATCTCCTATAACCACAAATCTTCCTTCATGGTGGATATGACTCCATAAAGTGGAGAGCTTTTCCCTCGATTCCCACTGACTCCAGTCTTGCTAAGGCTCTTTGATGCATCACTTAGCTAAATGCAGTCTTCATATCAAGGGCAGTCACTTTATCCATTTTTGAACTAAGTCTGTAATGAAGTCAAGAGTTCAGTGGCCATGTTGGAGCCCAAACTGAGCATCAGTACATTGGTTATTGTTAAGCAAGTGCTACTTGATAGCACTGTTGATGATGGTTCCCCTCATTTTACTGATGATCAAGGGTAGATTGTTGGGGCACCAACTGGCCAGGTTGGGACTTGACTTGCTTTTTGTGTGAAGGACAATGTTGGGTTAATGCCTGTATTGTATCTGCGCTAGAACAGATTGGCTAGAGGAGCAGCAAGTTCTGGAGTACATGTATTCAGTGCTATTGCCAAATGTTGTCAGGACTCACAGCCTTTCCATATTTAATGCCTCCAGCCATTTCTTGACAGCACAGAGTGAACTGTATTATTGAAGCACTCACATTTGTGATGCTAGGGACGTCTGGAAGAGGCCGATATGGATCATCCATTTGGCACTTCTAGCTGAACATTGTTGGGATTGCTTCAGCCTTATCTTTTGCACTGACATTGTAGGTCCTATATCATCAAGGATGGGGATGTTTCTGGAGCCTTCTCATCTAGTGAGTTGTTTAATTGTCCACCTCCATTAATGATTAGGTGTGACAGGACTGCAGAGCTAAGATGTGATCTAATGGTTGTGGGCTCACCTAGCTCTGCATACTACTTGCTGCTTGTGCTCAGCATGGAGGAATACTAGTTCATTAGTTGAGGTGGGGCAGGGGAATGGTATATAATCAACAAAAGATTTCCTTGCCCATATTTGACCCAATGCTGTTACACATCATGGGATCCAGAGTCAATATTGAGATTCTCAAGGCAAAAACTCCCTGCTGACTGTATACCACTGTACCACCAACTCTTCTGAGTGTGGCCTGCCAGTGCAACAGGACATACTCAAGGATGGTGATGGTATTCTCTGGAACATAGTCTGTAAGGTATAAAACTGTGAGTCTGGCTGTGTCAGTCTATTGAGTGTCTAGACAGTGAAACATCTCTCTCAATTTGGCGCTCACCTGTTAGTAAGGAGAACATTGTTGAGTTTGTTGTTGTCATTTTAGGTACTTAGTTTGATGCCAGGCTGTCCTTCCTTCATTCCTTTCCTCTGACTTGTTAAGTAGCTTGATAGAACCAAGTGGCTTTTTAGGCCTTTTTAAAGGGCAGTTCAGAGTCAACCACATTGTTGTGGCTCTGAAGTCACACATAGGCCAGACCAGGTAAGGACGGCAGTATTCTTTTCTATAACACATCAGTGACTCAAATGGGCTTTTGTGATAGTTGAGGATAGTTTTATGGTTATCATTTAACTTCTAATTCTTGATTTTGTTTGTATTCAAATTTCACCATTCATTGTCATGGGATCCAAACTTGAAGTGTTCAAACACTGTTGCAGGGTCAGAATCCGGGAATTCCCTTCCCAACAACAACATTGGTTCACCTCCAGTTCAGTGACTGCAATGGTTCAAGGTGGTAACATGCCACTAACTTCTCAAGGGCAATTAGGGATGGAAGCCAGCGATTTCCACATGCTGTGTAAAATAAAATTAGCACTGTTACAACCCATTCTGATAGTGAAGTATAAACTGACTGGATTGAGAGTCAATAGTCAATATGACTGTTCATTTGCTTCAACACAGCCTTTGTGGAGGTCTTTCTATTGCTTTACTTCTCTAGCTTTTGTCGCGCCTTCCTCAGTTCACCTCTCAATGTTATCCATCCATCTGGTTTTTCTTCCTCTGTTTCTATTTTTATCTTCAAGTTGTCCTCTATTGTTGCTAGGACAAAGTTTTTGAGCTATATTTTCCAATGTCTATACTTTCTGACTTATCTTTCCATATTAAGAGATTTTGCTTTCTCTTTTTCTGTCCAACAGTACTTCACAATCCTTTTGATTACTGAACTTCAACTTTTGATCTAATCTACTCATCTTTCTTTCTATCAATTCAACTGGGATTTGACGTGCTTTAAATGATGCTTTGGTATTTTAATGCAGTACACACATATTTGCCTGGGACTTTCTAGCTACTATCATCACCTCGGTGTGCTTGCAGTTTGATGATGAAGTCTTCAGTGATAATAAGATAGAGAAGTAAATATTAGTGATTGAATCACTTAGAAATGAGAATTTTTTTCAGACAATTCCACATCTGGTTAATCTTAACTTTAGATTCCCACCTGGTACTGATTAACTATTTCATAAATTCCAGAAAGCAACATCTGCTTGAGAAAGGCTTGTTTACACAATTAGATTAAATGCTATTGCCTTGTAACATGCAATCATAAATTTAAGAATTCTTATCATAAATTGAACATACATATAACTCAAGATAACAAGCATGGGGCTGGATGAACACAGCAGGTCAAGCAGCATCATAGGAGCAGGAAAACTTGACGTTTCGGGCCTAAATCCTTCATCAGAAATGGGGGAGGGGAAGAGGGTTCTGAAATAAATAGGGAGAGAGGGGGAGGTGGATAGAGGATGGATAGAGGAGAGGATAGGTGGAGAGGAGGCAGACAGGTCAAAGAGGCGGGGATGGAGCCAGTAAAGGTGAGTGTAGGTGGGAGGGTAGGGAGGAGATAGGTCAGTCCAGGGAGGACGGACAGGTCAAGGGGGGGGGATGATGTTAGTAGATAGGAGATGGGGGTGTGGCTTGGAGTGGGAGGAAAAACAGGTTAGGGAGGTGGAGATGAGCTGGGCTGGTTTTGGGATGCGGTTGGGGGAGGGGAGATTTTGAAGCTTGTGAAATCCACATTGATGCCATTGGGCTGCAGGGTTCCCAGGCTGAATATGATTTGCTGTTCCTGCAGCCTTCGGGTGGCATCACTGTGGCATTGCAGGAGGCCAAATTATTTTAAGAATAATTTGAATATTAATTCTGCCACATAAGTCTCCAGAACTTTATAAGACTGTTTCTCCACAGGGAAACATGTCAGTTACCGTTTTGGGGAATATTTACTTCCCAAAAACAGAGATAGACATTCATGATGGAGAGATTCCAGATTCTCACAAAGAGTCAGAAAGCTGAAAGAGCACAAAGCAAAATGTCCTGTTATAAGGGCAAGTATACAGTACTGGAGTACATGAAGTACATTAAGTACATTACATACAGTACCATTAAGATTAGCCAAATGTGGAAGTATCTGTGTCATTTGCATTGTTACCAATGACATTGGTAGGACTAGAAAGGAGGTTCTGCCGAAAGATTCTGAACAGTGAGTAGTTAAAGTATAAAGCAAAACTTCCAAGATTAGTCTCTGGATTACTCTCTGAGGCATGGACAAACTGGGATAGGGGAAATACAATCAAGGAGTTTAATGTGTGGCTCATAGAATGGGGTGGGTAGAATGTTTGTGGGTAGCACTGGCACTAATACTGGGGTAGAATGGATCTGTTTCAGTGGGAACTGCTTCTCTTAAACTGTACTGGAACCAGTGATCTTGTAACTCAAATAACTACAGCTGCAGAGAGGGCTTTAAACTAATTAAATGAGGTGAGGGGACTTGGGAGAGGGGAAATGTAGGCTTACAAAGCATACAAAGAACAAGAGCAGGCTGCTCAGCCCTTCAAGCCTCATTCCCGCATACCACTAACAACTTTTTACCCCTCGGTAATGAAGAATCTTATTTTAAAATATGTAACAATTCTATATCCATTGCCTCCTGAGAAAGGGTATTTCAAAGACTCATAACCCTCTGCGAGAAAAAATGTTTCCTAATCTCTGTCTTAAATAAGCAACTCCTTATTTTTAAACTATGACCCCTAGTTTTAGATTCTCCCACAAGAGAAAACATTCTTTTGACATCCATCCAGTCAAGTTTGTGATCAGGTACCACACATTTGATAGCATACCACACTAAGGTAAGAACCCATGGTGTTAGAGGTATATTAGCATGGATATAGGATATAGAAGACAGAGTTGGGATAAGGGGGCTTTTTCAGGTTGGCAACCTGTAACTAGTGGAGTTCCACATGGATCAGTGGCAGGGCCACAATTATTTACAATACATTTTAATGACTTGGCAGGGTTGTGGATGACACAAAAGAGTTAGAAAGACAAGTGTAAGAATGACAGAAAGACTCTGCAGAAGGATATAGACAGGTTAAGTGAGTAGGTAAAAACTCAGCAGATGGAATATAATGTGGGAATGTGCAAGACTATGCACTATGATCAGAAGAATAGAGGAGCTGAATATTATTTAAACGGAGAAAGCCTGCAGAAAGCTGCAGCACAGAGGGATTTAGGAGTTCTCATGCATAAATCACAAAAAATACTAGATTCCAAGTCAAGCAAGTAATTGAAACAACAGATAGAATAAATTCCCTTTATTTCAAAGGGAATAGAGTATAAAAGTAAGCCAGTTTTGTTAAAACTATACAAGGCACTAGTCAGACCAAATTTTGGGCCTATTATCGAGTGAAAGATATACTGGCATTGGAGGCAGTCTAGAGAAGGTTCACTAGGATGATGCTGGGTATGGAGGGACTGTCTTATGAGTAGGTTGGGCCTGTGCTCATTAGAGTTAAGTGGAATGAAAGACAGCCTTATTGAAACATGCAAAATTCTTAGGGGAGTTGATAGGGCAGATATGGAAAGGTTGTTTCCACTTACGGGAGAGTCTAAGACCAGAATGCATAATCTCAGAATGAGAGGTCACCCATTTAAAACAGAGATGAGGAATTTTTTTTCCTGAGGATCAAGGGAACTGTTTACCACAGAGGACTGAGTTGTTAAGTATATTCAAAGTTGTGATAAATGGGTTTGTAATCAATCAGGGAATCAGGAGTTATGGGGGGAAGAACACAGGAAAGTGGGCCATAAAACCATAAGATATAGGACCAGAATTAGGCCATTCAGCCCATCAAGTTGAAGCTTATCAGATCAGACATGGTCTTATTCAAGGTTGGAGCACACCCAGAAGGCTGAATGGCCTACTGTTATTCCTATATCATGTGGCCTTATGGTGAGTAACAATAGGAATTTTTATAATCTCTGTAGAAACCGACTACTGTTTAAATAGAAATTTTAATTTTCAGCTAAAAGGATTATGTCAAGATTTCATGGTTTCAAACTTTTACTTTACAAATCACTATGAATTATCAGGAACCAACATTTACCTTAAACTCGTAAATAAATACCCCCTTTTATACTTACTACACCTTACATTGTTCAAAGAGTTATAGGTCTTACAGCAAACAGTTCACAACTGGTCCCAGCTTCCAAAGGAGTATTTCCTGTTTATTTTCCTAGCTGGGTAACTCTAAACTCAGAAGTACTGTGAGAATTAGCTGCAGATTCCCTCCTCTAGCTTCAAATTAAGCACATTTTCTAGTCTCTTCTAACTCATGAACTTGATCTTCATTCTGAACATGAGCTCCCACCTGTACTCCATGCTGTGAACAATGGGGTCAGCATTTTCTCTGCTGCAGGTGCAGGCCTGGCTGCTTCTACCTCTCACTATCTACCTTTCTGACAACGCAGACAAGATTCAATATTGCCATCTGTCTGTTATATAAATGGGATTATGGGGAAACCTGTAAGGTCACCTCAAAAATGATTTCCTCTGCTCTCTTCCGTTTGGCAACATGAAACATTAACCTAACTAGCAATTCTGATTAGTTACCCTCGATCCCAACTGCCTTTTATATTAAAAGTAAACGTATATTTTACAGCACATTGTTTACAACTCTATATCAAAACACCCTACAAGGACTTTGGGAGATTCCCAGTCTACTCATTGTAGATTCTTAAATTACTGCTATTGCCTCCAAACATAAATGCCTAGCATCTCCCTCTCAATAAAGAAAACTAAATCCGGCTTTGATCTCAAACAACCACACAGACTTATGGTCAGATAGATTCGAGAACAGAACTCATGATCTCCTTCGTTTTCTCTACATTTAAAATTACAGCCCCAAATTATGTTAACCTTATAAACCAAAAGATATTGCCCAAAACATCAAATCTTATAAAACTCACAATTCTAACATAGTTCTGGTAATCTTTGCAATCTGTCATTTTTTTTAATGAGAAAAAATGCAAAAAGCAGAGAACCAAGTATAAATAAGCAATAAAATAGTACTTTTGATATAATAAAGCATCTCGATATCTTCAGATACTCGTTCAGTGATGCGAATGGAGTTAGAAACAATTGACAATTCAGAATTAATGAATACACTATGAATTAGTTTGTGAAAGAAGAGAGACATGACAAGGTAGAGGGTTCACAACAATGTTCTGGAGAGTAAGGTCAAGCTGGCTAAAGTATTTGGCTGAGAATAGGGAGCAGGAAAGGCAGGGAGATAAAGAAGAGGACAGAGTAACAAAATAAGAACGCATGTGCCAAAACATGAGCTGAACGAGAATGCAGAGGAAAAGAGAAACTAAATCCTAATGTGTTCTTCGGAATATTAAAACTGGTGCAGTGAAAAATTTGACCTGTGTTGTTGGCATAAATCAAATTCATAATTTTATTTCTTGCAAATACTTCAATTCAAAGATCTCAAAAATCTAAAAAGATTTACAGTACTTTTTTCCATTATACATTAAATTCACCTTTCTCACACAGGTTTCATCAATAGCTATCAAGTGAATATTTGCTCCTTTGGGAAAATATATGTGATTACCCATTGCATTTGTAGGTGGTATTTTGATAGAGTGTTTCAATGTTAAATGTATCATAATGCTTATCACAGAATGACCCTTCCAGTTTGATTGCACTTGTATTTGTTTAACCTTTAATGAGAAATTGGATCATAGTTTGACCACCAAAGTGGGTACCCAACTAATTGCACCCAGCTATATAAAAAGTGCCCTGAGACACTTAGTTTTCTCAGGGGAAGGATGTGGACAGGGGTCTATCCCACTGACCCTAAAACCTACTTTGGGGGCTCATGAGAGTGGAGAATGCCAAGATTGGCTAGTCGTAAAGCGTGCCTCAGTTCTCAAGAATTTTGTCTCAGTTATTATACAGATTTTCAGGCCTTCCAGTCCTGGGTCCTAACAGCCCCTCACACTCTCCCCTATGACTGCTCCTACATTCTGAGCCACTTTACTGCCAAAACAAAAGCCATTCACCCCATAATCCCTCACATCAACCATGCCAATTCAATGTCAACTCATGTCCCACACAGATTCCTCGTGGCCTCTTATGCCCCTGATACCATTTCCATAGCAATTCACTAACTGGCAGACTTCAGGAGAGACGTGAAATTGAGAAACAAATACACTTCTAACAATCTAATACAGCTCTCACTCCTACACATTTAATAAGGAAAATTGGAATTTCCTCCTTACCCAAGAGACAGTGATAGACAATTATGGAATTTGGGGAGGGAGGGAGCACATAGACAATTGCTTTCCAAATATTGGCTAAGTACTACTATATGAGCTAACATGCATTGTAGGCTCTTACACATCTCATTTAACCTTCAAGACCCCATGCAAACTCCTATCATAGAGGACAGTGGCAGCTGTGATCTTGGAATAACTGCTGGGATTACAAACTATAGACCTTCAGGACCGTGAAAGAATTGAAAGCCTTCGTATGCACTGAATGGAAGTACTGAATGCAGTAATGTTTAAATATGGCTCCCTAACAGGCATTCTGTACTACAGAGTTGCAACTAGTTTCCAAAAAGGACAGTGATAACCCACTCATTAAAATTGGTCTTTTCTTGGTTGTTTTATGAATAATTCCACAGTGGTAAAGGTCTTGATGGGAGTTAACTTTAATCCCATTACCTTGTAGAAGACCCATTTCTTTTCTACTATCAGATTTTTGCATTGTATACTAGCTGGTCTCATCATGATTTGGAAGTTAGAAAGAGCAAAGATTTTATCCCAAGTACTTTTACCAGGTTTTAAATTAACAATATTGGGAATGTTCCTGAGGGTAAAGTACACCAGAAAGAGGATCTGGTATTTTGCAGTGTTGGAATGTTACTTTGATTGAGTTTCCAGTGTTGGGAACATTGGGAAGGAAGTCTTGTGAAAATGGGACATCTCTTGGGATTGCTTGAAGAATGGTTTTGCATGGTGGGGTAGTGTGGTGTGGGACAGGTGGGATGAGGTGAAAATGCACACCTTGGCGACTCCCACCAACTCTAGGGCAAGATGTCAACATGTAAAGAAAACACAAAAATGCTGCCCTCCTATTATCTAAGAGCAAGTACAAATATGAGATAAATGTCAAAGTGAAAATCTTATTTTTTCCCTTGATAAGACTTCAGTAATGATTAATAAAAGTACATATAATATTTTTAAAAATTTAAGTCTCTACTCTCAGATGATATTATCCCATCTATGCTGATGAATACGTAATGTTTCATTTTTTATACTGTTTTTCTTTTGAAGCATTAGAAACGAAAAGCAGGCACCAGAAACTTGTCAAAACCAGTCAGTGTCTCGCCAGAATCCAACAATAAGCTCACCAGGATGAATAAAACAATTTGCAGCGCAAGTGTGGGAAAGAATCAATGTGATAATAAGAAGCTCATGTTGATATGGCATAGTACTAAGATTCAACTTTCTGGTGTATATCGCTTGTCACTATGGAAACCATTAATGAGCAATTGCTTCCTGAGAGAGCTTTATCCTGTGAAGGAAAAGAAGATGAGATAACCCCACAAGTAACTGAATCCTACTCATGCATTCCTAGGTATCTTTCATGTTATCCTTGTTTAATGTCACATTTATGTATATCGTACCAGTTTTCCACCAATATGTTTCAGAAGTAGTACTGTTGTAACTTGGTAAAACATAATCGGTTTAATACTTTGTCAACGTCTTAAATGATTAAATCCCTATTCAGGGAAGTCACAACAACTGACTGCAGCATATATTACGGTAATAAAACTTGCAATTCTACCTAGAAAGGCAACATTTTAACAGTTGCAGAGATTTTTCAGTGAAAGTTAAAAGCTTCACACATTAAAACAATAGTACTTTAGTTACACATATATCTGCCAATTCTCAAATGTCCTTTAACCATCCAGCTGAACTTGCATGAAATATAGTGAAAAGTCACATGTTTCTTGCAATAACAAATACCTCACTCGTGGAATATAACAAAATAAATAAATGCTAACAAGATGAACATCATAGATAGTAGGAACTGCAGATGCTGGAGAATCTGAGATGACAAGGTGTAGAGCTGGATGAACACAGCAGGCCAAGCAGCATCAGAGGAGCAGGAAAGCTGACATTTTGGGCCGAGACACTTCTTCAGAAATGGGGGAGGGGAAGGGGGTTCCGAAATAAATAGGGAGAGAAGGGGAGGCGGATAGAAGATGGATAGAGGAGAAGATAGGTGGAGAGGAGACAGACCGGTCAAAGAGGCGGGGATGGAGCCAGTAAATGTGAGTGTAGGTGGGGAGGTAGGGAGGAGATTGGTCAGTCCAGAGAGGACGGACAGGTCAAGCAGGCGGGATGAGGTTAGTAGGTAGGAGATGGGGGTGGGGCTTGAGGTGGGAGGAGTGATGAAGTGTTGAGGTTGTGGATGGTTTGGGAGATGATGGTTTGGTGTTCGGGGGTGGGGTCATGATCAAGGAGGCGGTAGGAGGAGGTGTCGGAGAGTTGGTGTCTGGCCTTGGCGATGTAGAGATCAGTGCACCATACTACAACTGCGTCTCCCTTGTCCGCAGGTTTTATGGGAAGGTTGGATTGGAGCGGAGGGAGCGGAGGGCTGCAAGTTCCGCGGGGGAGAGGTTGGAGTGGGTGAGAGGGGTGGAGAGGTTGAGGCTATTGATGTGACGACGGCAGTTGGAGATGAAGAGTTCCAGGGAGGGTAGGAGGCCTTGGGGTGGTGTCCAGGATGTCCAGGTATTCGTTGATGTGTGGGTGGAGGGGGACATCAACGAATACCGGTCATGCTTGGACGTTGAGCAGTTTTTCTGCCACCTCCGCCTCAGCGCTTACTTCTTTAACCGCGAGCCTAACCCTCCCTCTACTGACCCCTTCTCCCACCTCCAATGCACTTCCTCCTCCTGGACACCACCCTAAGGCCTCCTACCCTCCCTCGAACTCTTCATCTCTGACTGTCGTCATCACATCAATCACCTCAACCTCTCCACCCCTCTCACCCACTCCAACCTCTCACCTGCAGAACGTGCAGCCCTCCACTCCCTCTGCTCAAATTCCAACCTCACCATAAAACCCACAGACAAGGGAGACGCAGTTGTAGTATGGCGCACTGACCTCTACATTGCCAAGGCCAGACACCAACTCTCCGACACCTCCTCCTACTGCCTCCTTGATCATGACCCCACCCCCGAACACCAAACCATCATCTCCCAAACCATCCACAATCTCATCACTTCAGGTGACCTCCCACCCACAGCCTCCAACCTCATGGTTCCCAACCCCGCACCGCCCGCTTCTATCTCCTTCCCAAAATTCACAAACCTGAATGCCCTGGTCGACCCATTGTCTCCACCTGCTCCTGCCCCACCGAACTTATCTCCACCTATCTGGACACTATTTTCTCCCCCTTGGTCCAGGAACTCCCTACCTATGTCCGTGACACCACCCACGCCCTCCAGAACTTCCAATTCCCCGGTCCCCAACACCTCATTTTTACTATGGACGTCCAGTCCCTATACACCTGTATTCCCCATGCAGATGGCCTAAAGGCCCTCCGCTTCTTCCTGTCCCGCAGAACTGACCAATCCCCCTCCACTGACACCCTCATCCGCTTAGCCGAACTCGTCCTCACCCTCAACAACTTCTCTTTCAATTCCTCCCACTTCCTATAGACAAAGGGGGTGGCCATGGGTACCCGCATGGGCCCAAGCTATGCCTTCCTCTTTGTAGGTTACGTGGAACAATCCCTCTTCCGTACCTACACTGGCCCTGAGCCCCACCTCTTCCTCCGTTACATTGATGACTGTATCGGCGCTGCCTCATGCTCCCACGAGGAGCTCGAACAGTTCATCCACTTCACCAACAACTTCAACTCCAACCTTACGTTCACCTGGACCATCTCCAATACCTCTCTCTCCTTCCTGGACCTCTCTGTCTCCATCTCCAGCAACCACCTAGAAACCGATATAACAAGTTATGGAGCTGGATGAACACAGCAGGCCAAGCAGCATCATAGGAGCAGGAAAGCTTGATGTTTTGGGCCTAGACCCTTCATCAGAAAATCTGATGATTTCATTTTCTGATGAAGGGTCTAGGCCTGAAATGTTAAGCTTTCCTGCTCCAATATTAATGAACCAGATGGGTTTTTCCTGACAATCAGATTCACAGCCATCGTTAGATTCTTAACTCCAGATATTTTTTATTCAAGTTTCACCATCTGCTGTCGCAGGATTTGAACCAGTTTCCAAGAACATCATCTAGGTCTCTGGATTAACAGTCTAGCGATATTACCACCAGGCCATTGGCTCCCCTATGATTTGCCTCCACCTAGATTAAAAGGTGCTGTACAGATGCAAGTTGTTTTCTTTTGTATCCATTCTGTTTCTCTATGTTTGATATACATTTCCATTGGTGCATGCAACACGCTGATATTTGGTCAAATTAAGCCAAGAAATTAAAACTTTAATTAGCTTTTGGCACTGATTCCGGGATCGAACTCACACCGACCTTTTGATGTTATGTTGGCACAGTTTCAGGCCTTCCTCTGGGATCAGGACCCCAGGGCCGGAGGTGTGCTGCTAATGTTAAAAAGGCAGCTACCCAAGGCCCCAGCGAATGATGGGAAGGTTTCCATGAGGTTGGGCCTGCAGGACCGGGGCAGGAGGCAGCAACATGATATAACCTGGTTCTCAGGACCCAACCTGAGGGAAAAGGCAGATAGTGCAGGGATCCCCTGTGGCCGTTCCCCTCAATAATAA
>JAHRHZ010000087.1:6634380-6669246 GCA_024137785.1 Ginglymostoma cirratum | reverse complement strand
TTTCTGATGAAGGGTCTCAGCCCGAAACGTCAAGCTTTCCTGCTCCTGTGATGCTGCTTGGCCTGCTGTGTTCATCCAGCTCCACACCTTGTTATCTCGGATTCTCCAGCATCTGCAGTATATCTCTACCTAGAAACCGATATCCATTTCAAGCCCACCGACTCCCACAGCTACCTAGAATACACCTCATCCCACCCATCCACCTTCCTGCAAAAATGCCATCCCCTATTCCCAGTTCCTTCGCCTCCACTGCATCTGCTCCCAGGATGAGGCATTCCATTCCCGTACATCTCAGATGTCCACGTTTTTCAAGGACCGCAACATCCCCCCCTCAGTGGTCAAGAACACCCTCGACCGTGTCTCCCGCATTTCCCGCAACTCATCCCTCACACCCCCTCCCAACAATAAAAACCAAAACAGAATCCCCCTCGTCCTCACGTACCACCCCACCAACCTCCAGATCCAACGCATCATCCTCCGACACTTCCGCCATCTGCAATCCGACCCCACCACTAAAGACATTTTTCCATCCCCACCCTTATCTTACTTCCGGAGGGACCACTCTCTCCGTGACTCCCTTGTCCGCTCCACACTCCCCTCCAGCCCCACCACACCCGGCACTTTTCCCTGCAACTGCAGGAAGTGCTACACCTGCCCCTACACCTCCCCCCTCACCCTCATCCCAGGCCCCAAAAAGACCTTCCACATCAAGCAGATGTTCACCTGCACATCTGCTAATGTAATATATTCTGTCCGCTATTACTGTTTTGGCCTCCTCTACCTCGGGGAAACCAAGCGGAGGCTTGGGGACCGCTTTGGAGAACACCTACGCTCGGTTCGCACTAAACAACTGCACCTCCCAGTTGCGAACCATTTCAACTCCCCCTCCCATTCCGCAGGCGACATGTCCATCCTGGTCCTCCTGTAGTGCCACAACAATGCTACCCGAAGGTTGCAGGAACAGCAACTCATATTCCGCTTGGGAACCCTGCAGCCCAATGGTATCAATGTGGACTTCATAAGCTTCAAAATCTCCCCTCCCTCTACCGCATCCCAAAACCAGCCCAGTTCGTCCCCACCTCCCTAACCTGTCCTTCCTCCCACCTATCCCCTCCTCCCACCTCAAGCCCCACCCCCATCTCCTACCTACTAACCTCATCCCACCTGCTTGACCTGTCCGTCCTCCCTGGACTGACCTATCTCCTCCCTACCTCCCTACCTACACTCCCCTTTACTGGCTCCATCCCCGCCTCTTTGACCGGTCTGTCTCCTCTCCACCTATCTTCTCCTCTGTCCATCTTCTATCCTCCTCATCCTCTCTCCCTAGTTATTTTGGAATCCTCTTCCCCTCCCCCATTTCTGAAGAAGTGTCTAGGCCTGAAACGTCAGCTTTCTTGCTCCTATGATGCTGCTTGGCCTGCTGTGTTCATCCAGCTCTACACCAAGATGAATATCATGTCCTTATTATGGAATGGAAGTAAACTGTAAAGTGAAACTGAATAAGTGAGCAGGACCCCACCAGTGAATATCATGTCCTTTGTTTCCACCATTGACTGGCACTGACCTCATCTCCACGGGAAACCTTCCCTCCACAGCTTGCCATTTATTGTCACTCACCCTGTGCAGCCAACTTCTAACCTCTTCCCAAAATCCACAAACAGAGCTGCCCTGGCAGACTCATTGGGCTGAAATTCACCAAAAGTCAGCAAAGAGTCAATTTTGGGAGTTTCTCAGAGGGTTTGTCTCTGTGAGCTCTAGCAAGTTACCTCACACAACTGTCTGCTGCTTACCTCATTGTGTATGCACCAGACCTCTCTGGTGCCATTTGCTGATGCTAGGAATGTCCAGTATTTCTGCCACTGGTGCCATATTTAAAGCCCAGCTGTGCAACAAGTCAATCACTCCAGCCATGTATAGCCCATCACATTACACATTGTAAGAGTGTACTGAAAAGAAAAGCTTCCGAGGGCACATGGGTAGCATGGGTGACATTTTATTGCTACTAGAATCTCAAACACATAAATGTATTGCTACTTTACATTATCATTTGTCTGATAACTTTAGTAACTACAGCTACAAGAATCAAGCTGCGTAGGCTACCATCCTTGGCATTTTATAACCCTGTGTGAGGGAGTGCTAATATCTCCCTAACACCCAGTGTAGCAAAACAACTTACCATTTTTCAATATGGCAGTGTCACTTGCTGGAAACCCTCCAAGTGGTTGAAAACATTAACTTTTACTGATTGGCAAAAGTGGAGAAAAAACAAATCAAAATAGTTGTGTTTGCTTCTGGGAACAGACAGGGATTGCCTTCAAGCAACAAATTTACAGTCAAGAAATAATCACTTCATGAACTAACATCGATTGGAAAGAAGAACAGCAAACGCTGAAGAAGCTCAGTAAGGTTTTGCATCATTGAATGAGAGAGAAGCACAGTACTGAATCTTACATTTTTTTCGCTAAGTATGAATTGTGTTAAGTTTTTCTTAGAATGATTCTTGCCATGAGGTCCAGTGAAGTGTTTGCTGTATCTTACCAAACACATCTCATGAACTACCCTATTCCACCTGATAGCTTCCCTCATGTTCGACTCCTTCACCTTTATCACATGCCACTGACTGGATATCGGCCAACAGACCAGTATCCTTCATGCCCTGAGTTCTATTTAAAAGGCTGCTGTATGCCCAGATGTGCACTGGCATTCTGAAGCTACCCTGCTCAGGATAGGACAGAATCTGAACATGTCAGAGAAGCAGAAGGTGATGCCACAAATTTCTGACAGAGACCTGGAGGTCCTGGTCAAGACAGCAGAGCAGAGGAGAGGGCTCCTTCTCTCCAGAGGAGGCTGCGCCACGAGACCCTGGCTGCCTGGTCTGAGATTGCCACCCAGTTTAGTGCGAACTCAACAGTCCAGAGGAACAGCCAGCAGTGGTGAAAGAAGGTCTATGTCCTGGGTAGGTGCAACATTCTTCTCTGTGCAACCTCACACTCGTTCTATCTCTGCGGTTGCGCCCACCTCCCACTGAGGCCCATGCTCTGCCACTCTCACTATTACCTGCAATATGTTGCCTCATTCATTCCTATTTCCCCAAACTCACTGCAACAGCTCAGTAGCTGACAAAGGAAGAAACGACTCAGGCTGCTGGAACTCAAGACGACTGCAGGAGACCAGGCACCTGCTCTGCCCCAGGTCGGAGAGGAGCCTGTGGTGTCTGCAATCTGGGACTTCATCCACATATACAGGGAAGAACAGGAGTAGCAGGCAGGGATGTGGGTCACTTCAGGCCTCATTGCCCAGAGGCTGCAGCGGGGCAGTGAGTCAGCAACCACCTGGCTGCCTCCATGGACAGGTTGGTGACTGCCATGGAAACTCAGGCCCAACACCATCAGGGTCTGCTGGTGAGGAGCACACGTCTGCATACCATCTCCTCAGCTACTGATCCTCAGGACCGAAGGCATGGGACAGGGACATGGGGAACCTGACAGGTGTCTCTTCCTCACAAGGAGACAGGACAGTGCCAGGAGGCATCCAGTCGGAGGAGGATCCACACACAGCCCCCTCAGAAGTCTCCTCTCAGAACATTCCAGACATAGCCAGGCCCTCAATCTCCACTCTGCCTACCCACTTCCAAACCTTGGATATTGTATCCATGGAGAATTCACTTGCCTCTAACAAGAAGACCCTCAGCATGTCAGGGATGTTCTGAACAAACACCCAGAGTTGCCCAACAAAATATCCAGGGCCAACAGGCTCCCATGCTGAGCAGATTCCATCCCCGCTAAGCTATGGAAACAGTAATGGGAGAGTGAAGAAGAAAACCTATTAATGGCAATTTGGTGGAAGGGGTGACAATGTATTTACATTATTTGTTACGTTTCTATAAATTCACTGTTTAGACTTTATGTCTATTGTTTAAAGTGTCTGTATGATTCTGAATATAGCATGATACCTAACTCCGTGGTCACACAGACAATGCCATGGACTGATGTCTGTGTTAAGTGCCTACTGCTGCACTTAGAACCAAAATGAATAGTGTACAAAGGGTATTGGGTCCTGATGACAGCCTTGCCCTAAATCCAACAACATCCCTATTCTTTCCCTGACCTCTCTGTCAAAAAACACTGGTGTGAATGAAGAGATCATTGATGTATGGGCAAGAAGGTGCACGGCAAACAAGAAGTCAATGCTTTAGGATGACCAGGGATTATGGACCCCTCAGGTCTGTGCCTTCTGCAGTGCATGGATCTGTATGTCTTTCTCTTTAAAATCCTCACATCTGTGGGTCCTGCAGCCCACCCTCATAGGTCGAGTCACTTACCCCGCCCATTCCATTTTCTTCTCCATTGCATCCCTTCAATTTGTAGCACGATGGAAAGTGACAATGAGTACTCCTCAGCAATGGCCTCCAACCTCCCTGTCTATGTGTTGGTCAGACCCCAAACATCCAGATCATCTTTCTGGCAGCCCTTCTTGTGAACCCTACAGGCTTTGCACCTCTCTGGCTCCCCACCTACCCCATCTACATGAGTGTTCACCTGCCCAAATTTCACCCTCCCCCCAGCCTCTGGTATATGAGGTGACTGTGCCAACTGTAGTCATACACTGTGCCCTCTTGAAGTCAGGGTGCTCCATACTATGGACAAGCTCCCCTCCCATCATGCTTTACTGCTTTCCCCATTGAAAATACTGTTACTGTCCTTCACAATTGTAATGGCTTCTTATCCACACCTACAGCTCCCAATTCCAAAGAATAGGTTCCTGAGTCTTTCTCCCTTGGTGGTGCACCACCCCCAACTATCCCATCTCCCTTTCCCTTAGTTTCTGGGAGCTGGCTTAATTGTGACTACGTAGACATTGTTCATCATTGTAAAAACACGTTTGGTTCACTAATGTGCTTAAGGGAAGGATATATGCCATTGTTGCCCTCCTAGTCTGGCCTACACATGGCACTGCACCCACAGCAACAAGGCTGACTCTTAACTGCCATCTGGGCAATTAGGGATGGGCTATAAATTCTGGTCTAGCCAATGACACCCACATTCTGTGAATGAATAAGAAAATGTTAAGCTAACTGGCCAATAGTTACCTTATATAAATCTCTCTCCCTTTTTGAATGAGGATGCTATATTGGCAGTTTTCCAATCGTCCAGAACTTTGCCAGAATCTAAGGATTCTTGACAAATTACTACCAGTGCTTCCACTATCTCTGTAGTTACTTCCTCTGATATCCTAGGATGCATCCAATCAGGTTCAGGGGACTTATTAGCTTTTTATCTTACTAGTTTCCATTGTACTTTTTCTCTGGTGATAGTTATTGTATTTATATTCTATGCTCATTCTTTTTTTCCTGTGATTATTTAATATTTTTGGAATATTATTAGAGAGTGTCTTCTATTTTGAAGAAGGCAGAATTTAAGTAATCAACTCCTCTGCTAGTTCCTTGTTCCCCATTGTTATTTCCCCAGCATCATTCACTGAGGGGGCTATGTTCACTTTAGACTCTCTTTTTCTTTATATATGTTTAAAGAAGCTCTTGCTGTCCATCTTGATATTACTTGCAAGCCTACCCTAAACATTTATTTTCTCCCTTTTTTGGTTATCTTTTATCAGCTTTTAAAATTTTCTAAAGTCTCTGGATTACCACTAACCTTTGTTACAATTACCCTTTTTTTAAAATTTGAAGTTATTCTTAACTTCACTGCTTGATTACAGTTAGGTTATCTCCTTCTTAGGCTCCTTCTTTCTCACTGGGATATATCTTTGTTGCGAATCATGAACTATATTCTTCAATATCTGCCATTATTTCTCAACTATCTGTGCTGCTGAACTCCTTTCCCAGTCCACTGCAGCCAACTCTGTCCTCTTTTCTTTGTAAATCCCCTTATTTTAAGCTTAGCCCACTTGTTTCAGACCCAAGTTTCTCATTCTCAATCTGAATGCTAATTTCTCCAATTTATAGTCACTGTTTTCAAGGGAATCTTTTACTCTGAGACCATTTATTATATCTGCCTCATGACAACAAATCCAAAGTAGACAGGTTCATGGTTGGATCTGTAACATATTATTCCTCCTCATGGTTACTTCTGCCAATTTGTCTTTCCAATCACCATGAAGATTAAAGTCACCCATGATTAATGTATTGCCTCTTATTAAATGTCCTCCTTGTCAACTCCAAGTCACACCCCCCAAGAAAGCCAGCATTGCATGTTATAGACTGTTGGCAGATACCTTCGTACCAGGTGAAAAGAATTTAGCCCTGTGCCTTTCTGCAGCCTACGAGATCTTCGACTGTCTTTGTGAATTGTGGTCTGCAGCAACACTTTTATGCTCACCTGAGACTACTTTTGCTTCACATAGATGACTATGAACAATTTGAAATGACCAATTATGTGTTCAAGATTGCTTTGAGCAGGAGTTGTAATGGTGCAAGAAGTGTACAATGTCGTGATTACAAATGAATTCATCCTGTACTGTCTAAGTGCCTGATTAATGCAGTTACCCCTTGAAGGGCCTCACATTGTTGAATGTGCAGTCTGTGTGCTCAGACACTGAAAAAAAACTTAATCTGTCCATTCCAGATGTGCCTGCAACTAATTTCCATTTCCATTGCACATTTGTGGTTCAGGTGAGAATGGAAGGAACTCAGCTTATGCTTCACAGAGTAAGCCACAGATTCATTAATAATCTAAATGACCACCCAATGTTCCCACTTTCTGTTCCCTTCTTGCACTCGCTGACAACCTTATCAGTTCTGAACTTCTACACACTCCCATACAACATTTCTGTTTATGTCTTCACTTTCCAACATTATCCCCTGAGCCTAAGCCCTGCAACTTATTCATACCAAACATTGCAATGCACTGTCCCAAGGTGGTGGTGACCCTAGATGACACTCCCATCTTCCAACCCTGCAACTAATGTCCTCCAATGCACTATCATTTCTGACTTCTTTAGGATGAGTTTCCCCCTTCACAATGATTGCCCCCCCCCCGCATTCCAGCATATTGACTCCAATCGCCATAACTGACTTACCCAGTTTCCCTCCCACAGTGGTGGCCCATGGTAATCCCTCCTTGACTTTCAGTCAGCAGAACCCCAGGTCTGATCATGGTCCACCACCTACCCTTGGAATTACAGCCCCAACTGATGAGTGACCAAACCCTTGAAAGATATCTGTGTAGCTGTAGGTCTTAAAAAACATAAAGGTGGATGAATCATCAGGATCTGATTAAGTGTATCCCAGGATGTTGTGGGAAATTAGGGTAGAAATTGCAAGGCCTCTAGCAGAAATATCTTTTATCGTCTACAGTTGTGGGTGAGACTGTGGAGGATTAGAGTATGGCTAATGTTGTGCCTTAATTTAAGAAAGTCTGAGCACTATAGACAGGTGAGTCTGATATCAGTGGTGGATAAATTGCTGAAGGGGATTCTGAAAGAAAAGGTTCACATGCATTTGGAAAGGTAAGGACTGATTAGGGATAGGCAGCATGGCTTTGTGAGTGGGAAATTGCATCTGACAAATTTGATTGAGTGTTTTGAGGATGTAACCAAAAATATTGATGATAGCAGAGCAGTAGGTATTGTCTATATGGACTTTACTAAAATGTTTGACAAGGTTCCACGTGCTAGATTGACTAGTAAAATTAGATCACATAGGATTCAGGGACAGCTTCCAATTGGATACAAAATTGGCTTGACGATAAGAGACAGAGGGTGGTGGTGAAGGGATGTTTTTCATACTGGATGCCTGTGATCAGTGGTGTTATATAGGATCCACTGGATCCACTGTTGTTTGTCATTTATATAAATGATTTGGATGACAATTTAGGAGATGTGGTCAGTATGTTTGCTGTTGACACCAAAATTGGTAGTATAGTTGACAGTGAAGAAGGTTAAAGGGATCTTGATCAGTGGGCCAATGGGCTGAGCAGTGGCAGATGAAGTTTAATTTGGATAAATGTGGCGTATTGCATTTGGCTAAAATGAACAAGGGCAGGACTTATACAGTTAATGGTAAAGTCTTGGGTACTGTCATCAAATGGAAAGACCTAGAGATTCAGGTACATAGTTCTTTGAAAGTTGTGTCACAGGTGGACAGGGTGGTTAAGAAGGCATTTAACACGCTTGACTTCATTGCTCAGACCATTTAGAATCAGAGTTCGGAAGTCACGTTGAGGTTGTACAGGAAGTTGATGAGACCACTTTTGGAGTACTGTGTACAGTTCTGATAGCCCTGTTATGGGTAGGATATTAGTAAATTGGAGAGGGTTCAGAAAAGATTTACCAGGATGTTGTGAGGACTGAAGGGTTTGAGTTATAAAGAGAGGCTGGATAGACTGGGACTTTGTCCACTGGAGTGTAGGAGGTTGAGGGTGACCTTATAGATGTTTATAAAATCATGAGGGGCATGGTTAAGGGGAATAGCAAATGTCTTTTCTCTACGGTGGGTGAGTTCAAAACTAGGAGGCATATTTTTAAGGCAAGTGGAGGAAGATTTAAAAGGGGCTGTAGCGGCAATGTTTTCACACAGAGGGTACTTCGTATGTAGAATGAAATGCCAGAGGGAATGGTAGATGCAGGTACAGTTACAACATTTAAAAGATATTTGGACAGGTACATGATTAGGAAAGATTGAGAGAGGTATAGGCCAATCACAGGTAAGTGTTTTTTTTGAAGAAGAAGGGTCTAGGCCTGAAACGTCAGCTTTCCTGCTCCTCTGATGTTACTTGGCCCGCTGTGTTCATCCAGCTCCACACCTTGTTATCACAGGTAAGTGGGACTAATTTAGTCAGGGAAATGTGGTCGGCATGGACAAGTTGGGCCAAAGGGTCTGTTTCCATGCTGTGTGACTCTATAACTCATACTCACATTTCTGTCCTCGATCTGCTACTGTCTTTCACTGAAGTTCAAAATAAGCTGGAGGAATGGCACCTTAGTTTCTGTTCTGGTATTTATAGCCTTGTGGGCTCAATATTGAGTTTAACAACTTCAGACCATGAACTTCGTCTTCCATTTTGATACCAATTCCAGTGTCTTATTTGCATTGTTTTGCTTTCAGAAATGCTGATTTATATTCTGCTATGAACACCCACATTTGATCTATATCACTTCTCCACAAACATGACCACACCCTCATTTTTTTGTTGAGTGGTACATTTTCCTGAGTTGCCCTTTGCTTGTTTCTCCTACCTTTTCTTACAGTATAAAACCCATCAGCCTTCCATGCATCTTTGGTTCTAAAGAAATTCATTAATAAATACAAAAAGTTTTAATATGACGATACATATACAACAGAGAAAGCAATAGACCAAGATACAGTCGCTTACAGAAATACAACACAGAGGAATGTACTAGCAAATATATCCTTGAAAATACATTTTTGATCAAATCTCTTCAGGACAGGATGAGATTCCAGCTGGTATCCTCTTTGCCCAATCAGAACAGCAGGTTAAATGGTAATCTGTAGGATTAGAACAATATGTCAACAGGTGACCCTCTCCACAATGTCTGTCTTATTTAGCCGGTTTTAGCCAGAATGATTGTCGAGATCCTGCAACTACCTGAGCACCGAAACACCTGGTCTCTGTTCCTGGTGGTTGTCTGGTGACCCTTGCTCAAAAACATACCCAGGTGGACCTCGGTTAAAAAGAGGATCAAGTATAGTTATTATGTCCACCAGTGAATCTTTGATTACATATAAGGAATATTCACTTGGTTAAGATGCTGAATAAGTGGTTGTCCAGTATATAATCTTATTCTATCATAAAAGACTGGAGAACAAAAGGTCATTGAGCCATAGAGCTACTGCAACACAAAAGGAGACCATTCAGGCCACTGCATCTATACATATTCTCTGTTCAGCAATCCAGTCAATGTCTTTCACCATATTTCTGTGCTGTAAAATTACATTAATAAAAGTATATACTTGCACAAAAATACACACAGAAAGTACATATTAAAGTATCTCCTTAAAATACTCATCTGTGGTAAATCTTAAATTCTTAATCAATTCATCCCTGATAAACCTTATCAGAGAGCACAGCAGCTTTCAGCAGAGATGCATGGCAATGTGTCAATTCAAACCAGAAATTTAATGGCGTGCAATTCAGGCACTAACTCAATTGTTACAAAATCAATACGTATTTAAAATGTTCAGCCGTGTCGTCTATTGAATCGGGATGGAGAGTGTACCTGGAGAGGCTATTCTAGGTCTAAACTCTTAGGCCACATACAAAGTTCAGCAATGCTATATTAGCATCTTTTCATCGTCTATTCTGGGCAGACAAAATATGTTAACTTGATTGATAACAACATTGATAAACTGAAAAGTTGTTTATGACATTAGATTCCAAGCAGGAATCATTTCAACATAAATCAGTAGCATCTGAGGAAAATGTCACAAGATTTTGATACATGCAATGAATCTATCCAAAATCTGCCATTGGTTGAAATGTACCTTACTGTGTATACTAATTATACTCACAATTGCTTAGAAAATCCATGGTGGCAAATCTTACAGCTTTCTAGGCCCTACCTCATGGAACATCCAACATAATCCTCATCAGTTTATTATTTCCCTTCCCACCTGTAAACACCTGCCTCAAAAAATTTCTTATCAATTTGGTGTTTTGTCTAGTCTCTTAAATTTCAGTCAATTATAGCACATGTTAAGCCTTTTCAAAAATGTCCTATAGCACGAGATAATGCAAGCGGTTGCTGCTGCACAAAATTAGTAAGCTAGAAAAAACAAAAAAGATATTAAATTAAATATGATCAAAATTCTTTATGAAAAGATACTCTACCCTATGTACACCATTTGCATCAAGCAGTAGTGAATGCCATACAGATATGTATTTCTTAAAGCTCCACATATGTTACAATACTACATGTACCTAATGCAGCTTTTAATTGGCAAATATTTCTGATGAATTTGCTAAGCTTCACAGTTTTTCTGCAGAGTCTAGATATTAAAAAAACTGGCATATCTGCACGCAATTCCGATCATGAGAGCATTATACTTCCTGCACAGTCTGTCATTACATTTGGCATGTGGTAATTATCTGCCAATTTCATACATGTAAATGTCTTGTAGTTTATTGGCTATAATTACAATTCAATCAGGTACAAATCATTTGGCTTGCTGGTACCATGGTGGGCATTAGTTGAAGGGGTGGCAAGAGAACAGATGTTCTCTCATCCTGAAAGAGGAAAATCTACTCTACTTTCTTTGGGCTATGGTGTACCACTGCCATTAATTCGCTGAAGAGCAAACAGTAAGAGGTCTGTGACGCAGGTGAAACCTTTATCAGCGTGATCATTAAGCCTTTTAAATGCATGGAAATGGCAGAAACCAGAGCATGAGTGGCACCAATTGAAGCACTGATACATGCTGCAAGGGTGATGACATTACTACTGGGGGGCCTGACTGAAGTGTCCATGAAGGTAAGCCAGAGATTCTGTGGACCTGAGTGCTGGAATCACTCAGGTCACATAGTCTTGACATTAACTCAAATTCTCCGTCCCTGCCCTGCTCAAAAGTCACTCAAAGTCAAATAATTCCTATCAAAAACTGCTCAGACAGATAAAATTCATGAGAGGCAGATCTCTGCATTATTACAGCTACATCCATAATTCCTTTGCTTATAGCTCCCAACTAGAAGAGAAATCAAAGATTATATATCAAGAATGGATTGCTCTTGACTGGTGTTGAAAATTCTGTTATCAAAACACCTTATTTTGAACCACAGAGTGATGATTAACAGAAGGTTATTTTATGTAAAATTCTAGAAAAAAAATTGCAAACAAGACTTTTCTGAGCTTTTCATCACGTTTCTTTTCACTTATTTATGGAAATGTATGTTTATTGAAGACTCTAAGTTAACACACTCACTAATAGTGTATAAAGGACTAAAAACTATTTCTGGATTCCTGGAGCAAGCAAGTCACAGATTGCAGAATTCTGTAGCCTCGTCCTGTGATTTTTTTTTAGCCATATTTCTCAGTTTTCTCTTGGATCCTCATTCATTTCAAACAATGTGGACTCCACTTTATTGAAAACTGAAGATGTGACCAACACCCATCACTGACTGACTCTGATCCAGAAGCTGCAAAATCAGCCTTTCCACTCAACAGATCTAATGGCCATTTTTCCGTGGTCACAAACTTCTAGATCAATTTCCAGTCCTTCATCATTCAAGAAATTCCCCATTCTTCAAAGGTCAGTAACTTCCTTTCCAGGATCCCAGGATCCTCCAACAGCAAGTTTATTTGTGTTCTGAAGAAGAATCAAATTCAGCTTGAAACATTAACTGTTTCTCTCTCCACAGAGGCTACGAGACCTATTGATTAATTCTAGCACATTCTGTTTCATCTCCACTGTCTGCAGTATTTGTTACTTTAGGGCTTACTTCGGTAATCACAAAATTTCAGATATGGAATGTTATCTAAATAACAACTCATAAGCCATCATTTCAAATCCCTCCAACATGTCAAAGTGAATCCAATAAATGTGGTAATTTGTGAGCTAACAACATGGATAAATGAAAATTACCGTTCCCAGATTGTTGTTTAAAACCCGTCTGGTTCACTAGCACCTGTCAAAGGAGGAAACCTGATAAATATTAACTGCTAACCTTCTAGTTCATGCTGTTTGGCTAACTTATCAAACCCTTGGAAATAGCCTACTCAGGAAATTTCTCTTTATGAACATTTGGAACAAGTTTTCAGCTTGTGTAGTGAGTATAAATTTACGGCAAGTATTTAGCAGGAAGCTGGGTATGGGCTATGTTGCAACAGTACAGACAAGAATAGCATGATATTAAATGATGTGCTTCAAAGTCACTAAGCCTTCTAGACCCTTCATTATTTTAAAGATTTCACTCACACACAGGAATGGGCAATAAATGTGCATCACCCACCTCACAAAATATTTACGATGAAAAGAATAGTTATGAGTATCTTTGATGCTAAGCTTGGACATTGTAACCAGAGACAGGCAGGCTTGAAGCATGCTGAAAGTCACTTGTTCAAGGCATTGGTTACCCGAGAGTCAAAGTGCATAGAAGTTTCATAATGCAACACTTCATCAAAAGCAGCTTTAGCAAGAACTTCAAATTCACAACTGCAACTAATGAACATTAAATACTTCTTATTAGCATGTGAAAGACTGACAGAAGGAAAGGTTTTTAAGAAGAAAGATGATAGGATAAACAAATCAATAACATACTTGCACCTCCATCAAGTATTCCACTTATACCATAAGGGAACTGCAACTAAGGCATTTTGGGAAGGAATAAATAAATACAAAAGCACGTTAACATAATTTTGCATAGTGGTATGCAAATTATATTACAATCATAACTGTGAGGCCTACATCTTATTTTTAACATATATCTAACATACTGCTTTAGTATACTTGCATAGTAAAGTGATGGAAGATTATTGTGATGTTCAGGTTACAGAAAGATTACAGAAAGTATCAAAAATTCCACTTCAAGTATTCAAATGATCCATAAACAATGTCACAACATATAATGGTGCAAAATTCCAAGGGACAAGCTGGATCTACATATATATGACCATATATTAAGAGATATAATGTCATATTCATGCTAACTAAATCCTCAAAATATTAATTGCTTAATTAACATTGTTACAAGTTTTGATTAAAATTGTTGATGAAACCCATGCTAACCTTACAGTATAAGATACATTGCTCATGGTATTGTACCATCCAATTCATAATCAACATGTAGTCTTTCAGTATCCTCTACATTCTCCTAATCACAGTCATGGCTTGGCCTGAAAAAAATTAAGCTCCTATAAAATCTTACAGTGCCAAACTCTTCAGATGATTTTGCAGTTAATACGAGAGCATAATTTCCTGTCTGCTCGCTCCCCACAACATCATAAAGGTAATTTTCTCATAGATGGGGTTGTTTAATGAAATAAGTAATTAAACTCCACAGGCATTATAGGAGGTTGCATATGTCTGTTAGTTAATCTTCATTCAATTTCAATAAAATGTCAGCTCTCTGATAACAGGCTAGACTTTCATTTAAAGGTAAAATATTTCTGAGGCTACTTCCATTTACTGTCATTTGTCATTGGGAAAATTAACATTTATTCTATGTTTCCTGTGTTTTTATCAAGATGGAAAGTGAGGAGTTGATTCGAAGACTAGGGTGCTGAATTTTAATAAAGGAAACCACGAAGATATGAGGCGTAAGTTGGCCTCGATAGATTGGGGAGAGTTACTTAAAGGGATGACAGTGGATAGGCAATGGCAAACATTCATCAAAGACATAGGGGAACTGCAACAACTGTTTATTCCTGTCTGACACAAAAGCAAAATGGGTAAGAGGACCAATCCACGGCTGACAAAGGAAATTAGAGATGGTATCTGATCCAAGGAAGAAGCATACAGATTGGCCAAGAAAAATAATATGTCTGATGATTGGGAGCAGTTTAGAATTCAGCAAAGAAGGATAAGGGATTGATTAAGAAGAGGAAAATACAGTATGAAAGCTCGCATGGAAGATAAAGACTGACACAAAGTTTTTATAAATATGTGAAGATATCTACAGATGCAACAGAAACAGGGGAATGTATCATACAGGACAAATAAATGGCTGAGCAATGGAATACATACTTTAGTTCTGTCTAGGACACAAATCAGATACCAGAAATGTTGGAGAATGTAAGATTTAGTGACAGGGAAGAATTGAGGAAGATCAATATTAGTAGACAAATGGTGCTGGGAAAATTGATGGGATTGAAGGTGGATAAACCCCAGGGCCTGATAATCTACATCTCAAAGTACTTAAGGAAGTAGCTCTAAACATAATGGATGCATTGGTGGTCATCTTCCAGGATTCTATAGACTCTGGAACAGTCCCTGCAGATTGGAGGGTGGCTAATGTCACTCCAGTATTCTAAAAGGGAGGTAGAAAACAGGGAATTTTAGACCGGTGAGCCTAACATCAGTAGTGGGGAAATTTCTCAAATCCATTTTCAAGGACATTATAGCGGAGCATTTAAAAAGCCATGGTAGGATCAGACAGAGTCAGCATAGATTTACAAAGGGGAAATCATGCTTAACAAATCTGTTGGAATTCTACAAAGATGTAACTAGTAGAGTTGACAAGGGGGAGCCAATCGATTTTGTATATTTGGACTTTCCGAAAGCGGTCGACAAAGTCCTGCCTAAGAGATTTTTGTGCAAGATTAAAGAGCATGGGATTGGGGAAAGTGTATTGAAATGGATAGAAAACCGATTGGCAGAGAGGAAACAAAGAGTAGGAATTAATGGGTCCTTTTCAAATTGGCATGCAATAACTAGTGGGATGCCACGGGGATTGGTGCTGCCACCCCAGCTATTCACAATATATATTAATGATTTGGAAGAGGGAACAAAATGCAACATATCAAAGTTTGCAAATGATATCAAATTGGATAGGAGAGTGTTCTGTGTCAAGGATGCAGAGAGCCTTCAGCATGATCTCTACAGGTTAGGTAAGTGGGCAAATCAATGGCAGATGCAGTATAATTTGGATAAATGTGAGGCTATTCACTTTGGAATTAAAAACAAGAAGGCAGATTACTACCTGAATGGCTGTAAATTGGTGGAGGCGAGTGTGCAGTGAGACCTGGGCATCCTTGTGCACCAGTCACTGAAGGTAAGCATGCAGGTGCAGCAGGCGGTAAAGAAGGCAAATAGGTATGTGGGCCTATTGCAAGAAGGGAATTGTGAGAGGTTTCAAATACAGGAGCAGTGATGTGTTGTTGCAGTTATACAGGTCTTGGTGAGGCCACACTTAAAATAATATGTGTAGCTTTGGTCTCCTTTATTGAGGAAGGATGCTCTTGCTCTCGAGGAAGTGCAGCGAAGGTTTACCAGACTGATTTCAGGGATGGCGGGACTGACGTATGAGGAGAGATTGATTAGGTTAGGATTGTTTTCATTGGAGTTCAGATGAATGAGGGGAATCTCATAGAGACTTATAAAATTCTAACAGGACTAGACAGGGTTGATGCAGGGAGGATGTTTCTGATGGTGGGTGTGTCTAGAACCAGGGTCACAGTGTAAGGGTTCGGGGTAGACCATTTAGGATGGAGATGACAAGACCTTTCTTTACCCAACGAGTGGTGAGCCTATGGAATTCATTACCACAGGAAGTAATTGATGCCAAAACATTGAAAGTATTCGAGGCAGCTAGAGATAGTCTCCTCCTGCTCCTATCTTCTATGTTTCCTCTTTTAATGGTTTTCTTTACCACATTAAACTCTTATTTAAATCCAGAAATTTATTCTGCAATTTATTCTATTTTAGACAAGATACTGGGAACGATAATTGCTAAAATTATTTAAAATGCTTTGAAGAGGAAACTATCAGAAGATCAAAAGACATCTTCTATAAAATACACTTAGCCATTCTTTTGTTAAAAGTCCATGATGATTGGAATATGTAGAATCATTTATATATGAACAGGTGGAAAATAGACTGAGAGCACTAAGTTCAGCTGATGCTAACATTTCAAGCCTCTAATGTTTCTGACAGGCTGACTCACATGCTTGCCCAAAGCTTCAAATCCAATTTCATTTAAAATTGAACGATTTGTGCTTCTTAGATTTGCTTTGCTTTATATGTGGAAATTGATCAGCTTCTGTTGAAAATTTTATCACCACCAGAAAGGAGAATGTAGTGGAGCTTCTGGGGAAACCAAAGTGCTTCTGCCACTGAGGTCATAAAGAGGACTTAAGTTTTAGTATCCATGCTGTGAAACCACCAGAGGTTAGGCGTTGGTTAGACAGAGTCCAGGCACATACTTTTCTAGTCAGAGTTTTATGCTATGACATGCTTGCCTTCATGAGAAGACCCAATTAGTATAAGGATAGACAAGTTATGCTGCAGCTTTATAGACCTTTAGTTAGGCCACACTTGGAATATTGCATACAGTTCTAGTCACTACATTACCAGAATGATGTGGATGCTTTGGAGAGGGTACTGAAAAGGTTTACCAGGATGTTGCCTGGTATGAGGGACTTTAGCTATAAAGAATGGTTGGATAGACTGGGTTTTGTTTTCACTGGAACACAGGAGGATGAGGGGCAACCTGATAGAAGTTTATAAGATTGTGATTGGCATGGATAGAGTGGAAAGTATGAGGCTTTTTCCCAGGGTGGAGGGATCAATTACTAAGGGGACACAGGTTGAGGTGCAGGGGTGTGGAAGTTTAAATGAGATGTTTGAGGCAGGTTTTTCACACAAAGGGTGGTGAGTGCCTGGGATACACTGCCAGAGGAGGTGGTGGAAGCAGACACAATGGCAACATTCAAGAAATATCTGGATGAATACATGAATAGGAAGTGATTAGAGGGATATGGATCCTCTAGGTGAAGACAGTCTTAATATGGAAGGGCAAAACCACTTGGCTCACGCTTGAAGGGCTGAAGGGCCTGTTCCTGTGCTGTATTGTTCTTTGTTCTTATTCCAGCTTACATATCACAAATCTTCAACTACATGGATTACTTATTTCCTTTACATTCAGTCAAGTGTCCACAGAATTCATCCTTAATAAACATAATTAACACTTGTTCCCGAGTTTCATTTGCACTTAGGCATCTCCGTCAGACCCTACTAAATGATAATAGTTGCTACGTGGTCTATTGAGGTGACCAACCAGAGCTCCTCAACTCCTTCTGTTTATTTCCCATTTTTCTCTCTCTTTTTCCCCTTTTTTCCCCTCTTGGTGTTCTCTGCTATGGTAGAGTGGCTGGAGGTGTGGAGCGGAGTGGGCTGGTGGCATGGAACAGAGTGAGGTGGAGGCCCGGGCAGAGCAGGGACAGCCAGCAGACTTGATGTTCGAGCAGAGCAGGGATGGCCAGTGGGTTGGAAGCTCGAGCGGAGCAGGGACGGCCAGTGGGCTGGAGGCCTTTGCAGAGTGGGGACAGTTGCGGGACTGGGTACCGGTGCAGGCGGTCAGTGGCTTGCAAGCCTGGGCAGACCATATGTGGAAACCACCCCCATGCTGATCTACTGAAAGATTATAATGCTTATATTTTTAACTTTATTCTTTTTTTTAACTTATACTATGAACAACTGTAAGTAATGTAGCATTTTTTTTCCTTTCTAGTTCCCTTTATTTCCGTATTTTGTATTTAAGATCTGTATCTAGGTACTTTGTACCTAAGATGCTGCCATATGGAGTGACATTGTAAACTTTTCATTGTACTCCTGTACTTCTGTACTTGCGTACATGTGATAATAAAGGATATTCTATTCTACTCTGGTCTATTCTAAAGGGCTCCAAATACAAGCAATACAATTTTGTTGTATGTCTAAAGTAGATTACTTTGTCTAAGGTATCTGCATCCAAGGACGAAAGGTAGTACTTAATGCCATTCAGTAATGCAGTCACACACGTGTATAGTAATTAGACTTCAGTCTGCCTTGAGACTGGTCCTACTCAAAAAGGTAATTTTTAAATACAAGCTAGTTGTCTATGAATGAATATACCAAATATTATTTAATATAAACAGCATGCTTATTTGATACTGTGAGTGTATCACCTAGCTGGATTGGTAGCAGCATTTTATGGACTGCAAAATTTTAGATGGATGGTAAACAAGTCCAGCTACAGGCGAGAACACATTTTACACAGCTCCTCTGAGGAAGTCTGAACGAAAATAGTATGCTTCAACTTCTAAGGTTATTTAATTTATAGCAAAAAGAACTAGAGCCTATGTCATGTCCTCAACACTAAATATAGATAATTCATTATTTTTGAAGTCCTGTGAAGGCAAACATGGTTGTCAATTTTCACACAGCAAGATCCTGCAAGTACCAAATGAAATGAATAGCCAGGTAAACAGGCGTTAAATTAGCATTGATACTAATAGCATACATTATTATTTATGTGTAAATGATGCAGCAAATACAAACAGACGCTAGTTGTGCAGTGAAACACAAATATCTAAACATAGACATACAAGCTGCTGTATTCTACAATTAATTTCACATAAATGGCATCTTGCTGTCCACCTCACTAACAAAATGCTTTGAATGGCATAACAAAATACAACAACTGCAGGTGCTGGTCATCTGAAACAAAAACAAAAATTGCCAGAGAAACTCAGCAGATCTGGTAGCATCTGTGGAGAGAAAATAGAGTTAGTGTTTCCAGTCCAGACTGTTTTTAACTCTGCTTTTGTCCCACAGATGCTGCAGACTTCTGAGTTTCTCCAGCAATTTCTGTTTTTGTTTGAATGACATAATGTTGCTTTAGTTGCACCATAAATAAGAACCAAATTCACCACAGTTACATCTTATCCATTTCCATCAAAATATTCTTTTAACAATGTGGTAAGTGTTAATTACTGCCACAAAATTTCTTTGGTGCTAAGAAATAACTAGTGCAATTCATTCCTTTAAGATTTGCATGTTAAAGACTTTAAAACATGCTTTCTTCTTTTCATTTCTTGTCTTTCACTCATAATCCAATCTTCTCTCCTTCTCTTTCTTACCTAACTTGACATTGAATTCTCCCTCTGTAGTTTATAATTCTTTTTCTATCCTTGTGCAATTAAATTTCCAATCCTTCAATCTGTCTGCTTAAGGAGATCCACAGTTGCTTGCTCTGTTCACTGAGGTCCCAGATGTGCTGCTTCTCTTGCTGCAATGTCATCAGCTTGCACTTTCAGCAGGGGCCACACAAGTTTTTCTTTTCAATAAATGAGAAAAAGCAAATTTAACTTAGGGTAGATGTCATTAAATTCTCTCTTGAAGCACAAACTGGTCTATTGCAATCAATGAAATACTTCTGAAGTTTTAATATTGTTGTAATATGGGAAATGCAGCACCCAATTTGCATTCCACAAACAGCAGTGTGAATATGACCAGATAATGTATTTTGGTAACCTTGAACTGACAAATAAATATTGACTAAGACACCCTGGGGAAGCTTCCTGCTTTTCTTCCAATCAATGCTATGGGATTGTTTTATATCTATGTAAGTAAAGCAGACTGTGCCTTGACTTAACACCTCATCCTAAAGACAGCACCTCTGACAGTGCAGGACTCTCTCAGTACTGTATTACAGCATCAGCCTAGACTTTTGTGGTCAAGAACTGGAGTGGGACCTAAATGTAATATAATGACATTTACATATATCATGTTGATGTAATATATCATATAACCCCAATATCAACAAGAGGCAAGACACCAGTCTAAAAAGAACATATGACAAGAAAGGTCTCATACACTACATTAGAGAGCTGTATTTGGATATTACTATGTACAGATGTAAATATAGGAACATTACAGAACATAAGAATTTGAAGAACATTACTTAAAGGCAAGGAACAATTAGTCTCAGGGATAGCATCTGTGCGAACACCTGCAGCCCAATACATTCTAGAACAGTGGCTCAATGTGCAAGTAGCAGTTTTGTTTTATCGAATAAGTTAAAGCACTGAATACAATCTTTTGACTCAAAACAGTAGGTGCTATCAACTGAGCTACAGAGCCATGGGATCATGTAAATCTAATTTCAGTTTAACAAGTTTTTGAAAGCCAGGATCTTTAATGATTCATTTCATTAGGCTCTGCGATTAGGTATGAGGCAAGATTATGTGCTCAAGCATTTGATTGGTGCTCATATCTGCACCCTCCCCAGACAAGAGAATTGCCTACTGAGTCAAACATTCAATTCAATAATGATGAGCAGATGGCCAATTATGGCAGAATTTAATACTTTGGGAAATGCTATCGCAAAGCTGAGCAGAGAATCATAATAAAATATGTTTGTACTAAAATTAAATTAAATGCGAAGGCCTGGAAACTCATAAACAGGCAGCTAAGTATCCAATAAGATTGACAGAACGCAAGCATTTATTAAGCATTGGAACTGTGCTGTCTACCTGGCAAAGGCAGAAAAGGCAATTGTCCAGTGTTTCACCTGAAATACACATTTGGATGTAATAGGTGATCAGGTCTTCTTAAGATCGGATTGTCCCTTACCATCATTTGATTTTATCCAACTCCTCACTTTTGTTACAAAAGAAAATTCCAGATCATCTGGACAAGGAGATGCTGAATTGTGGCATAAGTTGGGCAAGAAGCCCTTATTGCTTTTAAAAACATCGAGATATGCATTTGAGGTGTCGTATAGAGTTAGGAAAGGTGGATTAGGAAGGGTCATTATTTTTCAGCCTGCATGTACACAATGAGCCACATGGCTCCTTCTGAATTAGAAATCTTTTTGTGATTCTGCAAGAAAATGGGACATTGTTGTTAAAGTACACGTAAGTTCAAACTAATTGCAGCTTCTAAATCCCATACTTAAATGGAGTGGATGGACTCACTACAGAGTTACATGAGGCTTAGAATGTTGTGGATAGCACATTTAGCAAGTTGGTCACACCACCAGTAAGGGCTTGATGGACAGGAAAGTACTGGGTGACCACCAGGAGGACTAGAAAGCTTGTGTAGGCAATGCAGAAGTCTTCTGTGGTCATTCCCCTCTCAAACAGATATTCCGTTTTGGATACTGATAAACAGGTTGGCTTCTCAAGGGGAAGCAACAGCAGCAGCCATATCCATGGCATCATGATTTGCTCTGTTGTACAGCAGGGAGGGTCGAAGTGTAGGCGAGTGGTAGTGATAGGGGACTCTATAGTCTGGGGCACAGAGAAGATGTGCTGCCTCCCTGGTGCCAGGGTAAAAGACGTTTCTGAGCAGGCCAAAGATATTCTGAAAGGGGAGGAGGAGCAGCCAGTGACCGTGGTCCACATTGATACCGATTTCACAGGCAGACAGAGATGAGGCAAAGGGAATTTAGGAAGTTAGGTAGGAATTTGAAAAGCAGGACCTCTAGGGTAGCAATCTCAGGATAACTCCCTGTGTCATGTGCTAGTGAGGCCAGAAATAAGAATATATTACAGTTGAACATCTGGCTAAAAGGTTGGTGTAAGAGGGAGGGTTTCAGATATCTGGACATCACTGGGATCTGTTCCAGGGCAGGTGGAACCTGTAAAAGAAGGATGGATAGATTGGAGGGGCACCAATATCCTGGCAGGGAGGTTTGCCACTACCACTCAGGAGGGTTTAAGTTAGTGTGGTAGGGGTGTGGGAAACAGAGCAGTAGGTCAGTGTGTGGAGGGATTGAGGAGAAGGTCAATGCTAAATCAAGTAAGTCTAATAGGAAGAACAGGCAGGACCAGGTTAATGAACAGAGCAAGACTGGCAGTCTTACTTTAATGCAAGGATTATAACAGATAAAACAGATAAGCTTAGAAGCTGGATTAATATATGGGGTTACAATGTGGTAGCCATTACAGAAATTTGGTTGAGAGAAGGTGGGACTGGCAGCTCAACATTCCAAGGTTTAGATGTTTCACGTGAGATAGAGAGAGATGTAAAAAGGGTGGAGGAATTACATTGCCGATTAAAGAGAATGTCACAGCAGCACTAAGAGGGGACATCTTGGAGGGCTCATCCACTGTGGCAAATGGGTAGAACAAAAAATAAGAAAGGTGCAATCGCTATGATGCATTTATACTTTGGCTTCCCAATAGCCAGTGGATGATAGAGGAACATACATACAAGCAGATCAGGGAAAGATGTAAAAACAACAGGGTTGTTGCAATGGGTGATTTTAACTTCCTCAACATTGATTGGACTCCTTTGGTGTCAAGGGTTTAGATGAGGCAGAATTTCTTTGGTGCATCTAGGAAGGCTTCTTGAAACAACATGTATATAAATCCAACTAGCAAAGGGGCCATGTGTTGGGGAGTGAGCCAACATTCAATCGAAGTTTCAATGGGGGAGCATTTTGGGAACAGTAATCATAATTCTGGAAGTGTTAGGATGGTTATAGATAAGGCTAACACTGGTCCTCGAGTGAAAGTGCTGAACTGAGGGAAGGCTGATTACAAAAGTATTAGGCAGGAACTGGAAAAATTAGATTGGCAGTGACTGTTTGAGGGTAAATCTGCATCTGACGTGTGGGAATCTTTTAAAGGCCAGTTGATCAGAGTTCAGGACCAGCATATTCCTGTGAGCATGAAAGATAAGGAAGGCAAGATTTGGGAACCCTGGATGAAAAGATAAACTAAACGTTTCGTCAAAACGATAAGGGAAGCACAGACAAGGCTTAGGAAATCGAACAATGCCCTTGAGGAGCATAAAGGAAACAGAAAAGAATTTAAACAAGAAATTGGGAGAGCTTAAGGAGCCATCAAATGTCCTTGGCAAGTAGGATTAATGAGAAACCCAAGGCATTTTATACATATTTTAGGAGCAGGAGGGTAACCAAGAAAAGATTAGGTCTCCTCAAAGACAAAGGAGGGAATTTATGTGTGGAGCCAGAGGAAGTGAATGAGATGCTTAATGCGTACTTTGCTTTGGTATTCACTAAGGAGAAGATCATAGATGACAGTTAGATTACAGAGGGATATGTTGGATATTCTAGGGCATATCAACATTAAGAAGGAGGAGGTGTTGAGTGTCTTGAAAAACATTAAGTGCCTGATGGGATCTATCCCAAGAACCTGAACAAGGCAAGGCAGGATTACTGGGGTCTTGACACAGATCTTTATATCCTCTTTAGCCACACACAAGGTCCCAGGAGACTGGAGAATAGCCGATGTTACTCTTTAGTTCAAGAAGGGCAACAGGGATAATCCAGGAAATTATAGGCCACTGAGCCTTACATCAGTGATAGGGAAATTATTGGAGAAGATTCTTAAGGACAAAATTTACTTACATTTGGAATAGAATGAACTTATTAGGGATAGTAAGCATTGCTTTATGCAGGGGATGTCTTGTCTCAATAATTTGATTGAAATTTTTTTGAGGAAGCAGCAAAGATGACTCATATGAGTAAGGCAGTCGATGTTGTCTACGTGGACTTTATTAAAGTATTTAACAAGGTCCCTCATGGTAGACTGGTCCAGAATATTAAGTTGTGTTGGATACATGGTAAGTTGACTAACTGGATACTAAATTGACTCAGTCATAAGAGATTTAGGGCAGTTTTGGAGGGGTGTTTTCCTGAATGGAAATCTCCAACCAGTAATGTTCCGCAAGGATCAGTGTTGGGACCTCTGCTGTTTATAACCTACATGAATGGCTTAGATAAAAATGTAGGTGGCCTCAGTAGTAAGTTTTCAGCCAACACAAAATTTGGTAGAGTTGTGAATTGTGAGGAAGGTTATCAAAGAATGCAGCATGTTATAGATCAGTTGGAAAGTTGGACAGAGAAATGGCAGATGGAGTTAAACCAGACAAATGTGAGGTGATGCATTTTGGGACATCAAAAGCAGGAGGAAAGCATACAGTAAATGGCCAGACCCTTAGGAGCTTTAATATACAGAGGGATCCTGGCATCCAAGTACACTGCTCCTTGATAGTGGCAACAGAACATAAGATGGTAAAGAAGGCTTACATCATGTTTGCCTTCATCAGTGGGGGCACTGAGTGTAAAAGTTGGCAAGTCATATTGCAGCTGCGTTAAGACTTTAGTCAGTCCACGTTTGGATTATTGTGTGCAGTTCTGGTCACTACACTATAGGAAAGATGTAGAGTGTGCAAAAGAGGTTTACCAGGATATTGCTTGGATTAGAGTATATTAGCTATAATGAGAGGTTGGACAAACTGGGATGGTTCTTTCTAGAGCATCGGAGGCTGAGGGATGACATGGTCAACAAATATAAAGTCATGAGAGGCATGGATAGGGTGGATAATCAGAATCTTTTTCGCAGGGTGCAAATGTCAAATACTCGGGGGCTTAGATTAAAGGTGAGGAGGAAACGTTTAAGGCAGGCATGCAAGTTTTTTTTACACAGAGGGTGGTAGGTGCCTAGAATTCACTGCCAGCATATGTCGCAGGATCAGATACGATAGCATTTAGGCAGACATATGAACAGGCAGGGAACAGAGGGATACAGACTGTATGCAAGCAGATGGAATTAGTTTAGAATGGTAACATGGTCAGAACAGATATGATATACAAAAGGTGTATTTCTGTACTGTGCTGTTCTATGTTTTATGTTCTAAACCAAAATACTAATAATATAAAATGGTATAACTGATTTCAGATTAAGTTATGTGAAATTACTTGCAGCTTGACAATAGGCTAAATCTAAGCAACATATTTTAAAATATTAAACTGAGGCAAGGTTTTAACACAAAAAATGTTGATTGGCAAAACAAAATAATTGTAATAAGAGGATAACCCTTGTTCCAGCGAGTTAGCAACTGGATGGCACTACGTGAGACTGCGGTGACAGCAGATGTAATTGTGGTTTTTTTCAAAATTGAATTGAATAGACACAAAGAAAGAAAAAAAGAAATAGGTTACAGGAAAAGAGTAAGAAAGTGGAACTTGATGAGTTGCTCCTGCAGAGAGCCAGCTCAGACATGGCAGGCTACATGGATTCCTCGGGGGTTGCAACCATTCAATGCTTCCACGCTTCTTTTCTAACTGACCTGTTTATTTTAACTTAGGGTAACATTCCAAAAAGTAACTGATAGAAGATTACTCCAAAACTGATTTCAGTGCATATTAATATTCATTCAATGTAATTTCAAGGCCACTGTGTTTAGTTTGTTGGGATAGTTGACAGGGCTGACCTTGCTCATTTAAATACACATTAAAGGTAATGTTCAGTCATAGATTGCTCTTGCGTTGTACCTCATTACTGTAAAACTAGAAGACATAGGAGTGTAAGAGGCCATTCAACCCATCAAGTCTTTTCTACCATTCGATGAGATCATAGCTGATCTGATCATCCTCAACACACTTTCTTGTCTTATACCCATAAACCCTCATCTCCTTACTGATTAAAACCCAACTCAGCCTTGAATATACTGAATGACACAATCTCAATTGCCATTTACAGTAAAAAAATTCCACAAATTCACAACTCTCTGAAAAAAGAAATTTCTTCTCATCTCTGTCTTAAATGGGTCACCCCTAATTCTGAGATTATGTCCCTCTGGCCCTAGACTCTCCCAAATGGGGAAGCAACCTCTTTGCATCCATACTGTGAAGCTCCCTAAGAATCTATATTGTTCAATAAAGTCTCCTCCCATTTTTCTAGACTCCATGGAGTACTAGCCCAAATTAAACAACCCCTCCTCATAAAATAATATCTCCATACCCAAAATCAACAAGGGAATCTAGGAGTAGGACTAACTTCCTCTGGAGGTTAATCCTCGTCTCAATATATATACATGAACATCGTACATACGAACAACAAGCAGGAGTGGCCATTCAGCCCCTTGAGCCTGCTCCACCATGGCTGAGCTGATTGTATCCTCACATATGCATTCCTGCCTACCCCTGATAACCTGCACCCCTTTGCTCAACAAGAATAAATCCACCTTTGCCTTAAAAATATTCAAGAACTCAGCTTCAATCACCTTCTCAGGGAGAGAGGTTCAAAGATTCCTGCCTGTTTGAGAGAAATATATTTTCGTCATTTCTGTTTAAAATGGCCAACCACTGATCCTTAAATAGTTGAACCATCATTCTTGATTCTCCTATAAGAGAGACAGCCTCGCCACCTCTACCTTGTCAGACCCTTTTTATATGTTTCAATCAAGTCACCTTTCCTTCCTCTAGACTCCAGCGGATACAAGCCTAGCTGTCCAACCTTTCCTCACAGGAGAATATGTTTATTCCAGGTATTCATCTAGTAGACCTTCTCTGAACTGCTTTCAATGCATTTACAACATTTCCTAATAAGATGGACAATACTGTGCACAGCGCTCCAACACCCTGCATATCTGAAGCATAACTTCCTTACCTTTTGTGTTCAAATCCCCTCACAAGAATGGAAATATCCTATTCACTTTCCTCATTACTTGCTGCCCCTGCACACTAAGTTTTTGTGTCAATTAAAATTATGCAAAATGAGAAGTAGTGTAAATAATTTCATGGAAAATTTCCAGGTTACTGTATTTTTTCAGACTTCCAGAACTTCTTATTATTGCTAATTGGTTTATTTCTCAGTTCAACGGCCATGTAAAAAATGGTTTTGTATTTTGTTCTAAAACAGACGAGATTAAACAGATATTGCTGTCACACACAGTGTGCAACTTTGTAAATATTGCAAGGTTTATACAAGATCTGTCTTGAGCTCATGGAAGCATCTATGAGATACGAAACGAAGCATTACAGCAGTCATGGAATGGAAATGTTTTATTTTATATCAGTTATGCATTTTGTAAAGAAATGCTCCAACATCCCTTTATTTCATTATGAATATTTCGACTGAATGAGATTTGAAATATAAGGACAGTTCCATATCACTTGTCACCTAATGGTTTGGCTGAAAGAGCAGTCCAAACTTCGAAGGCAGACTTGAAGAAACAGCCTACAACCTCATTAGATACCAAGCTATCATAGTTCTTATTTGATTGTAGGACCACCCCACATGCGACTGCAGAGACAGAACTAGCAGAGTTGCTCATGAGTTGAAGACTCCACACCAGGTTAAATCTGATCTTCCTGGATCTGGGGGAGGGGGAAACAGTGAAACGACATCACGAATGCCAATGCCAAACACAACACTCGGCCAAGTGAGAGAGACCGTTTGATACAGGGAACAAAGTTTGGTGTAGGAATCATGGAAATGACCCTGCATGGACATCATCAATGTGAGGTCAGGACCAGTGACATATAAAATGATGGTAGGTATGACAGTCCTGAACAAGCACATGGGCCATACGAAAGCCACGAAGTCTCAAACAGTGTGGAAGCAAAACATGCCCTGCTCCTCTGAATAGACAGAAAGGCTCCTTGACAAACAGGGTGCACCCTCTCTGTCAAGCATTAATAAGTCCTCTCCATCAGAGATAGAGATGACAGAAGTAACTGCCTCGATGCCTTTGCTGCCAGAAAAAGAGACTGAAATTCTACCAAGGCAATCCTGGCACGAGAAGCAAGCTCCCGTGCGTTACACACCACCCGTATCAGAAGTCAAGTTGGAGGAATCTGACATAGTGCTAAAATGTCCCAGGAGGCTCTCCAGGAAAAAGAACTGGCCTATGTCCTCAGATTCAGAGTGATTATTACGAGGTCAACCAGTATAGAATAAGTTCCCTGAATGGTCCAATCAGGGACCCCTGGCTGACAGACAAAAAGGGTAGTGTCAGAGATCTCAGCACTCTGACAGCTGAAGCTGAAGAGGCTTCACTAGAGTCAAAGACTGTTCATGTGTGAATAAAGGGTGACTTGTTGATGGGATACCAGCCTCTATGGAGTTGCTTCATTCAGAAGGGATAAAAAATGACCAGTTGTGGAATTCTATTGAAGACAATGGGAAGGAAAATTGACAAGATGTATTACAAGTTGACAATCAACTAGCAGATATGCATTAGGACTGGGAAGTAAAAGATCAGCCATGGTTTTATCAAATAGTGAAGTGGGCATTTTGGACCATAAAACCCACTTCTACTTTTTAAGTTTCTTATGATCTTATACTGCAATTGGCTAAAGTTATAATCAGCCATGATTTTGTGGTTCTTAGTTGAGATGCATTGGTTATACTGTGTTTATCTCTCAGGAAGGTTAAATAGGAGGAATTACATGCCTAAAAAAGAAAACATTGTACACTATTGGTTACTTTCTTGTTCTTTACCAATTCTTCAAGAAGTCATATTTTAGGTTTTTCAAATGGGCTTGAAATGGCTCCTCAGAAAATGAAGCAGTCCATGCCTGTCTGCAGCAAGGACTTGACATTATTCAGATTTGGGCTGGTAAGTGGCAGGTAACATTCATGCAAATGCCACCAGACAATGACAACTTTCACCATGTGTGAGTCTAACTAAGCCCATCATCCCTTTGACATTCAATGGCGGATTCCCTGACATCAAATCTAACAACTCAACATTGAAACTTAATTACACTGACCGTAATGCACATGCAAGATAAGGTCAGAGGCAAGGAAATCATAATCAGGTAATTCATCTCCTGACTGTCCCAAGCCTTCCCATCATTTATAAGGCATAAGTTAAGAGTATGATGGAATATGCTCCATCTTTTTGAACTAACACAGCTCAAAAGCACTCAAGGGTCTCACCAGTAGCCAAGACAATACAGCCTGCTGAGGAGTATTCCATCCACATTTATTCCCTTCACCATCAAGACAGTGGCAGTTTGTAACATCTAAAAGATATACTGAAACTATTCTCAAAGGCTCCTTCGACAATACCTTCAAAAACTATAACCTTTATCACCTCGGAGGGCAAAGGCAGCAGATACATGGATGCACAAGAACTGCAAATTTTCTTCCATGTCACACAACATCTTGGTTTGAAAATATAATAGCATCACTGCATCATCTCTGGGTCAAAATCCAGGAGAAGGTCCTATCTCTCGGCACTACGGGTATACTTACAGCATATGGGCTCTAGTGGTTCATAAAAGTGGCTCTCAACAAACTACTCAGATGCAGTTAGGGGCGCCCTTGCTGGCACTGCCCACATCCCATGATTTTACAATGAAAAACGTTCATGTTAATACTAACAGTATATATTTCCCTCATCATTAGATATATGATAGCCATGAATAAAATATATACATGAATATAAAAATCAAATAACAGTAATTTCACACCCAAAGTAATTCTTTGGCTGTGAAGCCTTTTAGGAATTCCTGAGGTTATGAAAGATGCTGTCTGGATCCAAGCTCTTTCCTTGTCTCTTTAAATTGATTTTCCAGAATTGCATAAGTAAGAGCAGTGTGAAAGCATCATTTTAACAACTACAGCAGTCATTTACATGGTTTTTATTCAGTGATGTCATTGAAGCAAGTACACTCATTGTTCTTTTTAATTAAAATAAAGCCACATCTTACACTTAGACAATAAACCACTGAGAGAAATGAAGTATTACTGGTCTGATCTCAGTGAAGAGATACAGCAGAAAAGATAGTAAACTGTTCAATCATAAGTCCCATGATTTCAGCCCATAACAATCAAGACCATCTTATGATAAGTCATAATTGTAATAGAATCTAGTTTCTAAAATAGATCATAATTTATAAAAGATTAGTAAAAGTACAAATACAACATGCAGCAAGAAAGTATCTGTCAATACAAGTCTACAATTTATATTTACATCCAGCAGATAGCCTTCCCACCCTGCCATCAATTATCCTTTTAAGGACCTCAGACCACTATTGCCGATATTCATCCAATGGCAGACAGGGCAGTCTCCAAGCCGGGAGCCCACAACACAAGCCCTCTCAGGATTATTGTGGACCTCCAGGGAGTTTCTCATTCAAAGGCTCTCTGCCTGATTAAGGAAACTGGCAACAGGAAGAAGAGGCTCAGCAATGGAGAGGGGAGAATTGCTGTGAGCCATCTTGCTGCCAACCACACCCAGTGATTCTCCATGATACCCCTCAGTCATCATTCACCTATGACCTGGATCCACTATGATCCTGGGCCTCCAATGGATGGAGTTCTGGCAGAACCCCGTCCAAAACCCCCATCAACTCCATTAAATAATTACCACATTTCTTGAAAGCATGCATCTTAATTACATCAATAGTCACATAATGGCCACAGTTTGAAATATTAGTGAGACTTAACTTAGCCTGTACGACTTGTTATGTTTTTGACAATGATGTATGCTGACATGGAGATTCACTGTGCCACACCACAATATTTACAGTGCACACTGTCACGCTTTTGTTAGTTCATCAGTGAGCTTCACAGTCATTTCGAAGACTTGTGTGTGATTTACTAAAGACCACACTCTGAAGTTAAATCAACTTACAAATTATATCGAAGAACTCTCTTTGGTCATGGGCATAACCATAGGGATGTGCCTGCCCCAAATTTTTTTGACATAGTTGCTTTCTCTTCCTTCCCACTGTAAATCCCAGAAATTCACTCGATATTCCCCTGGTTACTCACATGTGGTTGCGTGTCTAACAATATCAAACTATATGCTTCACCAGACAGCAATCAAACATATATTGACTGCAAATCCTTACAAATACATGTGAATGGTCAGTGAGGGCTTTCTTTTATTGGGATGCGGCATACTGTCGATTTTATTTTCTGCCATTAATAGCCTGGTAATGATTTGCAGTAACAAAGGGTTTTGCAACATATAGCAACCAATTTTAGTTCTTATTCCAGAGCCCCTACCGCTGGAAGTAATGTAGTAATGGATTTTAAATTGTAACAAAGAACTTGTTGCTTTGCTTTCGATCCTTCAAAATACATAATTTTAATAGCCTTCTGAACGTTTGAGGTCAGGTGACTGC
Source organism: Ginglymostoma cirratum (assembly GCA_024137785.1). NCBI lineage: Eukaryota > Metazoa > Chordata > Chondrichthyes > Orectolobiformes > Ginglymostomatidae > Ginglymostoma > Ginglymostoma cirratum. The sequence goes on along the minus strand of JAHRHZ010000087.1, from coordinate 6,637,957 downwards.
AGAGGCAGAGAACAGGTAGCAAAGGAGCGTTTCTTCAGAATCCTACAAAACATCCAATAACCCCACGTCCCAACTACAGCGATCACAACCACCAGCACTTTTACATACCTCTATTTATCCTTTTCTTGATCATTCTTACTGCTGAGGTTACCCAATGTTGAACCTGGCTGGAGTGGGTGGATTACACACCCTGGACAGATTTTGTAATATTCATTAATGAGGTTTGGCTCTCAAGACAGACCAAGACATGTACATAAGGCACAGGGCTGCCAGGCTGCCATCTCCACTAAAATCAGTCTGTTAGTTAAAATCCAAACTGCAATTTCTGCTCATGTAATTTAATTAGTAGGTTCAATAGTAATGAGGGGAAAGTTATATCCTTCATAAAGAGAGCAATTTTAACCCAAAATATACAAAACAAATAAGATCGCATACAAACATAGAAAATAGGATATAGGAGGAGTAGGCCATTCATCCCTTTAACTTGCCTTGCCATTTGATATGATCATGGCCGATCATCCAACTCAGTATTGTGTTCTCGCCTCCTCCTCTTTGATCTGTTTAACACTAAGAACTACATCTAACTCCTTCTTGAAAATATTTAATATTTTGACCTGAACCACTTTCTGTGGCAGAGAATTCCACAGGCTCGTCACTCTCTGGCTGAAGAAATTTCTCCTCATCACAGTCCTAAATGGCCTGCCCCGTATCCTTAGAAAGTGACCCCACTAATAAAGCCTGGTAATAATGAGCCAATGAATTCAACAATAATCTTCGTTGACATTTGATTGGTTACTTTTCCACTTCTTCTCCTTCCTTGTCTTTCAGATTCCCAACATTGTGTACTATATTGTTGGTAAAATTCTAGAATCTATCGTTAAGGATGAGATTTCTAAATTCTTGGAAGTGCAGGGTCAAATTAGAACAAGTCAGCATGAAGTTAGTAAGGGGAGGTCGTGTCTGACAAACCTGTTAGAATTCTTTGAAGAGGTAACAAGTAGGTTAGACCAGGGAAACCCAGTGGATGTTATCTATCTAGACTTCCAAAAGGCCTTTGATAAGGTGCCTCACGGGAGGCTGCTGAGTAGGGTGAGGGCCCATGGTGTTCGAGGTGAGTTCTGGCATGGATTGAGGATTGGCTGTCTGACAGAAGGCAGAGAGTTGGGATAAAAGGCTCTTTTTCGGAATGGCAACCGATGACAAGTGGTGTCCCGCAGGGTTCAGTGTTGGGGCCGCTGCTGTTCACTTTATATATTAATGATCTGGATGAAGAGACTGGGGGCATTCTGGCGAAGTTTGCCGGTGATACGAAGTTGGGTGGACAGGCAGGTAGTACGGAGGAGGTGGGGAGGCTGCAGAATGATTTAGACAGTTTAGGAGGGTGGTCCAGGAAATGGCTGATAAAATTCAACGTGAGCAAATGCCAGGTCTTGCACCTTGGAAAAAAGAATACAGGCATGGACTATTTTCTGAACGGTGAGAAAATTCATAAAGCCAAAGTACAAAGGGATCTGGGAGTGCTAGTACAGGATTCTCTAAAAGTTAACTTGCAGGTTGAGTCCGTGATTAAGAAAGCGAATGGAATGTTGTCATTTATCTCAAGAGGGTTGGAATATAAAAGCAGTGATGTGCTTCTGAGACTTTATAAAGCTCTAGTTAGGCCCCATTTAGAATACTGTGTCCAATTTTGGACCCCACACCTCAGGAAGGACATACTGGCACTGGAGTGTGTCCAGCGGAGATTCACACGGATGATCCCTGGAATGGTAGGCCTAACATACGATGAACGGCTGAGGATCCTGGGATTGTATACATTAGAGTTTAGAAGGTTGAGGGGAGATCTAATAGAAGCTTACAAGATAATACATGGCTTAAAAAGGGTGGACGCTGGGAAGTTGTTTCCGTTAGGCGGGGAGACTAGGACCCGTGGGCACAGCCTTAGAATTAGAGGGGGTCAATTTAGAACGGAAATGAGGAGACATTTCTTCAGCCAGAGAGTGGTGGGCCTGTGGAATTCATTGCCACGGAGCGCAATGGAGGCCGGGACGTTGAATGTCTTCAAGGCAGAGATTGATAAATTCTTGATCTCGCAAGGAATCAAGGGCTACGGGGAGAATGCGGGTAAGTGGAGTTGAAATGCCCATCAGCCATGATTAAATGGTGGAGTGGACTCGATGGGCCGAATGGCCTTACTTCCACCCCTATGTCTTATGGTCTTATGGTCTTATATCACTATTGATGAAAGCAGTTTGCCTGATCACAGAACACTGACAATTAAGTTTTCAGCATATATTATGAGGCTCAGCAAGTCCTGGAATATTGGGAACCAAAACAGCCATGTTCAGTTTCAATTTCAATGTTCTGTCGAGAGTCATATTGGACTCAAATGTTAATTCTCCTTCTCTATCCACAGCTGCTGTCAGACCTACTGAGCTTCTCCAGCATTTTCTGTTTTTATTTCAGATCTCCAGTTTCCCAGTACATTGTCTTTATTTAAACTGAGGGCAACAGTCATGTTCAGAAAGGATCAATAAATTGAACATTTAAGCAAATTCTAAAAGATGGCTGAAGTTGAATTGAATGTATTTAATCCATTGAATAGGAAGCATTATGTCTGACAAAATTAATAAAATCTCTAACATATTAAAAGTGCAGGCATGTTTTTCTGTTAATGAAACTCATTTTTAGTCCTTTAACGTGCCATGCTAAAACTGCAAGAAACAAAGAATATGCTAAATAATAAGCAATATAACAATTTTGCTCACATTTGGGGCGGCACATTGGCTCAGTGGTTAGCACTGCCATCTCATCACGTCAGGGACCTGGGTTCAATTCCACCCTTGTCTGTGTGGAGTTTGCACATTGGCCCCGTGTCTGCATGGGTTTCTTCTGGGGGCTCCAGTTTCCTTTCACAGTCCAAAGATGTGCAGGTTAGGTGGATTGGCCATGCTAAATTGCCCATAGTGTTCAGGGACATGTAGATTAGGTGGGTTATAGGAGGATGGGTCTGGGTGGGATACTCTAAGGGTCAGTGTGGATTTGTTGGGCCAAAGGGCCTGTTTCCACACTGTAGGGATTCTATGATGGCAATGTAATGTGTTTGAAATTAATCATTCAACCCAACAAGTCCACACCACCCCTCCAAAGAGCATCCCACCTAGACCCATTATCCTACTCCTGACTTCCCATGCCTAACCCACCCAACCTAAACATCCCTGGGCACTATGGGCAATTTAGCCATCCAGGTTCAATCATAATTTCAGGACCAAAATGTTTAGGGCCTATGCATTCTTATTTTTATTTAAATATAGCAATCAATGTCTTCTGCAGAATGAACGTTTTACGAGAAAAAAATGTTCAAAATGTCCTATACTGCAACACTACCCAGTAAAATTGTACATTAAACAATGTGAACTAAATATTAATTTACTTCCAGACTATAAAGAATATGGATACTATATCCTTAAACTAAGATTAAAATGCTGCAGAGATAACAAGGCATGGGGCTGGATGAACACCGCAGGCCAAGCAGCATCATAGGAGCAGGAAAACTTGACGTTTCAGGCCTAGACCCTAG
>JAHRHZ010000087.1:6592323-6633980 GCA_024137785.1 Ginglymostoma cirratum | reverse complement strand
GTGTTCATCCAGCCCCACACCTTGTTATCTCAGATTCTCCAGCATCTGCAGTACCTTTTATCACTAAAATGCTACACATTTCTTTGCTGAATCGATCACACAAGGATGATGTGCAGAATACATTCATGAATTGGTTTAGTCAGTAATTCAACAAGCATGCCTCTGAACGTTCAAATAGTAAAAAAAAATTGCTAAACATCAGAACAACTACTTTTTGAAACTGGTGGTTTCTGAGCACTTCCAGCTCAAGTTTCCTCTCGGCAGGACAAATAAACTCCTCACAGTGCATTCTAATAAAAGTAATGTGTGGATGCTGGAAATCTGAAAGAAACTCAGCAGATCTTGCAGCATCTGTGGAGAGAAGCAGAGTAAACATTTCGACTCCAATCTGACTCTTCTTCATCTCTCTCCACAGATGCTGCTAAACCTGCTGAGTTTCTCCAGCACGTTCTGTTTTTACATCAGAGGGCAATAGTATATTTTCATCTTCTACGGTAACCATCATCATGACTTCTCCAAATGAGATTGCAAATTCAGTGTTGAATTATGAGCAAATGTCTCCTTGAATGTTGCTACATTTAGGACACAAATCAAAGTGACTACTGTTGCCTCTTCTGGCGACAGACTCCCATGCCTTCCAACATATGTATCTCTCCGGACCATTGTCCATGCAGCGGGGAGCAGCATCCTTTGAAGAAACTGTTCAAAGGCCTTTCTGTTCACAAGCACTGTAATTAAATTTGAGTGTATTTACTTTCAGTTCTCAGAGTTCTCTCATCAGCTCCTCGTGATCAGTTTGATTTTGAGATATTTCAATGACTTTGAAGCAACCATTGAATGACATTCTCACTTCAAAGCGCTGGTTAGTTTTGAAGTTGTGAAATTAACCCGGGAAGGCCAAGTGGATAAAAATAGTTTGAAACGCGATGGAGGGAGAGAACCGTGATTTTGCATCGTGCGAGGGGCAACCGGTCGAAACGTTTTTGGGTGGTTGTGGGGGAGGAGGTAAATGCAGGAATTAAGTTCTCCTGCTGTTTTTGTGACAGTGATTAAAACCCCAATACCAAATGCGTGGAACCGCATGTTATCTCACGCTGCCTGAAGTGACAAATGACCAAGTCTGAGCCGCAGACCTGTCGCCTTACGCTGGAAATGAAGGGTTCACTCTGAACGTTCCCTGTGCAGGACACGCTGCCGTGTCAATTCAGGGACTTGCACGAATTTGAAGTACTATGAGGTTGTTCAATAAAAACAAAGTCGGATACCGCCTTGCCAATGTTTTTTTTCTCTCTCGCTGAAAAGGATCCTTGCGTCACCCTTTCTGTTCGCCGGAACAAAAGAGAGAAACAGCCAGCTCGATAGATGCGCCAGATCTCCCGGACAAACCCGGGACAGACACAACACAGCACTAATCCCAAATAGCTGTGCCACAATAACCCGCTGCTTCAATCATTGCTTCCCCACTGCATGATATCGATAGACAGGGGTCTACATATTGCAAAGACTCTGGTAGCACAACGCTTCGCACTGAGATACTCAGACTTTTGTATGAAGGCATGAATAAACCGGTCGGCTGTTTTCCAACACGCTTTTGAACCTTACCATGAGTTACGGCAATTTCATCATGTTGCAAAAAGAAATTGAATTAAGTACATTGACCCAACAATTGATTGACTGGAAGTTCTGATAGATAAATCAGAAAAATACTAAAACAACCGACTTTTAAAAAAACCTACTCGAGGAGACAATGCTCCACATTGATAAGTGACATCTTTGTTTGAGAATGACTTTACAACTCACCAGCTGAACGATACATAGGAAGATGAGGGTACACCGCCCTGTACAACAGCTCATCCTCAAATAAAGGGAGAGTAGGACAACGGGGATGAAATAACGAATTAAAAACTCTTTTGTTGTTGACACACAAAGCAGTCAGCGAGGCTGGTCCAGCAGCATAACGAACATGGGGAGATAAGTACAACGTGAACAGCTTTCAGTGCTGGGCTGTAAGGTGCTTTCTGTGTAGGAGACTGCAAACTCAGTGGAGGGAGCGCTTGGAGCTGCCTTGTGGATTAGAAAGTTCAGTTCAATCAATGTGCCAGGCTGACAGAGAGAGAGAGGGAGGGAGAGAGGGAGGGTCACTAACGGACGGAAGTTGTACACTTAAAGACAACAATCTCCTAGAGAAAGAGGAGATCGCCAGGCATCCCCTTTATTATCGATATCAATCAATGTTTTGTTTCAAGCCCCCGGCACATTTTGATTTACCACCCACCTACCCCCCCAAAAAGACATCAAAACTTTTCTCAACCCACATTCCTTGAAATAAAGGAACATGCTTTCCCAACTCCTAAATTCTAAACAGCTCAGTAAATATTTCGCAGGAATTTAAACTTGATCCAGTAAATCTAAACGTCAAGGTAACTGTTAGTGGAATTACAGCATTCCCAGTGACAGAAGCTTCCTGCATTTGTATCCATATAAATTTGCCAGGATATTGCAGCAGTGTCCATGTCCGATCCACGTTGCTTGAAAAGTTTCCTTTGGTCGTGTATACAGCATAGGATTTTCAGAAACTCGTTTGAAGGATACAAGAATGGTTGAGTTACCAAATGCAGCCTGAAGGAGCTTAAAAGTTAACATTCACCTAAGTTTCAATGTACAAATGTGGACTTTATTTTGCAACATCTTCCTGCTTTAGATATGAAAGGGTTTTCTTTTATACCTCTTAAAACTTTCGACATATGTAAATTGATGATTTACAAAGTTCCAGTGTTCTGTATTATTTCCTATTATTCCTAATAACAATAGTCACCGTAGCAACCGTAGCCCGGGAGGGTAAATGCATTAAAAGCAAAAGTACTTTTCCTCGTTAGTACGTCCCAAACATTGAACAATCTTGCTTCACTGCTTCTGCAAATTTGCAGATTTCATTACGTTTCTGCGACGCCGCTTTGATTATCCTTCCAAAAATATTTTAATAATAAGCATTTTAAAAGTATACCCATGAGGCCCCCTGGTGGCTTTCGTTACTCAATGATCCTACACACAGCAATGTGTAAGAATTCAGCCGAGGGTTTATCTCTGACTTACTGTCATGGTTTTGTAACAATTGCCTGTTCTTATGTGGCATACACTTGCAGGCCTAAGAACGATTGGCACATGTTTTGCGAGGTTTATCTGGGTCAATTATATGTCAACTTGTAAATAAGCAAGAAAGAAATCCTTGTAACACCAATCTATTATTTTGTAGAATAAATATGAACATCCTATAAATCTATCAGGCAACATAAATGCTGATAGTCCCCTGCCCCACATGTCTGCCACTGACACAGCCATAGCTCATGCGATCAAGGAGAATGCCCTTAACTATCGTGCTAGGTGTGGGCCCTCTTTGGCACACATATAAAGTCTTCACAATTGACATGCACTCAGCAGGGAGTACTGGAACAGAAAGCAGAAGCATCAGTCCTCCTCTCATCCACCCTCAAATCAGCAAGCCACTTCAAAATAAAATTACGTTCAAATCTTTGGGGTCCATGCTTTAATTATGCCCAGAGGTGAACTAAAGCTAAACGAGGAGCCATAGGTGTGCAGTCAACTTGAAACCCCTGAAAATTCTGCAGCTCTGTAGAACCTGATGGCTTATTCACTTCAGTGTCACTGCCTAGTGTCAGGCTTGATGAAGTGGGCAATAGCAACTTGCCTTCTGTTCAGCAGCTTGTTTGCAATTTTTTGGTTGCCAGGCATGTTAATTTGAGAGAATAAGTGGAGAGATGTTATATTTATTTGGTATCCATGCCTCTCCATATAAAGGAAATATAAAATGCTGCACAGGTATCATTATATTGTGGCCATTCAAATTTAATGACTTCTCAAGTGTGCTGCAGCAGTCTCCTATCCTATTATGCTATACAAATACACTGATACAAGACATGTTCAGAGTTTATACCCCCACCATCTTTTCACATCACATTATGAACTTCACAAAACTACACGTGCGCTGTGTTATGTGCATACTTATTTCTACACTGCAGTCTTACTTCAGAATATTTGTCCTACCTAAAATGTAAAATGAATATCTTCCTTTAAAAGAAAATATGTCACTATATTTTAAAGGCACTAAATACACGCAAGTTGTTGTTTGTCTGAATTAAGATACTCTACAGATCTACTCTACTATCTACTCACTAATTAAAATGACCTATGCAATGTTCATACATAAATATAGATGTCACAACTGGTGCAAAGGATGAAACTTGAGGGATTACAGAGAAATATTTAAAATAAGCAAGTGGTGGTTAATGTTAAGTTATATATGGATTTTAGTTTGTTACATTTTTGGTAGTTGGAATTTTGTGTATAAATTTACACTTAAGAGTAAACTAGACTTAAAGCTAAACATAATTATAATTAACTGCTAGCTAATATAGCAGTACAGTTGGGGCCCATCACATACACGTGATTTCTGTATCATCCACTATCACTGGTTAAACAGTCCTTGCTCCACAATCTTCTACATGAAAATATTTTTCCCAGTCCCTCCATCACTACCTTAGTGACAATTTCAGTTGAACAAGATAGCAATTCACCGAACAAGATTGGCACTAAATACTCTGGCACTGCAATTAAATCTGATTCAGTAGCCAATATGTTCATCTGAAATTCCTGCCTTTGCCAATTTACTGGAGGTGTTCACCTGTCTAAAATGAATGGTTTAATGTTTTTAATAAATTAGTAGGAAGACCATTTTCAATCATGCAGGCATCCTCACATTAACTTATTTCTCTTTAATTTCAGGATTTGTGTGTTCTTTTAAATAATATTTTGGAATCACTAGAATGTTTTCTGTTCAGTGCATGCAGAAAAGCTTACATTAATAACTTTGGCATCATCAATCCTTACCCTGCACACACAGCATATTCATTACCAAAAACGAAATATTTAATTTTAAATTAAAAATATATGTAAATAAGTTACTAAGTAGTAAAATAAATTATAATCAAAGGTACATCAGAAACTTTTGCATTCTGTATATGTATCAAAAATGTGGTCTCAATAATAGTCCAAAGATGATAGGTACTGCAGATGCTGAAGAATCCGAGAAAACAACGTGTGGAGCTGGATGAACACAGCAGGCCAAGCAGCATCATAGGAGCAGGAAAGCTTGATGTTTCAGGCCTAGACCCTTCATCAGAAATGGGGGAGGGAAAGAGGGTTCTGAATTAAATAGGGAGAGAGGGGGAGGCGGATAGAAGATGGATAGAGGAGAGGATAGGTGGAGAGGAGGCAGACAAGTCGAAGAAGCGGGGATGGAGCCAGTAAAGGTGAGTGTAGGTGGGGGGGTAGGGAGGAGATAGGTCAGTCCAGGGAGGACGGACAGGTCAAGGGGGCGGGATGAGGTTAGTAGATAGGAGATGGGGGTGGGGCTTGAGGTGGGAGGAGGGGATAGGTGAGAGGAAGGACAGGTTAGAGAGGCGGAGATGAGCTGGGAAACCAAGCGGAGGCAGGGGACCGCTTTGCAGAACACCTGTGCTCAGTTCGCAACAAACAACTGCACCTCCCAGTCGCGAACCATTTCAACTCCCCCTCCCATTCCTCACACAACATGTCCATCCTTGGCCTCCTGCAATGCCACAGTGATGCCACCCAAAGGCTGCAGGAACAGCAAATCATATTCAGCCTGGGAACCCTGCAGCCCAATGGTATCAACGTGGACTTCACAAGCTTCAAAATCTCCCCTCCCCCAACCGCATCCCAAAACCAGCCCAGCTCATCTCCACCTCCCTAACCTGTCCTTCCTCCCACCTATCCCCTCCTCCCACCTCAAGCCACACCCCCATCTCCTATCTACGAACCTCATCCTGCCCCCTTGACCTGTCCGTCCTCCCTGGACTGACCTATCTCCTCCCTACCCCGCCACCTACACTCACCTTTACTGGCTCCATCCCCGCCTCTTCGACTTGTCTGCCTCCTCTCCACCCATCCTCTCCTCTATCCATCTTCTATCCGCCTCCCCCTCTCTCCCTATTTATTTCAGAACCCTCTTCCCCTCCCCCATTTCTGATGAAGAGTCTAGGCCCGAAACGTCAAGCTTTTCTGCTCCTATGATGCTGCTTGGCCTGCTGTGTTCATCCAGCTCCACACCTTAGTCCAAAGATGTGCAGGTTATCTGGCTTGGCCATGCTAAATTGTCTGTAGTGTCAAGGGATGTGCAGTCTAGGTGGATTAGCAATGGTAAATGCAAGGCTATGGAGATAGGGTAAGGGGCTAGCTTTGAGTGGGATGTTCTTCAGAGACTCGGTGCAGACACAATCGGCCAAATGGCCTCTTTCCACACTGTAAGGATTGTATGATCCTTTAATAATGAACAGGCTTTTTAGACACTTCAACTGAAACTGGAATAATGTTTGCAGTTAGTGGTGAGAAAAATAGTTTTCACGATCTCTCACCAATGGATACGAACAATCAGTGGTCCTCAGTGAGTGACAGCAATAGGTAATACAACAGGAAATATTGGCTGGAAAGAGAATATATCCTGGAGTAAATTGATGCATGTGTTTTCGAAGATACTTGAACATACCACACTACTTTGTATGATCAAACTGATCAAACTGTGAAAATGGGAGGTCAGTAATTTTAGTTGAAGACTTTGAAATGCAACCTAATCAACAGTCTTCCCTTCCCCTTTCCTTCAGAACATGTTCGCCATTGTATAAAACTGAAGGCCAAAGTAAGCACTGGGGTCATAGAATCATACAGCATGGATAACACTTTCATCTCCATAATCTTCTGTTGGCTACAGCTGATCAGAGTTTAATGGTATATGTGGATTAATAACCTGTATTGTTGATGATTGCCTTTGGGAATTGGGATAAATTTAATAAAGCAGACTTTTTTGAAAATCTCACCTGCATTTGCGTTGTCTCACTCAAGAAATCAAGTAGAATGGATAGTAGCCGCAATAAAAGAAATTGTTTTAGGAAACAGGTTTGATGATCTATACAATTTTGTTTTGCTCCCTGCTTCTTTTCTGAAATTGAATGGTTAAACTTACTAAATAAAAGTGAGAGTTGAAATTGGTCCTTGTTGCGTCTTGCTGTTTCTAAGTGGAAAACAAAAGCAAAACAAATAAATTTTGGGAATCATTGTTATATTTCTTTTAAATTCATTCACTTACGGAATAGGGGTATTGTTAGCTGGGCCAGCATTTGTTGCCTGTCCGTAGTTGCCCTTAAAATAGTGGTTGTGAGTTGCCTTCTTGAACTGTTGCAGTCCATTTGATGTAGTACACCCACAATCGCATTTGGGAGGGATTTCTAGGATTTTGACTCATCAACACTGAAGGAACTGCAATACATTTCCAAGTCTGGGTGGTGAGAGGCTTGTAGAAGCTCTTGCAGGTTGCATTGCTCCCACATATCTGCTCCCCTTATCCTTCTAGATGGCAGCAGTTGTTGATTTTGAAGGTGCTGTCCAAGGAGCCTTGGTGAATTTCTGCAGGGCATCTTGTAGATGGTACACACTCAGCATCGATAGTGGACGAACTGAATGATACTTTCAGTATCTACAGTGCTCAGGCGGCTGCCACTTGGCAAAGGCTAGTTTGCAAGTATCCTCAGTACCCAAAGATAGGGCTACGCTACTTCCATGTGTAGATTTCAGATGTTAGTTTGGATTGACTGAAGTGCTGAACCTTCCTCCCCTCAGTATTCACCTGCAGTCTAAGCAGGGCATCCACCATCCACACAATCAACCTCTGCCCATTGCCACTTCACCCACCCACCTCCCCCAAGTCACTGGCTCACCATTGTGTCAGTACGACAAGGAGATCCAAATTTGATCTTAGTAAAATGTTAATTTTAGCACTATAGAGGCAGAAGAGATGCTAGCAGTCCATGCAAAAATGGCAAGGGAGGCCCAAGGGCCAATTTCAAATCAACCACACACCCTCAGGTTGGAATGTGTGTTTTTGTTTAGGGACTCAGCATTTCCATCCAGTATTTTTAGCGTCAAACTAAATGTAATTCACATTGTTTAATGCCTACTACAGCTTTAGTTTTACTATTTATCACAACTTTAGATGGCCCAGAGATTGCAAAGCAGAGGGTTCACAGCACACAATCCACCTTAAAAGCCATCGAAATTGCTTTAGCATACTATGCATTTCATAGAACACAAATTTGTCAACATTCATAAGCAACTATGTGATTCAGGCACTTGCTTTGCCTGGGCATGAAACCTCCAGGAGCAACATGCACTTGGGTGACAAATGAGGGAGATTGGTGCAATAAATCTACCACTATAATTTTAACTCTGCTATCGCACCCTTTTTGTCAAGCAAAGAAAGTTAATAGCATCCCCTATTGAGCAATAACTACTTATTCAGGGACAGCATTGCATTCCCATGAAATTGCAACTTCTACAAATGCAGATTAACATGGAGATTAAAACATATAATGTGAGATCACTTTCTCCTGGGACTTGAACTGATAAGCATTCTTTTTCACTTCCACAATTACACCATTGTAAGAACTCCCTTTCACAATTTCCAAAAATAATGATCCTTTTATTTATCTAGTGGCTCTTGGTTTTCTACACAATTGCATTAAGTAAAGACTCTGCACCACTTGGTACAAATCAACACTTAATTGTTCTAATAAGTACGTTTCAAAATGTTAAAATGTTAATCAGTGTGAGATATATTGCAAGATTTTTAAAAATATTCATGGGTGCATTAATCTTGTTGTTTTCCGTGATCAGTCACATCTTCCTACGTTTTGCTGTGCTGCTTAGAAAAACTGTTGCTTTTTAAACTGAGCAATTGACTTCCAATTCTACACACATATCATCAACATTTCAAACATTATCTAAACGCTATATTTCAAAAGATAGATCTAAACATTTAATTGGATGTTAAGAAATTGATTTATTAAGATGAACTTCCATACAAAGGAGCTAAAAGCTGGTATCTGTCACAGTGCAGTTCCATTCGCTGTAGCCATGAAGAATGCAAGATAAAGTTGCAAAGTGTTTTATTTAACCGTGCTCACAAACACAAAGCTCAACTACCTTAAAACTATTTTTCACAACTTTTTGTCCTTCCTGTTACCCAATTAAGCTGCAGAACAGATGGTATGATATCCAGCTGAAGAAACCCATTTTGCTTTTTTTATCTAAATGCCAGGTAGATTTTGGTCATGCTGTTAGTGCAGGTGGTGAAGCATACTTTAATTTATAAGTGAAGCAACAAAGCAACAGTTTTACTAGCTGTTTAAGAATTTTGGCTATTCAATGTGACAGCTGTTATTAATTGCACATCCAATATGTTCAGTACACGGACAAAAAGGAATTCAGCCGCATGCAGACTACGCGACAAGATATTGATGACTCAGCACAGTAAGCTGGTTTTATTAACTGGTCCCTACAATAAACCTGTATCTCAATTCTACATTGTATTAAGCAGTCACTTGTAGTGTATTTTTCGAGCATAACGTGCTTAATTTTGAAAAGTTGTTGCTGTATTATGCTACCAATAGATTACACATAGCCTATCTCCCAAAATGAGCACAGAACATGGAACGGAGCATTGCATTTGTGTACGCAGTGAAATAAAACAAAATCCAACTTTATTTTGTGTTTGTCATGGTAATAATGAATGGAACTGCATGATGACAGATACCTGTCCCTTAACTCTTTTGTATGGAAATAATATTTGAAGTGTTGATGATATGTGTATTTTTTAGTTGTTAATCCTGCCTGTTCGGTTATGGTTGTTACTCAGCTACTTCCTGTGGGGAAGTGGTCTAACTCGATGCATCCTGAAGTTAGACACTATTTTTTATTCTTGATGTGACTTACTGCAGTAGTTCCTCTCTTAGTGATACACTTTAGCACATTCTGCAAAAGAAATAGCCACAACATTATTTTTGTCATTAAATCCAAACCACAATCATTCATTGTTATTAAGGAATAAATCAGATACCAACAGTAAGTGACCATATACGTGCAATCAAACATGGGAATCAGGAAGTTTGTGACTGAGATATCCTGCTTGCTACATTGATATTTCATGAGAGATAAAACATTGAAGTACGGAAAGATTGTGAAGTTGCTGGACTTGGCTACTAAATGCACAGAAATCATGCCAAGGAATTTTGTTCAAATGTAAGTGAGCTATAAACATGTGGCAAGTTTTAATTACTTCCAATCAACCTCTCTGTCACTGGAAATTAACTTTTACAAATATGGAATCTCATTTATTCAAATTTTAATGAATGTTGGAGATTTTAAATAAATTAATTAAAATGAAATGTTTATTTTACATTTTTTTCCTTATATCCTTTCTTTCCATCCTTTGTTTCACTTTCTGTACTGTAACCAACTTGACATTGAATTAAATATTCTAACATACATTTTCTTTTCAAACTCTGCTTGTCTCAGTAAGGATTTTTCAATCTCACTGATTAAGGAGGCACAATGTTGCCTGCTTTTCTCACAGATTCACGATCACTTGGAGAGGGCACCAAACTGTTTTGTGTCTCTAATTACTGCAAGTTACTGCAAAATAAAAAGTGTAAGGGACAACATGCATCATTTATCTGTCAATGATTGCTCAACCAGGGCCAAGGTGCTGCTGTATACAAGTAAGTTATTTCTTTAATTAATCTCCCTGTTAGATATTTCTCTAGCTTGGTAAATCAATGAGGTCTCCAATTAGGAAGTATAGTTGTCAGCGCGGTAAAACCAGTAGGAAATGGGTGGCATTCTTATTCTTTATATTTCTTTTTAAATAGCTCTCTGTTTTGATGGCTGTTATTTGAGGCAAAATAAACCAGACAAATAATGCATGGGGGTTTATATACACACACATTGGATTCAGATTGAGAGACCTATTCCCATTCTAAAGTCATATATGTAATGTGAGATATTGCATTTTGGTAGAACAAACAAGGGCAGGACTTATACAATTAATGGTCGCGTCTTGGGTATTGTTGAAGAACAGAGGTACCTAGCAGTTCAGGTACATAATTCTTTGAAGTTTGCATCACATATAGACAGAATGGTTAAAAAGGCATTTAGGACCTATGCCTTAATTGCTCTGTCCTGTGAGTGTAGGATTGGGAATTCATGTTGAGGTTGCACAAGACATTGGCAAGGCCTTTTCTGGAGTGCTTTGTCCAGTTCTGGTTGCTCAGTTATAGGAATGAAGGCTGGATAGGCTTGGATTTTTTTCCACTGGAGCTTAGGTTGTTTAAAGGCGACCTTATAGAAGTTTATAAAATAATGAGAGGTATAGATAGAGTTAATAGAGGTTGTCTTTTCCAGGGGATGGGGGATTTCAAGACCAGGGGGCGCATTTTTAAGGTGAGAGGAGAGAGAGATTTAAAAAGACATGAGGGGCGAACATTTTACACAGAGGGTAGTTCAGGTGTGGAACAAACTTCCTGAGAAGTGATGGATGTGGAAATAATTACAGCATTTAAAAGATATTTGCATAAGTACATAAATAGGAAAGGTTTGGAGAGATATGGACCAGGAGCAGGCAGGTGTGACTAGTTTAGTTTAGGATTATGTTTGGCATGGACCGATTAGACCGGAGGGTCTGATTCTGTGTTGTATGATTCTATGACTCTATGTTATCATTATTGATATAACACATTTATTTTATGATGTTGTTTACCTATTATTCATAGTCAAATACCAAAGTTCAGATAAATTTGGAATTAAAGAATCAGAGCTGGTTGGGAGTACACAAGCTCCTGGAAACTTAGGCTTGGCAACTGGGAGATGTGATTCTCATACTATTGTGCTTTCACTGGAGAATTACTGTAATTACAGCTAGATCAAATAGGCAATTTTTGAACACAGAAAGAAGTTTTACATCAAAAGGCATCAAAAAAGTTTTACCATAACGGGTACACAGAGCTGGGAGGACAAATCTGGTTGTAAACCTACTTGTTCAGGTAGGTCATTTTACATAGCTCTACATCGCAGGTTTGAGGTTCACCAAGCAATTAGAGGACAGGCAGGAAGATACACCATATATTTCAAAGGAAACATTCTTCGTTCAAGGGACTTGTAACAGGTATCAGATTTGAACTATACATTAATTCCTGCAGCTTCAAGAATCACAGGATGGAGATGAGAACCAGGGACTCTACCTCATTAGTGTTGCTGCTTCTCTTGTTCCACATCGGAGGCCTAAAGACTTTTGCATGTATCGTTCCCACACTTTAATAAAGGCTGACAGAAGGGAAATGCAGATCAGAGCCAGTGAAGTCCAAGACAGACTTGGAAAATCCATGTCAAACTGTAAATGTACACTTTGAGGAGAAGTGCTGTAATCAGCAGCCTCTCACCTTGGGGTGACAACAATTATTCAGTTTCACCATTTAAAGTCTGTCCCTTTCATTAGAATAGCACTCCCTGCATTGTACTGTCGACTGGTTGGATCTGGCAAGCTCCACACAATTCAAAAAACTGATGCACTGACCCATAAAGTCCAAATGCTGAGTTAAATCCTGAGCTAATTGCCTCTTTTGAGTATTTTAATTATTTGCCTGACAGCTCCATAGGGATTCCCCACTTTCCTGGAAAACCTCCCAGGCTATACTTGGAAGAGTGCATGGTCATGTTAGGTAACTGACTTGATGCCGTTTTTGGGGCTTTAATGCCTCTACACAAACACACATCCCCCCCCCCCTTGTACTTCACATTCTGTCTCCAAATACTGAACAGCATCAGTAAGTGCATTTGTAACAGACACTACAACTATGTTCACCATATGTATGCCTGTGGTCTGGCTTGCATATGATGCTGGTGCTGTATGCTGCTCGCGGTAGTCTGCAGAACAGAAAATCTTTTGCATAATATTTCCTAACAGTGCATCAACTGCTTGCATCTCACAATTGATTTATCCACCTGTGTATGCTACTGAAATATTTTCCATTTCTTCACTGGGCTCGTGAGATCAGGTTTCACAAAGCAGTTGTGGACCTCTGTCACACTATGTCTCCATTCTGCAGCAAGTGCACAAACCCCCGCCAACGCCATTGCCTTTTCCATATCTGTGAAGAATTCCTCATTCGGTGTTTCCTATTTTAAATCGTTAAAAGTCTCCAGAGCATATAAGTTGGGTACTTGAAATAGTGATGATGTAATGTGTGGTGGGATTGTTGCTCTCCTCGCTCCATAAAGCTAAGTGAAAGGAAGGTAAAAATACACCATATGTCGTTCTTTTCTGTTGTGCTGGCTGATAAAGCTGAAAGTTAGAGATACAGTCAGGACCCATGCTGTTTTCAGACTTCTACATACTTAAATATACTTTCTCAGCTTTGGTTACAGTCAACCATTTTAATTCTGCTAACATATCGTGGGTTAATAAACTCTAACGCATAGCTGGAGACTTTTTCAGAGGCTTCAGGATGTGGGATAATTGCTCATCGGAAGTTTAAACTTCTTGGGCAATTACCACGGAGTCAGTGAGCAGGCCTCCTGAGGCATTCTGATATGAATCTTGCGAGATATTCTGATCTTCAACTATCCAGAGACCAGAAACTCCATCAGTGAAATCTGGGTAACTTGCATGCAAGTAAATAAGGGACATTTTAATTGCCCAGCTGTCTGGTTTCTGTTCACCTGAAAGAGTTGAATCATTTTGATACTTACAGAGAAGAAATCAGAGACAGAAAGTTACAAAAACAACCAGGATACAAAAGCATTTGTGCTTAGTACAAAAAGGAAAATATATTCACAAAGGCATCAAAAAAGTAAGGTATTTTACAAACATATCAGTAAAAGAGAATGTTAATCGATGGGACCCACGAGTGGAGATACTTGTCAATTTGAGAATGATCAAAAATAACAGAAATATCTAATAGATACTTTGCATTTTTCTTTGCTAAAAAGGAAGGAGGTAAATTTTGAACTGATTGAGATGAACAAAGGTCTGGTGGATTCAGATTTTTTTTAAAAAAATTGATAAATAAATAAAAGGTAGACAAAGTACTGGGACCTGCTGAGGTACATCATAAGACACTGAGGGAGTTGAGGGAGAAAGTCCAGAGGCCCTAGAGGTTACAGTTCAGGGGTTAATTAAATGAACAAATACAGCAGATGTCTGAAGAGTGACTAACAAAAGACCCATATTTGAAAAGGGTGACAAAGCTAGTCCAGAACATTTAGTTTAGTGTGGTCAAGAGAATGTTGAGCATTTAATTGAAACTGTCAATTATCTAGACAAAGAGAAGATAGTTTGAAACAGCCAGCAATGTTCAAAAGAGATGATCATGCTTCATAATGCTTCTATATTTTGAAGAGATAATTAACATAACATATGTGAAAAATGTGATAGAGTGCACTAATCTCCCGGAAATTCTTTTGACAAGATATGATATGAGAGATTACTAGTGAAGAATTAAGGTTAATTGAATTAGGAATAAAAATTGTTCAGAAAAGTTAAACAAACAGTTTGGAGTTAAGGGCAATATTCATTTGGAGATTGGCCTAGATGAGGTGATTTCAAAAATTTCAGATGGTGCAGATTAAGTCGATAGTTTTATGTTTTGTAAAACAACAGGAAACTGCAGAGGAACATAAATGATGCAATGTACTTAAAAGTAACAGGTGGAATTCACATATGGTTATAGTTTGCTGAAGATGAAAAATCAGCAATTATTTATTCTAAATGGAAGAAGACTTGGTGCTCTAGAAGGGCAGTGGAATTTGGAAGCAAAGGATCAATGGATATCAAATGCGGCTCCTCAGATTGATAATGACCTAACAAAACTGATGGATACCTAAGCTCAACTCGAGATGTATAGAACATAAAATTTGTCAGATAATAATGAAACTTTACAAAGCCTCAATAAAACTTCAGTGAGAGTATTGTGTACAGTATTGGACCTCCTACAATAAGGATATTGTGGCTTTGGAGACATCATAATATAGATTCATGAGGATACTGTCTGACATATGAAAATACAAATGTAAAGAATGACTTGAAAAACTATGTTATTTTCATTCAACCCTTGTAGGCAATGTGACTAAAATGTTCATCATTATCATAGGGTAGGCCATGGTAGACAAAAGTAGACAGTTTCCACTGGTTGATGAGTCTTGCACAAAAGGCCATAGATTTGAGATTAAATGCAAAATATTTACGACAAAGCAAAATAAACTTCTTTACGCAGAGATTTCTGAGAATTGCAGATCACTGGATAATGGAACAGGATTGGTAAATGCGATTAGAACTTTATTGCATGAAAAGCAAATGCTGATATGGATTGGTTGGGCCACAAGTTCTGTTTCTTTATTGTAACTTTGACACTTTTCCATGTATTGGTCCAAAAGAGCTGAATCCAACGATACATTATATGGCATTAACAAAATAATGCTAGCTAATCTAAGTAAATATCAGGCTAATGAAAATAGAAAATGCTAGAAATACTCGCAGGTCAGACAGCATTTGTGTAACAGAAAAATGCAGTGAATGTTTCAGATGGATGATCAGAATAGGAATTTTTTTATGTGAAGCAGGTAAAACAGCTGAGAAAGCTGGGGAGGATGAGTAATGGTGAGGAGATTATGTCTATAATATAGTGTAAGGTAGAAGTAATCAAATGACAAAACGGGTGATTATGTGAGGCAATGGGGGATGGTAATGTGACAAGTAAAGAAATTTTTTAAAATCCCGAGGGTGTAAATGTAGAAACTAAATTCATCACTAACTACTGCTTTAGTGAAGGTATAAATGGAAAAGTGACTTGTTTTTGCTTTGTTCAATCTCCTCCCACATACATCCATGCCTCTTCCAATATTTTTTTCATAATTTTAACAGTTTCCAATTTCCTAGCCCTCACTATTTCTTTTTCACCATGTATGTCCAATCTCTCTACATCATTCAACCTCATCAGGATAGTCTGA
Source organism: Ginglymostoma cirratum (assembly GCA_024137785.1). Taxonomy (NCBI): domain Eukaryota; kingdom Metazoa; phylum Chordata; class Chondrichthyes; order Orectolobiformes; family Ginglymostomatidae; genus Ginglymostoma; species Ginglymostoma cirratum. The sequence goes on along the minus strand of JAHRHZ010000087.1, from coordinate 6,618,053 downwards.
GGACTCTGCCTCTTCCTTGAACAAAAGTCCAACCAGCCTCAACTGTACTTTTCTGCTTGCCCGAACTTGTTCTCACACTTAAACAGTTGGTCATTCACAACTGGACCAAAACTCCTCTTGCCTTTCCAAGAGCAAGCATTTTGTTTGTTGTTTCTTTGACTGGCCGAATACAAAGTGAGAAAGTTTTCAACTAGCTACCAATGGATACAGAATCCTAGTGAGGACTATCCCTATTGCAGCTTATGGGTCATATGAAGCTATGGTTTCTGACAATTGGTAATTTGGTTCTACATGTGCTTAGACTTGACACTATGAATTTTGCAGGTACAAACAGATAGAATGGTCCAGTTTTAATCCCTATTTGATCCTTCTATTCTCAACCAGAACACCAATATCTTTTGGTATCAGCAACTTAAATTCACGAATATGAAATAAAGGTGTTTCTAACATAATCATTCTTTGATTGTGGGGAACATCTATTACCTCAACTCTCGCTGACATGAGAAAGTTATGGTCACATTCTTAGATCACTGCAGAACATTTTTTTGTAGCTTATTGTTGCAATCAACAGCCTTGTGGATGACTTCAATAGCAATTAAGAGCCACACATCAATGTGAGATTGGTGAACCACAGAGATTGGATAATGATGTAGATATTGACTATTTTTAACATTTCTCTTTCATATTTGGTAAATTGGTTTCTGCTATGTTTGTATTTCTTTCTATTCATTGATATGTATATCGTGGCATAAATGTGGCCAAATAGTATTATGAATGCATGGGATCACATATTCATATCAAAGGCTATCCCTCAATTCAAAAATGACATCTACTCAGAATTTTGAGATTTTGCTGTGGATCTTCATGTAACTGAATAGATTGATTCCTGAACCAAAAATCACAAGGTAGCGGTGTCTCAAATGCAGGATTTGCTTCCTCTTCTTTCATTCTCAGCTGTTGCCCTGCCTCATCTCCAAAGCAATTGGACTTGAAGTGTAATGCAGCTCGATAGACAGGTTGTTGCCATTTTGACTGATTCCTTGGCACAGTCTTGTTTGACACTAGTCTGGAATATGAAGGATCTGTTTTAGATTCCCCATTGAAGATTGCAGTCATATCATTATAAAGCACTTGCATGGTTGTGATGGATTTTCTTGGATGCCCAAATCTCTGCAGAACAGTCTGCAGAGACTGGAGATTTATCAAATGCTTTGGACAAATCAATAAGTGCCATGAAGTGTTTATTGCCTTGTTTTCAACTATTTTCTTGGATTTGCCCAGTAACATAGGTCATAACAGAGGTTCCTCTAAAAGATTTAAAGCCACATCTTTATCTTTTGCAGGATTTCCTCAGCCATAGAAAGTGGAATCCATGTCAAAATTTTCTTTATTTTATGGGTAGCAGGAATATGCCTTAATACTTTTGATGTCATGGTTTCTCTCCAAACTTGATGATACTCATAATTAACATAATTCTGAAGTTGAGGATAATTATTTTTTTCTCCCAAATCTATAGAATGAGTGCGTGGAATTTTGATATAAACACCATCTTTGAAGATTGCAGCTAGAAAATCATTAGGGCTGAAGGCTTTGTTGTGTTCCATCTGTTTGATTGCTTGTGGCAGGTCCCCTATCTATGGTGATTCGCCTGTAGATTCTACCCCAGGATAATGAGGCACAATGTGAATAGTAACAACTGTCACTGTGAATTCACAGTGGAGAAATTGTTGAAATATTTTTCTAGCATTGTCAGCCTTAAGTAGGGAGACATGATTCTGCAAACAAAGTGGATTTATCCATTTGGCCTTTGTCTCTAAATGCCCTGCAGCTTCAAAAAAGCTTTACACATTGTAGTGGTCAGTATACTGTTGGATTTCTCAGACCGTCTCTTTGTACCATTTGTTTTTTTCATATTCTAGATTAGTCTTTGGCCTTCAGCTTTGAGGGATTGGAATGCTGCCTTCTTGAATTGCAACATTGGGTTGTCTCACAGGCAAAAAAGGCTGCTTGCTTCTCTTTCAGGCAGTCACACATCTCTGCATCATTTTTATCAAACAAGTCTCGGTGCAAGCAACGTTCAAACTTAATGATCTGGACACAAATCCAGTACAACTCACTTCTTTTGATCCCACTGAATTGAGTTGGGTGCATGAAGATCTTCGATATTAGTTGTGAACTGCTTTAAGGCTTAAACCTAATGTTCTTCCTCTTACATTTGGCTGTTGTGATGTCTTTATGCTCAATGGATGATCTAACCAGTATGTATCAGTTCTCTGCATGAATTGAGTGATAGTGACATCACTTAGAACTTTGACAGAGAAAAAAAACACAATACAGAATATATTGGTGCTTTAATCCAGGATGCTTTACGTGGTTTCTAGTTTGTCCTTCTTGCAAAAGACTAGATTGTTATAAGGAGGCCATCTTGAACAGACTTTGTCATCAGTAGGACATCATTTGCATTGGTCTTTCCCTCACCATTGTTCTCTGTACCTCCTCTTCAAATATTAGAGTCAGGGCCAACCTTGGCACTAAAGTCCACAAGCGGATGATCTTTCCTTCTTTCAAGATTGCAGTGAAAACTTCACCATGGTCAAAATAGAACTTTTCCTTGATACCTTCATCTGAGTCAAGAATCAGGACATAAGTGCTGATGACTGTGGCATATTGATCAGGACTAACGTGGAGATGAGGTGTTATGAGCCTTTCATTTACGCAGCTGGGGAGTCTGACAATGCACCCTGCTACAAAATCATCTGCATGAATATGAGGGTTACTGTCAGCATTGTCATTTCAGTAGAAGGTATATCCCACTGTCTGTTTTTTCACTTGTCCCTGCCCAGAAAGGCAGAGCTCACTAAAGGCAGTAATGTCAATTTGGGTCTTGATAACTCACGTGGTAGGATTTCAGTGCTTCTTTTCAGATGGTGAGACCTGAGTCATTCACGAGTGTTCTAACATTCCAAGTTTCAAAATGTAGAGTTTTATTTCTTTGACCATAAAGATCGTGATCCAGCTGGAGGTAGGTTATGGGGAAAAATGGGTCAGAGGATATGCTGAAGAGATATTCTCAATCACAGATGCTGCTGCCCAGAAGTTCCTCTGTCCCAACACAGGTGCTGGTGGAGAGGTTTATGTGCTCAGACACCCCCTTGAGTGTCAGGGCCCCCTTGATCCTGGTAGGGCCAGGAGAGTTACCAGATAAAGAGCAGCCCAAAGGGACTTGAATAACAGGATAGGTGTAGGAACACTGTGCATTTTGCTGACTACAAAGACATAGGAAGCTAGTCCTGGTCATTCTGGCTTGACATGTCACTGAAATCCGATCACCAACCTGTCAAGATTACATGCAAAATGAAGGTGCCCAAGGTCCCCATATTGAATGAATTCATATGCAGGATTGCACCAGAGTCCATTTGCCAGTCCTGTGATGATGGTGACTTGGTGACAGGGCCAGATCTGACAACTTAACAGTCCCTGTAAGGAATCTGGACATGATTGATATATATTCACTGCTGTGTAGGGTACCATTGCCACATTTGCATTAGTAACTGGTGATATATGTTTATTTTTTGCATGTTGCTTATCATTATTGGAACTATTTTGCGCACACTAACTGCTTGTCATACACGAGGGCTGCCTCCATTCCTCTCTGCCCATGTATTACTCAGAAACTTTCATTCCAACATTTCAGTGCCATCTACTATAGTTTGATTCTTTCCTGTTTCAAAAATATCACATCATAGATTGATGGGCCTTTTGTCATGATTGCTCCATTTACCTACCTAGCTACCAATAATTGCGCTTCAAAATGATTCATTGTGCTGCTGAAACAGACACCTAGGCTGTACTGTTTTTATGCCAGTCCTATTTATTTTATATCCCCCCAAAAAGGTATTTTAGAGAGACATGTCACATCTTTTATATAACTGCAACTCTTTCTTCCACAGAGTTCTAAATGAAAGATCATCTACCTGAAACATGATTTGTTTCATTCCACAGATGCTGCCTGGGTTGCTGAGATTTTCAGGGTTTTTGCGTTCTATTTAATGAATCCAAATTCTCCCACACTCCAGTGTATGATTACCCTTTATCCTAAGATCTTTCAACCACTCAATGTTCTGATGGGCAAGAATTTAAACTAGGCTCAACCCCTTTAAGTAAACAGGTAATATCATCGAGTATAAAGGTTACTGACAGACTTGTAAAGCATGTGTCTTTATCTCCAAGCACAATTAGCCATAGTATATAGACATGGATTCATTTGTCTTTTAAATGGCTCTAGAGTTATGCAATTTGATATTTTTCATATTTCTGTGCAGTGTGGTGAAATTGATCGAAGTGAAAACATGCCCTCGCCATTTAAAAGGGCGGGTAACAAACCACCAGCAGACCTATATTTAGACGCGACTGATTTGAATATTTGACTGGTCTAATTGAAATCACTGTAGGGGACGCTGCAGTTTTCTTTCAGCCGTGTTGTCGCTTCATTGCAAGTCTTCCCAGGCAGAGTTTATGAGTCCTATTTGCTGAAAGACGAGTGAATACGCTAGCTAAAAGCTGAACATCCGTACAGCATGAAGTGATTATTACTGTCCTCGAGCGTTTAAAGAGGGTTGCAATTGTGCGTTATTTACTCCCTAACTTGAGAATGCGAAGCAATAAATGTGTTGGAACTAATACCGGACAATGCTCTTGCACTAGAAGTATTCACTTCAGGGAAAGTAAAAGGTATATGACGCTGACATCAAGAGGCGATTCATCACTTTTACAAGATTTCTTTTTGTGAGTATTCCATTTACCAGTCTTGTGTGCACTGCAATGGCCCAATTTTCTATCAATCGCATTGTCTTCGTAAGAGAACTGTTTTAGACCCTGAATTGAGAGGTGAAGTTTCCAACCTGTTAACCCTTTGATGTATTACGAGGAACTAATTCCTTGGCATCGGTCAGTTAACTGTTTTGGGAGAAATGTCCAACAGTGAGCTCGAAACATGGTCGGCAATGGACTAGTTGGGCCAAAGGATCTATTTCCATGCTGTATGACTCTGTGACTGTATAACAACTCATTTCTCGTTCTGATGAAGGGTTTAGGCCCGAAACGTCAAGTTTTCCTGCTCCTGTGATGCTGCTTGACCTGCTGTGTTCATCCAGCCCCATGCTTGTTATCTCGGATTCTCCAGCATCTGCAGTACCTTTTATCTCGTTTAATGGTGTGTGTTTTTAGACAGCCGGATATCCCGGTCTATTTACATATACAAAAGCAGGATAGGTAGATAGCAATGGATAGACAGCAGTTCTGCATTAACCAATTCAATTTGGAAATGATAGAGAACTTATTTTATGCAAATATATGTAAAATAAGGCAGACTGTTGTCGTCAGAGTACACAACAATGATACCACACGATTTACAACATAGGTAACTATCCGCCAGCAGAAGCTGCTTAAAATTTAACGCTTAAAACTGATTTTTCTCGAGTATCCTCCTGAAATCTGAAGAAGCTCTCGAACATGAATCTGTACTGTTTGTTCGGCTTTGAAGTCTTAATAAAACTGTTGCAATCGCAGCATCTCATTGATGTCGACAATCAACAATTCTGAGCGTTTTCATCTGCAGCTGTTTTCTGGTGTACTGTTCCTCTTCAATATAATTGTTCCTTCATTGTATTGTTCACTCCGTCTATTTATAACTAGCCTTTTTAAAACAAACGATCAGGTGTTGACTACAGAACGATTTTTTTCCGTTTCTGTGTTATTGAATGCAGTTACAGATCAAGTCATTCATTTCAATTATCTGAGATTAGGAAATGTCAGCTTCTCAACTCAGTGTTAATTTCTATTTAATTAGGGAAAATCGAAGTGCGACACAAGAACTGATATCTTAACTAGACATAATTCACAACATAGGAACAGGCCAATATAATAAAACAAAGAACTGTCCATAAAGTGATACAGTCATACAGCATGGAAACAGACCTTTGGTTTAGGTCTGACCGGTCCATGCCAACCTGCCCACATTTGGCCCATATCCTTCCAAACGTTTCTTATTCGTGCACTTATTCAAATGTCTTTTAAATGTTGTAACTGTACCTGATTCCACCACTTCCCCTGGAAGTTCATTCCACACAGGAACTACTCCCTATTTATAAAAGTTGCCCCCATGTCTTTTTAAAATCTTTCTCTCACTTTAAAAATATGCCTCTTCATCTTGAAATCCTCGACCATAGAGAAAAGACACCTGTCATTCACCTTACCTATATCCTTCATTATTTTATAAACTTCTATAAGGTCACCCCTCAACCTCCAATGCTCTGGTGAAAGAAGTTCCAGCCTATCCAGCCTCTCCATATAACTCAAACCCTCCATTCTCAGCAACATCCTGGTAAATCTTTTCCAATCCCTCTCCAGCTTAATAATATCCTTCCTATAACAGGACAACCAGAACTGGACACAATACTCCAGAAGAATCTGCTCCCCCTTATCGAAGACTTCGCATTCTAGATCACCCCACAAGGGAAACATCTGCTCCACATTTAATTTGTGAATCCCCTTTAGCATCTTTTATCCCTCAATTAGATCTCCTCTCATCCATCTAAACTGTAGCAATTATCAGCCTAAATTCTCAATCTCTTCTTCATGAGATAAGGCTTTCATTTTTTAAATTAATCTAGTGAGACTCCTCTGAACCTCCTCCAATACAGTTACATCCTTCCTCAAGTAAAGGAGCCAAAACTGTACACCGTACTCCAGATACAATCTCTCAAATGCTGATACAAATTCTAATAATACTTGCCTATTTTTATACTCCATTCTTTGAACAATGCCAAGATTCTATTTTTTACCTGTTTATTACCTGATGTACCTGCATGTTAACTTCCTGTGATTCACACATGTGGACAGCCAGATCCCTTTACACTAAAGCATTTTGAAGTTTTTCTCCATTTAAATAATTTGCCTTTTTATTCTTCAAACTAAATTGGATAACCTCACAGTTATCCATGTTAAAGCCCATCTAACAAATTTTGGCCCGTTCACCTAACCTATCCAGTACCCATTTGCAAAATACTTTCCCACCTATTTTAGTGTCATCTGCAAATTTGGCTGTGGTGCATTGTATCCCTGCATCTAAGTCATTAATGTATATTGTTAATAGTTGGGGCTTGAGACCTGAGCACTGTGACACCCCACTAGTCACAGCTTGCCAACCAGAAAAATGTCCATTTATCCTGACTATCTGCTTTCTGTCGGTTAGCCAATCCTCTTTCCAAGCAAAAATATATTAATCTTAACCCAAAGTCAGCTCACATTATGAATTAACTGTTTGTGTGACACCTTATCTAATGCCATCTCAAAGTCCAGATATACCACATCTACAGGACACCCATTATCCACTTTGTCTGTTCAATCTTCAACGAACCATAGCAAATTAGTCAAACATAATTTACCCTTCAAAGAACCAGGCTGAGTCTGATGAACTGAGTTTGGACTTTCCAAATGTCCTGTTACTACTGCCTTGATAATTGATTCCAATACTATCATCTAACACAGTAAAATATTATAATTTTTTCTCCCTCATCTCATTAAACTCATCCTTAATGCATCTGCTCTGTGTAGTGGCAAGTTCCAAGTCTTAACATGGTATATTTTATTCAATTTATTAGTAGTAATCTTATGATTGAGCCTTGTATCTTAGAATCTTTTGCAAATGGAATCAACCTTCTTACATTTACCTGTTCAAATCTTTCCATAGTCATAAAGTTTTCTCTTAGGTTACCCAACAGCTTTCTCTATTCTAAAGAAGAAGTACAGGCTGTTCTGTGGGTTTAAACATCAATGATTCACATTCATAGGAAAATAAGCCATGATTTAGAGGAACTAAGATACAAAGGCAGGTCAGTTTCAAGGGAGTGAGATTGTCTTTTATGCATTGTTCGCTTTGAAAATAGTTGTTACATTCATTCCAAGATGGTATAACTTGCACACAGAGAGACTGTTAAGCTCACTTTGATATGTTACTGCAGAGCATGAGAACGAAGAGCAGAATTCACTCCATGAATATTTGGAATTAAAAGCAAGCAGGAATGTAAAATTTGTGTCTTGTTTACCCCACTTTAAAAGTTGGCTTCCTTAATTTTACAAATTTAGCCGGAGAAGAATGTGACAAATATCGGAATCTGAATGTGGACTGTAATTGCTATACATCTGAAAAATGCTAATGTTAAGGAGATACTTATATTTCAGTTCAATTTAAAGAACGAAAAGTATTCTATGAAAATGTCAGACAGAGACAGAATATAAGAAGGTGGCTGAAAGCTGAGCTGTTTGGTTTAGAGGTTTGCAGCCTGGAAGGAGATGTATGGTTTTCAGATGTATTAGTGCCTTCCGCTGAAATTCTGCCTCAGGTATGTCAGCAAAGGCATTAACCAATTGGTTAAAAATAACATCAGGTCAACATTTTTGTTCATAAACTGGCATGCAATTATAACTTTAATCGTAAATTGTTGCTTATGAAGCTTTTGAGGTCACATTACATGGTGTTATTTAAAGACAGTCTTCTTCAAATTCACATACTGCAGTTTAATTTTAGTTTCATTAACTTTGTATTTATTACTAATATATAATTTTTAATTATTGTAGAGTGTAAACTACATTTACATTTAGGTGTTCCATACTTTTGAGATTTTTAGAAAAAAGTGTTTGTTTTGAGATATTTATTGAAGATTGTTACTAGAAAATGTCAGCCATTTTTTAAAAAAAATCCTCACTCTCCCTCCTTACACCACTTTCTTGTGTGGTCTACTTACAGGTCAATTCTAGTTTGGCTATTAAAATCAACATTAAGAAGCAGACAAGAATGAAATTGCAGTTAGTGGGGTGCTACTGAGTTGCTAATCTTGGCTGCATTTTCATAGGATTACACAAACCAGGGTAGATTTTAGGAACTAGATACGAATTAGTGCTTCAACTTAATATTCCACCATGCCACTAAATAAAATATTTTTCTTACCGAATTTTACAAAATCTTGTCATCAAATCCTTACTACAGATTACCCCACTCCAGACTAGAAATTACTGTTGGTGATAAAGACAAATGAACAGTTCTTTATAAAATTCTTCTCTTTAATGAATGGCATTTTAACCGAGTTGGTGGCTTCAATATACAATCAGAGTGAAACATCAGAAACAAATCTTTTAAACATTTGTATAAAATCATCATCCATAACAGTTCTAGACTAGGCTTATTTTCATTTCCTTAAAATTGTTACTGAAGTTTTTGTTTCATTTATGCATTGAAAAACATTTATGCTATACTAAAAATTAATGCGAATCATAGATTTAGCAGAATTTCCTCAATAAGTCATAATTTGAAATAAATTTTCATGAGTAGTTTAATGGAAAACCAGATATATTTTTGTGAGCTTCATCATGAGAAAAACAGTGTGACCAACATCAAAGTGTAGATGTTAACAATCTCTAAATTAATGCTTAGGAGCATCAACAATTATAAAAACATACTGATCCACAATGAATGGGGCATTCAGCTAAGAATTCCACATTGGAAATCCATTGCATTAGCATTTCTTTTTGAAGATTATTTATTTGGAAAATATTATACTAATTATACTAATTTTGGAATTCCAGAACAGAAAAGTTGTAAGCCTATTGTGTCTGAGCTGATGTCAGCTCATCAACTGGAGTTTATCTTTTCTAACTCTTCACTGCCATTCCTCAAATTCTGTGACACTTTTTTCTTCCAAATACTTATCCAATCGCCTTTTTAATTAATATACAATGCCTGCCTCAAAATTACTTGTGGTAAAGATTTCTATTTTCAAGACGCTAGTATTTCTATAGTTTTAAATTTTTGTCATTCATAAAATTCAGGATGGATCAAACAGATTATAAGAATGGTTTCTTCTTCTATCCAGGAAAATAATATGACAGAACCTTTTCTCACTACATCCTCTTCTCAGCTCTCCCATTGAATAAGGAATCCGTTCTACTGTTGATTGGTAACAGTCACTTATTCATAGAACTTTTAGATTATTAATGATGTAACGTCATTTGGGTCTGAGTTCACACAAGGTTTAAGGCTCATGGGGCAAGGGTCAGGACCTCAGTTTAAACAAAACAGTAATCTGTATTCATGTTTCAGTTTGTGTTGGCCTTATGAAGACCATGAGAGTGATCAGTAAATTTTCAGTAACATGCAGGAAGCTAATAGTTGCTATTTGAAGCTTTATAAATTTTACAAAACATCTTTGTTAGATCTCAGAAATAGTTAGAGTTGAAAGGTTGAATTGGCTTGTGAGACAGTTGGATGTTATCTTATGTCCTTTCTTGTTTTTTTAAATTGAAGTACTGTAGCAGGACATTTAGTATTTTCTTTCACAAGTAAATCATCTTCTAGAATCTATTAATGTTTCTTTCAGGGAAAAACCATGCTATTAAAATATTGGCTGAGATGTGTATGTTGTAAAGAATCAATGTTTGTCTGTATAAAGGCATTTGCTATATATTCATTCAGAGTAGATGATGTTTTGTCACTTTTAATATCAATTAATTATTTTGCAGAAGTGAAGTGTAATCAACGAGGTTAGTCAAAACTGAGATAGTGAATGAGAGCAATCAATGCTAAGTAAGGCACCAGTTTTTAGTTGGATACAATGTGAAGCTGATTTTGGCCAATGATTATTGTAATGATGAAAAAATGCAATCATGAGAGTTTATTTTAAAGAAAATCAATTATTCTGTTCTCATTAGATAAAGAAATTGAAGATTGAATTACCTAAATACTATGTAAAAAATATGCTAGTGTTAATTACTACCAAAGAAACTTTCTGGCACTGAAAATTAACTGCTTCAACAGCTAAAATTATGTCAATTTTATGGTTCAGCAAGTCTGTCTGATGCTGTACGTGAACTATCTCCCATTTTAAAGAAACCATCTCCTTTCAGTTGTCTTTTCAATAATGGCCAAGCTCCCAGCTGTCAAACAATATGTATGCAACTAATAGTGCTCTTGCATTGTGTTTTGAAGATTATATAAATGATCAAGAGGGTTAGATATATTTATAGCAGGTCTATAAGTACCACTTTTCACAATGGTCCCATAGGTGTGTTTTCCATGAAAAATAATCGCACTTTTTTTCTCTTGACATAAAATTTGTAGTTTTAGAGTACAGTTCACCTCAGCTATGCATTCACTAAATTAACTACACATGTGACTGGTAGTTTTCAGTGATGGATCACTCTTGAGTTTTAATCCATGAATAATTAGCAAACACGAATTGCACCTAATTATGTGATACTGGCCCATAATGTATTGTCAAAATAATGGCTTTGCTCATAGCATTTGCTGTTGTTAAATGCAAATGTCCAAGAATTTCTAGTGAGGGGCAGGTATGCAGTTGAACATAGATATGGAAATGTTGCTGTTGGAGTTCTGTTCCATTTTTAGCATTGTGAAAACTGCGTCTTAGTGTCTGGTTCATCATGGCAACTCTTTGAATGTTATTGCTGTATTTGGAATTGTTGGTTGGTTCACTGAGCTGACTGGTTTTCATGCAAACACTTCATCTCCCTTCTAGATGACATCGTCAGGGAAGCTTCAGTGGAGGCTACACAGCACTGACGATGTCACCTAGAAGGGAGACAAAATATTTGTATGAAAACCAATCAGCTCGGCGAACCAGCCAACAACTCCAACTGCAACCCGAGCTACAGATCTTTGTGTGGTGGATATGAACTAAACTTGCCACTGCAAATTAATTTTGTCCATTTTAGTCTTTAATCCTATTAACAATATAACAGCTAATTATTATAAATCAACATTTCTGGAAGCTAACTATTACAAATGTAGCTTCAGTTCTTCAGATCCTAATTACTGATATGACCTCTTAAAAATATAGAAACTAGAAAGAAACTTTTCTGTTTTATTTTTCTGTTCCGTAATCTAATCTTTCTCTCCATCTCTTTATTTCTCTTTCTGGCACTAAATTGACACTGAATTTAACCATTCCATTTTACATGGTCCTTCTTGGTGTCTGCGCTGTTCACTTCACAGCCCTTAGATTCGTTAGTAAGACATAGAGTTGCTTGATCTGTTCACTTGGTTTTCCGATGCCCTGTTTCCCTTGATGCAACGTGATCAGCTTCAACAATCGGCAGTTTTTTAATACAAAAAAGATTAAAACACCTAGACTAGCAAATCAAACTAAGAAGAGACATCATTAAATTGATTCCTACAGCAATTTATAACTGATAACTAATATAAGTTGTCTCACCAAGAAAATTACAACAAAAAGTACAGATGGATATTTTATTTATTTTAGTTATGCCAAGTAAAGAGATTTATACTTTTGAATTGCTACATCTAACTGTTACATAAATATTTTGCCACTAATTTGCCTGAATGTGTATTTCAGGAGTTAACCACTCTTTAAGTGAAGAAATCCCATATCAAGTCTTAAAACTGGCCTTTTACTTGATCAAAGTTTGAACTTTTAATCTTTTGTTCTCCTGTGAAAGTTTAAATTCAGACAGCGCATCGCATTCACCTTCATGTCATCATGATATCATTCCCATCTACCTAATCATTGTCAGAGAATCATCAAAAAATAGTTTATCTTCACACACTCTGATCATTACCTTTGATCTCCCGCAAAGATCTGTCTTTGACTCCTGCTGTTTTTCATATGTGCTTCACCTTGCCAACATTATCCAAAGTGTCAACTTCAATATGTACACTCACAACACCCAATTCTATCTCACCATCACTTGTCCCAGTTGTCTTTATTCAACATCCTGTGGTGAATGTACAAAAATTTCCTTCAAATAAACATTGGGAAGATCAAATGACAAAGTATTCTCTAGCTATCATTCTATCCTGCTCACTAGAAACCATCTATAGCTGAACCAGGTTATTCATGTTAGCATTATAGTTGTCCCCGAGAAGACCTTCTGACCATATGTAACCCCATCACGATGTCCACCTAGTTCTACCTTGGTTATGGTGGTCAAAACCATTCTTCCCTCAGGTCACCTGCTGCTAAACTTTCAGGTTTTAATTCGCGATAAGAACCGAAAGAAGTGCAGATGCTAAATCAGAAACAAAAACAGACATTGCTGGAAAAGCTCAGCAGGTCTGGCAGCTTCCGTGAAGAGAAATCAAAGTTAACCTTTCGGGTCCGGTGACCTTTCCTCAGAACTTGGTTCCCAGAATCCCAGTGACTTTTAAGACAGTAGGAATTATTTGTAAAAAAAAAATTAAACTAATTCTGGAGTGGGATGACATTCTGTGATTTTGAGGACACTTTCTTAACTTGCATTGAATATTTTCATTTTTTCAGCAATGTCCAATGTAGCTTTAACTAAATAAGATGCAGAACACAATGACTGCACCATTGAAGCTCCCAAATGTATGCCGACAACATCCAGCCTAACCTTCCCATTACTTTTATTGATTCTCTCACTACCTCTGTGTTGTCAAACTGCTCGACTTTGACATCCAGAACTGCATGAACTGTGAGTCACTGCAACTAAATGTTGGAAAGATCAAAACCATAATTTTTCCTTCCTACCATGAAGTCGTACCCTTCAAACTTATTCCAGTCCCTCCCCAGTCACAGTTTCAGACTGAAACATGGATTTAAATCCTTTTGACCCCATATCCTTGCTATCATAAATATCCACTTACTTCCAACGTGTAACATCAAAAACTTCCAATGCTGCCTCAGCCCATCTGCTACTGACACCTTTATTCATGCCTCTGTCATCCCCAGACTTGACTATTGCAATGATCTCCTGCATCGAACTTTACTCTTGTTTAAAATGACCATCCTTTATTTAAATTCCTTCACGGCCCTGCCACTCTTTAACTTCTCTTACAGCTCCATAAGCTCTCCCTTCTTCTGACTCTGGCCTCTTGTGTGTTTCCTCCATTCATCACACTATTGATGACTGTACTTTCATCTGTCTCACCCTTATAATATGATATCCTCTCCTACACCTCACTATGATATCTTCTCCTACACATCACTGAGGTCTCAACATCCCCCACACTCTTTTAAGACTCCTATTAGTGAAATGACCAAGTATTCTAGTACCTTCCTCTTTGGTTCAGTTTCTGTTTTCTTTGATCATGCCTCTGCTTTCTTTGTTAAAGATACTCTTATCAATGCAAGTTGCTATTCATATTGTAAAACTACTTTGAATACACACAAGGCCAGCAGGTAAATCCACCTCCGTGTGTTCGCCAATCTGAAAGATTTAGCAGCAAATATTACAATACCACTTGTCTAAGACAGAAAGAGAGCTGCAAGGTTACTGCAAACCCAACTGTGAGAGAGGTTCTTGAATCTTAATCCTGGACAGGTAATCTGATGGAATTGAGGAACAGAGATGGGGCCGGAGATAATATTCTGCATGATTTCAATTTTCCACTGCCGCATTAATAAGAACCAGAATTGTTGATGTCAAGCATATCTGTGAGTTCAATGCAGAATCAGTGTAAAGTGGTAAAATGGCAAATTAAAGCAAGACACTCAGATGAAATTTGGGAACGAAAACCATAGCTAGCATTGAGAGATGTATTTCTAACATTGTCAAATAAATATTTAGAGCTTAATTCATAAAAATGGTTGTGTAAACCTGTCATATTCTGTACTTTTTAAGTTGTAAATTAATAGGAGAAAGAATTAATGCAAAGAATAATTTGACTACATATGGTGCCAAGTTCTAATGCTTTATGCACAACTTAATTTTATTTCATGAGTTACATTCAACCTTGGGAATCAAAGTTGGAAACAAATGCAAATTAGAAAAAGAAACAATATTTTTAAGCTGTTTTCAAATTGTTCTCTCTGCAAAGTATCATAAAGAACAGGGATACATTTTTCCAAATAATTTTGAATCTATGTTAAAGTGAAAGGGTATTGTGAGCACTATGGTTGACGTATAGTTCTACTAAACTGAAAGAATATTGATCTTCTTTATTTAAATGTAAATAGGTAATGGATTATTGTCAAATTTGGATTTTAATGACAGCTTTAATGCTTTATAACAAGATCACCACTTAGCATAGTGCTGTCAAGCAGATATTGCCAACTAGCTACAAATGTGGCTATGGTGACACCATTTTACTGAAATACACTAATTTTGGTTAAAAATACCTCATATACATCCACACAACATAGATAAATGCATTCCATGTGTATATTTACTTCTAGCATCACTTAGAAATTAAAGAAATAAAACTCCCAATGATCAAAAGATATTCAAGTACTCCGTATTTTGGCCTACAATTCTACCAATAAACACACAAGAGGTTTAAAGTTCATGTACATGTGTTATGAAAATATAGGATTTGAGATCATATGCCAAATAACAGTGTGCTTTTTGATTTTTATTATTTACTAATCTGAAATGCTATTAGCCACATCTGGATTCCCAATCAGCCACACAAGGGTTGTGGCTAACACAGTGGACAACACTGCTTTAGCATCTCTTAGTTATAATGCCAACAGATCTTTTGTAGTGTCACTTATAGGGAATCTGCAGCACATCAGTGGAAGTAGAAATTCTGGTATAGATCAGAATATTTTAGATTGAGGAGTGGAATTTGGGGTGATGTTGCCTGCTGCATTCACTGAGAAATCACAGTTCAGGGCAGTAAACAATTATGTTTACTGTGAGGCTGATGGTAAAACAATCTCTTAAAGCTCTTATCCTTTGATACATGGATCAGATCAATTATGGAACAGAGAAGAATTGCAGTGTCCCAACAGAGCTAATCCATAAGAAGCAGCAAAGAGACAGAAGTTAGTCCTTGCTAGTCAATGACCTGTTTCCAAATTTCAAGGTAGGATCAAAGGTTTCATCCTTTATAGCAGCTAAGTGGAGATTCCCAGCATTCCTGGACCTATTGTGTTTAGTCACTGACAGTTGATTCATTTTAAGGCTGTTGAACAAGTATTTGTTGTGAGAAATTGAAAAAATAAGTTAATCCATGTAACCATTGCTTTCTGTTAATATGAATCAGAGGGCAGCTCTTACTCTTTGTAAAGCAGAACTTGAACGTATGAAGTATGCCATAATTTCTAAAGATGTTCCAAACCACTTCACCTACAATTCATGAATATAAAATGCAGTTATTGTTGAGCAGGTAAACATAGCAAGTGGATAAGAAGTTCCTTCATGTAGTAATGTGGTGAATGACCAGTCTGTTTTGGTGGTGTTCGCTGAAAAAACATTGTAACATAGACACTAGGAGAACTGGCTGTTCTTTTCCAAATGATACTATGGAGCCTTGAGTTTCAATTGAGCAGGCAGACAGAGCATGCCTTTTGAAAAAGACAGCACCTCCAACCATGCAGCAATTTCTGAAGTGTCCACCTGGATTATTTGCTCAAACCCTTGTAGGTTTCTGGGTCTTGTTCAGATAAGGAGCATCTCTTGTGGCCTATTATTTTAAAGTTTGCTACCATCTGTAAAATATTAAAATTAGACTTCTGCGCCATAAAATGAATTTCTGTAAGGAACTTATTAAGTGGGAAATTAAGTGAGATGTGAAAGTAATATTATCGATTCAGAGACGTAGTGTCATACAGCACGGAAACAGACCCTTCGGTCCAACCAGTCCATGCCAATCATAATCCCAAACTCAACTAGTCCCACCTGCCCACGCTAGGCCTTATTCTCCAAAAATTTCTTATTCATGTACTTATTCAAATGTCTTTTAAGTATTGTAACGGTATCTGCATCTACCACTTCCTCCTGCAGTTCATTCTACATATGAACCACCCTCTGTGTGAAAAAGTTGCCCCTCAGGTCCCTTTTAAATCTTGGATGGAGTGTAACAGGTTTTCAGTGCATGAAGTCCTTATATTCTACCTAGTCCATTGGGTCTCCTATTAGATTGCTATTTAAATTCCTATTTAGAATGTAACATTTAAAGAAATTGTGTATTATAAATTGAAAACCAAAAGAACTGTAGATGCTGGAAATCAGAAACAAAAACAGATATTGCTGGAAAACCTCAGCAGATTTAGCAGCATCTGTAGAGGTGCTTTTTCAGTCACTGAACCAAAAACATTAACTCTGACTTATCTCCACAGATGCTGCCAGACCTGCTGTGCTTTTTCAGAAATTACTGTTTTTATTATAAATTGATATTGGAATTGGGCAGAGAGTTAATTTTTTTTCGTCATGGTAATAGCAGTAAGAAGCTATCGGAGCTGATTTTACCTTCGGTTTGGATGGTAATTGTTGTATAAGGTGCTACCCTGTGAAAGGGTTAATGCCGCGGAGTACATTATGCACCACCCAATATAATGTCAAACAGATTCATGTGGGAAAACAGCTCTGAATCTTGACGCTGAGATGGTGGTGAGGAGGTGATGTCAGTAGGTTAGTAATCAAGAGCGTCAGGGAATGATCTGGGAACATGGGTTCAAATACCACCATAACAGCAAATGGAATTCGAATTCAATCAATAAATCTGGAATGTAAAGCTAACAATGATCATGAAAATCTATTGTAATTTATAAAAACCCATCTGGCTCACTAATGCCTCTTAGAAAGGCAAATCTGTTGGCCTTACCTGGTCTGACTGATGTGACTGCAGACCCACAGCAATGTGGTTGTCTCCTAACTGCCCTCTGAATTGGCTGAGCAATCTATTAATGGGAAATGAAGGATAGGCAGCAAATACTAACAACGTGCACATCCCATGTAGCAATAACAAAGGAAAGCCAAATTGTCTCGGCTGTTGAGACTGAAGGCAGCTCCCAGTCTGGGTAGCAGGAGAACAGTAAACCTCCCTGGGTCCAAGAGGAGAACTTAGACAGGATCATGGCTAGCTGAGCAAGAGTGAGTGACTTCAGAATAGGAGAGAATACTAATCAAATAAATGGGAAGAAGTAAAAGGGTTGTGCATGATCTTATTGAAGGAGATAGCCCAGTTATCTAGGTCTCCCTCATAATCTTAGTAACAAGTTTGTTGTTTATCTTAATCATATAATTAAAACTTGATTGCTATTATGCAATAGACTACATCTTGTTTAGGACAGGAACTGCTTGTCAATGGACGATCAAGTGTTTTCTTTCTCTGCCACATGAGATTTTTTAGGACCTTTCTGTTATCTTTCTCCAACTTGATTGGTGATGAGGATCCATCACACAACATGGTGAGCAGTGGTGCAGATTCCAGTGAGCTTTGAAGAAATCTTCAAGCACAGCAAAATATGAAATGAACACAAAGAAGTTAATGAGGTTAAACAAGTGACAACAGAAGAAAAGCCAAATGTATTCCCAAGGGAATTAGGTAATTGAAACCAAATATTTTGACAAGAAGATATTTATGACAATAGACATCTCACTAATTTTAAACTTGATACAGGGGTGGATGTATATTAACAGACAGTAGATGAGGACCGATGAAACACTGTTAATAATTTGCATTATTCACAGGCCTGAGCAGTGTGCCACTCATACCTAACACTTTTCCCACCAGGCTATGGGAACAGGCCTATTCATATTTGGCCAAAGGACTTACCATATTGCTATTGACTATTTTTCAGAGAGGGTAGAGGTGAAAATATTATCAGCTCCCAGCATTGATGGAGTGGTCAGTGTCTTGCACGAAATGGTCACTACACAAGGGATCCCAGATCTGGATGTAGCCAATAATAGACAACAGTTTGTTAACAATCGTTTCAGCCATTTTGCAGTCATTTCTGGAAGTGAATGTCACAAGTTCTGTCAGGTACCAACTGTCAAATGAGGAAATCAAACATGCGGTCTGAACAGCTAAGTGACTTTTGTGGAAAAATCTCGACTTATATACAATGTTCCTGAAATACCACTGCACCCCACTGCAGTGTGTGGCTTATCCATGTCAGACGTGCTGACGGGTAGAAGCCCGAAGACTCAGTTTCCTATCGTACCAAAGAAATTGACCCTGCAGTTAAGTCCATGCAACTCTAATGGTGAATGTAAGATGGAATAGTCTTATCAGGAGTAGCAGGCAACTCACTATAATGGTCATCATCAAATTCTGTAAAAGAGAAGATGCAAATCAGCAGTGAAATTTGCAACATGTTAATGTGCTAATCTTACCAAACGGAAGCATTTTGTGCAAGATTAATCTGATATGATGATATTTCTTGTTAGTCCTCATCATACCCATTTGAACATTTGGCAAAGGGCATCAGATAATGGATAATGGACTTTTAATAAGAATAGTACAGTGATTAAAGAGGCAGCAGAGGATCGTATATCATTTGTGCAGTTGGAAGAGTTAAGAAAGAAGTTATGAACAAGACTCAACCATTCACCCTTTAGGACCCTGTTCTACCATTCTTTATGACCTTGGCGGATCATCCTGTACCTTGTTCCTGCTTTTGCCCCATACCCATCAATCCCTTTAGCCCCAAGAACAAAATCTAACTCCTCCTTGAAAACACTCAATGTTTTGGCCTCAGCCACTTTCTGTGGTTAAGAATTCACCACTCTCTGGATGAAGAAATTTCTCCTCATCTTAGTCCTGAGTGGCTCACCCCATATACTTATTGCTGTACACACAAACAACAGGAACTTTATCCCATTGCTGGGATAAGACATGACTGGGACAAGCCCAACAAGGAACATCATCATATAAATGACTCACCAATAACACACTTTTAAAAACAGGACCAGGATCAACAAACTTGAAGATAAAGGACCACTAATCTTCCAAATCCTAGATGAACATATTCAAACAGAGTAGTAAAACCACCAGACCACCCATATTTCAAAATGCAGTAGTGATAAATTCTTTTTAAAGTTTATTCTAGCAGCAAATACAGACATCACCAGTGAGGTAGGCATTTGTTGTCCATCCATATTTGATTTTGAACTGAGTAGCTTGTTGGTCCATTTCAGAGGGCAGTTAAGTTTTAATTACACTTTTCTGTGTTTGGACTCCTAGTTAGCCCAGACCAGGTCAGGATGGCACAATTCCTTCCCTAAATGACATGAATGAACAAGATGGGGTTTACAGCAATCAATGATGGGCTCATGGTCATCTTTTATAGAGTGTAGCTTTCAATTCTAGATTTCATTCATTGAATTTCAATTCCACCAGCTGTCACATGGGATTTGAACCCATGAGAATTAGTCTGGGTCTCTGCATCACTAATCCATTACTATTGCCACTATAGCATCAATGAAAGGCTCTGAAAAGGTTAATGCTGAGGAGTGCTTTAAACATAGCTCAAGTGATGATGTAATGTTGACTTGGGCAGGAGAACAACTCAATCTTGAAGGAGGTGGACAGATCATTTAAATCTCCCTCATAGACTCAATAACAATGTCTATCAAATCACTGTAACTTGTATCTGATTACTATCATGTAATAAATTACATCTTACTTAAGACAAGACCCTGCTCTCTCTAAGCAACAAGTGTTTTTTGTTCTCCACTGCACTAGTCAAGTCTTTTAAATCCCTACCTAAAAGGAGAGTGGGGCAAGAAATTCACCTGATATAGCTTTGCCAAACTGATTGAGGTGAGGATTTCATGCAACATGAATATGACAGAAATGAGGCTAAGATAACAGTGCAGTATTTGACCACATTGTCCCCACCCAGCACCATTTTAAAGTTGATCAGGAAACAGTGTATAGTGACTCCACCCAAAACAGGCAAGTCCCATTCATCTGTGCAAATCAAGGCCTAAGAGTTAAAGGGATGACTGAAGGCGGTTATAAGTATGCCCCATATAAACAATTTTTTGAATGACATAATGGGAAGGAGAGTATGTACATAGATGCATGTTCACTTGCTGACATTACAGACTCAGTGATACAGTTTGCCCACATGGGACTTGTGCTTCCAGCAGTATTGACATTTAGACCCATAGTAATGCTGTGCTACATACAGGCATTCTTAGCAGAAAAAAAAAGATAATTTTTCTGTAATTCTATCAGTTAATCTGTGGAAAAGATCTGTCATTATTCATAACGAACTTGGAAGCAGTACGGTGTTTGTTTCACTCCCCTTAACAAAGAGTTTTTAGAAGTAACATGCCCTTTACCAAACACCAACTACAAAGGGAATGGCGCTTATGAATGTTCAGATAAAAATTGTAATATGCCTAGCTGAAAGTTCTTGGCTTCCATACACCAAATGTTGCTCTCGTTTTTATCTACAGCAGTAGCACCTCAGCGTGCAGTGCCTCAGAGCAGATGCATGGCCCTGTGGTTATCTGTCATCCGTCGAGTTGAGTCATGTACAGACACCTGGAACAAATTCTGTAAAGGACATGATGCAAATCAGAAGTGAAATTTGCAACAGGCAATGTGTTAATCTGCAATTCGTACCAAACAGAAGGATTTTATGCAAATATAATCTGATGTGATGCTTTGCTGTATGGACTTGATAGTATATGTAGAAAAATATTAGGCTGGGAAAAAAAGTTTCTTCTGGAAAGAAAGAAAGCCAGTCCTTTTGTATAGTGCTGTGATACCCCATTATCTCAGGTGATCTGATACATGGAAACACCAGATTTTACCTCCTTCTGCTGAAAAGAAGTGGACCAGAAATTGCCAAAATGGCTTTGAATATTTACAAACCTGTCATTTACATTCTAGGCCCAAAACGTCAAGCTTTCCTGCTCTTCTGATGCTGCTTGGTCTGCTGTGTTCATCCAGCTCCACATCTCGTTATATCGGATTCTGCAGCATCTGCAGTACCTTTTACCTCTCATTTACATTTAGTGTGCTTTATCATTGCAGTCACTTACTGCTGTTAACACTGCTGGTCTAGCCACTGCCATTTCAGATTGTGTACCATAAGAACTAGAGGCCTTTGCTTAAATAAGACAATGATTGTAGTCTTGAGGTACAAACAGATGCAAACTATGATGTCAGGCTTCAAGTTCAGCCAGTTCAACCGAATCTAGTGCTAAATAAAAACCAAAAGAACTGTGGATCCTGGAAAATAGAAACGAAAGTAGAAGTTGCTGGAAAAGCTCAACAGGTCTGGCAGCATCTGTGAAGAAAAATCAGAGTTAACGTTTTTGGTCAGGTGACCCCCTCCTCAGAACTGATGGTAGTTAGGAAAAAGTTGGTTTTTATGCAGAAGATAGGGCGGGGGAAGGGGGTAAAGAGTGAATGAGAGGTGGGGCTGGAGCCCAAAGAGAGAGAAGAATAGTTGGACAGACAAAGGAGTGGATAACAATCTTGCTGGGAGGGTGAATAGCTGTTAATGGAGACTATTAGTGGTTAACAATAGGTAGTAGCAGACAAAGTGATCACAATGCATGGTGTGTGGGGGTGGGGGCAAGGCCACCGGACAGTTCAAGCCCTAAGGTATTGAACTCAATACTGATTCTAGATGGCTGCAGGGTCCCCATGTGGAAAATGAGGTGTTGTTCTTCCAGCTTGCACTGAGCTTCGCTGGAGCACTGCACCAAGCCTGAGACAGAGATATTGGCCAAGGAACAAGGTGGTGTGTTGAAGTGGAAGGCAACTGGAAGCTCAGAGTCATTTTTGCAGGCAGAACATAAGTATTCTTCAAAGCGATCAGCCAGTCTACTGTTTCGTATGCCCAGTGTAGAGGTGACCATATTGTTAGGCAGCAAATGCAGTAGACTAGATTGAGTGAAGTGCAGATAAGATGCTGCTTCACCTGGAAGCTATGTTTGGGCTCTTGGATACTGAGGAGGTAAATGAGCGAGAGTTACACCTTTGGCGATTGCAGGGGAAGGTGCTGTGGGGCTGTGGGGTCATGTTGGGAATGAAAGAAGAGTGGACCGGGGTGTCCCAGTGGGAACGGTCCCTGTGGAAGGTGGACCAGGGAGGGGAGGGGAATATGTGTCTGATGGTGGCATCTTGCTGGAGGTAGCAGAAATGATTTTCTTGATCTGAATGCTGGAGGAATGGTAGGTAAGGAAAAGGGGAACCAAACAGCTATTGTTGAATGAAAGGGAGGGGGCAAGGGACGAAGAGCAGGAAATCGGTTAGACCTGGCTGAAGGCCCTGCCATTAGTGGTGCTGGGGAATCCTCAGTTGAGGACGAAAGTGGAGATTTCGGAGGCTCCCTTAGCATCATCAGAACATATGCGATGGAGACAGAGGAAATGGGAGAATGGAATAGTTTTTACAGGAAGCAGGGTGCGAGAATGTATTGTCCAGGTAACTGTGGGAATTGGTGGGTGTATAGCAGATGTTGTGGCCAGTCTATCCTCGGAAACCGATAAACTTTTCCAATTCCGGACGAGAGAGAGAAGCAGCACTGATGATATCGATTTCACTTCCAATTTCCACCTCGCCCTCACTTTCTTCTGGTTCATCTCTGACTCCTCCCTTCCCTTCCCCACAATCTCTGTTTCTATTTTTGGGGATAGACTAGCCACTAATATCCATTATGAACCCACTGACTCCCACAGCTACCTAGACTATACGTTCTCCCATCCTCCTTCCTGTAAAGACTACATTCCATTCTCCCAGTGCGTCCGTCTCCGTCGCTTATGTTCCGATGATGCCAACTTCGACAAAGGAGTCTCCGAAATGTCCACCTTCTTCCTCAACTGAGGAGTACCCAGCAGTGTTGTTGACAGGTCCCTCAATCGGGTTTGACCCATCTCCCACACTTTGGCCCACACCCCTCTTTTACCTTCTGCAACAGTGATAGGGGTCCCCTTGTCCTTACCTACCATCCCACCAGCATCCATATCCGGAAGATCATCAGACGCCATTTCCGCCACCTCCAGCAGAATCCCACCATCAGACACATTTTCCTCCCCTCCTTTGTCCGCCTTCTACAGGGATCGTTCCCCCGGGACACCCTAGTCCACTCTTCCTTCATTCCCAACATGACCCCACAGCCCCACAGCACCTTCCCCTGCAATCGCCAAAGGTGTAACACTTGCTCATTTACCTCCTCCCTCCTCAGTAGCCAAGGGTCCAAACGTACCTTTCAGGTGAATTAGCACTTGACCTGGACTTCACACAATCTAGCCTACTGCATTTGCTGCTCACAATGTGGTCCCCTCTACATTGGGGAAATGAAGCATCGACTAAGTGACTGCTTTGCAGAACATCTACATTCTGCTCACAAAAAAGAGTTTCCAGTTGCCTGCCACTTTAACACACCACCCTATTCCCTGGCCAGTATCTCTGTCTCAGCCTGCTACAATGCTCCAGTGAAGGTCGGTGCAAGCTGGAAGAACAGCACTTCATTTTCCACTTGGGCACCCAGCAGTCTTCTGGATTCAATATCGAGTTCAATAACTTTAGGGCTTGAACTTTCCTGTGTCCTAGCCCCCATTTCAACAAACCATGCCTTGTCTACTATTACACATAACCCACTGTTACCCACTAACAGTCTCCGCTAACACCTACTCGCCTAGCAAAATCGTTATCCACTTATTTGTCCGTCCAAAAACAGAAGTTGCTGGAAAAGCTCAGCAGGTTTGGCAGCATCTGTGAAGAAAAAATCAGAGTTAATATTCTTACTTCTGACCTTATAATGGAGGTGAGGTCATTGATGAAGCAGCTGAAGATGGTTGAACATTGCCCTGAGGAATTCCTGCAGCGATGCCCTATAATGGATATTGATGATCTCCAACAATCACAGTCATCTTCCTTAATGATAGTTATGATTCTAACCTGTGGTGTATTCCCACCCGATTCCCACTGACTCCAGCTTTGCTTGGTATCCTTGAGGACAAGGTCAGTCACTCTCAGTGCACCTCTAAAGTCTAGCTGTTTTGTCCATGTTTGGATGAAGGCTGCGATGAGATCAGGAAATGAGTAGCCTTGGTAGAACCCAAACTGTGTTACACAGCAAGTTATTCCGGTGACCCTTCCTCAGAACTGGCCTGTACTTTGTCAGTCCAATGGTTCTTCTCTCTCTTTGGGCTCTATCTCCACCTACCATTTACTTCTTACCCCCTCCCCCACCCTATCTTCTGCATATAAACCAACATTTTCCTAGCTACCATTAGTTCTGAGGAAGGGTCACCAGAACCAAAATATTAACTCTGATTTCTCAACACAGATGCTGCCAGGCCAACCCGCTGAGCTTTTCCAGCAACTTCTGTTTTTGAATCAAATGTCTTATGTTTTAAATAACTGCCATAGCCCTAAAATTTGTATTTTATGGAGTTAACCTCTGTGGAAATAATTGTAAAACAGTTGTATATAAAAGAAAAAAAGTTTTTTTTTTCTAGATTAAAGTTGTCAAAAATCTCAAAGCATGACAGGAAGCATCAGACCATAGCATACACAAAAGTAATACATATCAGGAGTCAATGGCATAGTGGTAATGGCTCTGCATTTGTAACGCAGAACCCAGACTATTGCTCTGGGGATGTGGGTTCAAACCTGCCATGGCAGACAGTGACCAAATATCACCATCTTCAATGATAGGGAGCCTCGTAAACTATGGAAAATGACGAGGATGAAATATTTGCATCTATCTTCAGCCAAAAGTGCTGAGTGAATGGTCCATCTCTGTCTCATCCTGAGATTCCCAATATCAGAGTTTCCAGTCTTCAAACAATTTGTTTCACTCCCTTTGATATCAAAAAATGGCTGAAGACAATGGATATTGTGAGGGTTATTAGTCCTGACAACATTCCATCAATAATATTGAAGGTTTGAGATAACAAACATGGGGCTGGATGAACACAGCAGGTCAAGCAGCATCATAGGAGCAGGAAAACTTGACGTTTCGGGCCTAGAC
>JAHRHZ010000087.1:6567057-6582323 GCA_024137785.1 Ginglymostoma cirratum | reverse complement strand
GCTGCTTGACCTGCTGTGTTCATCCAGCCCCATGCTTGTTATCTCGGATTCTCCAGCATCTGCAGTACCTTTTATCTCTCCCAGTGCTAATAGACTGATTGATTGGCTATGTTATAATTGTTGAATCAGTTTTCAGCCTGTTTTCGGCACAGGACAGTTTATATAACAGGAAATGCCCGATTTTGTTTAAAATGTGATGGACATATTACTTGATACAAAAGTCTTTTAGCTTTATTTCCACAGTCAAAATAATGTGTTCTTAATTCATCTTCTCTAGAAAGTACCCACAATTGTCCGAAGGCTGTTAAACTATGGCTTATGCAGTGATTTCATATGGCAGGCCCCAAGTCTTGTCAGCCAGAACAGAGAGCAAACACTGTGTTTTTGGCACAAACTAGCTAACAGCTCCATGTATTCTCAATGCTTTTGATTGAATCAGAATTTAAAGTGCAGAATGCCATTTGACCTTTCATACATGAGCCTGTGCTAGCTCTTCAGGTGAAGCTATCCACTTAAGCTCTATTACACTGGCCTCTCCCAGTATCGAATAAACTGTGTTCGCCTCATGAATCTGACCATTCCTTCAGTATGGTACCCTAGGCAGCAAAGAAATATGAACATTGGTTGTTGTTCCATTATGATCGATTTATTTTGAGTGAGTCTTTTTTGACAGAGGAAGTGGTTCTGTGCAAATCATCATGAAATCAAGCTAGTCTTTGAAAGGGTTGTGCAGAAACTAGACCACATTCATGCACGTTACATTTTTTTGCAGGTAGAATTTATTATGCCCTATCTGTGCAGGCATCTTGTTTTGTCCCAAATTCATAGCATCTCTAAATGCAACAAAGCCAAAACCACAGACTTGGAAAGTAGGTTTTTACAAATGTACAGCTGTCAAGATACACAGTATTTACATAGCCTGTGTTGTTTCAAGGAATTTTCCATTGTTGTGATAATTAAAAGGTGAAAGTTTTATTGTAGTGATAGTTCTTAAGTTATTCCAACAAGCGCATGGTTTAAAATTGGGTTCAGGTCTTTAGCTTTCTATCCCCTTTCTTGCCATTGCAAGGCAAGGGATATAATCATGCAAAATGCAGACAAAGGGTGGTGGAGATTTGATGGATTGCTGACAGCACTCGAGTTACCACACTCTGGTTAGCTATTCAGTGTGCTGAAGCAAAAATACCATATTCCGTGTCCGTTAATGTAATGTTGTTTAGCAGATTTGCTTTAGTACTCAAATAAGTGTTTAATGCTTCTGCAGTGTTGACACATGCTGTGAGTTAGTGCTATCCTGATGCCCACTGTAGATCCACATCTTCTCATTCACCAGTAAGGAGGCATCACATACAGGCAAGCAGTTGGACAAATCCAAACATGAGCTTTTATTCACAGAAACCAAAAACAAACACAACAAACTGAACAGAGAATAAAATCTTAGATAACAAGCATGGGGCTGGATGAACACAGCAGGTCAAGCAGCATCGCTGTGTTCATCCAGCCCCATGCTTGTTATCTCGGATTCTCCAGCATCTGCAGTACCTTTTATCCCAGAGAATAAAATCTTGCCTACAATGCAAACCAGGTCTTGGCATAATAACTAGCAATTATTTTACAGTCCATGGTTGTCTGCTGCACCCAGCTGTTATCTGTTGGAAGCATGTGTTAATGAGTTTTTGTCTGGCCTGTAGCATCAATGCATCTGCGCTCTGTCTTAGACAGTCACAGCTTCCCCCTTCCCAATGTCATCATTGTCCTCTTCGAAGACTGCTCCCATTCTCTCAGTTCTCCTCCATCCAGCACATCACATTGTTACTTGCTTGAATTGTACAGAGTACTGTACGCCAGGGTGATGCAGCACAGTCTGTCCAGACTATACTGGAAAGGCCTTCTCCAGGCTGGTTCCCCATGCAGTGGAATCCTATCTTCAACAGCCCCATCATATCCTCCACCACAGTCCAGTCAAAGCATGTATCTGAGTTCATCATTGATCAGGAGGTTATGCAATGGTGTCAGAGGCATGGTCTGTGGGTAACCTCGTCCTCCAGTAAACAGCCTTGAAATCCACCAGGTAACTGAGAGTGCTCTAGAATGTAGGAGTTGTGGCAGTTTGTCAGTGTAGTGGGCACAGCCCATCAGAGATGGTAACAGTGATCACAGGTTAATCAAATGGACCGCGTCCTGGTGATGAATTCCACAGTGTTGTAGTACGACCCCCTCATTGCCGTGTTTGTGCAGTTGATGGCACCCTGCACCTGGTGACGATTAATGGTTCCAAATCCTATTGCCAGGTCTGCAGCACTGACCTTGTCATGGGAGAATGAAATGAACTGGGGCAACCCACACAGAAAACTGCCCTGATGCAGCTGTGGGTGTATGACTAAGAGACAGCTCACGGATAACATGTTACTTCCTGGAAAAATTCAGTAGCTTAGACATACAAGCTGGCAATGGCTTTCGCAGCCACTGGGAGATGACACCCTCAGCTCTAGCATCCAGTAAAGTTACATCATTGTGCGCTGGGATGTACAGAGCCTGCTTTGGCATTGTGCCTCACTCATACCCAGGAACTAGAGTGAAGTGCAGATAACTCTGAGCCTCCAGTGCACTCCATATATCGTGAGAGACCATGCAGTGACGGCCTCTCCCTGGACAGGATGCCCTTTGTCCCCCACGGTGGCCTGTTGCTGCTCTGTTCCTCCCTTTGTATCCATACTCACCTCCTTAGGAAGGCATCCACAGTGACCATCATGCACCTGTAGCAGCGCCATGACTTGGAAATGGAAATGGAAAGCAAAAGAGTTTCTCAGAACAAAAATAATTGATGGTGTACCCTCATCACTTCACCACAGTGAGACATGTCACTCCCTGATCCATCCACATTCATTTGGCCTGTGCAGTAACTTGGTGAAGGTGCCACACCAGCTGAGTGACCAGCAATGTCATCAAGAAGGGAGAGTCTGCAGTGCTCTGACACCATTCCTACCCGAGAGACACATGAGTTCCTTTTTTATTCATTCATGGATGTGGGTGTCACTAGCTAGGCCAGCATCATTGCCCATGCCTAACTGCCCAAAAGGCAATTAAGAGTCAAACGTACTGCTGTGGGTCTGGAGTTACATATAGGCCAAACTGGATAAGGATGGCAGGTTTCCTTCCCTAAAGGGCTTTAGTGAACCAGCTGATCTATTTTTCCCAACAATTGGGCAATGGTTTCATGGTCATCGTTAGGCTCTTAATTCCATATTTCTTTTCTATTGAATTAAAATTCCACCACTTGCCATAGTAGGATTTGAACCCGAATCTCCAAAATGTTAAGGGGTTTCTGGTCTAGCAATAATACCATTAGACCATCAGAACCCCTCAAATGCTCAACTTCCCACTGCACTTAATACAGAACTTTGTTACATATACATGATAGGTAAAGAATTGAGGTGTGGCCAGTACAGGACCCTTGGACGTTGGACGAATAGTGGTTGTCCTTCAGCCAGTATTGGTCATTTATACCATCATTGCTGCTAACTTCAACATTATTGTGATACCCAAATTCAATTCGCAAACACCAGTGGCACATTTCAAATCACCTTGGACCAGCATCTGAACCATAAGCACCTTCATTCTGGATACAGAGAAATGGGCAAGGAGATGATTGCAATTTAAATGTAGCTGGGCTTTATAAATGGCTTCATTATTTATTTGTTCCTTCAATTATCTAGCAAATGTGGATCCCACACTTTCCCAGTCCATAAATCTGACACTTACTCCACCCACTTTGGTCACAGTCCCAGCCATATTGCGGTAGCACTTCACATCTGAAGAACAGAAAGTGATGGCATGGAATGCAGCTTCATAGATTGATGGAATCATACAGTATGAAAGAGGCCTTTCAGTCCATCGAATGGACCTCGGATAGTCACTAGGTAATTCTTCAGAGGTTCCCATGACCACTTTTACCTTGCAGTACCCAGACAACCCATTTGCACCTATTCTCCCCACCTCAGTTTTGGAGACCCACCACATTAAACTTTAGATCCAACTGTCCTCCCCGCCCCCAAACACAATAATTGTACCTGATTAACAGGCAGCACAGCGGCTCAGTGGTTAGCGAGGCTGCCTCACAGCACTAGGCACCCGGATTCGATTCCATCCTCGGGTGACTGTGTAGAGTTTACTCATTTTCCCCACGTCTGCATGGGTTTCTTTCGGGTGCTCCGGTTTCCCCCCACAATCCAAAGATGTGCATGTTAGGTGGATTGGCCACGTTAAATTGTCCATAATGTCGAGGGATGTGCAGGCTAGGTGGATTAGCCATGGGATATGCAGGATTATGGGGATAGGATGGGAGGTGTATCTGGGTGGGATGCTCTTCGGAGGTTCGGTGTGGACTTGATAGGCCAAGTGGTCTGCTTCAACATTGTATTGATTCTATGATTAATATCCACCCTGCTGGGCACTATACCCTCCCTGTGGGGGTCATGGTGTGATCACTGCAACCTATGCACAGCCCCTCCTGCCATCCTGTAACCTGCCATGCCTTCTGATGTAGATTTCCATGCACTCGACACACAGTGATTCTTCCACCATCACTGTCCTTGGTCCCACCTCTGCAACTGCTTCAGCTTCCCCTCACAGCCTGGACTCCTCCATTCCTTCTAGCAATGATACCCCTCCCACCCCCTGCCACTGCTTCTATTCCCTGTGCCCACCTACCTCAGGAACCCCTGTGAAAGATCAGACAGATCCCCTTTGCTGGACTTAGAATGAGCCTCCACCAGTTTCTGCCATGGCCATTTGTTGAATGAATGTGCAGTGTGTTTGCCACAGAGGCAGCTGGCACATGCTATGGATGTTAGATTGATGCCGTGGTGTTGAGTACAGAAACATGTCTATCTCCATCTATGTCCCTGTCCTTAACCCTTCCCCTTCTCCCTTCATCGACAGATCCATACTGACAGGCAACCCATCTGCATGACTGTACTAAGGGCCACAGTAAGCAACAGAGCTTTGCTTTGGCTGAAGCATGAAAGCATCAACAGTTATGGTATAGCATAGCATGGCAAGGTATACATGCTGTTATCATGTAGGTAGGTGCTAAGTTAGTAGGCACTGAGAGAGCAAACAAGCATCCCTGAGAGGCAGTCTGTGCAAATCATCTATGCTACAGCATCTCCATGCTCGTTGCTGGTGTGCCCTGCAGTGAGAGGCTGATCTTCCTAAGTGGCCTGCTGGTGTATCAGAGAGTTGCCATGGTGGTTGTGATGGGTTGGCAGATCCCAGAAGCTAATGTCCATAGATGAGGTGGGGTGTGTGCCTGGTGACTGTAGTTTATGCTCTGAGATGTGGCTTGATTGAATGTAACATAGGGGTCGTTTGGAGCAAGTGGTGAGCTGCACTAGTTTCCATGTTGAGTTTTCTTGATATCCAGCTTGTTTGGTGAATTCGGTAAGAAAGAAAGCTGAATTCCATTAAAGTAAGTTGGGGCGTGAAAATAGCAAGCAATAATCTTCCTTAATTTGTAACTCTCCTCTACTGAGATAAAAACTTGCCATACCACTCCTGAACAGCATAAAGGCTGGAGTGATATACTCCCAATATTGAAATTGGCTTCATCAGCTTTCTCATCCATTTCTGCCAAAAATCTTGCCATTGCCATATCACTCAGACTCCGATTAGATTCCAGCTGTAGTTCTATATTGTGTAGAAAAGCCTATTGAGATAGATATTGACTTTGTGAAATAGTTTATCTTTACAATGCTTCAGAAACTACATGGGATAAAATGACTTCAGAACATAAAAGAGATTGCAACAGCAACAAAAAAGAGAAAATCGAGCCATTAGATGTAGTGAAGCAGTGGAAAATCATTGCTCTTATTACACATCTAATCTGGTTCAGTGGTGAAGTAATCATCTAATTTCTGTCAGCATTGGTCATGCCGTTGGTCTGAGAGTGAGTGGGGAGTGAGGGTGATGCAAGCTCCAGGTAGCTTCTAATCCTTGTTTGCTCCTGAGGCAATTGGCCATCTGATTTTTCTGGTGATTTGTTTGGGGAATGGGGAATGAAGTACCAATAGCCTTGATTTTAAACCTAAGCAGGTGCATGCAGTGTGACACAAACTTTCCTGATCTTAGCAGCACTAGAACCAAAACATTCTTACACTAGAACTGCAGGCCTTTGGTATAGCATCCCGGCAAGAAGCTGCAGGAGATAATGCAATGTGAGACAGTATGGCCATCACTAGGAATGGATCCCATCCAGACAGCTTTCATTGAAGGGACTAACAGGGGGTCTTCACTTGTGAGCATGTAATGGGGAAGCCTGGGATAAGGAAGGCCTAAACTTTCCTTTTGAGACCCAAAGACTAGTTTGTTCATGTGCTGACCTCACAATGAGAAGGAAAATACTTTCTGGGCCTCACAGCCTTGACTCAACATAATAGTCGTGAAGAAAAGCTGCAACAACTTTTCCACTGAAGCCAAGGTTAAAATAAAGATTGGTCCTTGCTGAAAATGATTTGTGATGAGTGAGTAGGTTTATGAACATTATATGTTGTACATACAATATGTCAGGGCAGCTTTTTATCCTTGATGCTTTTCAAGTCTGCAAGCCTGAATATATTGTCCTAGTGACAGGCATCTGAATAAGGCTTTGAAGAAGATTTTTAATAACTGCATCAGGATTCACTAAATTCAGTAATCCAGTTATCTCAATTGAAAAGACTCAAATAACTCATGAAATGTACTCTGAATAATTTCTGTTCTGTGAGGTGAGCGTAGATCATAAGCCCCAATCACCTAAAAACATAGTGAACTTTTAAAAGAGGATTGATAGAGTCAAAGTAACTGTAAATCCAGCGGCTGTCTGGAAAGTACCTTGGAAATATCACACCTGCAGGTGTCAAGCTTCAAAGGAATAAAATGCATTACAAACTGTATTGTAACCTTTTGGAAATGATCTCAGACTGTGAACATGATAGAAAAAAGGGAGAGCAGTCTGAGAAAAAGACATGTTTCAAGTATTCCCCAGTCAAGAATACACAAGAGCAGGAGTTAAAAGCCAGTACAGCCTTGGTCTGCCTGTGCCAATGGAAGCAGGTGTTCTACTGGGAGATATGCTAGTGGAAGATGTGCTAGTCAGCTTGAGATTCCCACATGCACTAGCCTGTGGGGACAGCATGTGAGGGATGAGTTGCGGGAAATGCGGGAGACACGGTCGAGGGTGTTCTTGACCACTGAGGGGGGGAGGTTGCTACACCTGCCCCCACACCTCCTCCCTCACCCCAATCCCAGGCCCCAAGAAGACTTTCCACATCAGGCAGATGTTCGCCTGCACATCTGCCAATGTGGTATACTGCATCCACTGTACCCGTTGTGGCTTCCTCTACATCGGGGAAACCAAGCGGAGGCTTGGGGACCGCTTTGCAGAACACCTGCGCTCAGTTCGCAACAAACAACTGCACCTCCCAGTTGCGAACCACTTCAACTCCCCCTCCCATTCCTCAGACGACATCCTGGGCATCCTGCAATGCCACAGTGATGCCACCCGAAGGCTGCAGGAACAGCAACTCATATTCCGCTTGGGAACCCTGCAGCCCAATGGTATCAATGTGGATTTCACAAGCTTCAAAATCTTCCCTCCCCCAACCGCATCCCAAAACCAGGCCAGCTCATCTCCACCTCCCTAACCTGTTTTTCCTCTCACCTATCCCCTCCTCCCACCCCAAGCCACACCCCCATCTCCTATCTACTAACCTCATCCCTCCCCCTTGACCTGTCCGTCCTCCCTGGACTGACCTATCTCCTCCCTACCCCCCCACCTACACTCACCTTTACTGGCTCCATCCCCGCCTCTTCGACTTGTCTGCCTCCTCTCCACCTATCCTCTCCTCTATCCATCCACCTATCCGCCTCCCCCTCTCTCCCTATTTATTTCAGAACCCTCTTCCCCTCCCCCATTTCTGATGAAGGGTCTCGGCCCGAAACGTCAAGCCGTCCTGCTCCTATGATGCTGCTTGACCTGCTGTGTTCATCCAGCCCCACGCCTTGTTAACCAAAAACATTCCACGCCCACTCCCAACCCCAGCCCATGAATTGGAATTGTCTACCAAATCTCTCTGTTGAAACTGTGAGACTGCAGGAACTCGTTCAAAATTGTTCTGTGCTTGATTTTCAATTCTATTGCTTCAAAAGTCAGTTCACGTATTTGAAAAGACTCCCAAGTTGAGAATAAAATCTAAAAGGTGCTGTTCTTCTTTCAGACCACAGATGTCAGTATTTCTTCACATATCAAACACACGAGTGTCGGGTAAAACATAATGTTGTTTGGTACTTTGAATTAGGACCAGAAGAATCTCAATCAGCACAATTTTCACCCATTAATTTTAACATGCAAACTGCGAATCAGCTCATGGATCACATCACTTACATTCCTGATGTGTTGTTATGTTGTACAAAGTTCTGAGCCTAAAATTGAGATGGAAAAACATACACAGCTAGTCTATCATTATTTGAGAAAAGAACAACCAGGTGAATACCTCGGATGTAGACATGCCACTGGGACACTTCTAATGCAATATGTTTTTTTTCCCAGCATTGTCAGGCTTTTCTTGCCAAGTCAATTACGTGTTCCAACATGAAAAATGTTTCATACACAAAAAATTTTCAGGAGTCACACAATAAGCTAGAGTGTTATCATTTATTTTAAGCATAACACTCGCAAAATCCTTAAATTGAACGACTTACATTAATATTGCATTGTTCATGACCACAGGACGTGTCAAAGTCGTCGACACCCGATGAAACACTGTTGAGTTGGAATCAGAGTCATAGAGCTGTAAAGCACGGAAACAGACCCATTGGCCCAATTTGTCTATGGCGACCAGATATCCTAGATAAATCTAGTCCCATTTGCCAGCATTTGGCCCATATCCCTCTGAACTCTTCCAATTCATATACCTATCCAGATGCCTTTTAAATGCTCTAATTGTACCAGCCTCCACCACTACCTCTGGCAGCTCATTCCATACATACACCACCCTCTGTGAAAAAGTTGCCCTTATCTCCCTTTTAAATCTTTGCCTTCTCATCTCAAATCTATGCCCTCTAACTTTGGACTCACCCACTCCAGGGAAAAGACCTTGGCTATTCACCCTATTCATGCTTCTCATGATTTTAAAAACCTCTATAAGGTCACCCCTCAGCCTCTGATGCTTCAGAGGAAATAATCCCACCCTATTCAGCCTCTCCCTTTGGTTCAAATCCTCCAACCCTGGCAATAACCTTATAAATCATTTTTGAACCCTTTCAAGTTTCACAACATCAGTCCTACAGCAGGATGACCAGAACTGAATGCAGTATTCCAAGAGTGGCCCAATTAATGTCCTGTACAGCTGCAACATGACCTTCCAACTCCTACATGCATTGCATTGACCAATAAAGACAAGCAAATCAAACATATGTAGAGTTCCAAAAGGGCAATGATTGTCTCCAGAGATGTCAAGGTAACTCATCGATTCTGAACCCCAGCATTCAATCAGTTCAAGTTAGTTTCCTTAAGTCAATGCAATTCCCTACTGCTGTTTTGTTCTGCTCCATCAGACTGCTGACCTTTATGTAGCTAGACAGCTTAGTGTTGGCTTATGGCCAAGGTTTACAATACCTAATGGTTTATTTTAGCACACGGACTCCACAGTTTTCTGGACAAATTCACAAAAGTACTAATGAACTCTATACCAAGTAGAATGAAGTGTACTAATTTTAGGATTTGCTTGATTTCTGGGAAAACCACTTAATTTTCTTTGGTACTATTTTGATAAAATGATAGCACAATGTAGCAGATTTGTCATCTTGTAATCACCACATATATCTGTTGTTTTGGTATGAATTCTGAGCCTTGCATCAGACATTTAGTAAGCCTTTAATAATACACATTTAAGCCGTCTTCACAGGATTCACTTCAGTGAACATTTATTTAGACAACAAAATCCTGTCTAATCTTGTCTGAGATGAGATTAATTTCCTATGATTTTGAAAGTGATTGACAAGAGATGGCATGGAACATACACAAAGACGACTGGTCATTAACTTTGATAATTTGATGAATGAGGAGTGTCCATTTGGTGCCCCTGAATGGTAGCAAGTTGGCTATTGAAGTGCAATTCGATCTTATTTATTTGTTATATGCTTGCTTGACCTAATTTAAAATATGTACTTAGTGTTTGGAAAGATATATTCTTAGCAATCATATCATGGGTTAGATAAATCCTAAATCCATTCACCAGGATTTGTTTGCATGGGTGTACAAATTAATAGACGCGTAGATTTAAAAACAGCGGGTGTGACAATGACAGCATCCATGTCATGTACTTGCATAGCCCATAAATGCAAGAGACTGAACATTGTGTTTTTGTTAGCACTTGCTGTGTATTCAAATTACTTTAGCCTCAACTTTATCACAACACTTTAGTATAATTAACTTCAGAAATTTGCAAACTGTTTCACATGCTGAACTTTTTAACTCTCAGCCGTAAAATTTGATAGTAACTATTGGCGATACGGCTGCAACAATATTTCTAAATTGACTGTATGTGACGTAATTTGAAACAGTTTGGATAGTTACGATAAAAGGCCAGATGAGCCTTTCCTATACATGGGGATCAAGAAGTACCAAAAAGCAAGCAAGATTGCCATTTTTCACCAAATAGTTAAAACTAGAGGTCAGATTTCCAGCAAAGTGATTACCCATGGGTACCAGGAGGCCTAGCCAATTATCTGTGAGCTTCATTAACATCAGTCAAGAAGTTGGCACAAAGCAGCAGTCTAGAAATTAACATAAAGTAGCAGGTGGTTGCCATGCTAAACAATGGCTAACAGTTCCTTTTACGAGATGAATCCAGTATGAGGAGGGACCAAAGAAATGCTTGAACCTGGCCCAGAAAAATAAACTAAAATATAAAGTAAATGCACTGGATGTCTTCTGGCCTTTATTGGTTGTATTTGGCAGAAAAGGACACCTGAGTTTAGCCATTCAGGTCCATAGTTAGAATGGATGACTAGGTTCTATTAACATCATTGGAGCTCAATCTGCATCTTCAAAGAAGATTTCATCTGTTTGAAGTGGAAATGCTTATGCATGCAATTTAAAATGGCAGCTTCCTAGATTAGGCAGCAAAACGACTGGATAAATTCACCTTTCATTTTAATGGTTCTGTCCTGCCTGATTTCCATCAGGTTAAGGGCACTGCGGAGCAGAGTTAAAATAGATGTCAGAATAATTCAATGGATTAATTACCTAAATGTAACTTTTGAATTTGATTAAACACTGCAAATAAAATAAAGACATGCATTTATATAGAGCTTTTTATGATGACTGGACATCTCAAAAGCTTTACAGCCAGTGACATACCTTTGAAGTTTAGTCTCTGTTGTCATGTGGGAAATGCAGCAGCCAATTTGGATACAGCAAACTTCCACCAACAGCAATGCGATTAAGATCGGGTCATCTGTTTTCATGTCATGATTGAAGGATAAATATTGATCAGGACACCAAGAGCAACTGCCTTGCTCTTCTTCAGAATCTTTAGCTTCACCCAAACAGGCAGATGGGGGTTTTGGTTTAGCACCTCATCTGAAAGACAGTGTCTCCAACCCTGTAGGACTTCCTCAGTTCTTCACTGGAGTACCAGCCTTGACTTTTATGCTCAGTGCAGCCCTGGAACAGGACCTGAACACACAACTTTATGACTCATAAGCATGAATGCTTCCCACAAAGCCTCAGCTAACAAAACAAATAAGACATTGCAGTGAAATCATGAATAGATCTGTAGCTTTGATATGACACTGTCTGACATTTCAGCTAATGTTTAATTTGTGACTCAAAATAGAAATAAAGCATATAGGTCAAATGCTGATATCCCTGCAGTAATTGTAAAATGTGGCTACTTGGCAGACTCGTGACATTGTTTTATTGTTTCACAGTTAACAGAGCACAACTAAGGGAAGATTATGGCACCTTCTCCTCTGCATGTGTTTAAAAAGGAGACTGGATTTGCACAGGAAAGCCAGCCTCAAGTCCTGGTCTGTGGTTTTTTAGTGGCTGGGGGAGCCTTTCTGCTACTGGTGCTGCTCGTGTTTCTCTGCAATAACTGCCAGAGGTAAGAAATAAAGATTACCTCAGCTCCACTGTACGTTGATTTTTTGGTAAACTGTTTGTCATTCTGCCTGTATTTCTGCCTTTTCCATTACTGTTCAGGATAGACAAAGTGATCCCTAGTGGGATGACTGTCTGAGTGTGGTGGTTTACACAAGATTTTATTGGTAAATATATGTAAAAGCCAAGCTTAAGGGTTACTGGCTGCATGCAAGCAAAGAGTATGTTTCTATTGAAGCAACTTGTCTGAGATTGCTCGTTGCAGTACTGGCCCCACATCAGGCAGTACCTCTTTATTTTGCCTGATACCAACAGAAATTCTCCCGATCAGGTCAGATGTACCCAATGTTCTTTACAGTTCTTCCCCCATGGTTACAATATAAGTACTTGAAATCAATGCATAAGAAAGCACACACGGTCAGAGGAACTCCTCCGGGACATATCACACTGGAATTGCACTGAAAATGGTGTCAAGCTCAATTAGTGTGAGATTACCTGCTTTCCGGGCTTCGATCACTTCTCTTCAGGATCAGGTCAGTCAGTAACTGCAGACTTATTCTTCAACTTTAACCTTGCTTCAGAACATAAACCATTTCACTGAGATGAAAACCAAACATGGATGTATCCTAAGAGGAATATGAATGCAATGAACACCATGCGATTGGAAAATGCAGCCGAAGAGATTTCAGGGTGCAGCAGAGAAATATTTTATTTCTGGATGCAGATGGTCTTGTGACCAACCACATATGCTTGGTCTGTACACTGTCTGAATCCACAGTGTGGGCAGTAGGCATTTGGATTTTCATTGAGTTGGAGTGACTTGGGAGCCCTTTAAAAATGGCAAGTGAAGTTGGTTAAGGACGAGAGCTGGTTCAAGTTGTGAACTCACATCATTCACTCCCAATCTGCCTATATTTGTTGAGAGGATATGTGTGTCCTAGTCCTCTGCAATTGTCATGTAATCAGGCCAGGTCTTCAAAACATTGTGCTCCATGGCAACTCTGAGACGTAGTGAACTGTAGTCCTCCCAAGGAAACCTGTCAATAATAAGTTCAAAACGTCCTCCTCATGGACCCCAGCCCCATGCCAGACTATGACCCACTACCCAAGTCCCAAGCCATGCATACTCCCTACATTCAGCTACGACACGAGCATGCCCATTCACCCACTGCACGCTGCATAAAAACAATTAACTCAAGACCGATAATAGAGTGTATTTAAAGTAAGGTTTTAAAATGTCATTCCTTACCTACCCATGGTTTAAAAGAAAATTCCTTTTGCTGCAAGGTAGTAAAAGTGTAAGTCATTCAGAACAAAGCTGCAAGCACTTGAAGCCACTATGTTGTATAAATAAATTTTGTGTAATTGACAAAAAATAATCAGGGAACACCAGTTGTCCATCAAGAAGTTTTTTCTATGGGTTCAGATGTTTTAACAGGCTAATGGATGGCCAGGCTCCTAGCATATGCATTCGTTATGCATTCTGGGGTGAAAGCCCAGCTATCCATCAGAAGCTAAAACATCTGAGCTCCTGTTTGACGGACAGCTCTGGCTGTCTGATGGCTGCTCTCAATTTCAAAATGTTTATTTACATGATGTTAAGTGGTTTCAAGGCACTTGAGGTTTCAGGTATTGAACTCTAAATGTCTGGATAATTGATACTTTTATTGGGACAGCAGTGAATTGATTTTGTTTTAACATGGTGGATGTTATGAATGAATTGCCTCTTTTAAAAGTGTTTTATTGCACTATGATATTTTCACTCTAGGACTCATTGCTTCTATATATGCATAATGGGTGACTGAGTATGGTAGTGCCATAGCTTGGCATGGAGGGCATGCGGAGCCATAAGGATGCATAGAGAAACATAGCTTGGCATGAGGGTAGTAACAAAGTGACTTGAGGTGGCATGAATTTTGGCATGGGGAGTGTGCAAAGGTGGAGGAAGTGTGAGGACTTAAGTCTACAGGGCCTTTATTTCTCACTATAACTGGACAAGGTAACACAGCACTGATCAATTCTTCTAAGCAGTTCACTTTGACATTCAGCAGTGATGCTCTGGAGGGCTACGTTATACTTTTCAAGG
Source organism: Ginglymostoma cirratum (assembly GCA_024137785.1). Classification (NCBI taxonomy): domain Eukaryota; kingdom Metazoa; phylum Chordata; class Chondrichthyes; order Orectolobiformes; family Ginglymostomatidae; genus Ginglymostoma; species Ginglymostoma cirratum. The sequence continues at coordinate 6,568,092 of JAHRHZ010000087.1, read as the reverse complement.
GCATTTTTTCTTTCTTACTAACTTTTTGATTGGCTAATACAGTCATGTATTAACATTACCTTATGATTGTGTTTGATCTGTTGGACATTTCAAAACACAGAAGCAGAATTTGAAAATTTCACAAGATCTTCAAATAAAATTAACTTCCATTAGACTGAAAGCAACGATACACAAAAAAAAACATTAATTTCCCAGAGACAACCATATTTAAATTGGCACAAGACAACAGACATACATTAGCAATAAACAGTAAAATAAAATTGCCATGCTTCTGCACACAAAAAGCCATCGCTCTGAAGACATCCTCCACAGATTGGTGAAATCATTGATGATGTGTCTCCATTGTACGTGTGCAAAGCTAGAATGTTTTAACCAGGCAGTTAATACTTTCCTTTGTTGCAACTCAGATTCCAGTTTCAGATTTAAATTTGACAATTGACACAGACTTTATTACATGAGCATACATTGCATTTCCCCCCATTACAACACTTGAACATATTCAGTCTTAGGCTAGAAGCATCAAACTCATTCCAAATAAATCAATACCTTAACGGTTTCAGAGATAGCAGGAACTGCAGAAGCTGGAGAATGTGAGACAACAAGGTGCAGAGCTGGACGAACACAGCAGGCCAAGCAGCATCAGAGGAGCAGGAAGGCTGATGTTTCGGGCCTAGACCCTTCTTCAGAAATGGGGGAGGGGAAGGAAGTTCTGAAATAAATAGGGAGAGAGGGGGAGGCGGATAGAAGATGGATAGAGGAGAAGATAGGTGTAGAGGAGACAGACCGGTCAAAGAGGCGGGGATGGAGCCAGTAAAGGTGAGTGTAGGTGGGGAGGTAGGGAGGGGATAGGTCAGTCCTGGGAGGACGGACAGGTCAAGGGGGCGGTATGAGGTTAGTAGGTAGGAGATGGAGGTGGGGCTTGAGGTGGGAGGAAGGACAGGTTAGGGAGAGGGGGACGAGCTGGGCTGGTTTTGGGATGCGGGAGGGGGAGGGGAGATTTTGAAGCTTGTGAAGTCCACATTGATACCATTGGGC
>JAHRHZ010000087.1:6544914-6557057 GCA_024137785.1 Ginglymostoma cirratum | reverse complement strand
CCATTACACACTACCTATTGTTAGCCACTAACAATCCCCATTAACAGTTATCTACTCCTTTGTCCGTCCAACTGTTCTTCTCTCTTCTCTGATTTTTTCTGATGAAGGGTCTAGGCCCGAAATGTCAAGTTTTCCTGCTCCTATGATGTTGCTTGGCCTGCTGTGTTCATCCAGCCCCATGCTTGTTATCTCGGATTCTCCAGCATCTGCAGTACCTTTTATCTCTTGTTCAGACCCCAATAAGGTTCTGTCCTGTTTGTTTCACCATCATTGCCATTGCCGAATCCAGGCCATTGTTCAAAAGTGATCGTTATTCATTATTTTTAAAAGGACAGCAGAAGTATTGAAGAATGACAACAGTGTACCATTTTGCACTCCTAATTAACTCCAAGGGAATTAATGGCAGTAGTTGCTGTTTCCAAAAATCTATCTTATGAAATAATAGAAAAGATAATAATGTAAATTTCACTAATGAAGAAAAATTCATATTCTGGTCTCTTGCCAATTCTATGAAGTTTCAGTATGATCTCTGCAAGGAATATTTTCATGTTGATTTTCAATACAATGTTAAACAGTTTGATAACTGATGCTTTCAACAATTAACAAAATTGTACAGTGATGGGTGGGGCAGAGTCTTTAAGATTTCATTCCAAAGACAGCCATGAAAATGAACAGACCTGAAATGTTAACTTTTTTTTTCTTCACAGATGCTGCCAGACCTGCTGAGTTTTTCCAGCAACTTCTGTTTTTGTTCCTGATTTACAGCATCCACTGATCTTTTGGTTTTTATTTAAATACAGCCATGAAAATGCTCAACTTGGCCGGACTGTATTTTTTACTAATCTTAAATGTCGTCCTTAACTGGGGTGATTTAGTTTTGTTGAATAAATACTGTGCAGTTTGCCCATTTTTCAATGAATGCCAAATTCCTTTCAGGCTGCAAACAGGTTGACTGCTTTAATCTCAGAAAAAGAACCAAGAGACTGAGAAGAGACATCTTTCAACAGAGTCAGAAATCTGAACATAGCCTCACTGTCACATGCACTCTGGTGGCCAGCCTACAGTACGGCTTTCACTTGAACGTTGAAGGATGAGGGATGACCTGATAGAAGTTTAGAGAATTTAGAGGCATGGATAAAATGGATATTCAGAGTCTTTTATCCTCAAGAGTAGAAATGTCAATTACTAGGAATCATTGGAATAAGTTAAAAGGAGATGTGAGAGGCAATTTAAAAAAAAAGGTGGTAAGTGCCTGGAATACCCTGCCAAATGAGGTGGTGGAGGTGGATACAATAGCAACATTTAAGAGGCATCTTGACAGTTATATGAATAGACAGGGTGTAGAAGTACAAGGACAGCATAGAGCCAAAAGGTTTTTCATTTAGAAAGGTCTTGGTGGGGTGTATTGCTCTTTGTACAATACTATTAAACCAAGAAGGTGATTATCTGACAAATATGAAGAAACTAACCACTCATTGTGCACCCTTTCTAGCTCTTGTTATTTATTCTTAAGCTGCTACACAAAGCAGAAGTTAGTCTGCCTTCCAAAGAACACTATGCAATACAAACGCCGATTCGCTCTTTCCCCTTCCTAATCCACATATTACTAGGGTGGAAAAGAGCCTTTTTTTCATTTTAATAACCCTCCATCAAATTACCTAGTGACAAGCACTACCTACCAGAAGCAATGTACCAATAAAGGGGAGGATTCAAAGGAGGTGACTGAATCAAAATGGAGTTGGTCAGCAAATTCCCCCCACTAAACTGTCAATTCACCCAATCTACCAAATTGTAACAAAATAAAACAAAGGACTGTGGATGCTGGAAATCAGAAACAAAAACAGATATAGTTGGAGAACCTCAGCAGGTCAGGCAGCATCTGTGGGGAGAAAGCAGGGTTAATGTTTTAGGTCCAGTGACCCTTCTTCAGAAGTAGTGACAGCTAAGTATTTATGCTGAAGACAGATTTGGTTGGTGGGGGGGGAGGGGAGCAGAAACAGGATGGGAAAAGGAGTAAGTAACAGGTGGAGACAGAACGCAGAGGGAGAGAAAGACAGGCAGACAACGGGATTGATAATGGTAAGGTGAAAGAAGAGCTGCTATTGGAGACCATAAGTAGGAGAAAATGAAAGCAGCCCACGTCATTATAGGTCCTAGGGTATGGAAGTGGGTAAAAGAAATGGAAAGTGTTCAGGCTCTGAAACTATTCAACTCCACTGCAGGGTGCCCAAGCAGAAAATTAAATTTTGTCCTTCCAGTTTGCTCCAAGCCTCACTGGAGCACTGCAGCAAGCCTGAGACAGATGTTGGCCGGGGAACATGGTGGTGTGTTGGAGAGTCAGCTGTAAGTTCTGGGTCACCTTTGCAGACAGAATGTAGGTGTTCCACAAAGCAGTCACCCAACGTGCAGCCCTCCGCTCCCTCCGCTCCAATCCCAACCTCACCATAAAACCCACGGACAAGGGAGGCGCAGTTGTAGTATGGCGCACTGACCTCTACATTTCTGAGGCCAGGCACCAACTCTCTGACACCTCCTCCTACCGCCCCCGGATCATGACCCCACCCCCGAGCACCAGACCATCATCTCCCAAACCATCCACAACCTCATCACCTCAGGTGACCTCCCACCTACAGCCTCCAACCTCATCGTTCCCCAGCCCCGCACCGCCCGCTTCTATCTCCTTCCCAAAATCCACAAACCTGAATGCCCTGGTCGACCCATTGTCTCCGCCTGCTCCTGTCCCACCGAACTCATCTCCACCTACCTAGACTCCATTTTCACCCCCTTGGTCCAGGAACTCCCTACCTACGTCCATGACACCACCCACGCCCTCCACCTCCTCCAGAACTTCCAATTCCCCGGTGCCCAACACCTCATCTTTACCATGGACGTCCACTCCCTATACACAAGCATTCCCTATACAGATGGCCTAATGGCCCTCTGCTTCTTCCTGTCCCGCAGGCCCAACCAGTCCCCCTCCACTGACACCCTCATCCGCTTAGCCGAACTCGTCCTCACCCTCAACAACTTCTCTTTCAATTCCTCCCACTTCCTACAGACAAAGGGGGTGGCCATGGGTACCCGCATGGGCCCAAGCTATGCCTTCCTCTTTGTAGGTTATGTGGAACAATCCCTCTTCCGTACCTACACTGGCCCTGAACCCCACCTCTTCCTCCATTACATTGATAACTGTATCGGTGCTGCCTCATGCTCCCACGAGGAGCTCGAACAGTTCATCCACTTCACCAACACCTTCCACCCCAACCTGAAGTTCACCTGGACCATCTCTAATACCTCTCACTCCTTCCTGGACCTCTCTGTCTCCATTTCTGGCAACCACCTAGAAACCGATATCCATTTCAAGCCCACCGACTCCCACAGCTACCTAGAATACACCTCCTCCCACCCACCCACCTTCCTGCAAAAATGCCATCCCTTATTCCCAATTGCTTCGCCTCCGCCGCATCTGCTCCCAGGATGAGGCATTCCACTCCTGTACATCTCAGATGTCCACGTTTTTCAAGGACCGCAACCTCCCCCCACCTCAGTGGTCAAGAACACCCTCGACCGTGTCTCCCGCATTTCCCGCAACTCATCCCTCACATGCTGTCCCCACAATAATAACCAAAAAAGAATCCCCCTCATCCTCACGTACCACCCCACCAACCTCCAGATCCAACGCATCATCCTCCGACACTTCCACCATCTGCAATCCGACCCCACCACCAAAGGCATTTTTCCCTCCCCACCCTTCTCTGCCTTCCGGAGGGACCACTCTGTCTGTGACGCCCCTGTCCGCTCCACATTCTCCTCCAGCCCCACCACATCCAGCACTTTTCCCTGCAACTGCAGGAAGTGCTACACCTGCCCCTACACCTCCCCCCTTACCCCCATCCCAGGCCCCATGAAGACTTTCCACATCAAGCAGATGTTCACCTGCACATCTGCTAATGTGATATACTCCATCCGCTGCTCACGTTGTGGCCTCCTCTACATTGGGGAAACCAAGCGGAGGCTTGGGGACCGCTTTGGAGAACACCTACGCTCGGTTCGCAACAAACAACTGCACCTCCCAGTCGCGAACCATTTCAACTCCCCCTCCCATTCCTCACACAACATGTCCATCCTGGGCATCCTGCAATGCCACAATGATGCCACCCGAAGCCTGCAGGAACAGCAAATCATATTCAGCCTGGGAACCCTGCAGCCCAATGGTATCGATGTGGATTTCACAAGCTTCAAAATCTCCCCTCCCCCAACCGCATCCCAAAACCAGCCCAGCTCATCTCCACCTCCCTAACCTGTTTTTCCTTTCACCTATCCCCTCCTCCCACCTCAAGCCCCACCCCCACCTCCCATCCACTAACCTCATCCCGCCCCCTTGACCTGTCCGTCCTCCCTGGACTGACCTACCTCCTCCCTACCACCCCACCTACACTCACCTTTACTGGCTCCATCCCCGCCTCTTTGACTTGTCTGCCTCCTCTCCACCTATCCTCTCCTCTATCCATCTTCTATCCGCCTCCCCCTCTCTCCCTATTTATTTCAGAACCCTCTTCCCCTCCGCCATTTCTGATGAAGGGTTTAGGCCTGAAACGTCAAGCTTTCCTGCTCTTATGATGCTGCTTGGCCTGCTGTGTTCATCCAGCTCCACACCTTGTTATCTCGGATTCTCCAGCATCTGCAGTACCTTTTACCTCTGCATTTTGTCTCCCCAGTGTAGAGGACAGTACATTGTGAGCAGTGAATACAGTAGAACAGATTGAGTGAAGTGCAGGTAAATCGCTGCTTCACCTGGAAGGTGTTTCTGGGGCCTTTGATAGTAAGGAGGGAGGAAGTAAACGGGAAGGTTTTATACCTTCTGTGATTGCAATGGGTGGTGCTGTGGGGAGGTTTTTGGAGTAGACAAGGTGTCGCAGATTGAACATTCCTGCGGAATGCTGACAATGGAGTGGAGCGGGCTCAGAAACTTCTGTCCTTTTCCTCAACCATGAACTCCCCACGACCATGGTTGACAAGCCCCTCAGTCACGTCTGACTGATCTCCCGCACTTCTACTGTCACTCCTTCTCTTCCCTCTCACAACAGCAACGGGTCACCAGTCCTGACTTACCACCCTACCAGCATCCACCTCCAAAGGATCATAACACACCATTTCTGCCACTTCCTGCAGGATGCCACCACCACCAGAAGTATATTCCTGTCTCTGTGAAGGGCCTTAGTAACCAAATTGCCGAACACCTCCAGCAATCCTGGCTTGGTACCAAATTACAACCACTGTCCGCCAGGGGCAGCATAAAAACAACAAAAACAAATAGACGAAGAAACCAAGACAGGGGAATCATTGAGAAGCCAGCTTTTTTAATACTTCTAAATATCCATCACCAAATCACCCGTTAACAAATAATAAACACTGCCAATGATGGTCAGTGTAACAATAATAAGAAAGCTTAGAGGAGGAGGGAGAAGCTAAATCAAAATGGAGTTGGTGCAGGAAATACTAGGAAACCAGCCCTCTATTTTGGAAAGGTCCATCACCTAATCAATCACTGTACAAGTTAAACAAACAAGTTTCAAACAGTACAACTAGAACACAGTTAGCCATGGGAAAGATATTAGAATTGATTATTGCAGGGATTATAACTGGGCACTTGGGGAAACCCAAGGTGATCGGGATGAGTAAGTGTGGTTTTGTGAAAGGGGAAATTGTGTTTAACCAACTTATAGGTATTATATAAGGGAGTAATGTACACTCTGGATAATGTTGAGCCCATTGATATGTTGTACTGGGATTTCCAAAAGGCATTTGACAAGTTTCCGTATGAAAGGTTATTGTGCAAAATAGGAACTCATGGTGTAGGGGATACCAGCATCAATTGAAGTTTGACTGGCTGGCAGAAAACAGAATGTACATAAATGAGTCTTTTTCAGATTTGCAGGATGTGATGGACCCTGAATTTTTTACAAATTAGATCAATGACTTAACTGAGAGGATCAAATACATGGTTGGGGCTGAATTTTGCAGATGGCACAAAGATAATTAGGAAAGTATGTAGTGAAAGATACATAACTAGACTGCAGATGGATATAGACAGTTTATATGAGTACACAAAAATCATTTTTGCGAAAAGAATACAATAAGCAGAGTATTATTTAAAAGGAGAATAACTATAGAATTCTGAGGTGCAAAGGAATTTAGGTGTATGATCACAAAATGTTAGTATTCAGGTACAGTACATAATCAAGAAGACTACTGAGGTGCTGCCCTTCATTATGAGAGGGATTCAACATAAAAGTAGGGATGTTATGCATCTGTTTTCCAGAGCTTTGAGAAGACCACATTTTGAATGCTGTGCACAGTTTTGGTGTACTTATTTAAGGAAGAATATAAATGCATTGGAGGTGGTTCAGAGAAAGCTTATTTGGTTAATACCCAGAATTAGTGGGTTCCGTTTTGAGGAAGTATTGGACAAGCAGAACCTCTTTCCAATAGAGTTTAGAAAAATGATGGTTGATTTGATTTAAATTTATAAGATCCTAAAAAAATCTTGCCAAGGTGGGCAGGGAAAGAATGTTTACTCTCGTGGGTCAGAAGTGGGGGACACTGTTCAAAAATTAGGGGCCACTCTTTTAGGACTTCCTTTTTTTAATTCATTCATGTCATGTGAGCACCATTGGCTGGGCTAGCATTTATTGCCAATCCCCTGTTGCCCTGGAGAAAGTGATGGTGAAGGATTGGTGATGATGGAATTCTTTTCTTACAAACAATTGTGTGATTTTGGATCTGTCTGCTTCAGAGGCGGAGGAGGACTGAATATTTTAAAGTTACAAGTAGAAAGGCTGTTGTTAGGCAGGAGAATGAGAAGTTGTCGAGAGTAAACTGGAATGTGAAATTCAAAACATAGTTAGGTCAACGATGATCTTATTAAATGACAGAGTAGGCTTGGAGGACCAAATAGCCTACTTCTGCTCCAAATTCTTAAGGTTGTATGTTTGTATGCAATCTGAAGACTAACTTGCAGGCAAAATTTTTTACTGTGTCTGTCTATCACATGGGCCTCAAAACTTCTATTTTGTAATTATTTTGATTTCGGCAATCAGTCTAATTACTTGTCTTGGCAGCTTGTGAAACCTTTAAGGGAATATGTGCGTTTATTAAAACAATGAAGATATCAGATCTAATTAATCTCTTGCCAGAATTTTTTGTTCTTTTATTTGTTCATGGGATGTGAGCATTACTCACTGGGCTAGCATTTATTACCTGTCCTAATTTCCCAGTTGAGAGTCAACGACATTTTTGTGGTTCTGGAGTGACGTTACTTTCATTGACGTCAATTGAAGTAAAATTTTAGGAGATACGTAAAGTGAACCGCCAGATTTCTACCATTCATTTTACAGCATGTTGCAAAGTCGAAATCTGCCTCTATGTGACAAGCTGGTTTACCACTAGAAGATCAAACCTGTGAAATTGCAGAATTAATGTAAATAATGACTGCACCCTAAATCAGTTAACAAGACCACATGTCGGTTTCAACAGAAGCCATATTATTTTGGAATTTCACTAGACAACAGAAGCAGAGGCAGACCGGTGAGATGTACATCAGGGACATGACAATCAAAACAATATAAAGAAGTTAAGGGTTTGAGAGTAAAGGGGAAGAGAAGCATTGCCAGTGCTTTTACTTTGCATATAACATAAACACAGAACATAACAGCTGCATTTTAAGGTTGATTGATTCAGTTTTACCCACTGTGCAAAACTAAACAAATATTAATTGGCATTGAAGACACAGCAACTTTTAAAAGAGGTCCGCAATTCCCAACACCTGTTCTGTCAGCAAATCCCTCATTAATTGTTGTCTTTGATAGGGGTTCCAAATGAGGTATTTACTGGCTTCTTTAGTGCCACAGTTAGGTTCATACAATCTGTAGAGGCAACATTTGATTTTTACATTATTGCATGGAATTCTGTTTTTATTGTAAGGAGATTATAATTGTTTCTTTAATATGAAAATGTTCTTCGAATCCATCTGCTGCTCACTGAAGCCCTTATAATTACAGCCATTAAATAATCTACGTTCCTTGTCGGCTGCAAATTTCATGAATGAGTTAACCGTTTATAAAATTGACATCACATTTTGTGATGGTTTCAAGGGAGCAACAATGATCTTGAAGTTTATAATCAATGCAATGTCTTCTATATTGAGTGAGTTCTGCATAATGTACTGAGCCATTCTCTGCAATCACAGTAATTTGTCTCTGTCCATGTGAAACATTTATCAAATGGCATCTTGGAATTAGAAAACACAAACAAGAATCAGAAAATATATTCAAATATAACAGTGTCATTTGTACATACGGTGTTGATATGTTTATGAACTTTATTTCAAAAGAGGTTGCGGGTTTGATAATGGTAATACAAACCTGAATCAGCAGATCCTCACAAACTCAGTTCCCAGGTTTCTCTGAACTGTCTAAAAGATAGCAGCCTCTTTTCCTATGCAGCAGTGAAGGAGAGCAATTAGAAGGCAAGTTAGTATATGCTATTCTTGTGTACTACCTTCGGGTTGGCTCCAATAGCAACAGTTTTGAAGTGGATTACTTGCCCACTCCCTGAAACAGGGAATGTTTATTACCAAAACGGCATAGAAGATATGCTTATACCCAAGCAGTTTGATGTAAGTTTCCTCTTTAGACCATTAAACATTATTACTACTAATGATTTTGCCTTCCAGGAAGGTAGAAACAATATTTTTTTATTGTCTGTTTTCTCCCAATTTGAACTGAGTGTTGACGTACAGAGCAGAGTTTAATGCCCCTCCTCCCAGAAATGGGACAGAAGGCATAGGTGTATTCAGTTGGATGGGCATTGCTATGGGTGGAAACCACACCGTCTTTCTACCTCTGCCTGGAAGGATCAGGGTCTGCCGAATGCTGATTGGGCCCAACCAGATCCTTAAGTGTGCCATTGATATACAAACAGTGGCAAGTAGGAAGTTGGCTTGCATGAAACCTGAAGCAGGCTTCCAGCAGATCCTACCGTCATTTACCTGTGACCTTGGCCCCTTATTGATACTAGGTCCTTGGCAAATGGATCACCAACAGCAGCCATCCCAGCAATAGGCAAAGACAAAAAATATCTGCCTGGCCTCTGATAAGCCAGTACCTATTGTGGGATGAGGGCAGGAGAAATGAAACTAAATCCTGGGAAAGGACCAGTACTGACCAGATAAGTGTCTGATGGCCACTTGATCCAGTAAGTCTTCCCTAAGGAAAACATTGCATTCTTGCCGGTTCTGCAGCCAGCTAGTGAGACTCCTACTGCCAGTATTGAATTTCATCCACAAAGTAGCTGTGAAGTGCTTGACACTTACTGAGGTTACAAAGGTTCTGATATAATGCATGGATATTATACGTGGAACAGTCCCTCTTCTGCCACTACACTAGCAATATCCCCCAGCTGTTCCTCTGCTACATTGATGACGGGATCTGCGCTGCCTCAAGCTCCCACAAAGATCTTGAACAGTTCATCAACTTTACTAACACCTTTCACCCCAACCTGAAGTTCACCTGGACCACCTCTGATACTTCTCTCTCCTTCCTGGACCTCTCAGTCTCCATCTCTGGTGATCGCCTCGAAACCAATATCTATTTCAAGCCCACCGACTCCCACAGCTACCTAGACTGCACTTCCTTTCACCCACCTTCCTGTAAGAATGTGATCCCTTACTCCTAATTCCTCCACCTCCGCCGCATCTGCTCCCAAGATGGGGAATTCCACTCCTGAAAATCCCAGATGTCCTTGTATTTCAAGAACTGCAGCTTGCCCCCCTTCAGTGGTCGAAAATGGTCTCGACCTCATCTCTTGCGTTTCCCGCACGTCTGCCTTCACATCCCCTCCCCGCAACAAAAACAAAGACAGAATCCCCCTTGTCCTCACGTATCACCCCACTAACCTCCGGATTCAACGTATGATTCTCCGCCACTTCCACCACCTGCAATCTGACCCCACAACCAAGGATATATTTCCGTCCCCACAACCAAGGATATATTTCCGTCCCCACCCCTATCTGCCTTCCGTAGGGATCACTCTCTCCGCGACTCCCTCGTCTACTCCACACACCCCACTAGTCCACCACCCCCAGCACCTTTCCCTGCAGCCACAGGAAGTGCTACACCTGCCCCTACACCTCCCACCTCACCTCCATCCAAAGAACCAAAACAACCTTTTACATCAGCCAGAGGTTTACCTGCACATCAGCTAATATGGTCTACTGCATCCACTGTTCCCGATGTGGCCTCCTCTACATCGGTGAGACCAAGCGGAGGCTCGGAGACCGCTTTGTAGAGCACCTGCACTCTCTTTGCAACAAACAACAACACCTTCCAGTCGCGAACCACTTCACCTCCCCCTCCCACTCCCTGGGCGACGTGTCCATCCTGGGCATCCTCCAGTGTCACAGTGACACCACCCAGAAACTTGAGGAGCAGCACCTCATATTCCGCCTGGGAACCCTACAACCCAATGGTCTCAACGTAGACTTTACCAGTTTCAAAATGTCCCCACCCCTAGCTTCATCCCATGACCAACCCTCCCTCTCATCCCTACCTCTTTGAACCGACACAACCTGTCCATCTTCTCTCCCACTTATCCGCTCCTCCCACCTCACTGACCAATCCCCACCACTGCCTACCTGCACTCACCTATCACCATCCCACCTACCTTGCCCAGCCCCACTCCTCCTCTCTCTATTTCATTCCCAGCTCCCTTCCCCTTCCCCGTTTCTGAAGAAGGGTCCCGACCCGAAACGTCAACTTTCCTGCTCCTTTGATGCTATCTGGCCTGTTGTGTTCCTCCAGCTCCACAGTGTGTTATCTCTGACTCCAGCATCAGCAGTTCTTACTATCTCTGATATAATGCTAATTCTTTTTGCTATTCTGGATATATAGTTCAGCACTCTGTTTGTGTGGTTGATCTCTGCTCTTTATCTAATAGTAACACTCACTATTTAAGTAGTTGGACATCAAGCTTTCTAAAACTCTTTGATCTTTGATTTCATCTTCAGTTATCTTGACACAGTTTACAAGTATGTATACTCATGTTTCTTATATGCAACACTTGACATTGAAGAATATTAACTTCTAAGAGAGACAAGTAAACGAGAGATAAGTATGGTGCAAAAGCAGTGATACAAATAATGTTAATTAAATCAATGTTGATTGTCAACTGCATCAAGAAATGAAATTCCGTAATAATTAAAACAGGGCCCAAACAGCAGACTTGTTTAGAAGATAATTGATTAGCTTCTAAGATCTGTACTCTTTGTCACTCTATCTTATTCTTCAATTCTGTCTTTCTTCCTCTTTGTCTTCCTCTCTGTTTCCTTTTTAATTTGTGTTTTTAATGGCACCAAATTGATAATTTCAAACTAGAGAGGCCAAAAGAATGTCCAAATCCTCTCCTGCAGCTGGAACATGTGGAGCCGTGTAAGGGGAATATTTATTCAAATTCAGTCTGTGCTGTGTCGAATGCCTTCACATCCATCCCAAATGTAGTTCCCGGAATTGGACGCAGCACACCAGTTGAGGCCAAACAGTGCAGCCTTTCAATCAGCCCTGCCAATGATTTATGCACATATACTCCCAGGTCCCTCTGATGCTCCACCTCTTTTTGAATTATGCACTTTTTTAGTTCAAATAGCACCACATCAACTGCATTAATGGGGTCAGTAAGCTCAGTTGGCTGGAGAGCTAGTTTGCAATGTATAATAACACCAACAGCATGGGTTCAGGTCTCACACAGACTGAGGTCACCATGAAGGTCCTGCCTCCTCAACCTTTCTTCTCACCTGAGACATGATACCCCTCCGGTTAAATCACCAGCAGGTATAGTTCGTTAATGAGAGAACAGTACTATGGTCCTCCGAAACTATGTCAACTTCACCTTTACCCTAATCAAAATCTGTCTCTGTCACCTCATCAACAAAACTGAATCAAGTTAGTTGGAGATAAAAGGTACTGCAGATGCTGGAGAATCCGAGATAACACGGTGTGGGGCTGGATGAACACAGCAGGCCAAGCAGCATCATAGGAGCAGGAAAGCTTGACGTTTCAGGCCTAGACCCTTCATCAGAAATGGGGGAG
>JAHRHZ010000087.1:6381966-6544514 GCA_024137785.1 Ginglymostoma cirratum | reverse complement strand
CCTAGACCCTTCATCAGAAATGAAGGGTCTAGGCCCGAAACATCAAGCTTTCCTGCTCCTATGATGCTGCCTGGCCTGCTGTGTTCATCCAGCCCCACACCGTGTTATCTCAAGTTAGTTGGACACATTTTTGCCTTTATCTTTGCCTTTAGATTGTTTCCCTTAATTAATTCGCATATGGCCAAGTAACTATTAGATTTGTGCTTGATTATCTTTTCTCAAAGCTTTCCCAAAACTGAGGCAAAAGTGACTGACCTGTAATTGCTGGGTGTGTCCTGTAATGTAGGGTGTGTGATTTATGTATATTTTAATACCAGTTATTCCAAGTTTGGACTTTTGAAATTTAAACTGGTGGCATATGGATTTTCTGTGTGTCTGAAGGAGTTTAATGATTAACTTGTAAGTATTTCTGTACCATGTTGATTTAAAAAAAATAATAATTTGAGAGAGATAACCTCCAAGAACTAATAGGTTTTGTTTATATTCAGAGAGTTCAAGGATGAATGAAGTATACAATGGAGTACAACAGATTTTCTGATGGCAGATTTTGGACCCTTAATTTTAAGTTGAGGAGTAACACCCAAAATTTCAAGAGTAACATCTCATTTTTAGTTTCAAACTGGGGCAGTTATGCAGGGCTTTTAGCTGAAGATCAATGTGTAATGCAGTTTCTCCGAAGAAAGGGAGAAGATAGTTTAGCTTAGTTAAAAAATACATTGTATGAAGGGTCCAGATTCTCCAAACTGGGAGTTGAAGTCACAACTAAATAAGCCTATAGAAGTGGTAGAAAAGAGATTCTCTTTGCTATCAGTATTTCAAAGAGTGTTTTTGGGACCTGTAAAGAATGTTTTAGGGATTAGTAAAGGAGTGGTTTAGGAATTAATGGGATTAGCTTTTTACCCATGTTTCAAAACATTTGAACCTGCGTTATATGCAAATTGATCAGTTTATTCCATTTTTATCTTCATTTCTTCTTCACAATAAATCAATTTTCTTGTCAAACCCAAATCTGCAATAGTGTATGCTTCTGTTTCAGTGAGAGACTACCTCATTAAAATCAAATATAAACCAAATATAATCTGTCAAGCCAGATTTCAGTTTCAGATCTGATTTCTCCAATAATAAAATCAATTGGAATCATAACCCTTACGACGGTTTTTCAACAAGCTGTAATATCTACAACGCTCAAATCTCCTAACACCATCTGTATCTACGGGTGGGATCAGAGGGTCACAGCCAATGTTTCTTCAATCTTTACCCATACTATTGTTAGCCTCCTCAGACGCATCTCATCTGACCCTAATGACTTATTAATTTTAAATACCCACTTTTCTAATATACAGTGTCCTTGTTTTAAATGTCCCTTTTTAATGTTCCTTCACATTGAAATTGTTCCTTTTTTACATACTCTTTCCTTACTGAAAATGCCATTTCCCCATTTTAAATTCCCTTATTTCTTGGTTGTTTCTGGCATCTCACATCATTCTGTCTCTCAGATCATCAAGTGAACTCATGTCATCACATCTTCAGCGAGGCTCCATGATTGTGCAGCTAGTGTTGGTAGCATTGTGTCAGCACTATGCAGTCGAAGACCATCATTTTCTTAAAGCATCCTCTGCTCGCATACTAAAAGGAGCTGCACTTTTGAATCTTTCTTTTTAAATTTCGCTGCAGTTTGTAGCCGTAGTACTAGAAGAGCTGTTGTTTTTAAAGAGAATTTTCTGTTGTACTGTCCTGTGAAGTACTCTGCCCTTACAGTTCAGTATGAGGGGAGGCAATGGCCTAATGTTTTTGTCGTTAGTCTATTAATCCAGAAATCCAGGTAATGTTCTGGGGACCGGATTCATAATTCAGCCACAGCAAAAGGTAGAATTTGAATTCAATAAAAATCTGGAATTAAGTTTCTAATGAAACCATTGTTGATTGTCAGGGGAAAAAGCATTTGATTCACTAATGTCCTTTAGGGACGGAAACGATCATCCTTACTTGGTCTGGCATACATGTGACTCCAGACCCATGCAGTTGACTGGGTGGGCAATAAATCCTGGACCTCATCCTGTCAATGAATTTAAAAAAAGTTGAGAAATGTTTACCTAACCTGTAATGTACTCTAAATTGCTATCAAGACTTCTTTGCAAGCAAAGATTTTGTTTTCTTCACTGCTACTTTCCTTGCTGTGTTTTTCAACTTATTTCAGCTAGTAATGTACAATGCTACATGTTATGGAACAGTATTTCACTTTTTACATTGGCTTTCTGGGCAAAAAAAATCTCCTTCAAAAGCTGACTGTAGCTTTAAAGTTTAACTCCTATGGAAAACCATGCTTCCACTTGGAGTTGCTACGACTCAATTTGTGATTCTCAAAAATATAAACCTAAGTGAGGAACAATATCCCTCCTCTCTGTCAATTTATGATCCATCCAGTTTCTCAAATATTGTGCCTACTTTCTGACATGACTTTGGCAGCATCTTCTTTACAGTAAAGACAGATGAAAAGTGCCTACTTAGTCTCTCTGCCATGCCCTCTAGCTCCATGTTTACTTTCCCTTCGTAGGGCATGAATAAGCACAACGCATCCTTTCAATAACATTCTACAACTTAAATGCCTACAGAAGACTTTTGGATTTTCTCATGATTTTTGTTGGACAAAGTCCAATGAGACATTCAGAATGAGAAAAGAATTCTTTGGTATTTAAATGAGGGAAAACAGGTATTCCGAACTTTTTTGAATGCGATTAAACAAATTTGTATCTTCTATATTCAGCAGAAACAACAAAGAAAAGAAAGTCAAGATTGATGGTGTGAAGTTGGTTGGTATGGTAAGTACTTTTAACTGTGAACCCAATAGAAATAAATTGTAAACTGTATTTCTCTAATTTGTTTTAATTTAATAGCTTTTACAGCAACTCAACTCTATTAATGTTTTCCTACGCTCAGGACGATAAATATCAGAATCACAGTTAGTCTGAATGAAAGTTAGCCCCACCTTCTGACACAGTTGAGTGTCGTCTTCAACTTTTTTAAAGCAAGGCAACACCTGTAACTTGAATCGTAAACTTCTGTTTCCTCAGAGGACAGTGAGTTGTTTCTATGATCAAAAACTAGTGGCACTGTGTCCAGAGACAAAATAGTGGGTGGTTTGCAGGAATTGAGTAGATGAACACTAAACCTAGGGTGACCAGATCATGAGTTAACCATTTTTTAAGTCCATTAAGCCTTCGACCCTATCCTAGTTTTAGATATAAAATATGGTGAATAAAAATAATAGAGTAATTGGACCAAATATGTTTTAATTAAATTTTATTGTATTTAGTCCGTAGGGCGCACGCAACAGCTTCGACCTGTTAATACACCTGAACTGGGAGTCCGCAATCTTAACAGAATGTCTTACTATGGTGAAAGTAAGTAAACTACAAAATGTGTTTTATTAAAATAGAAAGACGTAAAAGGACAAAGTCAGGAAGAAAAGTCAAAACAAACTTGAGCTCTTTATGCTTGAAAGGAGGTGAACCAGAGTAGTACATTTTACATCATAAGAATAAAAATGCTTATTTCTGAACACTATTTTAAATTGAATGAAGATTACAAGAGAAGGAGACATGGTAAGTTACAAGTTCAAGGCTGATGTCTAAAAGCTGCTCTCCATATACGTGGGGTTGGTTTTTTTTTAAATTCATTTATGGATATGGGTATCACTGCTTGGGTCAGCATTTATTGGCCATCCTTAATTGCCTTTGAGAATGTGGTAGTGAGCTGCCACATATTTGGTGTGGGCACACTCACAATGCCAGTGAGGAGGGAGTACCAGGATTTTGACTCAGCAACACTGAAGGATGTTGGGTGGCTTGGAGGGGAACTTGCAGATGGTGGTATGCTACTCTTGTCCTTCTAGTGGTAGAGATTGTAGATTTGGAAGGTGCTGCTTAAGCACCCTGGAATAATTTTTGCAGTGCATCTTGTGGATGGTAAAGAATGCTGTTGCCGCTGAGTGTAGGTGGCGAAGGAAGTGAATTTTCGTGGATGTGGTGAAAGTCAAGAGGGTTGCCTTAACCTGGATGGTGTCAAGCTTTTTGAGTGTTAACGGAATTGCACCCATCCAGGCAAATGGGGAGTATTCAGTTGCACTCCTGACATTGCTTTGTAGGTGATGGACATGCCATTCATCTGAAATGATTTGCAGTCCAGGGCAGTAGAAGCAAAATTTGAAAGCAGAGAAGCGATTATATTGTACTATATGAGGGTTATAGGTTTCTTTTAAAGGATTCGATTCAGTGGGCTGAATTTTCCCCGGCATGTGTAATGGGGAGTCAGTTGGAAAAATATAGCAAGGTTGGAAAAATTAGATTCCCGATGATGAGCATGTAGACCTATGTGGATGCATTCCATTGTCCTTCTTATCAGAGCCATCTATATCACACTGTTTCAAGGACTCGGCTAAATGGTAATTGATGAGTGATGTACATGCAGAATGCTCACATTACTAAAACTGTTCTGTTTCTGGTATTTTCCCCACATTGATTCATTGGAAAAGTGACCAATGGATCCAGCCACAGCAGGGTCATTATCACGTGTCTAAGGCACAGAAATAGTGAGGAGGAGCAGATGTGTCAGCAAGCCTAGGACCAGAAGCAACTTTCAGTAGTTGCCCATTAGCTTCCAAATGAAGAGGTTGCAATTAAAGAGCCCCTCAGGATGTGGAGGATGTACAGGAGGGCAGAGTCTATTGTCCTCATTACCCTATATCCTTGAGAACTCTTGTGATCCTGCTTCATTGCAAGGGTTGGATACCTTAAAAGGATGGCTACATCCTGGAGACAAAGGCTGCTCTCTGCATCCATAGCTAGTAGGAACTGCTGATGCTGGAGTCAGAGATAACAAGGTGTAGAGCTGGATGAACACAGCAGGCCAGGCAGCATCAGAGCAGCAGGAAAACTGACGTTTTGGGCCTAGACCCTCCTTCAGAAATGGGGGAGGAGAAGGGGGATCTGAAATAAATAGAGAAAGGTGGGGGGTGATGATACAAGTAGATGGTGGAGCGGCTATTTGGGAGAGAAGATGGACAGGTCAAGGAGGCGGGGATGAAGCTAGTAAAGGTGAGTGTAGGTAGGTAGTGGGGATGGGGATTGGTCAGTGAGGAGGGAGGGGCGGATAGGGTGGGAGAGGAGATGGACAGGTCAAGGAGGCGGGGATGAAGCTAGTGAAGGTGAGTGTAAGTAGGAAGTTGGGGTGGGGATTGGCCAGTGAGGTGGGAAGAGCAGATATGTGGGAGAGAAGACGGACAGGTCAATGAGATGGGGACAGGGTGGGGGGGAGTGCTGGTCTTGGGATGAGGTCGGGGGTGGGGAGCTTCACTAGCTTCAAAATCTACAAGGAGAGGTAGCCTGTGTAGCTGCAGTTACAGTGATAGTTGCTCAGACAGTGATAACGTTCAGTAACAATATATTTACAAAGGTATGCTTCTATTTCCAAGAAAGTGTCTTCTGCCCATCTCTGTGCCCTCAGAAGCATTTTTTTTAATTTCCCCGCACTACATGTACTGTGAAGGGCTATTTGTGGCTGACAACAATTGAACTGGTGCATGGTTGAAAACTAAATATGACACCGGTGGCACAAATCCCTGAAAACCTGTGCAGTGGTGAGTACTTCCACCATCGGGATAGCATGAGAAGGGTACCAGTGAGCTGTAGTGCACACTTAATGAGGTGAGCAGCAAAGAGTTGGGTGACATAACACACTAGAGCTCACGGAGAGAAACCCTCCAGGAAACTCCCCAAAATTGACTATTTTGATAAAATTCAACCCAATGAGTTGAATGATCTCTATCGTCCAGAGGTAACCTGACTTTGATTGGATGCCATTGCCAATGACAAAATTGAATGTAAATTCACATTCAACAAATGTGTATTGTTTTATTATTGATATAACTCCGCCTCCCTTTGCCCTGACTTTAATTTTTTTCACCTGAAATGGTTGAACAGTTGCTGTCAAAGAGTTTTTGGATAAAAACTGGTTATGACCTGGTTTTGGTTGTGCAATTAATGACTTGGTTCGATAGTCTGTGCTTCCCACCTCCGTGTCTGCCCTGCCTTTGCCACAACATGCTCTCCCTGACCCCTCAAACATTAGTCCTGGGGCTCTGTGGAATTTTTTCCAACATGTTGTTTCATGCCTTGTTTCAGGAAAGATGTGGAAGTGTTGGAAAAGGTGCAGAGAATATTTACCAGAATGTTGCCTGGAATGGAGGGAAGGTCGTACGAGGAAAGATTGAGAGAGCTAGGACTTTTCTCTTTAGAACAACGAAGGATGAGAGGTGACTTGATAGAGGTGTACAAAATGATCAGAGGTATAGATAGGGTAAACAGCCAGAGACTTTTTCCTAGGGTGGAGGTAGCTTTAAGAGGGGGCTTAGTTTTAAAGTGAGTGGAGGTAGATATAGGGGAGACGTCAGACGTAGGTTTTTTACACAGAGAGTGGTCAGGGCGTGGAATACATTGCCGGAGAGGGTAGTGGAGTCTGCCTCATTAGGACCATTTAATTGGCTATTAGATAGGTATATGGATGATAGTAAAAAGTAGGGGTGGAGGTTAGATGGACCTTAAGATTATGGTAAAAGTTCGGCACAATATCATGGGCCGAAGGGCCTGTACTGTGCTGTACTGTTCTATGTTCTATCCCTTCCTACTTTCAAAAATATCCTCAAAATATTTCTTGAAATTTTGGATACCTAAACATACTCACCTGCCAAACCCTGCTTGATATCCCAATGATTAATTTGCTGGATAAGCAACAATAATATCTGGCATAAATTCTTTCCTTGAAAGATTGTAAGAAAGAATTGCTCATGGTACAATGTTTTTCAATATAATTATTTGATATTATCACTTGATGTGTAGATGATCTCAGAAGTTGGTCAGCCAGTATGGATTACCTACATCCGCTAGGGACAGAACATTTGGAGGAGGGAGCAGGTGAGGAGAGAAATTCAAGATTTCAACAGACCAGAGTGTTGCCCAGACTTCCTGAAAATAATTACAAAGGAGGAAAGCTGCCTGCTTTGAGAAATACAGCTGATATGGATTGTATTTATGCCAATGCAGTAAAATATCCTTGTCAGGAGAACTCTATTGAAGACTCGTTGTATGAAAGTGTTGGAACCGATCATGAAGTAGATCATAATAATCTTCAAAGTGTTAGGCAATCAAAACTTGAATATAGAGCTAATGAAACAGAAGCATCTTTAAAGTCTCAAAGACAACTGACACAACATTTTCAGGAGTCACCTGAAAACATGGACGTACCAGAGTATGCCTCAATTCGAAGAATGAAGAAGAAAGGAAGGCTACCAAACCTGGAGGGTGTACAAGAACAACAACCAAGAACAAATGTAAAGAATGGTAATGTGACGTTACCAGGACCTAGAAACTATGGGAGACAATTAAGGATTGAAGAAAAATCTACTTTATTACAGACTGAGGTATATCATTTTTTTCCTTACTTAAAATTACAAAATTAATTTCACAAATTAATTAATTTTTGTTCAATGAAAGTGTACAGTTGTACATCCTTTAAACAGCTGTACAAAACAAATTGTAAGGTGTCTGGTTATTTCAGGTTGGAGATATATGATAACATCAGGATTATTTTCATGATCTTGATGTGTGTAAACATAGTGTACACAATGTAACTGACACTTTGAAAGAAGTTGTATTCTCATTCTCATTCCTTGGTCAAGGGTGATATATGACACACTCAAATTTTAAAACATGACATTTACTATCCCAAAGCAACATATAATTGAGTTATCCATTAAATCTTTATGCCTTTGCTCTCAAAATGGTTTCACTGCAATAATCCTCAGGTAGACATATCAGATCTAGTGAATCATATGAAAGGTCTCTGAAATGCAAACAACATTCTTTTGTCATCTCACTACATGCTCACCAGGAGCTGTGTTTGCCATTTCCATTGCAATTACTTAATTGAACACCTATCAGAGGAAATCAGACAATGACTTGGTCCTTTTACATTAGAACTTTCTCCCTTTAGTAAGCTATTCCCTCTACTGCCCTTCTTATTTTTTAGTAGCCATTATCCATAACAAATTGGTTACAGTGATGTCTTGTTACTTCACATCAACTTAACTGAGAAGAAATGTCTTTCTTCCTCGGTTCCTGTAAAAAGGGTGAATTGGCTTAAATCTTGACAAACATTTTGTTCAGAATGGAACATGATTTATTTACAATTCTAGGACAGGTGTACAACTCTATAATTATGAATTAGCAAAAACACACACATCCCTGATGATAGCCTATCAACACTTGAATTTATTCACTCAGCAGATGGAATTCCTATTGAACTATATTGTATGAATCAACTCAAACAGAATCAATTGCCTATTCTCCTACTAACACAGAGTGGTGTGTATACTACCAGGTTATAATTAAGATGCATTTATAGAAATGGCCAAGAGGAACTGTTTGTCTTCTGTATTTCAGAATTAGAACATCTTCTTGAATGTATTGCATTAAAACAGACAATGAAGATTATAAAATGCAAGCCAAATTGCATGGTTCTAAATTAAAGCGTGTTTATATTTTATCCCTTTTTGTTTTAAAATGCAAGCTTATTTACAAATCTCATTTTTTCCCTTTTGGCATAATGGCTTTCTTGTTAAAATGGTAATCAGATGTTGGCAGCACCCTTCAATCTGTTTCACATTCCAGAATCACAGTTCTGCGATACAAGGCAGCCTGAAGTCTATCACAGAGTGTGAAGCAACAAAATCCCTAAAAGAATGTAGGGAGGAGAGAATTCCATGTGCCAATCTACCCGAAGAACGGCCAAATGCTGATAGTGCCTGTTTTAAGGTATGTGCACAAATAAGACACAAACCTTTTAAGGAGCATTGCTGATCAATTAGACTTGGCTGAACTGAACAGTACAGAGCCCTTATGTTTATGTTGAAATTAATCTTTTCTTAAAATTTCTTGTGCAATCAATTTTGGTTTATTGCTTGTTATAATTTGATTTATTTCTTGTCATTCTTTGTCATTTAGAAAATTTGATGAGTAACAGAAGTTGGGAAGCAGTGGTAGAATGATCCCCAGCCCATACTGTTATCTGTTGTTACAATTTTGATCAGTTTGGAAATGACAATCAAACTATCAACATAATTTCTCAAAATAAAATTTAAAAGCCTCATGAATCTAGAACATATTATGGATAAGATTAGTGAATGAATCTACAACCCACCTCAATAATTATTTGTCACTGACCCTAACGAAAAAATTATTCCATTTTCTGTAAATGGCCTCTTCTAATATATTGGTCAGAAGGCTATCATACGAACAACATTAGTTCCCTGTGCCAATTAGCCTGTGCAGTTTCCAAACTGCTTGAAGAACGTAATCTTCATTTATTAGTATTTTGTTAGTTAGATATGAAAGATCCAATATTCCAAGTCCAAGTTGCCAGCTGGGAAATCAGGGAATTATGGGATTGCTATCTTTGCTTTCCACTCAATTGTAGTGAGATTGCCAGAGGGGAGAAGTGAGAAAGTCAAATGCACTGACAGTAGATGAGGAACTCCAGGTGGAGATATACACAAGAATATAGATTCAAAGGAATATCAGGATGCACCTGCAAACTAGAGGTGACTATAAAAGCCCATAGAAGGTTTGTAAATGAGGGCAAGTATATTGCACTGGGTAGTGCTTCAACAAGAGATGGAATAACATGGGAAATAATCGTGTTGTTATCGTGTAATGGGACACCATTTAAAAAAGCAGGCGGAAAGGCGGAAATGATACTGTTTAAAAAGTGGGGCATCAATTAAAAGAACCTGAATAGTGAGAACAGAAGGAACCAACTTAAAAGTGCACAAGGAGTGAGAGTGAAGAAACACAACTTTAAAAATCACAAAGGGATAAAGCAGTGGGACACCATTTAAAGGAGAGTGAGGAAAAGGAGTGGGACACCTTCAAAATGTCTGGCCAAATTATGACTCCTGAGTGAGTTGACTGAGTTTTGAGAAAGCCAACATGTGATGTCACAGAGAAACAGGTAAGTCATTAGTTAATGAGCCTTTTTCTTGTTTACCTCAGGTAACTCAGGTTATTTATTAATATTTGTAAAGTTTTATTGATGGTAAAGTATACTAGTATTAGTAAAGCTTATTACCAATAGGATTTATTTATTGTAAGTGAGTTATGGAAAATAAGTTAATCAACATATAATGAGGATAGCAGGGCAGGTGATGTGTCACAGCTGCGGTATGTTGGTGTTATTGGATGCAATATGATGCAAGGTAGCTATACATAACTATGATACTGCAATAATAAGTATGTTTAATCGACACGCAAATTGAACAAATCAGATTGGCAAAGTAGCCTGGAGAAGGAAATCATAGTATTTTTTGGAACAATTGCTTAGTGCAGTTCATTCAGCACCAATCACTGGAAGCTATTCTAGACCTAATATTGTGCAGTGAGACAGGATTAATCAATAACCTCATGGTAAGGACCCTCTGGGCAACAGCAATTATGTTGATAGAAATTCACATTCAGTTTGAAGATGAGAAGTGTGAGTTTAAGAGTAATACTTTAAATCTAAATAACAATTTAAGTAAGACTTATGGAGCAGACTTGGCAATGTTGAACTGGGAAACCAGGATAAAGGTAAAATGATAGAAATACAGTGACAGACCTTCTATGAAGGTACTTCTAAACCTCAACAAAGATTTGGCCTAGTGAAAGAGAGGGTCTGGAAGAAAGCATCTTCCATGGCTAAATAAAGAAGTTCACAATAACATCAAATGGAAAGAAACACTGTACAAATCTAAGAATGTCTGTGTTAGGTCTGAAGATTGGATAGAGTTTAAGAAAAGAATGACAAAGAAAAAGGAGGGGTGAAACTAGAATATGAGGGAAAACTAGCTAGAAATATAAAATCAGATAGGAAGAGTTTCTAGTAGTTTTAAAGTTGCTGGAGAAACTTAGCAAGCTTGGCAGCATCTGTGCAGAAAAAAATCAGTTAATGCTTTGAGTCCAATGTGACTCTTCTAGCTCTGAAGAAGAATCATATTGGACTTGAAATGTTGTCTAATTCTTTCTTCACAGATGCTGCCAGACCTGCTTTTTCTCTCCAACAATTTCTGTTCTTATACTTAATTCATGTATTAGTTCTGCAGAGATTGAATTTGGGGAGTGGTTATGTAAAATCAGGAAATGGTAGAAGTGTTAAACAGGTATCTTGTGGCTGTTGACAATTTAGAAAACTTCAAAGGTACTTTAAACTCAAGAGGTGTATTGAAGGCAAGATTTTTTTATAAAAAAAAAACACCTTGACCAGAAAATACAGTACTGGGAAAACTATTGGAGATACAAGCTGACTAGTTCTGAGGAGTTGATGGTTTGCATCCTAAAGTCTCAAAAGAAGTGTCTGCAGAGACAGCTGTCAAAAATTTCTTAAATTCCAGAAGAGTTGCAGCAGAGTAGAAATTTGTAAATGTAATACTTTAATTTAGAAAAGGAGAGAGACTGAAAGCCAAAGACTGTAGGTCAATGAACCTAAGACCTGGCATAAAGAAACTGGTATAAATCCACCACTAAGGAGATTTTAGAAGGATACTTAGAATACCAGAATGAAACCAAGCAGAGTCAATATAGTTTTGTGAAAGAGGGATTATGTTTAACTAATTTATTGAAGTTCACTGGGGGAATATCAACTTATCTGGATAAAGGGGAACCTCTAAATGTGGTATACTTGGATTACCAAAAAGGCATCTGTTAAAGTGCCTCATCAAAGTTTACTGCACAAAATCATGGTGTAGGTGATAACATATAAGCATGGGGAAATGAATGGTAGTTAACAGGTAGCAAAATAGGGATAAATGGGTATTTTTTGAGTTAAGAGGCTGTATGAAGTGGAGTACCTCAGAAATTAATGCTGTAGCATCAACTATTAACAATCTGTGCTGTAGGCTTGGATGAGGGTCTGAAAGTTTGGTAGCTAAATTTGTCGATGACACCGGAATAACCTAGAGAACAGAAGAGGCTAGGTCATTGAATATATTTAAGGTAGGCAAGCAAGACAGATTTTTGATCAACAAGGGAATCTAGGATTATGGGAGGTTGACAATAAGTTTACAAGAGGAGGTAAAGAACCTACAAAGGAATACAGATAAGTTAAGTAAGTGGTCAAAAATTTGGCAGATAAAATGTAGAAAATGCCTTGTCATGAATTTGTGCATTCTGGAAGGAAGAGTAGAAAGGCAGTGCATTACTTAAGACTGAGGAATTGCAGAATTCAGTGGTACAGAGGAATCTGGGTCCTGGTACGTGAGCCTCAAAAAGTTACTATGCAATTAAGCAAGTGATTAGGAGGCAAATGGAATGTTGTTTATTGCAAAGGAAACAGATTTTAAAACAAAGAAAATTTACTGCAATTTTACAGGGTCTTGGTGAGATCACATCTGGCGTGCTGTGTTTTGATCAACTTATTAAAAAAAATGTCATTACTCTGGATGCAGTTTGGAGAATGTTTCACATGACTCATTCCTAGGATAGAGAACTTATCTTATGAAGGAAAGGTGAACAGGTTTGGCCTAAACCCATTTGGATTTTGAAGAATGAGGTGGTCTCATTGAAACATGTAAGATCCTCGGGAACTTGATAAAATCAATACAGTGAGGGCCCTTCATCTTTTGGGAGATACTAGAACTAGAGGACACAGTTTAAAATTAATAGGCCTCCCCTTTAACATTAAGACAAGGGGTATTGTTGTGTCTGTAGAATTTTCTAACCGAGAGAGCAGAAGAGGTTAGGTCATTGAATATATTTAAGTTAGGCAAGCAAGACAGATTTTTGATCAACAAGGGAATCTAGGATTATGGGAGGTTGACAAGAATGTGGAGTTGAAACCACTATCAGCCATGATCTTATTGAATGGCAGAGTAGGCTCAAAGTGCTAAGCTCCTGCACCTTAGTCCATTCCTGTTCCTATATTATCATGTTATAAACATGACAGAGCATTTACCAGTATTAATACATCATTAGCCCAGAACACAGTAGATTGAGAACGTATGCAAGCTTTGAGCAGGATGCAAAACATCTGCACTGAGGAAGAGAAAGTGAACCATTCAAGAGTCCACAATAATTTGGCAACATTAGAGGCCAGTTTGTTTGTTTAGCCAACCTTTTTTTTAAATTTTCCTTCATACATCTTCCAGCAGCTGGCAAATGGAGGAATATGTTCTTAATTCCAAGGTTGAAGTGAGCAGAGAAACAAAAGACAGAATCATTAAGAACTTGCAAATAAAATTCCTCAGCATTGTTCCTAAAGTTGTTTAAATATTAATAACTGAAAGAAATGCCAGAAATAAATGGTTCCAATTGCTCAGGAACATTTTGAAGGCCTTTAAGTCAAATAGCATATATTAGAGTTTGTAACAAAATAAAATAGCAACTGAAGAGAATTGGTAAATATGAAACTGGTTGGTTATTGTGAGAAGTCAGAGGATATGATTGCAAAATGAAGAAATAATTCATAAAATGTTTAGTAAGAACTCTTTTACATTAATGGTTGTAATCAGACTGAAAGAACACAGATTCTGCCAAGGAAGAGCTGAAATGTTGCTGGTTAAGGGAAGAGTTGATGTTGCCTATAATCAAAGTCTTACTTTTACATTAAATTTACTGAAAGAACTGAACCACAAAACCACAGTCATTTTTAATCAAAGGTTTAATATTGAAGTATAAAGAAATATATAAAGAGATATAAGTATTGACTTTCGGGAACTTTCTGTCTCATTAATCTCAACCCTTGCTCTTATGACAGTTCTGCATTTGTTGCCAGTTTAGCAATGGTGTGACAGTCTAATGGAGAACTGCTGATCCTTCTTGATAGGAGCGAAGGTGGTGGGCAGTACTTGGGTTGGATGGATGACCTGAAGACCCCTTTTTCAGAGTTCATTCTGATGTTAACACATTTTCAATTTTGGACTTCAAATCCTACATTGTGTACAAGGTCGAGTGATTTATGGGCTTCCCTTACCCTGCAAGTCCAAGATATGTCAGCGATGCAAAATTCCACAGCAAATATTAAACTCTAATTATAGGACATGTGAGAGCGCAAGTGAAAGTGTGAATGTGGGATGTGTGTGAATATAGAGTGATGCCAATCTAAGCAACTTCTGGGATATAAGCAAATACCCAGCCTGTGTTCATTTTAAGTATTCTATATTTATTTACCATGCCAAAGGATATTTTTGTTTCTAGAATACAGCTGTTGTAAAATGTATTTGACAACTCTGAGTAATAATTTTGGGGGAAGGGGGGGAAGTTTGCAGTAGCAACATTTACTTGTTGTTATGAAGCTATACAGATTATATTTCAGCATTGTACCGTTGCTGTAAATAAACTTTAGCCTGCCTTTTCAAGAGTTCAAATTTGAGAAACTATAAACTAAAAAGAAAATAACATGACTTTGACTTTGGTCAGTCCAGTATTAGAAACCAAATTCACCCACTTCTATTAGAGCCTAGTTTCCTCTCCTTGTTTCCTCCCAGGGTATTTCTTTTGCAATAGTTACTTAGTGACAGAAAAGGTTTATTGTGCTGTGTGCTACGGATGGGTAGTGGAGTAAGGAGATATAGACACGGTGTGTGTGCGCGCAGAGGGGTGTTGTGTTGTTAATCGTGGGAGAGGGTACCAGAGGATGGGGACTTTTGTACCCTTGTTTTCCTTGCATGCCAGCAGCCCAAGCAGTGAGATCTATTTGATTTCACAATTGACACTGATGTCCGTCCATCAAGAGAAAAATGCACCAGAAGTTGGAAGAGGCCCTTAAATGGTCATTAATTGGCCCACAAGCAGACAGGCCACTGACATCTCACATGCTGTACTTAAGATGGCAGCAAGGTAAGGAGAAGGAGGAATGGCAATACTAACATATGATCATTTGAATTAGAAGCAGATGTAGGCCATTCAGCCCTTCAAGCCTACTTTTGTTTATGTTCCAAATTCCCTTTCATTCCTGATAATTCCTGGTTCCCCTGTCTTATAGGGTTCTATCTCAGCATTAAAAATATATTCAACAACTCTACCTCCATCACCTTCCAAGGCAGAAAGTTTCATAGGAGAAAGTTTCATATGCATACGACTCTGTGAGAGAGAAGAAAAAGTTCCCTTCCCTCTGTCTCGAAAGGACCACGCCCTATTTTTATGTGCACCCTAGTTTTGGACCCACTTGCAAGAGTAAACATCCTCTTCATGCCCACCTTGTCAAGATGAATCAAAATGTCATAAAATTAAATAAAATCACTACTTGTTCTTCTAACCTATAGTGAAAACAGGCCCAGCCTGTCCAAATTTCCTTATGGGCGGCACAATGGCACGGTGGTTAACGCTACCGCCTCACAGTGCCAAGGACAGTTCAGTTCAGTTCCACCCTCGGGTGACTGTCTGTGTGGGGTTTCCACCAGGTGCACCAGTTTCCTCCCCTCACCCAAAGATGTGCAGGCTAAGTGAATTGGTCATGCTAAATAGCTCATAGTGTTCAGGGATGTGTAGGTTCGGTGTGTTAGCAGGGGAATCCTGGGAATGCAGGGTTACAGGGAAAAGGTAGGGGATGAGTCTAGGTGGAACCCTGTTTAGAGGGCCATTGTGGACTTGTTGGGTCGAATGGCCTGTTTCCATACTGTAAGGATTCTATGATTCTAAGCCGACCTGTTCAGTCCAGGTGTTAGCCTAGTAAACCTCCATTGAACTCTGTCCAATATATTTGCATCCTTCCTTAAGTAAGGAGAGACGAAAAGCCAAAGCTTTTTGTCTTACACTCATCAGACCTGAAAAAAGGGACATCATTATGAAAACACGTTTATCCTGCATAAGATGATGCCTCTGTTTTCAAGTTTGTTTCTTGCATCTTGATTTATAATGAATGCAAGACAAAATACTTCAACTTCTTATCCCTGTTTTAGGAATGTTTGGGAATGCCAGGCAATATTTAATTAAAGAGGCCAAAACTATACAGCATGTCCAATTTTGTGACCCCACTCCACCCTGCTGTCTGCCATCCTACTCCCAGTGAGTGAAAATTCCACACTCCGATTATTTTTGAAATTATTTATTTAGAAAAAGGAAAATAAGTTCCTAGTGGATTTTCAAATATGTAAAAAATACAAACTGAAATTTTGGGAATTTCAAAGCCTGTTGATACATAGTGGACCCTTTAGGTAATGTTTCTTTCAGAGTTCCCTAATGTATTGATGTTCAGAAATTAAACTTTGGTAATCAGTCAGAATGCGAGATGTCCTTGATCACCCTGTACTTCCATCATAAGCCAGAAGTTCTTATCTTTTGGATACAGATCAATGTCGGCTGGTTTGATAATATATTAATCTCCAAATCAAATAGCATGTAGATTTAATTTCAAGTAACATTACTGCTCTCCATATCTAGATGACTATTTATAGAAATTAGAAGAAGTGACTCATAATTGTATTTTTTAAGGCCGCAGTATAATGGTAATGTTATTATACTAGAAATCCAGAATTGCAGGTTCCTGTTCTGGGGTTTCAGGTTCAAGGCCCATTGAGGCAGATGGTGAAATTTGAATTCAATAAGAATCTGGAAAAAAAGCCCAGTCAAACCCCTTCAAAATATGTTCAGAAGAGAGCCTCCACCCTATTTTTTTTCTGTCAGGGTTCAGAATTAAAATATAAAAGGAGCTACAACATTCAGCATCTCAGATACTCTCAGCTCATTGAACTTTCATCACAACTAAGAGATGCGTAAGAGGCAACATCATCAGGCAACATCATGCTACACTGCTTGGTGCAATGAAGTGACAGACACTGATTACACTCGAGATGTCTGACAGAGTTGCCTAGCATCTTGTGTGTGATTATCCTCTGCATGGCAACCTTATCCTGATAACAAGCATGGGGCTGGATGAACACAGCAGGTCAAGCAGCATCATAGGAGCAGGAAAACTTGACGTTTCGGGCCTAAACCCTTCATCAGAAATGGGGGAGGGGAAGAGGGTTCTGAAATAAATAGGGAGAGAGGGGGTTAAAATTGTATCAGAGATAAAAGGTACTGCAGATGCTGGAGAATCCGAGATAACAAGCGTGGGGCTGGATGAACACAGCAGGTCAAGCAGCATCATAGGAGCAGGAAAACTTGACGTTTCGGGCCTAGACCCTTCATCAGAAATGGGGGAGGGGAAGAGGGTTCTGAAATAAATAGGGAGAGAGGGGGAGGCGGATAGAGGATGGATAGAGGAGAGGATAGGTGGAGAGGAGGCAGACAAGTCGAAGAGGCGGGGATGGAGCCAGTAAAGGTGAGTGTAGGTAGTGGGGTAGGGAGGAGATAGGTCAGTCCAGGGAGGACGGACAGGTCAAGGGGGCGGGATGATGTTAGTAGATAGGAGATGGGGGTGTGGCTTGGGGTGCAGGGTTCCCAGGCTGAATATGATTTGCTGTTCCTGCAGCCTTCGGGTGGCATCACTGTGGCATTGTAGGAGGCCAAGGATGGACATGTCATCTGAGGAATGGGAGGGGGAGTTGAAATGGTTCGCGACCGGGAGGTGCCACCTGCAGTACCTTTTATCTCTGATACAACCTTATCCTGATACTCACTCTCCTAGGCAAACGAAGCATTGAGTAGACATATACTATGGCAGGGTGTAGTAGATCATTCTTCCTCTTGCAGTAGTGGAATCAGGTCTCTTGAGCCACCAGCAACCACTGACCCCCATAGCCACCTCTGTCCAGGCTACCTTAGTCAGTCAGGATGGCCTTCTATTGCCTTCTATTCATAGGGAAAAGAACTTCGCTTCTGTCCTAGTCAGCCTTCAGGAGAACCTCTAGTGGATGCTACTTTTTGCCTATTCTCTGACATCTCCAGGAGTAGGTGGGCTGATGAGCAGAGGTCGAGTGATGCTGTTGGGTTACAGAGAGTAAGGTGCTGTCTAGGTGCCTTTTAAATATGGCAGCTGAAAGTGGGTCATAGTGGGTGGCAGAATTTTCTGCCTGCCCTTAGAATTTGTTATTTTACCAGCATATGCTTTTACAATGACGTGAGAGAAATGTAATGATGCAAGAAAAGCCCATCTGCCCTCAAGCAAAGGGACCTCTGACTCCTCAGTCCCCACACTCAGCCACCAAAAAAAAAGACTCCACCCCTAATTACAACATCAGTAATAGGGTCCATTTCATAATTATTTCTTTGCCCAGTCTTGAAGTTCTAATCACAATTCGTGACTGACCACAATTTTTACCATCAAACTAAATCTCAGAAGCTGCAAAATCCAAATGAGGAACTTGTGCTGTTGAATGTAGCAACCAGAAACACGTTGCACACCAAAGATTTACCATTCAACCCTCTCTTCCCTCATTATACCTCTTTCTTCACACCATAAATCACATTCAGTACCTTCAAGGTCTCAAGGACAATGTCAAGTGGTGCCAAAGGAATATAGGAATAAGTAAATCTTATTGTAGTTTTAACTATTTAATGAAGCCAAAGAAAAACATTATCCAGAACACAGACCTGTACATTTTTCAAACTGTACTATTAAATGTTTATGAATGAAATGGTTCTTTTCAACAATAAAAGTTAGATAAGTGTTTGAAATAATTCAATACTTCTAAAGTAACCAATGTTTCCTGACATCCAACAACTTCATTGGGGAAATGCTGGAATCTATTATTAAGTAGCACCGGGATATTTAGAAAACTATACAGGTAATACATCAGAGTGAACGTGGTTTTGTGAAAGGGCAATTGTGTTTGATCAATTTATTAGAGTTCTTTGAAGATATAAGAAACAGGCTGGACAGAGGGCAAGCAGCAGATGTAGGGCTCTTGGATAAGATATTCAATAAGATGCCACATAAAATGTTACTGCACAAGATACAAGCTCATCATGCCAGGGTAGTATATTAGGATGGTTAGAGGATTGGTTCATCATAGAATCCCTACAGTGCAGATAGAGGTCATTCAGCCCATCAAGTCTGCACTGACCCTCTGAAGAGGATTCCATCCAGATCCATCCCCCCAGCCTATCCTTGTCACCCCACATTCGTCATGGTTAATGCACCCAGCCTGCACACAACGGGCAAATTGGCATGACCAATCCATTTAACCTGTATATCACTGAACTGTGGGAGGAAACTGGAACACCTGGCAGAAATGTACACAGATACTGGGAGAACATGCAAACTCCACGTAGACAGTCACCAAAAGCTGGAATTGAACCTGGGTCTCTGGTAATGTGAGGCAGCAGTGCTAACCATTGAGCCACCATACTACACCCTTGTGCCACTGCTCCAACCCTTAACTCACAGGATGCAGAGGATATAGATCAATGGATCACTTTCAGATTGGTAAACTGTAATAGTGGTCAATACTGACGGCTTAACCACTAAGAATCCTCATTAATTACTTGGATCAAATGGCTCAGTTTATTGCACCTCAATTTGCTGATTATAAAGATAGGTGGGGAAACAAGTTGTGTAGAGAAAATAAATAGTCTGCAAATAGATATGGATAGGTTAAGTGGGTGGACAAAAATTTTGCAGATTGGGAAGATAGCCAAAGTAGTAGGAGAATCAAAAATAAAAAACTGAAAAGGAGAGTAAGAACATAAACGTTCTGAAGGAGTCCTATCAGACTTGAAAAGTTAACTTTATTTTTAAATCTCCACAGATGTTGCCAGACCTGCTGAGTTTCTCTGGCAGCCGGTGTTCCAGATTTCCAGCATCTGCGATATTTTGCTTTTATTTGAGAACGGGGAGGGTTCTGGGTATCTGCATACACAAAATACAAAAGT
The DNA here is from genome assembly GCA_024137785.1 of Ginglymostoma cirratum. Taxonomy (NCBI): domain Eukaryota; kingdom Metazoa; phylum Chordata; class Chondrichthyes; order Orectolobiformes; family Ginglymostomatidae; genus Ginglymostoma; species Ginglymostoma cirratum. The sequence continues at coordinate 6,524,679 of JAHRHZ010000087.1, read as the reverse complement.
TAGAATGCAAGTACAGTGAGTAATTCAGAAGATACATTGGCCATTTTTGTAGGGGAGATGGAATATAAAAGCGTGGAAGCCTTGATACAGCTTTACAGGGCCCTGGTAAAGCCACACCTAGGATGTTGGGCACAATGTCACTCTCTATGTTTAATTCATAATTCACTTACATTAGTCTTGGAGAACTTGATTCCTGGAATGAAATGCTTGTTTAATGAGGAAAGGTTAAGTAGATTGGAGTTCTCATCAGAGTTTAGATGACTGGAACGTGAACTTCTAAAATGTAAACTTTTGAATGGGTTACACAGGATAGATGCTGAGAGAATGTTACTCTCGGAGGGGGAGTCTAGAACTGAGAGCACAGCTTCAGAATAGGGTGGTCACCCATTTAATGTGGAGATTAAATGGAATCTGTTCTCTCACAGAGCTATGAATCTTTGAAATTCTGTACCCTAGAGTGCTGTGCAGACTGAGTAGTTGAATATGTTATGGGGAACAGACAGGAAAGTGGACTTAAGGCCAAAATCAAATCAGTCAGGATCTTACGGAACAGCCAAGCAGGTTCGAGAGAGTATGTGGCCTACTCCTGCTGTTATATCTCACATTTTTATGTTCAAATACTATTCTCCCTCACCTTACATTCTAACAGTGGCAGCACTTCAAAGGTTTCTGTCTATGAAGTCTTTAGAGTTTTCCTGAATGTCATAAAGGGTGTATGTGAATCGTAATTTGTTTTTTTCTCATCCACTTCATTTCTCAAGCTCTCTTTGCCACGAGTCAATGTTCAGGCCAAGAGTAAAGCCCAGGAAACTGGCTTCATATCTTTCCTTGTCTGGTTAGCAACCTGTTAATGGAAAATACAACTTGTATAGCCACTGAATAGCACAAATGTGAAAGAGCTTGCTCAACCTGTATCGTTTCATGTACTATTTGATTAATTTATCAGCAATGTTGCAAATAGGGCCCAAGGCATTTGCTCAACTTGAAGACTTGACACTTGACAAAAATGAAGTGCATCAGAATTATCTGGAAACCTGACTATTATGATATATTGCACAAACTCTCAAATGAGACAAAAGCTGTCACTTCTGGATCTGAGATAAAAGGTACTGCAGACGCTGGAGAATCCGAGATAACAAGCATGGGGCTGGATGAACACAGCAGGTCAAGCGGTATCATAGCAGCAGGAAAACTTGACGTTTCGGGCCTAAACCCTTCATCAGAAATGGGGGAGGGGAAGAGGGTTCTGAAATAAATAGGGAGAGAGGGGGAGGCGGATAGAGGATGGGTAGAGGAGAGGATAGGTGGAGAGGAGGCAGACAAGTCGAAGAGGCGGGGATGGAGCCAGTAAAGGTGAGTGTAGGTAGGGGGGTAAGGAGGAGATAGGTCAGTCCAGGGAGGACGGACAGGTCAAGGGGGCGGGATGATGTTAGTAGATAGGAGATGGGGGTGTGGCTTGAGGTGAGAGGAAAAACCGGTTAGGGAGGTGGAGATGAGCTGGGCTGGTTTTGGGATGCGGTTGGGGGAGGGGAGATTTTGAAGCTTGTGAAATCCACATTGATGCCATTGGGCTGCAGGGTTCCCAGGCTGAATATGATTTGCTGTTCCTGCAGCCTTCGGGTGGCATCACTGTGGCATTGTAGGAGGCCAAGGATGGACATGTCATCTGAGGAATGGGAGGGGGAGTTGAAATGGTTCGCGACTGGGAGGTGCAGTTGTTTGTTGCGAATCTGAGAAGTGCTTGGTATTCCTCAAATAACCCTGGAAAGCCAAAGTATCAAGATACCACCTTCCACTGGTGTTTCTGACATGTCCTCTTCTTTTCCTTACACAAGACCCATGGTTGACAGGACCTCAACTGTGTCTGGCTCATTTTTTGCACCTCTGCCCTCACCCCTTCCCTTCCTAGCAGTAGGACAATAGCGTTCCCCTTGTCCTCACTTTCCACCCCAGAAGCCTCCACATTCAAAGGATCATCTTCTGCCATTTCCACCTCCTCCAGCAGGAGGCCACCACCCAACATACCTTCCCCCTCCCCTCCACTGTCAACATTCTGTAGGGATTGCTCCCTCTGTGATCTCATGGTCCACTCTTCCATCACTCCCAAGTGTCCTCATTCCTCCCATGGCAATCACAGAGGGTTTAACAATTACCCATTCCCCCTCTCCTTCCTCACTGTCCAAGGCCCCAAATATGCCTTCCAGATGAAACAATGTTTTACCTGTAGTTCTTTTAATCTAGTCTACTGTATTTGTTGCTCATAATATAGTCTTTATACTGTTAAGACAAAATGTAGACAGGGTGACTGCTTGAGAAATGCCTCCAATTTATCTATAAGAATGACTCCCAAACTTCCAGTACCTTGCCATTTCAATAAATCACCTTGCTCCCATTTTAATATTTCTATCCTTGACCTGCTATGGTGTTCCAATGAAGCTCAAACAGGCTGCGGGAACAATACCTCATTTTCCAGTTAGGAACTTTACAGTCCCTAGGACTCAATATTGGGTTTCACAACTTCAGAGTATGATGACTGCACTCATCTTTCTTACACTGCTGCATCTTGCTTGTACCTTGTTGGCTTTGCTTAGTAGCACAGACCCACTTTACCAGAGCATAATTATCAAAAATAAATAGATTAGTTGCATGATAAAACAAGACTTGATTATTACCGAAAAGAGACACACATTGCTGGAGGTTTTTATTTTGCACTCATCAGGGCTAATGCACAAGTACCAAATTTCTAACAATCATAACAATTTATACTACAGAAGGAAAGGGTATTGATTAGTTGATCAGTCAACTCTGATTGTCCAAGGCATTGAATAATGAGAAAGATAAATTATATGCTTCCAGAATTTCCACGTAATTCGAAGGCACAACATTTGAATGTATTTCTAAAGTTGAAGAGCATATGAATGTGTGAATGGTTTGGCCTCTCTTTGGAGTCAGCGCAAACACATTGAGCCAAATGGCCTCTACCAACATTGTAGGGATATTGTGAAATAGACATTTCCATTAAATGAGTATGTGGAGCTCTCCATCTGCGCACATCTCATTTTGAAAATTATAGTTTGGGCAATCAGTCATGCAGCACAATACTGATAATGTTCTTGTCTAACCAGGTACTTTCAAATACCAAGCACTAACTATGGGTGTACCAATACCCCAAGGACTAAGGCAGTTCAAGAGGACAGATCATGACCAACTTCCCAAGAACATGGTGGCGTGGTGGCTCAGTGGTTAGCACTGCTGCCTCACACCACCAGGGACCTGGGTTCAATTCCAGCCTCGGGCAATTGTCCGTGTGGAGTTTGCACATTCTCCCGGTGTCTGCGTGGGTTACCTCTGGATGCTCCAGTGTCTTCCCACAGTCCAAAGATGTGTAGGATAGGTGGATTGGCCATGCTAAATTGTCTGTAGTGTTCAAGGGTGCATAAATTAGGTGGGTTATAGGGGAATGGGTCTGGGTGGGAAGCTCCCAGGGTCGGTGTGGACTTGTTGGGCCAAAGGGCCTGTTTCCACACTAGGAATTCTATGAATGTTAAGGAATGGACAATAAATGCTGGCCTTACCAGTTACACCCATATCCCAAGAATGTTTAAAAAGTCCACAAATCCTGTATTGTAGATTGTACACTGTTGAGAAAAGCATTGTAATTTGTTCCTCATTCTAAAGCACCAGAACAGTTACAGCAGATTTCCAGACTAAATTCAGTAAATATGAGGGATGGAACCTGCTGCAGTTTGCAGTTTCAATTTTTTCTTAACATTCAGATTAATCGATCTGTAACTACCTACCAGCAGTTTTGTTCAGCCAGCCAGACTTACAATGGTTGTACAAGCCATAACTCTGTTTAAGAACTTAAGCAATTAAAAAATCCCACTCACCTGGCTTGAGTGACAATATTATGGTTTTAAGTGATGTATATTGTCCTTGTTTTTGAAGAGAAGTTTTAAGGCAGAGGTACCAAGCTGTAGATTGAAAGCCAATAAAGCTTGTGAAGCCTTGTTTTTTTTAAAAAAAGGAACAATAGAAGCAGCCTGAATGGGTGGGGCAAGCTCCCACAGAAACAGGCTTTTTAGTTTTTAGTAGCAGCAGCCTTAAAGCTGGGTGCAAACAGTAGTATATCTCTCCCTGCCAGTCTCTCGCTCTCTCTCTCACTCTCTCTCTTACACACACACACACAGAGTTTTCTCGATTTTTTTTTTTTCTTCCTCCTAGACTGGACTGTGAGACAATCTATTTTACTGAACTTGCTTTTTGCCAAGGGTGTGTTTATGAGATGTCAGTACATTGGAACAGTTACTGTTTAGTGGTTAAATAATCTATTATTCTGTTAAGTTTTCCAATAGAGTTAAGTTATTCCAATGTCTTCTTTCTTTTGTTGTATTTTAACTATAGTGTTTGGATAAAGTGGTTTTTCCTTCAAACCTAGTAGTCTGACCAACCATCCGAAATGAAATGCTTGGCACTTGCCTTTAAAATAGGAAAAAGTTAGAGACTAGGGTGTCTTCTTCATGTATCTTGAGGGGGTCTGGTCTGGTCCATAACACAAGTCACTGGACTCAAATCTACCAAAATTAGGTGCAGATGGTAGCACCATGTCTGAGGAAATCCCCAGAGTAGGAATGTAGCATTAAGGTAGCTGGCAGTTATAACACTTACCAGGACAGATCACTAGTAAGCCCCATACTGCTTGTCCAGCAAGGATTAACCGACCAAGCTCCTGCTCTGGCGTTCTGAATAAACAAGAAACTCTTTGTAATTTAGTGCTGTTTTTCACCATTTTAGGTCATGAATATTTTATGAGATTAACACCCTTTCCATGGTTTACTATTTAGCTCTTTGAATACTTTGACAGGTTTAAGTGTCTAAAGGAGTATTACACTCAAAGGCTCAGATAAGATCAGGCTTGGGAAAAGCAGATTTAGGACCGATGTCAAGGAGCTATTTCTTTGGACAGACACAGATTTAACAGCTGGAAAATATTGCCAAGAAGCATAATTGAGGCCGGAACCCTGCACTCGTTTAAGAAACAGTAAAATGCTCTAATGGGGAGATAGCTAGATTGCCAACCTGTTATAACAACAAGAACATGAATTTTTTTATGGCACCTTTAATGTGATTAAATGTCCTTCACAGAAGCATTATGAATCACAATATGACGCTGAACCACGTAAGGAAATATTACTGTTGCTGACCTAAGACAGGACGCAAAGGTAGATGGGATGAGATTATGGTAATTAATATTCCAAAAGTGAAAATTAACATAAACCTTTTTGAAAGGGGTTTCATGGTGGATTGGTAGAGTTCCAGAAGGTCTAAGTTCAAGTTCTTCCTGCCCAGGAGGTGCTTCATAACATGCGTAAGCAGTTTTTTTTTAATAAAAAGAACTTTCTTGGGGTCAGAATACTTAACAAGATAAGAACGTAAGAAGTAGGAGCAGGAATAGACCACTCAAACCTTTCAGCCTGCTTTCTGTTCAATTCTATCATGGCTGTTTGATTGTGGCATCAATTCCACTTACTTGTCAGCCCCTAATAACCTTGATTGTCTTGTAAGGATTGTCTGACTCAGCCTTAAATATATTCAAAGATGCAGCCTCCGTTGGGATAGAGAATTTCAAGATTGATTGCCCTCTGAGGGAAGTTCCTTCTCATCTCCAACTCAAATGAGAGCCCCATTATTGTGAAACAGGTGCACACCCAGTTCTAGATTTCCTCACATGGGAAACATAATTTCAGCATCAACAGAAACTGCTGGAAAACCAGAACTGTTCTGAACAAGGTTTACTAGACTTGAAACTGAACTCTGCTTTCTCTCCACAGATGCTGCCAGATCTGTTGAGTTTTTTTAATCCAGAAATTTCTGTTTTTGTTTCTGATTTACAGCATCCATAGTTCTTTCTTTTTTATTTCCACTCAGCATCTACCTGGTCAAGACCCTCAGAATCTTAATTTTAAGTAGGATTATTTTCGTCTTCTAAATTCGAATAACTATAGGCCCTAACTGTACAACCTTCATCCCAGAAAATCAAACCAGGGAACCTTTAAGAAATTTCTTCCAAAGGAGACCAGAAGACTATATAGGGCTCTAGGTATGATCTCACCAATGCTCAGTATAGCTGTAAAAAATAATTCCTTACTTTTATGCTCCAGGCCTTTTCCAATAAAGGTCAACCTTCAATTTGCCTTCCTAATTACAAGTTTTCTAATGTCCCATTTGCTTTTCTAATGACTTGCTTATATGAAAGAGAAAAAAATTACAGGGATACAAGGCAAGAGTAGGGGAACAGGACTAAGAGGATTGTTCTTCAGAAGGGTTGGCACACACTTGATGTGCCAAATGATTACCTTATGTGCTGTACTTCCCCATGTTCCTGAAAACATGTTCCCAATCTTCAGTCTATCCTTTGTTAGCAAGGGGATTTTTTTCTGTCTATATTGAAAGAATATGCTGTGTGAATAGTTCTTTAAGATTTCAGTTTTATGATCATTTTAGATATCAACTGCAGATCATATTTGTGCAGTGATGATATGATCTTGCATGTTGAGCATTCAACATGGTTAAATGCTCCAAATGGAGTAGAAGGAAAGAAATAACAGATTATTGAGAAACACTATAACGTGCTTGGGACAGCTATGTTAGAATGGCAAATTGATCTGTGGTATTTTTCTTAGAGGTTTCTTTAGGTCTGACTCTTTCCATCATACTAATGCCAGGTCCTCTCAGTGACAGAGGAAACATTGACCTCTTCCATGACCTCCCACCAAACTTGCTGGTTTATTTCTTTTTTTAAAAGGTGCTTTCAGTTAAAATGAAGATTTGTCCTTATTTTCTACACCCTGATGAAGTCTATCAGAACAAAGTACAAAGTAGTAAATCATTTCTAAATTGAATTTCAGGACTTGCCAGTAGGCATGAGTGACCAGCTCTGCAACACCAAGCTGGGCTAAGATTATCACACTTTCCTGACTGCTATAAATATTGTGTTGCCTGTTTGCAGTTCTCAAATAGATTCTTATACAGACTTTTATTTTGTTACAGGCAAACAATGACATAGTGGTAATATCGCTGGATTAGTAATCCAGAATCCAAGGTCAATATTCTGGGAATATGGGTTTGAATCCCTCCATGGCATATGGTGAAATTTGTGTTCAATAAAATCTGGAATACAGAACTAGCATAACGGTGATCACATAACTACTGTCAATTCACATAAAAACTCATCTCGTTCATGAATGTCCTTTAGGGAAGGAAATCTGTCATCCTTACCTGGGCTGGCCTTCAGGTGACTCCAGATCCACAGCAATGCAGTTGGACCTATAACTGCCCTCTTGGCAATTAGGGACAAGCAATAAATGTTGGCCTAGCCAGTGAAAACCACATGCTATGAATGAATAACTTTTCAAAAGCTGATTATACAGACAAAATTCAAGAACCAGCACATGGTATGGGATATAACAGTATAAATGTCATCAATTCTGAAGTAGGTTATACAGTTAAATTCAACTTTTTGTAAATTGTAGCTAACTATAAAGCATGTTTTGAAGCAGTGAATTCTGTTAAAATGTTCCGTTGTACTGTACTTATAGAAATATTTTACAAATTACAGGGAAAAGGTTACAGCTTCAATAAATCGCACGAACAACTCCACTCGCTCACAGATGAAGAGGTTTGTAACTTCCCAATCTATGAATCAGTCAATTTATTTATACATTTAGCTATTTAACTACATTTATTGACAGAGTTGTAAGTTTGCTTATGACCTATCTATATCCATTTATAACTGAGTCTGCATATTGTTTTTGTTTTACCTCTCTAATTGTTTACTTGCCATATTTATGCGTGGTTGCATACTGGCCTCTTAGTCTAAAAGTATGGTTTCAGGCCACTTGCTTTGGGCAGAAGTTGACAGAGGGACAAAGTGCCAGCAATCAGATTGTGTGGCAGCTCCAGCAGTCTTGGCAGCCCCAGAGCTCTGTCATGGGTGCTGCCAGAACGGCAGGCAATCCCAAAAATACAGTCCAGTGCATCCCCTAACACAGGTAAGTTGAGGGCATTGGGCAGGGAGTGTTAGGTGACCTTAGAGAGAGGGACAAGCAAGGAAGGAGGGGTTTCAAATTCTGTGTGGGGAGAAAGGCGGGAGGGGCTCTACTTTCTATGGGTGTACACACAATGTGCAAAAGGCACTCTTTGAAGATGGTATTTCTCCATGATCCCTGCCCCACCAGCTTCTTTCCCATGCGTTTTTTAAAAGCTTGTAAAACAAAGCCCTCCCACCTACCTGCCCACCTCAACCACATTATGGAATGGGTAGGTAATTATTTTTAATCAACCTGTTCAAACATGTCATGAACTCCATACCTTTTGATGTAATACCAGGGTCAATTGAGCTTTCAACAAGCTCATAAAATCCTTAATTATTTATTTTCATATGTTGGATGAACTGCCAGCTTTAGCTCCCATCTATCCTCAATATCGCAGGAGTGGGTGGGAAGGTGATGGGCTGAATTTCTGTCCTACTTTCTGTGGCCCAATCATCAGTAGCAAAACAAATGACATGAATGTTTATTTTATTGTCAATCGTGGGGATTTGCTATAAGCAAATTCATGACATACATCCTACATTACAATAATTACTACATTTCAAGTAGTACTTCATTCATTGTCGAGCTTTGTGATGTCCTAAGGCAAATGAAAGGTATTTATTTTTGTTTTGATCTATCCCAACTCCTACATAAGCTTACTAAACAATAAAACTCCACAATCCCATTCTAGGATTTGATTTGCTATAATGTTGTGTTAACAATGTATCATAAATACATATATATATTAAGATTACTACAGGTTTTCTCTCCATCAGAATACTAGATAAGTTTAATTGGATTTAATGGATAGTTTTTTTTAACGATGGTGTTTTGAATTAGAGTTCAAAGGGTAACTTTTCAAGGTCATAAAATTTAATGTTATTGTTTCACCTCTGATTCATTCATGCCACAAGCAAGAAGAAAAGCAAATTTCCCATTCTTAGGATATGAGTAGACTGCTACTTTCACACAGCCTCTTAAATAGTGGGCTATCTCTGGAGACAAAACTATTTGAACTGAAGACATTGAAGCCAAGAAATCTGTTCCAGAAACTTGATTTTTAATGCCAATATAGCGTAAGTCAAGTTTAAAAAATGTCCAAGTGGTGCATAGGGCTTCAAATATAAATTGTGAATTTATTTCAAAGTCCGAACAATGCTGTGGTAATTCTGCCAAGATCCCAGAACAAAATGTGTGTCAGCTGTGTTTCCTACAGCAATCACTCTTGTATGTTTACGACAGTATCAGCAAAGCTTTTAAGCTTTGGAGTTTGGAGAAGTTTTGAACTAACAGGAACAGACTGATTGATTGTTACAAGACAACATTCCATTTTCATTTTTCAGTCATTCTAGGCCAGAAATGAAAGCACAATTGTCACATAGACTATTTAAATTATCAGTTAAAGAACAAAACTTGCAAGTGACATGCAGGCAGAATAAGTGTTACCTATTAGTGTTATCAACCAAATGCTGCATGACAGATTCCTGTTTCTTGTTGGTTTTATAGAGATATCAATACTTGTAGCTTATATTAACTGCTTCCTCCATTCAAACAGCAGAGCATGGGAATTTATGAATTTAAGTCTTCCTCTGGCATAAATGAAAAGTAAACCGATTGTAATCTGTTTGATTCTGTTAATAATATCAAATAAATCAAATCTTTTCATCCTGCCCTCATCAGGATAATTCACAAGACATGCCCAGATAAAGGGAAAATAACAGTTATTCTGTTTGGCAGGAGAGTGCTGGTTGGTAGGCAATTGGACTCTGATTGGTAGAAGCATAGGCATGGATAGTGCACTAGCTAATGGCGTTCACAATGGTATATGAATTTCAGTGCCAATGTGATGCCAACAATGTAGGTCATACAACCCAAAGACTGGCAAATTATATCAAACAGCATATCCCTTCAGGTGTTTGTAACAAGCAAGATACTGAATCTACCCAATCAGCTTGCAAAACTTATGACACCGTGTCCAAATTAGATATGATTCCATAATTGGACAACATTTGATAAATAATCCTGAGTGTGCAACAGATGACACTGACAACCCAGTTATGATTGTCAGTTGGACTTGCATTGTGGCATACTTGTCTATACTGGAAGCTACTACCACTAATATTTAAGGTCCCATTCTTTGCTGACAAGAGCATGTACTTACACTACACCTGTTTCACCTTAACAAAATAGGTGACATCCATTCTCTAGATAATTTTTCAGGGCAATGTCTTAACAAATCAAAATCAACTTGTCTGGTTTAAAGTTAAACAAAACGTGGCAATTTGCATTCATTGGTGCATTCTCCATGGCAACCAGTAACAGTCCTCTTCTTTACTAATCAGTTTTCTCCTCCCATACAGCGTAAATGTTGTTTTCCCTTTACTTTGGTAATTTTTCCAAATAGTCCAGTTGAGTGCAAGGTGAAGCTTCATTAATTGTGTCTTTTTAGAGCGCTGTACGACCAAATGAATATCAACTATCCAAGGTACTGCAGCATCATATTTTATGTTCATTCCTGCAAATATATCCTACTTTCTATAATGTGTTTGAAAAATAATTTCTTTCAGATATAAATTACCATATTCAAAATGTTAAATTTTCAGTTGTTTAGCCAGCAATTTGATCTACATGAACTTACATACAAGTGACAACACCAGAATAAAAAGTTCAATCAAACCATCTTTACTGGTGTTTATCTTCCACATCAGTAGGAGTTCTAACCCCATTCTTTCCCATATTGCTTTATTAAAACTTCCTTCAACTACTTAATGCGGTTATTCTTTCATTTTGACATGGGCCACAGGAATGGGACAGCTTGATAGAGCCTATAGCTGTACAGGGAAGTGGCATTATAGATGCATGAAGCCTTTAAGGGAGAATTTTCTTTTTCATTTCTTGAGGAACAAAAATCATTTTTATTTTAGTTGGCATTCAATGCTATTAGGTGCCCTTTGCAAATATCTTTAAATCTGAGTCTAATTTTGCAAATTCTTTATATAACTGCTCCTTTGGAATATGCCCAAGCCACTGGAGATAACTTTTCGCAAGCACAGTTATCAGATTTGGCAACGTAGTTTTTGCAAAAACTTTGGTGTCGGGAGCTTTGTTTTCTGAATTGAATCTTAGCATATAGTCTTGGTAAGAGGTGTGGAAATTGGTTAATTTACTTCCCTGCTTAACGTAGGTGCTCTCAATCTTACTGACAAGTGCACTGTTATTGGACATGTATCTGTCAGATCCATATTGGGGTATTTAATGTTAGTTTCCACTATTATAAGAGTGACTACTTCAGACACACTGCACTGGCTGTGAAGTGCTTTGAGACATTTGGTGGTCATGTTAAAATGCTATATAAATGCAATTCTATATTCCTATTCCTACGCAAAGGTAGTCAATTAGCCAAATGTGGTTGCTCCCTTTTCTATGCGGGAAAGAAATTGCTAACTTACATTTATAAAGTAATTTTCTTGACATTGGAACATCCTAAACTGCTTTAAAGCAAAGTCTGTACTTTTGGAGTAAATTCATTGTTGTGATGTAGGAAATGCAGCAGCCAAAACTACACACAGTAAGCTCCCAAAAACCAAAGAGATAATGACCAATAATCAGTTTTAGTGACAAAAACAGAAATTGGTGAAGAATTTCAGCAGGTATAGCAGCATTTGTGGGCAGAAAGTAGAGTTAACATTTGAATCCAGTGACCCTTCTTCAGTTTTAGTGATGTTGATTGATTGTCACATCACCAACCAGACTTCTTCCTGCACTCCTTCAAATCATGCCATTCAGTCTTTCATATTGCATTTGAAAGGGCAGCTAGGACCTCAGTTTAACATTTCAGCATTATCTTTGACAGTGAAGCACTCTCTTGGAACCTTATTGGAGTGTCAGTTTAGGTTATGTGACCAATTTTCTTGAGTAAGGCTTAAACCCATCACCTTCTGGCTGAAAGGTAAAAATGCTATCACTGAGCCAACACTGCCAACCAAGAGTTAATTATATATACAACTAATTCTCAGTAGGATAATCTTTATTATTTCTAATACAGTGTTAGTGACTGAAGCTTTTGGTTCAGTCTCTGTAGGGTCAAAGTCATTGTCTTTCAGTCTAATAGTTAAAGTGAATTCATCGCAAACCAAATAAAAACTATGACAAAGTTGTTAAGTTTTACTTTACTGAGTGTAACAAGCTCTGCATTCTCACCAAAAAAAAAATTGCATGTCAAGTGATGTTTGATTTTACGTTTTTGTCTTAGGCATGCAATGGTAAAGAGGTTTCCCTCTGCTTTTGTATGCAGTAATACAGTTTTGGGACTAGATAAGAAATGTAATGAAGCATCAAAGGTTGAAACAAACCAAAAAGTGTGCCAATTTAATACTACTATTGATTTCCAGACTGTTAGATTGTTTATTGTACCATTAATGCCATCATTTAAAGATCTAATCATTCTAATGACTGTTGGCAGTTGGAGTAGATGAGCATTGATTCTGCACACCAATCAGAAATTGCTTTTAATGATGAACTAGTAAGACGTAGCTTAAAAACAGTCCAAATTAGGGGAAATGTACTGCGTACAGAAGTTAAAATGAGGGTAAGGGAGGCTTCAAAAGTTAATGTCGTGTGGGTTTCAACTATCATGTGCTGTTTAACTGCTTTGGTGCATATGCAATGACTTCTGGGATGGATGGTTGCCAGACTTGTTCACCCAATAATTAATAGCTGTTGACTAGATGTTCTACTGAAAGTACACCAGTAGATTACTACATAAACTTAACAGTATTTTTTCCCAGTCTTTCTGCTGCCAATAGAGTAATTTCTAACCATTTCCACTTTAGTAGTGCTGTCACCAGTGACTCTTTATTTGTTCTGAGGATCCCCTGCCACTATGACAGAAAACCATGTAAATTTTAAAAAGTCATAATATATGATCAATCATTTAGAAGGTAAAATATTTTTTTAAAATTAAAAATACTAACAATAAAAACAGAATATATGTAAAATGTGTGGCTGATCTGCACATGTCAGTTAACTGTTGAGTTCATCAAAATTAATTCTGGTTCTTTTTCCCTGCCACATCTCCTGCAGCATAAGAGGCTAATCATGTAGTCATTATCCACTGTCTAGAAGTGCCTCTGAACAACTTCCTCTTTGTTTTCAAAAGTCTTTCAAAGTCATTTTTTGTCCCCCAACGTGCCTCAGTCCATTTCTTACTCCACTCTCACATGCAAGGTATTTTGGCTCAAATTGAAGAAGAAAGTTCATCAATACAAGGTACTCGAAGGCCTTTGTGGAAAACCTTCTTTTCAGTCCACGAGATTTCTTCAAATACACTTTCTTGCCAATCTCTAATTGCAGTCAATTGGCTAATTACAACCATGTAGTAGATACTATGCAAATCCAGGAGATGAGGTTTGTAATCAATTATATGAAACCACAGCTGCAGTATAGAGCTGAGTTAACATTCTTACTGATATTATCACAGACAGTATTTAAAACAGTAACATGGGCTATCCAAATTTGTATTTGCAAAAGTTCATGATGCAGCAAATACTGCATCTGTTGTCGCATAAACTTGTTAAGTTCTACTGAAGCAATAATTCAGGACAAGCTGTCCCTGGATGTCCTAAGAACTAAATCTGTCAGGTAAACATCCAAAAATATCTCATTCAAAGTAACCTTTCAAATTCGTTCTCTGGACCCAGGAGGTTTGGAACAAAATCTTAGGGAATTTGGATGGTCATCAGATTTCACTCAGAATTCTGTGTTTTATTTTGTAGTTATTAATTTACTAATGTTAATTTACTGAGACTGTTGGTCTGGTTACATGGAACTTAGAGAAAACACTGCGAAGTTTTCTTTTTTAAGAAGTTGAAATCGTGTTTTCTGATGAATAAGAATTGGGGTCCTTGGGAGTGTGACAGTATTTGCAGGAGATCTATCCAAACAATGTTTCAAACCACAATTCTGTTTTTCATTAAAAATGATTATATTACTTGAAGAGTCCAAAGACCAAAATAAAAGTGCAAACTAAACGTAATAATTTAATTGGTTAAACATTAGAAAATGTCACAGAATGAATAAGCCGATACCAGTCTGCAGATGGTTTTACTCTCATGCTGTCACCCTTCTAGTATTTCTCTTTTTCAAGCAATGATCTATCTTTTAATTGAATTAATGGAATCTGCTTCAATAACAATGTATGGTAGAGAATTCCAGTATATAAATACCTTCAACAAGAATGAATCCAAACTTCATTTCATTATTTTGGTGAAATCCCATTTAATAAATTGACCAGTATGTACTAATAAACCAACGCATGTACAGCACCATTGTAATGTTTTTCTAACAGTTGCACTTTAATTGATATCTAAACCACTGATATTGATAAGAAGGATTACATTGACAATGGTGTAATTTATTTGGTCACATGGCAAGTCCAAAAAGCATTAATTAGTTACTTTTAGGGCAACAGGTTCAAGCTTCCCAGAGGCCAACATTCCAGACCTGACGTGATGCATGTGACAATTACATGTGTTTTCAACTGTTAAACAATAAGCACCCAAATACTTCTGTTGGTTTATGCAGAAGGATTTAAGGGTATTTGTACAAAATCACAAAGTCAAAATGCAGTTGCAGCAAACAATTGGGAAGGTAAGTGGCATGTTAGCTTTTATCATTGTTACTCAGTTGTAACCCAAATCTTCCAATGGGAAGATAGTCATCGCAGAAGCATAAACATGAATTTTGAGCGTCTGGACCATGTGAACATCCTGATACAGCTTACACTGGAGGAAGAACCCTTAAGTTGAAACTGCCGAGGGTAATTACCCAGTGTTTGAAGGTCTCTGATAAAGCCCTTAAACTCTGAGACTTCAGAGGGTCCTGACTGCCTTAACTTAAGTAGTTCCTAAGAAAACATTAGAGGAATTAAAACCTGTTCCAACTTCTGGGTAACTGTTACATTGACCCCCACTCACCATTGACTCCCACCTTCAATTTTGGCCTACCCCAAGGGAAGCCATTTCTCCCACCCGCAGACTGAAAAACCATTGACCACTCCTTCCCGTCTCTCACCCACCTCACATGACCCGATATCCACCCTGCTGGACCTGACTCCTGGCTATTCCCACAGACTGAAGCTTCCCCTGTCACCAGACCTGAGAACCTGCCTTCCCCCAACTCCTTCCCACTTCATCCCCACCCTCAGACACACCACAGACAACCGGCAACACCCCTATCACCTCACCAGACCTGCCTCCAGACCACAAACTCAAATATCTCACATCCCAACCTGACTTGACCCTACCACCCTCCCCGTGATCCTCAAGACCATCTCCACCTGACCAGATCTGCCTCAACAACCTGCAAATCTCCCAAACCCCAGATATTACTTAACCCCAGAACTACTCTGAGCATAACCTGCAATCTACCAACCTACTCCTTCTCCTTCCTGCCACCCTATCCCCTCGTCTACCTGGCATATTACCTGCTCACCCCATGCCAAACCAACTCATTTATTTACCTGGCACCATCTCCTTCACCTAACTGACACCACACCTTTATACCCATCTGGCACCCTACACCCCTTTACCCACCTTCCATCCTAATGCGTTCATCTTTCCACACACCTTTACCCCACCCCATCCTTACCTTTACATCTTTCAGTGGTTGCGAAAGCAGCATCGAGGTCATTGTAGAAAATATTATGAAGAGGCAGATTGGCTTCAGCACCAAGCCACTTTGCTGCTGGCCACGTGCATTTCTGTCCTGGACTGGACTGGACTACATCAGCTGAAAAAGCTCCTGCTCCAGATTTCCGCACAGGACTCCAATAAAAGTAAATGCATGTTTTTTTTGTCTGATCAGGATTGGAAAAAGGTATCCAAACTGATCATAATATCAGAAAATCTTGCTGCAGTTATAGGTAGTCTTAGTGAGACTGCAGCTGGAAGATAATGTACAGTTTGGTGTCCTCGCTGAAGGAAGGGGTGCAACAAAGATTCATTAGATTGGATGACCCATGCATCCGAGGAAGCAATGAGAATAGATTGAACAGAAGGGGACTATTTTAGCTGGACTTCCAATAAATGAGAGATGATCATATTGAAATGTATAAAAGTCTTAGAAGCCTCGACAAGGTAGATGCTAAGAGGCTATTTGTCTTAGCTGGATATTTAAGAACAAGTGTTCATTGTCTGAGAATAAAGGGTCAGCCATTAGGACATAACCCAGTTGGAATGAAAAATCGATTAGGACTGCAATACTGAATTTATACCTCACTACAAACATTATTTTCTTGATTTACTGTTTAATTTGTATCATTCACTTAAAAGAATCTTGATGCAGTAACTCAGCTGTAGTTATTATGTTATTATTATTTATCATTCCCCATAATTGGCAGAATAGGAATCATTCTTTTGAAATTGAGCCATGTGAACATGCCAAATTTGTAGGAATCTGGTTTTTTCTATTATTTTAATAGAGGTGTCAAAGCCTGTCATTTAACATTGAGAATCAATAAATCATGAACAAATAACATTTTGTAAGGATGTTTTAAGCAATTGTTCATCATTAATCACAAGCCCAGGATCAGGGCAAATGTCAGAGAAGAATTCTGATCAACTCCTGTGATATGAGACTTCATGTTCCACAAATTTCAGTTTTAAGTTATTTCCTTCATGGAATCGATTCCATCAATATTCTGTACCTGATATACATTTTCTCTTACAGATTGCAGCAATGTATTCAAAGGTGGTAAAAAAAGGTCCCAGAAAGGAAATAGCACTATCACTGAATACAGGACTCCAAAAAGGCAAATTAAATCATCACTTCTGGTCAACTGGGAATTTAAATGAAGAAGAATCAGAATATGAGTCCATCAAGAGCCCACGGTGGCACTCAGGCAATCAGATAACAGGCGACGAATCTGATTATGCTTCAGTTAATGAAAGGACCTGGGGAATGAAATTCAGAAATGAAGGAGGAGGAAGAGGAAGAGATGAAGAAGGGGAGGAGGAAGAAGAACCTGACCCAGGCTACGAAGCAATTAACATAAAATGGAAGAAAATTAATTTTGCTATTAAGAGTGGCAAAATACACAAGATTGCTCATGAGGCACAAACAGAAAACTATTATGAAAGTATCAATGAACTGCAGCAGAGCCGTACACATACACGAGTGCTAACATCAGGTGATGGCAAAGAGGTCTACATAACAGGACTGTAGATGAGCATTTCATAGGACGGAGTAAAACTCCACTTGTGGTTGAAGTTGAACTGACAATATCCTTTTCTTAAAAGAAGGAAGCCTGAGTTATATGAAGCAGTTTGATCATTTTAGAAAAACCATGACTGATGTCTTATGCGATGTAGAATTTTTAGGTCTAGTGGCTGAAATATAAAACACACAATAGTATTGATCAACTTGTCACCAATATTAGTGGATGTACACTTACCAAAAAATAGAGGAGCTAATAATGAAAATGACTTCTTCCTGATTAGTATGTTTAATGTTCATAACTTTTAAAGGAAAAAATAATACTCATCATGAAGAGGTAAATTTTTGTAATTTACTTGACGCAGTAGTTTAGATCTTCTAGTTTCTGAATAACTGGAGACTGGATGTACCCAACAAGATGTATATCAGGACCATGTAGAAGTCCTGATACACTACGCAGCAATTGACCTGGAAGTTGAAACTTTCAATGGGCAATTACCCAGCACTGAAACCCTCTGACAAAGTCTCCACCTCTGCATTACAGCTGGAGACTCCAGGGGGTTCCAACTGACGGCCATTCAGCTAGCCAGGAAAAGTTGGAAAAGTTAAAACCTGCTGTGATTCCAGGCTAACTGTACAACTGCATCTCAAACACTCATTGACTCCCCAGTCACTCACACAGACTCCACCAGACCCAACCCCAGTGGACATCTACATGAACACGTACTGGATGAGAGTAGGTTCACTCCAAATCCACTCAACCCATAACAACCATCCCCCCACCCCCGCACTCTGGATCAGACATCCCCTGTTCTTTATCCAACCCACTCTCATCCCACCATATTTCATACACCAACATCCATGTGTTGAATTAGGCAGAAAAACATATTCAAAGATTTACAAGTGCTTATGGTTTAGCACAAACATTAGTTTCTACGTATCCCTCCTGAACCCTCCCCTGTTTGGAAGCCAATAACTCACTGGGAAGAACTCAGCTTTTTAAAAAAAAATTTAAATAAACCTGTTCAGATGTGTTATAACACACCTCTGAAGTAAATGGGAATTGAACTTGGGCCTCCTTCATGCGGATGCTGGCCCCTGACGAGTTTCCTCACAATTTCTAAGTGCAGAATTACACATCCGCCATCCCCAGCCTGTGCCTCATCATCGGGAAGTGGCTATACACCACTGTGGAGGAGGCCCTTCTCAATGACAACATTCTCACCGTGATCTAGTTCTTCCACGAGGTGACAAAGGGGTTCAGCTCTTGTGGGGATGGGTGAAGGGAGAGGGGCGTGAACTTTTTGGATGAGAATTTAGGAGGCATGGTTAATACATTTGCAGATGACACCAAAATTCGTGGTATAGTGGGTGGTGAAGAAGCTTATCTAGATTACCAACAGATTTTCATCAATTGGGCCAATGGGCTGAGGAATGGCAGATGGAATTTAATTTGGATAAATTCAAGATATTGCACTTTGGTAAAACAATTAAGGGCAGGACTTGCAAAGAAATGGTGGGGCCCTGGCTAGTATTGTCAAATACTAGAGAGACCTAGGAGGTTCAGGTGCATAGTTCTTTGAAAATTGCATCACAGGCAGACACGATGGTTAAGAAGGCATTTAGCACACTCTTAATGGCTCAGAACACTGAGTACAGAAGTCGGGATGTTACGTTGTGGTTATTCAGGATGTTGGTGAGGCCACTTTTGAAGTAATGTGTACAAGTCAGGTTGCCCTGCTAAAGGAAGGATATTATTAAATTGGAGACGTTTTAGAAAAGATTTGCCAGGGTGTTGCCGGGAATGGAGTGTTTGAGTTCAAAGGAGAGGCTGAATAAGCTGGGACTCTTTTCACTGGAGCGTAGGAGATTGAGGGCTGACCTTATAGAGGTTTGTGAAATCATGAGGGACATTGATAAGGTAAATAGCAAAGCTCTTTTCCTGAGGGTGAGGGAGTTCAAAACTAGAGGGCTTAGGTGTAAGGTGAGAGGAGAAAGATTTAAAAGAGAACTGAGGGGCAACTTTTTCACACAGAGGATGGTTCATGTGTGAAATGAACTGCCGGAGGAAGTGGTAAACACATGTAGTTACAATATTTAAAAGAGATTTGGACAGGTACACGAATAGGAAAGGTTTAGAGGGATATGGGCCAGATACAGGCAAATGGTACCAGTTTAGTTTGGGAAACTTGGTCGGCATGGATGAGTTAGATCGGAGGGTCTGTTTCCGTGCTGTTTGACTCTGTGGGATATTGGGACATTACCACTGCACTGTAACACTCCTTGGAACTCAGCTTTGTAGTATTTTTTCTATCCAGAGATGCTATTATGCACCTTTGTGCATTTTTTTTTACCATAACCAATCACCTGTGTTTATAGTTAAAAGGACAATTTACAAACACAGCCTAGCAGGAGCTGTTTAATAACAACAAAGGTGAGGGAGAGAGGGAGGGTCCTAAATTAAATGGTGTTGGAGGGGGAATAAGACATTCCACTGCATACAGTATTCACTTCCTCTCTCTCGGGACACTCAGGTGGGAATGTAGCAAGGAGAGGGGAGAAATCAGCTTTTAAACACTAAAATCCAATGAGCATTACTTGCTCTCAATCAACTCAGGAGCTGTTCTTTTTGCTCCTTAAATGGGCCTGAAAATCCAGCTCTGACAACTTCCCTTTCCTTCAGAAAAAAAAATTGTAATTTTCTAAGGGTATGTGGCTATGAAAACAAAATCAGATACCCACTGTTAGATGGTGAGTCATCCTTCTTCTAGAAGCTTCAATAATTTTTCAGTCGAGGCATTCCTCTTATTGAAACATTCTGATTGTTGATGATAGGATCCATCCTCTTAAGCCTATAGATTTCTTTCCACTCCACCATTTTCCTTTAAACTGACTCTATCTAAACTAAGCATTTTTATCATTAACACTTTTTGTAGGACATACATTATCACAAGGACCAATTATCTTTGGAATGTTCTATTTGGATTGTTCTTTCCGATCTTTTTACCTGTAATCCATCTCCCAAGATCTTAGACAAATAGATGCCATACCAACATTATCAATGACAGCCAGAGTTTCACCACTCTTCTTATTTTCTTTGCTTCCTGTGCCAGCAGGCAACATTTCCCATTTTCTCCCAAAAGGAACACCACAACCCTCCTGCACTGGAAAACCCATCACCAAGATTTACATGCAAGGCATCATTAAAAATGATATAAGTCACAATACTGGGATCACCAAAAACTGAGCACTTCAGTCTACACTTCTCTATTTTCATTTATATTAAATTTATATTTGCTCTCATGGTATCATCCACTTTTGGATTTTTCACGGCCGGACTAAGCTTCAGCACTGCAAAATTTGCATCTGGTCTAGCCTGTGTGTTGAACCAGTTCAACTGTTCAGTGATACTCCTGAGCTATTCTATGTCACCCAGGGTAGCAGTCTTCCCTTTCAGTCCATTTCTAGTATGGCGAATTGCAATAGAATTGGAATTGTCCAAGTATGATTCTTGCAGAATTACATTTGGCTCACCCTACTTCATTTCCAAACCAACACATTTCTGAATTTGACTGATAATATTTCCTTAGTCAATGGTGCACCATCTCAACTCCCCCAGCACCCCCACAAAAAAAGTTACCTGCATTATAAAGATGGCTGGAAGTTTTCCATAACTTTGCCATTAGGACATCATCAGGTCCGTCTTCGGTTATGAGCACCTTAAAGTTAACAAAGCTGCCCTTTCTGAAAAATACCTTACATGAGAAGAGCAATTTAACCCATAAACTCACTTGTTTTCTTTCCTGTACTCCAGGACTTCCTTAGGGATCTATAAGACTATTTTCCCCTTGAGCAGATTGCCCAGAAGGAATGCTGCTTTGATATCTATAGAGATATGCTTCATGAAAAGATTTTAATGTAGTTAAAACACATTTGAAAATTTCCTTCCCAGCACCAGGAGAGTCTCCCCAATCCCTCTTTTCCCTAAACTTTCCTTAAAGCCTCTAGTTACCAACATAGCATTGGCTTTGTAGGTCCCATCTGGAAAGCCGTTTCTGTATAGATCCACCTGTGTGACAATGCGGGTTAATCACTATCATCAGCTTTAATAGACTTTGGATTCTTTCCACTTCTGTAACTTCTTTAGTTTAGTCCTTTGTATGATACATTGTACTAGTATCCTCAAACACTTTGCAATTTTGGGGACTTCTCCTGTTATCTATTGTTTGAGAAAGCTCTCCATTACCCATACTATCTAGTTGCCTTGTCTGGCTGCAGCATCCTCCCAGGTTGAGATTTCTCTGCACTACTCCTATCAGGACATATGCTAGACATTTGAACAGTTACGTATTTGAAGTAAGTCATGAAACAGATAGTTCTGAGAATGATCATGATAAGGAAAGTGTGAGTTAGTAGACTGAAAACTTCAGTTGGCCCATGTGTATTTTAGTTGTTGACATTGACAGAAACTACATGTGACCTTTTCCACTTAAATGTGTCTCCCAAATCAGTAGTGAAACTGTTTTCTAGTTCTCCACTTTCATATCCCCAGTTGCTAATCCACAATCCTCAGTCCTTGTCCCTCATATTGGACATTTAGCCAATTCTTATATTTTCCTGTAGATTTGCCTGCACATCTGGCAATCATGGCCACCCTCCAGTCATCTGGCTCTGCTGGCCAGTAAACTATATGTGAGCATGCCACATATCTAGGGCAGATGGGACTTGAGCCTGGACCTTCTGGCCTAGATTCAGCACCCCACCACAATCGACTTTGCAGTCAGCAGAGCTTTCTTTCTGCTCCTTAAAGGGACCTGCATTTCTAACTCTGACACCAAACCTTCCAATCTGAAAGCCACCCCCTATAAGACCCAACTTGGCAGTTCCCAACTAACTCCCCCTCAACCTATTCTAAACACACATATACTTACCTGACAGCCCACCCTCTGTACCCCTGGCACCTAGGGATTCTGAGTTTGATTGGAAGATCTGGGTCTAGTGCTGAAACTTATGCTGGTTTCTGTCAGAATCTTTACCATGGAAACTTGCAGCCACTCATTTGATGGCACCAAAATACAAAAACTGGTATGAAACAAGTGCATATACAAAGTCATCAATGTGAGTAGAAGTAATGGAGCTGCTGCTTCTGCCATTATAAGATGGTTAAGCTTAGTGCAGGTGAATTTATATTTAAATCGTGGGAGTATCACTATGAAATTCCAAAAATCTCAGTTAATACTAGTACCTTTTAAGCCTGCTGCATCTAAAAGTTTTGACCTTAATACAAGATAGCACATCATTCAAATAAACCAGGAAACAGCAGGAGACAATCTGGATCAGGTCAGAATGAATTAATGTCCATATCAATAGTTGTACAAGAGTCTGGTGGACCTAGCTTGAAAGAAACAAAAAGATGGAGGAAATTTACACGAAGAAGTGTTTAAATATGAAATCAATATAAACAGTTACACATGCATTTCCCATGAGAGTGGGAGCTTGGGGGTGAGAAGGAGAAGTTGCACTGTTAGACTTGCACAGTGGCACAGCAACTTTACAAACAATTCTGGGCTGTTTGTGCTTAACTTTCCATTATTCACTATCAGGGCAGCTTCATCTGTTCCTAAATTGTTAAAATATCTTACTGTTTGAAAAGATTTGAAGTAAACCTTATATTGCAGATCAATAATCCTAAAAATGATCTTTCTCTTTAAATGATAAGTTTTATTTCCACCTTCACATGGTTTAAAAGTTGGAGGTTCTGTTATAAAGAGACTCTGCAAATTTATGTTTTCAAAGTCTTTTATTTCAAAACTGAAGATGTTTTCTCAGGCATGAAGTTGCTTATGAATAAGTGACTATTCTGGACAACCTTGCAATCTTTTTTTTTTAATAAAGTTCATAGCATGATATGATGTTCTTATTAGATTTGTTATATAGTAGAGCAAAATGAAGGCATTCTTTAACAAAATGAATTCAATGAATCAGTATCCAGACCTACATTCAAATAACCTACAGGTCTGCAGCTATACTTTTACAACTATTGCATGTATTCATGCAGTCCTTCTCTTTCCTGTTGGAGTCAATTTGATAACTACAACGTATTTGCATTGGCTGTAATGTTAAACTGCCATATTCTGTTGTTGGAATTAGTTTTGAAACATTTGTTTCCAATCAAATAGTTTTTGTTTTTTTCATATCATAATATTTCTTAAAGATAAATCTGCTCATTTCTAATGAGTTAGTGCATAAAAGCACAGTCTGTTTTTTTATATCACATCACAAGCTGTGTTAGGATACGTTCAACGATAAAGTTTACTTTGGATAGTTGCATAACAGTGATGGAGAAAGGATAACAATATTAGTTAGACTATCTTAGATTTTCAATCATTTATTCAAACTTTATTGCAAGTCAGTTGGTAATATGATAGCTGGGCCCAGATTATGATTTTAAAAATATATGGACAAAATATTAGTCAATTAAGACAATATATTTTGACAATATTGCTTCCATGTTATTTTAAATTATTAGTTATTTAAAATAGGCTCTTGAAGTATGAGGCAAATGAACTCATGTAGTTTTTGGGCTGTAGCTTTTAAACAGGGAATCATTGTCCACACATATACCTCAATAGCATTTAAATATTGTACAGTAAATGTCATTTTTATGTTTCAGATTTTATGTTTTATACTCAGATTATCTTTCACAAAATATTTACATTTTTGTACAAGCTGTATTTTGGTAAAGTAATTTTATCAAAGATTTTTTAATGTCTAAAAGTGCATGCAACTGAGCAAACTTGAAAATGCTAAGGCAAATAAATTATGACTGAAAGCTTAAATTAGACAAGGTTTGGATTAATTAAGGGAATATAAACAGAGTACTATTGCCAGATATCTGCAGGCATGTACCATCTGGAAGGAATATAGCAATAAAATGCTGATTGAAACCAAGAAAGAAAATGACAGTGCAAGAATCAGCAGCTGTTTGTTGTTTTAATACGAAACAGGAATATTTTATTTGAAATGTTGACTTTTACGATATCAGTCATCTCTGCCTGTTAGATAAATAAATCTATGTTTTCATACCTAGATTATTTATAGACAATTAAAACTAATGTTATCAGAATTTCTTTTGAATGATGTTCCTTGTTGCAGTTTAAGAAATGTAGTAAAACTTAAAACCTTTGTTGTTTTGCCCAGTTCTGCAGCAAATAGCAACCCAAGTAACAATGGAAAGGCTATGTATTGCTTTTATGATAGCAAAGTGCTGTATATGTATTCATTACATATCGCTACAAAAGAAAAGCCCTTTTAATAAGTTACCAATCTTAGTTTGCTTATTCTTTTATGGGATGTAAGCATTCCTGGCAAGACTCAGTGTTGCCCATCCCTACAGCTGCAATCCATGTGGTGTAGGTATGCCAGTGTTACTGTTAGGAAGGGAGTTCCAGGATTTTCACCCAGCAACTGTGAAAGAACAACGATATAGTTTCATGCCAGGATGGCATGTGATTTGAAGAAAATTTTGTAGGTGGTTGTGTTCCCATATGTTGGTGCCTTTTTCCTTTTGTGTGTTATGTTGGTGGCAGAGAGAGTGCATGTTTAAGGTGGTGGATGATGTGTAAATTAAATGGATTGCTTCATCCTGCATGAAGTTGAGCTCTTGATTGTTATTGCAGTTGCACTTTTCCAGACAAGTGCAACGTATTCCATCACACTCCTGACTTGTATGTGGTGAACTTGTTTTACAGAATCTAGAAGTGAGTTACTTGTTTCAGAATTCCCAGTCCCTGTAGCCAATGTGTTTATAGGGCTGCTCGAGTTGAGTTCAATTCTCATTGCGTCAGTATTGAACTAAGGCTGAAATGGGAGGTCAGGAGCCAAATCCTGCTGGTAGACCCAAATAGACCATAGGTGAGCAGATTATTGCTGTGTGAGTGCCACTTGAAAGTGCGATTGTCAGTTCTGTCATCACTTTGTTGATGATGGTAAGTAGATTGAGCTGTAACTCAATGGTAGCACTTCTGTCTCTGGGTTAGAAGATAATGGATTATCAACCATGCTAAAGATTTGAACACATAATCCAAACATAAAGTTTAATGCAGTAATGGGGGAGTACTGAAGGATGTGTCTTTTTGATGACCCTTTAGATCAACAGGGATTTCTTCTGTTTTCTGGCCAATACTTATCCCTCAACGCACACTCAAATACAGATGATTAAATATCCAATCGTTTGTCTCATTGCTGGGTGTGTGACCGTGTGTGCATGTTGCAATAGGGACTACACTTCAAAAGTACGCAATTGATTATAATGCATTGTGGGATATTCTGAGGTTGTGAAAGGCACTTTATCAATGCTTTATCTTTATCTTTATCTGCATGTATTGTAAAATAAGCACCAGTCCAAAACGTTGTCACTTTTAGAAAATCCTTTCTGTAACACTCTGAATTCATTTGTTACAATATTTTTGAAAGATAGTCAATGCATCTTCTTTCTTCCTATAATCCACCAAAGGAGTAAAACTAATAAATAAAACATGGCAGAGAGCATTATGTCATTGTCAATTTCCAAAGCTGCGGTTAAGCTTTTTATTTGATGAGTATTTTAAAAGTGGAACAATAAAAATCCCCATCACGCTTTTGAAGGTAAATGAATTTCATATCACCACATGACCAAACTGTTCAATCTACAAAGATAAAGGTGATGAAAGCTGAAACTTATCCGTATTAAGCCATAGTAAGCCCTGAAATTATATGTGATACTAATGGAACGCTTCCAAATGCAATTTTTCTGGAGAGGCAAGAATCAATTTATGTCAAACAAGAAGAAAGAATGTCTGATTAACCCATAAAAAAATTGTGCTGTTATTCAATGCCATAGTTCCAGATCTTATACACATTCCTGAACGTACTCAAAGAATGATACTTACTCACTGTATTGAATCTACAGAAAGAATTAGAAATATTCCAAAGTGCTTTTATGTTCAGTTTTCAACAAAAAATAGATACACAAAGAACTGGCAAAATAAAAGTCAACCAAAGCAATTTAATATTCCCCTCCCTGAGGAGCAATTTTCATTTATTAATATTTCTCTGCTATGCTATTAAATACTATATCCTGTCCACTGAGGAGACCAGATCCCAGCTTTACATGAACACGATGACACAAAAGTTTTATTGAACAGTGTGAATTTCAACCAATATTTGAAACTGTAATATACAATCAGGATTTATAAATATATCAGTACATAATGCAATTTTAATTTCAAGTCTAGAAATTTTGATTGTTTAACACACAAGGCAAAAATGTGATTTGTTCCTGTTTCAGAGTATTTTTAGTTATGTGATTCCTAATCAGCCTACATCTGATGCAGGGATCGTGCAACGATACAAGTATCATGCTGTTCCTCATTTGAATGATTGTAGCATTCAGCTACTTGTGGCCCGTGGTGCTGACTGACTGAATGCCCAAATGGAGACCCAGAAGTTTGCATAGTTAATGCGATTCAGGTATTTCAGGCCTCTTGGTCGTGACTTCATCCTCTTAAAGGGGACCTGCAAGTTGCAAGGTGATAACTATCTAGTCAGGTATTGATGTAATAGAAGTACTCCAAATGAAATATGAGGGAAGAGAAGGAGTTCCCAAGTTCTCAGATGTGACTGTGGAGGCTCTATAGCTGAGAGGTCAAGAGGAGAGAGGCCAGTTTCTGCAGGAAGTCAGAGCACCCTGAAGGAACACTTTCAGTTGCCCATGGTGGCCTTTGTTTTGCTTTCAAAATGAAACTTTGAATTTTGATTATTAAATTAGGATCAGAAGAGGAAACAATCACCTTTCTATATGCCTATTTCAAGCCAAATCCCTCCTTTTTTTAACAAATATAAACAATTGTAAATATTCTCCTGGTCAGGCAGCATCTATGGAGAAAGAAACAGGGGAATGCTTCAAGTAAATGGCCTTTAAAAAGACCCTTTTCATTTCGTGTTTATGATGGTGATGTTATGTTTCTTGTCCAATCATAGGTGCCCTGAGAAATAAAGAGCTTTATATGGCACCATGTGTGAACTGAAACCTGTAATACAGGTCATCAGTACCATGGCCCAAATGTTTTCAGAACCATTGTCTTAGCACTGACCAGTACGTTAGGCTGTGTCCTAATGTTACATGGAGATCAGGTTGGACACTGACAATGATTGTGCGACTTTAAGAGAAGTTAGGTAGTATTGTCCACTCAGCAATTTTTGCTAAAAGTGCTGCTAACAACTTAGCTTTGTTTCTTACACTCGCACAAATGGTTCACCATTATTATAATAAAATGTTTATGGAACATCTGCCCCCTTTTCCCCAGCTGTCCAATTCCATCCATAACTGCATCTAATAAGGTTATTGCACTTTGCTGTGATCCATTGGTTGTAGGGTCTCTTAACTCTGTCCATAGCCATCTGTTTTTGGTGTTTAGCATTTAAAGAACATATAAAGTAGTTTCATGTTGTTAGTGCACTATTTAAAAGTTTATCTTCTGCATCTTTGGCACACCATTTCACATGTCATATTGAACAAGATTGATTTCCCAGGACTGAGGAATGCATCTAGCTATGACATTACAGATGGTTATCATGTACAATTTGTTGCTGCTAATGACCATTAACATTTCAAGAATAACAGCTTGGGCTGCTAAATCAGTCTTCAATCTGTCCCATTGACAGGTAATGCCACATTGTAAGTTGAAGGTTGTTTGGTGAGGCCAAGTCATCAACATGCCTCATTCCCAGTCCTGCATTCACCTCAAAACCCAACTTTAAGGAGCATGTGAAAGCTCCCAACAGCCCAGCACCCTGATCGACTTCAGGAGGTGAATAGGCTTAATGGCACAGCTCAAAGGAGTGTGTAAGAACACAGGAGAGCAATTGCTGGTAGATCCTTCCATTATCACTATACATCCAATTGAGTGGTCTAGTCAATTCAGTTGCTGTCTCTTTGCTTGCAATTTTTCTCAAACTTTGCTTTTGCCTTTTGGAATTTGAATTCCTCTCAGTTTTGATAGTAGTGAAAATGTCTCAATCAAACCGCTGTAGTCACCTCTTCTAATCTCATTCATCATATGAAACAACTTTTCTATTCCATATTCACTAACCTCAGGAGATTCTACGTTTTGTTTGGGTTCTGCCATGAGTTGATGAAGGTCAGCAAGATTTCTACTAGACTTTTCTTGGCCTCTTCCACCTGTTCAGGATTGAGGTCAATAGATGCCTTTCTAATCAAGAAACAAAATTATTGGGTTGTGAAGTACATATGGATTTCTAGTTTAGGTGTCTTCTATGTTGGAAGGATGCTTGTAGCTTTCCTCTTATGTTAAGTGCCAATGTCCTGGACTGTGTAGTTGAACTTCTATCAGCTATAAGCGGTAGTTTGTCAACTAAGGGTCTCCATATGATAAAATTATGACACGTTCCTGTATCTAATTTGAAATCCATGAGATGCCTATTGACATAAATGTCTACATGCCAAAATGTTTGGTTTGGGTCACTGATATCCCATAGGAAAATTTTGGGGTTATCTTCTTCTAGAGACTGTCTATGTTATTGATCTCTTTCTGTGGGTATTTCTTTAGTAATTTTGTTTCCTGCAGCTATGTCCTTCTTCAGGACAATTTTTTTGAAAGTGACTTATTTACATCCAAGAAAGCATATGGTTTTAAATGCTGGGACTGTCCATGCTTGTGGGGTTTCTTTGTTGCACAGTATTGGTGTATGTCCTACTTGTTTGTTGTATTGAATTATCTAGCATTGCTTTTGCAGTTTTAAACCTTAAGGAACTCTAGATCTCCTGTTCCAAGTATTATCCTCTCCTTTTCAGATTGATCTGTTTTTCTTCTGGATGTCTGATCACTCACCATTTGAAAAATGTTTTCTAGAGTTAGGGTCTTCTTTGAACTGTAATAAATCTGACAAAGATTCATTAGTAATATAAACAGCAATCTTTTATGAATTCTGACAGTAAGTCACCATAGTTGCATGTTTTCAATAACCTGTAGAGATCATGAATGAAATCATCTATGATTCACCTGGATGTTGCATTTTTTTTTGTGAATCTTATAAGATTTATTTTTGATCTGTGATTGAAATAATTGTCAAAGACTTGCAATATCTCTTTGAATATGTCTGATGTTCCATTTATTCCTTACAAGGAATAACATATCTATTCTTCTCCCGTTTGTGTACAGGTGTGTTTTTACTTGTTCAGCCTCTGTTTTACTATACAGTTTAAGAGTTATTCCTCAACTCAGAGTGCCATCCCCAGGATACCCAAAATTGTGTTCCATTTGGAACGTTTATAAAATTAAACCTTCCTGTCATTACTTTTTGTGCTGCAATAGCTTCCTAATGTCATTAGATATTTTATCTTTTTTAAAAAATTCTGCTGTATTGACAATTCTCATGTGCTTCACAGCTATAGTAGAGGATTTTCCAGTGGTAGTCAAGGTTTCCCAAACCTCCATGGTTTGAATAGTGATTTTCCCTGTACTTTGAAGCATCACAGAATTCACACAGTGTGGAAACAGGCCCTTTGGCCCAACAAGTCCACACCGAACCTCAGAGCATCCCACCCAGACCCACCTCCCCCAACAACCCACCTAACCTACACCACCCTGAACACTACAGGCAATTTAGCATGGCCAATCCACCTAACCTGCACATCTTTGGACTGTGGGAGGAAACCCACGCAGACACAGGGAGAATGTGTAAACTCCACACAGACAGATGCCCGAGGCTGGAATCGAACCCAGGTCCCTAGTGCTGTGAGGCAGCAGTGCTAACCACTGAGCCACCGTGCCGCCCAATACTTCTCACTGCATTCTTCTTGTTTCCTGAAAAAATTCTGAGTTAGAACACATTCAGGTTGTTCTTTATATTGTCCAACACTGACCTACCTTTAAGTACCCTGATTAAAGATATCCCCAGCTCCCCACCCCAGAATATGTGATCTTCTCTCGCAGCCCTTTTAGTTTTTTTTTATAAAAAATTTTTATTTTTTATTTTTATTTTCTGCCTTGTGGTATGTATGTGCTGTAGCAATGATGCCTTACTGGAGTTGCAACTTGTTTTATTTTTGAATTACCACACCATTTAGGGTTTCCCTTTTTCACAAGGACTTTTTGGTTTTAAAGTCTAGGTAGTACATTGGCTCAATACGGATTCAGGACTACTCCCACAGACCAGCACCTTGTGATGAACCTCTGTCTTGGAGATGCAGGTTGCTTCTGTCCCTGTGAATCTTTTGTCAGGTCTGAAATGCTTTCTGATTTCTTCTCTGAAGTATTCCTATGTGTTGAATGCTGCCAGAAGGTGTGTAGGGTTTGCTGCTGTGAGTCACCACTGCTCAGTATGTTATCTGTAAGTTCAATCAAGCCTGAAGTGGTTAATTGTGGATTGGGATGTCAATTTTCTGGTTTAACAAGAAGGGTCTTGTTTTTAAAAAAAATGGAGTTTATTGCATTCCTGCCATTGTTTACAGATTACATGGCTATGTCCTACACTACTAGAAAGACTATTAGAAGCATTGTAGCTTCCAGTCTGCCTCCTACAAACTTCTCTTTACTCTGACTAAATCCCTGTAACATTATTGAGTGCTTATGGCACTCAACCATTAGTAGAGTGATACAGTCAATTTGGAGACTAATTTCTGCTTTTATATGAGAATAGCTCCATCACGATCTGTGGTACTACACAATAGAGGGGTCAGTTAGCTCAGTTGGCTGGATGACAACTTTGTCATGCAAAGTTTTGCAAATAGTGTGGATTCAATTCCTATGCCAGCTGAGATTACCATGAAGGACTCTCCTTCTCAATCTCTCCCCTCACCTGAGGCATGGTGATCCTCAGGTTAAACCATCACCAGTTATCTCTTTGAGAAAGTAGCCCTATGGTCCAGTAGGACTATACTGACTTTATCTACAGTATCACATGCAATAGATTTTGAACAGATCAAGTAATTCAAGATGCTTAGTCATCAGCAACAGCAGAATTATATTCAACTACAATTCACAACCATAAGGCCCAGCTTTTCCTCACCCTACCATTACCACCAAGCCAATGAATCACCCTGGGTCAACGAAGATGGAGTTGAACATGCCAAGAGCAGTACCTGGCATACTTAAAATGAGGTGTCAAGTTGGTGAAGCTAAAATATGGGTCAACATGGATGCTAAACTTCATAATTAAAATGCAATTGGCAGAGAGAAGGGATCACATAACCAATGAATCAGATCTAAGCTCTGCAGTCCCTCCTCATTGAGTCATAGATGGTGCTGGACAATTATGCAACTCACTGGAGGAGGAAGATTCACAAATATCTCCATCCTCAATGATGGGGAAGCCCATTTTGCACATTAGCACTAAAGACAAAACTCAAGCATTTGCAAGAATCTTCATTCAGGCATGCAAATCGGATAATACACCTCAGCCTCCTTCTCAGGTTCCCAGCATCACAAATATCTACCTTTGGTT
Source organism: Ginglymostoma cirratum (assembly GCA_024137785.1). Classification (NCBI taxonomy): domain Eukaryota; kingdom Metazoa; phylum Chordata; class Chondrichthyes; order Orectolobiformes; family Ginglymostomatidae; genus Ginglymostoma; species Ginglymostoma cirratum. The sequence continues at coordinate 6,492,868 of JAHRHZ010000087.1, read as the reverse complement.
AATTTGATTCACTCACATGATTTGAAATACTGGATACTGCAAAGGCTATGGGTCCTGACAACAATCCAGGAATAGTACTGAAGACATGTGCTACTGAACTACACCACCACTAGCCAAGCTGTTTCAGTACATTTACAACACTCGCATCAACCTGGCAGTGTAGAAAATTGACCATGTGTGTCCGGTCCACAGAATTCAAGACAAATCCAACCTGGCCAATTACAACCCCATCAGTGTATTCTTAATTATGAGCAAAGGGATGGAAGGTGTCATCAACAATGCTGTCACATGCACTTACTCAACAATAACCTGCTCAGGATGCCCAGTTTGGGTTCCACTAGGCTTAATCATCTCCTGACTTCATTGTAGCCTTGGCCCAAACATATCCAAAAGAGCTGAACTCAAGAGGAGTAGTAAAGGTGACCTTTGTCATCAAGGCACTTGCAGCACTCTGAGTCTACCTACACTACATGGACTGCAGCAGTGCAAGAAGGCTGCTCATCACCACATTCTCAAGGGTAATTAGTTATCTCTTTGAGAAAGTAGCCCTATGGTCCAGTAGGACTATACTGACTTTATCTGCAGTATCACATGCAATAGATTTTGAACAGATCAAGTTTAGCATCCATGTTGACCCATATTTTAGCTTCACCAACTTCACACCTCATTTTTAAGTATGCCAGGGCAATAAATACCGGCCTAACTTGTGATCCTGAAAGGTGGGAGGTAGTCCTCAGTCCACAATCAGTCCTCAGTCAACTGTCAGTCAGGGTATCCAGGTCATATAAGTCATAGGCTCAGTCAGTAAGCAATCCATTGGCTTGGTCATGGTCAATGGTCTGCTCAGTAGAGTTGCAATCAGATGGTATGTCTGTCTACAGTCCATGGAGTGGCCAGTCCTGAAGGACCATCAGAAGTAGTCAGGGAAATCGCGTATCATCAGTTGGGGAAACTGCAAATTCAATGCTCAGGATTCTGGTCAGTGATGTCTAGGGTATGATTCTTGAAGACAACTATGATGAAAGCAACCCTGGGAGTCTGTGCATTGATCAGTAGGAAGGATTCAAGGAGGCTGTCAGAACAAAGGAGAGCTCATTGCCCAAAGGGCATGGGACAGTCAAGGAGGTGAGAACGAGTTGGGAACAAGATCAGTGACAGGGACGAAGATGAAGGCATAAGTTGTGATAGAGTGACAGAGGGCATAGCAGGCTACAGGAGGAGGGCATATTGGTAGTGACCACCAGCATAACCTCCACAGGAGAGGCATGCAGGACCACAAAGGGCATCAGTAATTTATAATGTTAGGGTTTGGAAGGCAATGAGGCAAGTTGGAGACAAAGTTCAATATGTTGGGTCTCCACACAGGAAGATGAGTGTAAATGGGCTGTCAGGGCAGTGCAAGGTAATACAGGACATGGAGACTATGGAGAGTACCTGGCAAACAGGCAGAGCCTGGTGTGGGCAGTGTCTTGCATGAGCTATGTTCTTTGCCATCACTTGCTATTCACCAGACATCAGCTGCAACTGGAAAATGAGTAGTACAAAGCCCAGGGTGCGTGAACTTGTTATCATTGAAGGGTCAAATGCATGATTCACATGTTTGCAAACTGCAATTACATTTAATTTTGCAATCGATACATCAGTCCATTTGCAAAGCAATGGATGCAGAGTGAATGTTTTTAGAGTTTCTATAGTATAATTGCATTATGCTATTGTTCCTGAAAAATAGAGACTGACATCTCAATGACCTGGGCAGGTTTCTTGAAAAGGTAGATAGAGTGTCAATATCCAAATAACATGGAAATATTAAGTATATGATTGTGTATAAGTGGTTATATTTTAAACCATCTATTTAATTCCAAAAATAGAATGAAGTTGGAGTTTAGAAGACAATCAAACAGACAGCAGGAACAGTTATCCAAAATTGATACTTTAATTAAAAATTGACACTTTTGTTGAACTTAGAACATGGATATCACTGATCACATGATGCCAGTTGACCCTAATTTTTGAAATGTTCTGATCAGTAGTAACCAGAGGTCAAATGCATTTTTCATCCTTCTAGAAAGACACACTCCTTGCATCGCATAGACATTCCAGCCAAGTCAACGAAGGGAATGGTAGAGAAGATGTCTACTTCAACCACCTCTGAACTGGACTGAAACTGCTGGCTTGTTTGAATAGCCTTTCATGGTGCAGTTGTTGATTTCTTTTGTCAGTCAGTTTATAACACCAGCTGAAAGTAGCTACAAATAATAGTGCCCTCTGATCTCAATCACTCTCAAAGGCTGAGTTTTGGAAAGAATCCTGGGTTTTGTCACTGAAGTAAACCAACTTCCAATTTACAACAACTGGACATTCACCAGCAATTTGACTCCATCTGAGGTTCTGCAAAAGGAACAACTGAAAGAAATGCCATTAGACATTGACTTATTGGGTTCTCTAATGGACAGGAACTAATTCAAATGTCTTTGATATTTTGTACTTTATAACTTCTCACATTTCTCTTTTCTTTCTTCAGTGCATGTCTATGTGGATGTGTCTTATGAAACATTCTCCTGTGTTTTAGATATGATAATAAACCTTATTTGTTTGAAAACTCAGGAATTTACTGTGGGTCATTTTTAACTCGAATTTCAAAAGGGAAAAGGAAACTATAAAACACGTCAACTCCAGACAGAAGAGGAGGAGAGTGAAAATAAGGTAAAGTGCCAGATAACTGGAGGATAGCTAATGTGGATCCTACAGACAAGAAGGGCAGTAGGGATAGGGTAATTACAGTCAGTGACAGGGAAATTATTGAAAAAAGTCTGAAGGACAGCATCATCTAGATAGGTACATGAATTGGAGTGGGTTAGAGGGATATGGGCCAAATGCTAGCAAATTGAACTAGATCAGTTTAGGAAATCTGGTCAGCATGGATGAGTTGGACTGTAGGGTCTGTTTCCATGCTGTATAACTCTGTGACACTACGATTAATCAATGCTTGGAAAGACAGTATTGATCAGGGATAGTCAGCATGAATTTGTTAGACAGCACAGTCCTGTCTGACTAATTTAATTGAGTTTTTGAAAAGGTGACTAAATATGTTGGTGAGGGTAGTGCAGTTGAGGTGGTTTATATAAGCTTCAGTAAAGCCCTTGACAAGGTCACACATGGAAGGCTGGTCATGAAGGTAAGAGCTTATAGAATTCAAGTCAATTTGGAAAACTAGATCCAAAATTGGCTTACAAATAAGAGACAATTAGTGATGGAGGAGGGTTGTTTTTGTAATTGGAAGTCTGTGGCCAGCAGTGAACCACAGGGTTTGCTGCTAGGATCCTTGGATCTGAATTTAGAAGGCATAATCAGTAAGCTTGTGGATGACATGAAAATTGGTGGCACTATTGATTCTGAGGAAGATGGTCTCGGGCTGCAGTCTGATATTGACCAGCTGGTAAATTGGGCAGAGCAATGGCAAGTGGAGTTTAATCCCAATCGAAGTGATACATGTTGGGAGGTCTAATAAGGGAAGGATATACCCAATGGATGGTATGTCCCAAGGGAGTACTGAGGAGTAAAGGGATCTTGGTGTACAAATCCATTGATCCCAGAAGGTGTCAGCACAGGTAGGCAGGATGGTGAAAAAGACATATAAAATGCTTGGATCAAGGAAATCTTGTCACAACTTTATACGGTGATGTTTAGGCCACAGATGGAATACTATGTGCGATTTTGGTCGCCACAATATCACAAGGACTCGAATGCACCGGACAGGGTACAGAGGAAATTCACCAGGATCTTGCCTGGGATGAAAAGTCTCAGTTATGATGAGAGGCTGGATGGGTGAGGTTTGTTTTCCTTGGAGCAGAGGACGCTGAGGCCGTTTCTGATTGAGGTAAAGAATATAATGAGAGGTATAGACAGAGTAGATTGTGAGAATCTCTCCCGCAATCAGATGCATCTAAGACCAGAAGGCATAAGTTTAAGGTGAGCAGCAAGTGGTTCAGAGGAGATCTGAGAAAGATTTTTTTCACACAGAGGGTGGTAGAAATATCGAACATGTTGCCTGAGAGGATGGTGGTGTCAGGTACTCATGCAACAATTAAGAAGATTCCAAATGAGTACTTAAAATGCCAGGGCCAAGTGCAGGTGAATGGGATTAGTGTAGTTTGGTGTTTGTCGGTCAGCATAGACATGGTGGGTTGAAGGGTCTGTTTCTATGCTGTATTACTCTATAACTTTAAAACTAAATTCTCCCCTCCTTTTTGTCTGTGACACGACATTTCAATCTGGATTCAAGGTCCATGTGATTCATGCTGCCAAGGAGATGGGTACTGAGAGGGAAACAAGCAATCAATTTATAATTCACTCACAGTATTTTCTAAAAGATTACTGAATCTCACAAACAGGTCAGGTTGTATGAACATGGTGGTGTGAGAGAGAGAAGAAAAATAGAGGTAGTTAATTCTATACCTTAAGCAGAGAAAATGTTAGCCCTGTCAGTCACCATGAAATATATAGGAGCTTGCACTGAATTAGGGGAGCCCAGGTTTGTGAGAATTGAAACAAAATTGGAAGATTCACACATGGGAAGGATCTTCAGTTTGTCCCTCACTGTGAAAGGCAGTTCAAGGATCAGTAATTATCTAGCTTCAAAAGGAAAACAGAAGCAAACAATTGAAAACTGAGAATAACTTTGGACTGGAGAATGAAGCGTCCATTTAATGCACCAAAGTACAACCATGGAGGGGGATTTTCTGTGGTTTATAATTTAAATGGAGCATCTTTTCTGTGTTTTAGGGTATAAATTTCTAATTAAATAACATCTAGCGTGCTTTTGGTTTGTTCATTACAGTAAAAGCACTAAAACTTGAGAGGTCTTGTGACATGGTGGTGGTGCCCCTACCTCTAGACCAGGAGGCCTGGGTTCCAGTCCTACTTGCTACGGAGGTGTGTGATAATATCTCTGAACAGGTTGATTAGAAAATATCCTTAAAACTTGAAATCTTGTGCTATGAATCGTTTCTCTCAGCCATTGGAAATTCAACGATCTTTCGAAAAAATTATCAACCTCTACAGAGATTGTAACAAGCTTGTTTCATCATAGTCTCAGTTGTACTGCAGAATTTGAGAACATAACTTAGGGACCCCCTCTGTCCTGCCACATGATGTCAACCATTGTCAGAAACTATACGAGTAGAAATACTTGATTTGACATTGATAGCAGATCCATGAACCCTACACATACAGTAAGTATTATGAGGTCTACGGATTGTTGGGTAGCAACTTTTGTTAGTAAACTATCTGTGCTCCTGCCAGAATCTTCACACCAATTTACCAAAAGCAGAGCTGTGCCCCCCCCACCACACATCATTCCAGTGAGTGGCATAATTATGAATTGTGACATTTTGCAAGAGGACACTATAGAGGCAGTAGAATATAACAATCAGTATCAAGATGCTGCTTCAGTAGAAAGCAATAGGCACAAAATTGTCAGCACTAAAAGAAAGGTTTATTTATCCCTCCAGTCAAAACTGAAAAGCAATAAGTATAGTTATCTTATACAGTTGAACCATGCTCAGAGATACAATGAAATGTCTGATAACTGGATTTACAATAAAAGTTCAAGTATCACAGACTGCGAATATTGACAAAGGAATGTTGAAATGTTACACTTATCTACAATTACAGGATGCTCAAGACAATGTAGAGAATTTCAGCAGGCCAAACTTACTCATTTCTGATGAAGGGTCTAGGCCCGAAACGTCAAGCTTTCCTGCTCCTATGATGCTGCTTGGCCTGCTGTGTTCATCCAGCCCCACACCTTGTTATCTCGGATTCTCCAGCATCTGCAGTACCTTTTATCTCTATTTTATATCCTACAGCTGCTTGAGCAACTTTATAAGCAGCTTCCAGTTATGGAAAGGTTCAGTGCGGAACCTGAAGATATATACACCTTTACACGGGGCAGTAGGAATGTGGAGTAAGTGAGGGGGTAGTTAAAAGAAGGATAGAAGAAAGAGAATCTAAAACAAAGAAAAAGGTTTAATAAAGACGCAGAATGGCAACAGGAATCAAAACCCCAAAACGGTCCTCAATTAATTCTCTCCTTCAGTCTTTAAGGATCATGTTCATAGAATCATAGAAAAGTTATGACACAGAAGGAGACCATTCAATCCATTGCATCTATTCCAATTAAAGGCCTAATAGCATTGTGAAGCTTATTTGGTTTTGATGGAGATAAAGAATGATACTGGTAAGTGCGTAGTGATGGCATAGATTTTATTTTATTGCAATTATGAAGCTGTAACAGTGGCTGTGTTCATTTTTCTGAATGACGTTTGAGTTTGCAGAAATAAAAACATTTGAACTTTTCATTGCAAAATTCTGGTAGGAGAAGTATCTTCACGTGCTTATGTTTACCTCAGATGGAGGAAGGGAGTCTGGCAGAAATTTAAGCAATAGAATCCTTACATTGGATTTTTCTCAGGCTGATTGATTGTTCATATGCATTTTTATATTAGCACCCTGGTGAAATATATGCACCTATACTGACTGATTAAAAAAACATGAAAAAGAGGATATTTGAAGCTGTTACTTGTGTGCAACAAGCATGTGATGCATCCTGTTGATCTGATGTCATGCAAGATTAGCTCATTATGGTAAGCATTTGGCCAGCCAGTGCTTGGCACATGATAGACTGAGTTAGCAGTTGGTTTATTAACTGTGATGTGAGATTCCCCATGGTCCAGGGAGATGTTGATTGCACATATTTGGCCATTCACACCCGTCATTTAAACCTGAGGTGTTCAGGAACAGGAAGGAATTCCTGTCCCTCAATGTGACTTTTGTCTGCAACCAACAGCAATGAGAGCTGCCACCATACAGCTTTATAATGAGGCAGTCATTTGACCCACAGATGTAGTATTTTTTTCATGGTGTTTTTTTGTATTCACTCAACAAATGTAGGCATCACTGGTATTTATTGCCCGTCCTTGAGAAAGTGGTCGTGAGCTGCCTCTTGAGCCACTACAGTCCATGTGCTGTAGGTAGATTAACATTGGTGTTAGGGAGGGAATTCCAGGATTTTGAGAGGGAGCAGTGGGAAAGGGGGTGAATTGGAGTCAATTCAGATACAGAAGGACTACTAAGGCAAGAAAAGGTCAACCAACCATAAATGTAAAGATATAGAAAAATATGAGATAGAAAAATAATCTTTAGAAGGAGTGAATACATTAAATTGTTTGCTTTCAGATCAGAGGTGTTGATTTGCTTTACTTTAAAGAAGTAAGACATACACGTTGTTCCTGATCAGTGAACTTCTGTGGTTAGTTGACTAAACAACTTCAGCAATTTCTTAAAAATATTGTGGAAATGCTATTTATGTACTCGGTGACAAAAGATCTCTTCTGATGCCGTGTCTCTTGACACTTCTGAGAAACCACTAAATGCCAGCTGTGCACTCCAGAGCTGGCATCGAGCAGACCATTGAGCTCCTGAAGCTGAGAACTAGATGCCTTGACAGATTACGAGGTGCTGCACAATATTCGGCCACATATTCGGCTACGCGCTGCATACTTCACAGAGTGTCATTATTGAAAGACCAGCCATTCTCACCAACAGTTGTGCCAGAGAGTCAAACTAAAGAAAAGGAGAAAGAGGGAAATATAGGGGACCATGGTGAGCACCAGATGGGTTCAGGAAGTGAGCCGAAACCCAGAAGAGATGCTTGCTGCTGTCTATTTGGAAATTGCTTTGGTGACATCTGATCCAGCATCAGGCCCTGGTGCATTGTTGCCACATGATATACTTGCTACAATGTACAGTGCATTAGGTAGTCCATCATCTACTGTCAGTCATTTCAACCCCTTCCCTACAATCGAATGTAAGGATTCTATTGCTTAAATTTCTGCCAGACTCCCTTTCTCCATCTGAGGTAAACATAAGCACGTGAATATACTTTTCCTACCAGAATTTTGCAATGAAAAGTTCAAATGTTTTTATTTCTGCAAACTCAAACGTCATTCAGAAAAATGAACACAGCCACTGTTACAGCTTCATAATTTCTTTGGGCTGTGACAAATATATGAGAAAAAAAAACTGGTGCATGCTGGAAACTATAATAAAATCCCTTTAGGCTGAAAGACTAGTAATTGTGGAAAGAAATCAAATTCTATGCCATTAATAGGCTGGGACATTTGAGTAAAAATGTTTATGAATGCACAAAAGATAATTTTATGGAAAGCTTAATCATGTCTTGAAATAAGTAATTTTTATGTCTTCACAATATTACAAACTAGATACTTTTTTCAAAACTTTTTCAGGGTGACTGGATTAGTTCCCTGTCTTCCTCCTGTTAGTAAATTTTGCTGACTGTTTACATTTATACACTGGTGTTGGTAACTTTTCTACTTGTTTCCCTTACAATTATTTCATATTTTTCCTATCTCCAGGCACTAGATAAGTTGCACACATGTTATTTCATTTTATTAAGTAAAACAGACAGATTGAATCATATAAACCGCAAGACGCAGCTTAAAGTATCTTCAAGGAAAGAGATTCAACTGTAGTGGTTTCTAACAGCAGATGAACTTGTAAAAATGTGCTGAGTGATAAAGAACAAGTTTGGTGATGTAGAAATAATTCTGGATCAGGAAGTGATTTTGCCCACCCCATGGAGATCTCGGCAGAAATCCAATCTGGAAAAAAGTTCATGAGGTAAGAGGAAAATTGTACCTGGCACTATGATTTTTCTGGAATGATATGAAAAGTTGAAAAAATTCCTCATTAGTTCCTAGCATAGATATTAATTCTGGTACCAAGGCAACAGCTACGCAACTGATAATTGTTCAGACGAATTGATAATTTCCATACAGTTGTCAGAATGGAACAGACCAATGTTGTGGACTACCATAAGATACTTAACTGAAGACGAACAGATGGACAGAATGAGGGCATAGAGTCATACAGCACAGAAACAGCCCCTTCAGCCCAACTCGTCCATGCCAATCAGTTTTCCAGTAGTCCCATTTGCCTATGTTTGGCCCATATCCCTCTAAACCTTTCCTATCCACAAATCTGTCCAAATGTCTTTTCAATGTTCTAACTGTACTTGTGTCTACCACTTCCTCTGGCAGCTCATTCCTTTTACACACCACACTCTGTGTAAAAGAGTTGCCCCTCAGGTCCTTTTTAATTCTTTCTCCTCTCACCTTAAACCTATGCCATCTAGTTTTGTACTCCCTACCCTGGGAAAAGACCTGTGCTATTCACCTTGTCTATGCCCCTAATGATTTTATAAACCTCTATAAAGTCACCCTCATCCTCCTGCGCTCCAGAGAAAGATGTTGCAGCCTATCCAGCCTCTCCTTATAACTCAAACCTTCATTTACAGCCTTATTAATCTTTTTGCACCCTTTCTGGTTTAATAATATCACCAGGATTGTACACAGTACTTCAAATGTGGTCTCACCAATGTCTTGTACAGCTGTAGCATGATGTCCGAACCCCAGTACTCAGTGCTCTGACCAATGAAGGCAACTGTGCCAAACACCTTCTTCACTATCCTGTCTACCTGTGATGCCACTTTCAAGAAACTTGTACCTGCACCCCTGGGTCTCTCTGTTCAACAAAACTCCCCAGGGTCCTACCATGAACAGTGTAAGTCCTCTCTGGTTTGTCTTACCAAAACACAACACCTCGCATTTATCTGAATTAAGCTCCACCTGCCATTCCTCGGCCCACTGACCCATTTGTTCAAGATCTTGTTGTACTCTTAGACAAGCTCCTTCACTGTCCACTGTACCAACACTTTTGGTGTCAATTGCAAACTTACTAATCACAGCCCCTATATTCTCATCCAAATTGTTTATATAAATGATGAACAATGTCCACCACTTCATCTATCTTCTTGGTCACCTCTTCAAAAAATTCAATCAAATTTGTGAAATATGATTTCCACACACAAAGCCATGCTGACTATCCATAGTTATTCCTTGCCTTTTCAAATGTGTGTAGATCCTGTCTCTCAGAACCCCCTCCAACAACTTATCCACTACTGACTTTAGGTTCACCAGTCTGTAGATCTCTCGCTTTTTCTTGCAGCATTTCTTAAATAATGGCACAACACTAGCCACCCTTCAGTCTTCCAACACCTTACCCATGGCTGTGGATGATACAAATATCTCGGCTAGGAGCCCATAATTTCTTCCCTAGCAACCGACAATGTCTTGGGATACAGTCAATTAGTTCCTGGGATTTATCTGGGTTTTGTTTTGCATTATCTATTCTTTTCCAGCACCTCTTGTTCTAGAATCTGGACTCTTTTCAAGACATCATTATTTATTTCCCCAAGTTCCATAGCTTCTATGTCTTTCTCCATTGTAAATACTGACGATAAATATTCATTTAGAATCTCACCCATCTTCTGAGGTTCTATACATAAACAACCTCATTGGTTATTAAGGAACCCTATTCTTTCCCTAGTTTTTCCTTTGCTCTTAAATACTTGTAGAATCTCTTTGGATTCTCCTTTACCCTATCTGCCAAAGCTACCTAATGTGCCCTTTCTGCCTTCCTGATTTCCTTCTTAAGTTGCTTTTCAGGCTGGAGGCCTGTGACCAGCGGTGTGCCACAGGATCGGTACTGGGTCCACTGTGTTTTGTCATTTATATAAATGATTTGGATGTGAATGTAGGAGGTATGGATAGTAAGTTTGCAGACAACACCAAAATTGTGGTGTCATGGACAGCCAAGAAGGTTACCTCAGATTACAATGAGATGTTGATCAAATGGGCCAATGGGCTGAGGAATGGCAGATGGAGTTTAATTTAGAGAAATGTGCGGTGCTACACTTTGGAAAGGTAGATCAGGGTAGGACTCACATACTTAATGCTAAGGTCCGGGGAGAGTTACTGAACAGTTACTGGCGTGCAGGTTCATAGTTCTTTGATAGTGGAGTCGCAGGTAGATAGGATAGTAAAGAAGGCGTTTGGTATGCCTGCCTTTGTTGGACAGTGCATTGAGTATAAGAGTTGGGAGGTCATGTTGTGGCTGTACAGGACATTGGGTAGGCCACTCTTGGAATACTGCGTGTAATTCTGGTCACCCTGCTATAAGAAGGATGTTGTGAAACTTGAGAACATTCAGAAAAGATTTATAAGGATGTTGCCAGGGTTGGAGAGTTTGAACCAAAAAGAGAGGCTATATAGGCTGGGGCTATTTTTCCTGGAGTGTTGAAGGCTGAGTGGTGACCTTATAGACCATAAGAGTGACCATAAAATCACAAGGGGCATGGATAGGGTAAATAGGAAAGGTTTTTTTCCTGGAGTGGGGGAGTCCAAAACTAGAGGGCATAGGTTTAAGGTGAGAGGGGAAAAGATTTAAAAGGGACCTAAGGGGCAACTTTTTCACACAGAGGGGTGGTGCATGTATAGAATGAGCTGCCAGAGAAAGTGGTGGAAGCTGGTACGATTACAACATTTAAAAGGCATATGGATGGGTATATGAATAGGAGGGGTTTAGAGGAATATGTGCCAAAAGCTGGCAAATGGGACTAGAGTTAAAAGTGTATCAGAGATAAAAGGTACTGCAGATGCTGGAGAATCCGAGATAACAAACATGGGGCTGGATGAACACAGCAGGTCAAGCAGCATCATAGGAGCAGGAAAACTTGACGTTTCGGGCCTAAACCCTTCATCAGAAATGGGGGAGGGGAAGAGGGTTCTGAAATAAATAGGGAGAGAGGGGGAGGCGGATAGAGGATGGATAGAGGAGAGGATAGGTGGAGAGGAGGCAGACAAGTCGAAGAGGCGGGGATGGAGCCAGTAAAGGTGAGTGTAGGTAGGGGGGTAGGGAGGAGATAGGTCAGTCCAGGGAGGACGGACAGGTCAAGGGGGCGGGATGAGGTTAGTAGATAGGAGATGGGGGTGTGGCTTGAGGTGAGAGGAAAAACAGGTTAGGGAGGTAGAGATGAGCTGGGCTGGTTTTGGGATGTGGTTGGGGGAGGGGAGATTTTGAAGCTTGTGAAATCCACATTGATGCCATTGGGCTGCAGGGTTCCCAGGCTGAATATGATTTGCTGTTCCTGCAGCCTTCGGGTGGCATCACTGTGGCATTGTAGGAGGCCAAGGATGGACATGTCATCTGAGGAATGGGAGGGGGAGTTGAAATGGTTCGCGACTGGGAGGTGCAGTTGTTTGTTGCGAACTGAGTGCAGCTGTTCTGCAAAGCGGTCCCCAAGCCTCTGCTTGGTTTCCCCGATGTAGAGGAAGCCATCTAGGTTATCTGGTTGGGATGAACGAGTTGGTCCAAAAAGTCTGTTTCTATGCCGTACATCTCTATGACTCCATGACTCTAACTGTACTCATACATACCCTATATCCTTAAGGCATTCTATTGATCCCAGCTGTCTATACCCAACATATGCCTCATTCTTTTTCTTGAGCAGAGCCTCAATATCCAGTCATCCAGTGTTCCCTACTCCTGCCAGCCTTACCATTCACACTAACAGGACCATGCTGTCCCTGAACCCTCATTATCTTGCTTTTGAATGCCTCATTCTTGCCAGATATCATCTTACCTGCAAACAACGTCCCCCAATCAACTTTTGGAAGCTCCTGTTTAATATTGTCAAAATTGGCCTTGCCCCAGATGGAACTTTAACTTGTGGACCAGGCCTTTCCTTTTCTGTAACTATTTTAAAATTAATAGAATTATGATTGTTGGTCCCAAAGTGCTCTGCCATTAACACCTCAGTCACTTGCTCAGTCTTATTTCCTAAGAGGAGGTCAAGTTTTGCCCCTTCTCTAGGAGGGCCATCTACATATTGATTCAGAAAGTTTTCTTGAACACATTAACAACATTTATCCCATCCAAGCCCTTAACACCATGGCATTCCCAGTCTATGTTTGGCAAGTTAAAATCCCTTACTATTCTGACCCTATTATTCTTACAGATAACTGCAATCTCCGTACATATTTGCTCCTCAATTTCCTGTTGACTATTATGGAGTCTAGAGTACAATCCCATTAAAGTGACTACCTCCTTCACATTTATCAGTTCCACCCATATAGCTTCAGTAGATGCTCCCTCTCTAAGGAATATCCTCTCTGAGTACTACTGTGATGTTTTCACGAATCAAAAATGCCACTCCCCCTCTTCTCTTGCCTCACTTTCTTTCTTTCCCATTGCATCCATACCCCAGAACATTGAGCTGCCAGTCCTGTCCCTCCTTCAGCCAAGTTTCTGTAATAGCTTTGACATCCCAGTCCCATGTTCTCATCCATGTCCTGAGTTCATTTGTGTTACCTCTTGCATTGAACTAAATAGTTTAATTCAACAGTCTTCCCTCATTCCTTGCCATGTTCTTGCCTGTCTTATCTATTTAAATTGCTGTCTTTAACTTATGGGCTAGGCTCAACCTTCATTCTATTTTCCACTGAAATACAGCCTGATTACTTGCTGCTTGAGCCAGTCTAAGGTTCTACACAGATTGATATATCTCAAGTGCCTGAAGTAAATTTAAAGACTCTAAGCAAAATACTACAATTGCTGGAAATCCGAATTGAAGACCAAAAGTGCAATAAATATTCAGCAGGTCTGGCAGCATCTCTGGAGTTAATCAACTGTTTCAGCACACAACAGATGACACTAAGTGGAATGTTAGGAAGTAGTGAAAAGAACAGTCCAGGGAACATTGTATGTTAGAGATATCTGCAATCCTGGGGGGATTCAAAATACGAAGGATGGAACGTCAGTTGGAATCCACAAGTAATAAGTCGACACAGATAAGGCAGGCCTACATACATGGTTCGCCTGCCCCTCAAAGTTATTTCAACAATTTCCAGTTTCCTAGCCTCAACTGCCTAGCCCTTCACTATGAACTACCAATCTTACAACACATCCAGGTCCCACCAGGTCTGAGTCTGGGATCCGGGCAGTCGATAAGGTACCTTCTGGAAGAGAAGGTCTTTTGTAGAGCAATAGGCACTTGCCCTACAGTAAGTGTAAAATTTGACAAGGTGAAGCTTTATGCCTCACTGACTTGAGGAATGGAGAGGGTTAATTAGTACTCACCCGTTCCGCTGAAAGAATCTTATCTCAGCTGATTGATGTCTCTTCCTTAACCTGGATTTCTGCTTTGTTGGGATCAGACATCCTCTGTAAGGTTACAGGATGGTCATGACTGGGAGTTAAATATCCAGGGGTATCAAACTGGTTGGAAGGACAGACAGGAAGGTAAGGGAGGTGGTGTTGCTCTGATTTTTAAGGATGATATCAGGGCAGTCGTGGGAGATGATATAGGTTCTACTGAACAAAACGTTGAATCCATTTGGGTGGAAATTAGGAATAGCAGGGAGAAGAATTCACTGATAGGTGTGGTCTATAGGCCACCAAATAATGACATCGTGGTGGGGCCAGCAATAAACCTAGAAATAGCTAATGCATGTAAAAATGGTACAGCAATTATCATGGGGGATTTTTATCTACATATTGATTGGTCAAACCATGTCGGTCATGACAGCCTTGAGAAGGGGTTCATAGAATGCATCCGTGATAATTTCCTTGAACAATATGTAATGGAACCTACGAGGGAGCAAGCGATCCTAGATCTAGTCCTGTGTCATGAGACAGGAATAATTAATGATCTCACAGTTCGGAAGGAGTGATCACAGTGTGGTCAAATTTAAAATACAGATGGAACGTGAGAAAGTTAAATCCAGTACCTAAGTCCTGTGCTTAAACAAAGGAGACTATGAAGGAATGAGGGTGGAATTAGCTAAGGTAGAATGGGAGCAAAAACTTTATAGTGGGTCAATTGAGGAACAGTGGAGGACTTTCAAAACGATTTTTCACAGTGCTCAGCAGAAGTATATTCCAGTGATAAGGAAGAACTGTAGGAAAAGAGAGAACCAGCCACGGATGTCTAAGGAAATAAAGGAAAGTATCAGAAGTATCAGATTGAAATAAAAACACATTCAAAAAAGCAAAGACTAGTGGGAAACTAGTAGACTGGGAAATCTTTAAAGGCCAACAGAAAGCCACAAAAAAAGTTATAAAGAAAAGCAAGATAGATTACGAGAGTAAACTAGCTCAGAATATAAAAACAGGCAGCAAAAGTTTCTATAAATATGTAAATCGTAAAAGAGCGGCGAAGGTAAACATTGGTCCTTTAGAGGATGAGAAGGCTAATTTAATAACTGGGAATCAGGAAATAGCCAAGACATTAAAGAGTTATTTTGTGTCGGTCTTCACTGTGGAAGACACAAATAACATGCCGAAAACTAATGGCAAGAAGGTTATAGCAGGTGAGAACCTAGAAACTATCATTATCACTAAGGAGGCCATGCTGGGCAAGCTAATGGAGCTAATGGTAGACAAGTCTCCTGGCCCTGATGAAATGCATCCCAGGGTACTAAAAGAGGTGATGGGGGAAATAGCAAATGCACTAGTAATTATTTACCAAAATTCACTGGAGTCTGGGGCAGTTCCCGCAGATTGGAAAACAGCCAATGTGACACCACTGTTTAAAAAAGGAAGTAGACAAAAAGCAGGTAACTATAGGCCAGTTTGCTTAACTTCGGTAGTGGGGAAAATGCTTGAATCTATCATTAAGGAAGAAATAGCAAGATATCTGGATATAAATTGTCCCATTGGGAACACCCAGCATGGGTTCATGAGGGGTAGGTCATGTTTAACTAATTTTGTGGAATTCTTTGAGGATATTACTTGCATGGTGGACAATGGGGAACCTGTGGATGTGGTCTATCTGGATTTCCAGAAGGCATTTGACAAGGTGCCACACCAAAGGCTGCTACACAAGATAAAGTTGCACGGTGTTACAGGTAATATATTGGCATGGATAGAGGATTGGTCGACCAGTAGAAAGCAAAGAGTAGGGGTAAATGGGTGTTTTTCTGGTTTGCGGTCAGTGGCTACTGGTGTGCCTCAGGGATCAGTGTTGGGACCGCAATAGTTTACAATTTACATAGATGATTTGGAGTTGCGGACTAAGAGTGGTGTGTCAAAATTTGCAGATGACACTAAGGTGAGTGGTAGAGCAAAGTATGCAGAAGACACTGAAAGTCTGCAGAGGAATATAGATAGTCCAAGTGAGTGGGCAAAGGTCTGGCAGATGGAGTACAATGTTGATAAGTGTGAGGTCATCCATTTTGGTAGGAATAACAGCAAACTGGACTATGTTTTAAATGGTAAAAAAAAATTGCAGCACGCTGCTGTGCAGAGGGACTTGGGTGTCCTTGTGCATGAATCGCTAAAAGTAGGATTACAGGTGCAGCAGGTAATTAAAAAGGCAAATGGAATTTTGTCTGTCATTGCTAGAGGGATGGAGTTTAAAAACATGGAGGCTATGCTGCAGCTGTATAGTGTCCTGGTGAGGCCATACCTGGAGTACTGTGTGCAGTTTTGGTCTCCTTACTTGAGAAGAGACATACTAGCACTGGAAAGGGTGCAGAGGAGATTCACTCGGTTGATTCCAGAGTTGAGAGGGTTGGATTATGAGGAAAGACTGGGATTATACTCATTGGAATTCAGAAGAATGAGGGGAGATCTTATAGAAACATATAAGATTATGAAGGGAATAGATAAGGTGGAGGCAGGGACGTTGTTTCCACTAGCAGGTGAAACTAGGACTAGAGGGCATCGCCTCAAAATAAAGGGAAGCAGATGCAGGACTGAGGTCAGGAGGAACTTCTTCACCCAAAGGCTTGTGAATCTGTGGAATTCCATGCCCAGTGAAGTGGTTGAAGCTTCCTTGCTGCATGTTTTTAAGGCAAGGCTCGATAAATTTTTGAACAGTAAAGGAATTAAGGGTTATGGTGAGTGGGCGGGTAAGTGGAGCTGAGTCTCAAAAAGATCAGCCATAATCTTATTAAATGGCAGGGCAGGCTCGAAGGGCCAGATGGCCTACTCCTGCTCCTAGTTCTTATGTAATGGCTAAAACAACCTCCCCCTGTCTGTCCGCAAGCACACTTTTTCACAATCCAGGGTTTCTGGTATCATAACCCGAAAAATAATCCAATGGAAGTAAGGATGTTGAGTATACCCATGGTGTTGGGATGGAATATGCTAAGAGATATCTTGGCAACCTTAGAAAGCACATACAATGACTGGTATGAGCAGTACATTATTTGATTGGCAGATGGAGATTAGCATGTTTGAACTTACTCTCGGCACTTGAGATATATCAATCTATGCAGGACCTTGGAATGGCTCAAGCAGCAGGTAATCAGGCTGTTATTTTACCTGCTGTACCATCACAGTTTGTGAAGGGACATTCTAGCCATCT
The DNA here is from genome assembly GCA_024137785.1 of Ginglymostoma cirratum. Lineage (NCBI taxonomy): Eukaryota > Metazoa > Chordata > Chondrichthyes > Orectolobiformes > Ginglymostomatidae > Ginglymostoma > Ginglymostoma cirratum. The sequence goes on along the minus strand of JAHRHZ010000087.1, from coordinate 6,475,578 downwards.
CCAACTGGTCAGCAACAGGTCTTGCTGCAGTGTCATATGTCATACGTAGCAGAGCTTCCAGTATAACTACGAGAGCTGCTCTTGTCATGGTGGGAGAAAAGGTTAAGTTATCTATGCAAATTGAAGATTTCATTGACAAAGATGTTCGCCTCCAATTCAGAATGCCCGTGCCTGTCGTTAAACCTGCAATTATCTCCAACTTAATTCCAAACATGTACACTGGCAAGTTGGACGAGACCCAAAGGAGCAGCCTGTTTCTACTTTCACAAAGTACATGCAACTTCCAGTAAAAAATAATGATGCAATTGGATCTCATTGTCTGGTATTGCACTGCATTGTAACTAAAGATGAAAATCAAGTAAAGATTCCTTACCACTGGACGCTATCCCATTATTGGGTTGTAGTTCAGGAATACTTGCAGAAGGCTTTGGAGCAAGGGATCACCTGAGGTGACACATTCATACACCTTCCCATAGTCTTTGTGAAAAAGATGGAAACATGAGGATCTGTGTTGATTACCAGGCATTCAATTCATAATATCATAAAGATGCTGACCCTCTACCGAGAACTGAAGAAACATTTCAAGTTCTCAAAGGTGAAACATGTTTTACAGTCTTGATTTGGCCTGTGATTATAACCAGCTACTCATGGCTGACAAGACAATGAAAAGATGGCATTATCACTGAGCACTTGGAGACTTTACAAATACACAAGAATGCCTTTTGGCATTGTAATGTCCTTGCCACCTTCATGCATGTGTTGGGTAAAGCATTTGGCAACCTTCATTTCCAGTCCCTCGTGTGCATCTGGACAAAGTCCTCATCTTCATCTCTAGCTTCAAGGAAACCTTTGCAAGAGTCAGCACTGTCATAATCAGCTTGTTGGAATTGAACTTGAAAGTCAAATCACAGTGTCCCAGTTTTGAAAGAAAACAATGGTACCTTGGACATTGTGTTCCCATGGAAGGCATTACTCCTGACGATGAGAAAATCCAAGGAGTACAGAAGTGTGTGTGTGTGTGTGTGTGTGTGTGTGTGTGTCGGGGGGGGGGGGGAGGAGGAGGGGAGTGCTAAAGTGGAGTGGGAACTGCATGAGTTCCTTAATCCAGCTAGTTACTATCGGAGGGTGATGTAAAGCTGTGCACAAGAGGCCACCCACTCCATGATTTGCAGATGAAATCAGAGAATGTTGAAGGAGCCAGTGGGAAAGGCATAACACTTCATGAAGTATCACCAGCATGAGAAGACTTTGCACGTTCAAGCAAAAATCTGCCTCATCAACTGTCCTTGGCCACTGAAATTGCCAACTCACTTCCATAATGGAACCAACAGCAGTTTCCTTGGACTAGGAGTGATGTTATCACAGGTTTAAGATTAAAAAAAAGGTTATTGTCAGTTGGAGCCTCAAACCAAACAATAGGAATCTGCAGGATTACTCTAGTATGAAGCTCAAACTGCTAACTTCGAGGTGGCTACTTCCTATACATTCAGAGGCATTCTGATTGGTGCATATTTTAAAGTTTTACAGACAACAACCCAATCAGCTACTTTCAAACATCTGCTAAACGCGGAGAAACAGAGACCCAATAGGCTATTGAACTTGTCCAGTTTCAGTTTCAGTTCCAGATCAGAACAGCTCAGGGAGAAGAAATGCAAGTACTGATGCCATTTCTGAAGAAAGGTCCTGACCTGAAATGTCAACTTTCCTGCTCCTCTGATGCTGCCCAGCCTGCTATGCTCCTCCAGCTCCACACTGTGTTATATCAAGTGCTGATGCCCTTAGTTGGAAGACCGACCACGGGATGAAACTCACTCCAGTTCATCTGGACGGTGCTGTGACTGATAGTACGTTCATACCACAGCTCACAGAATCTCAGAATTGTTTTGGTGCTGTCGGAGCCCATTCAGTCCATTGTGTATATACCAGCATTTTGACTTACTGCCAACTTCCTGCCTTTTCTTCATAACCCTGCAAATTGTTTCTACTTAAATAACCATACAATGCCCTCTTGAGTGCCACAGTTGAACGCTGCCTCCTGAAGTGTATTCCATCCCCTCTCTGCTCACTGAGTGAAACGTTTTTAGATCACCTTGTATCTGTTTCTTCAGTGTCTTGGTTCTTAGTCATTTTACATGTGGGAATAGTTTCTCTCTATCTGTGCAGGACCATCATAGCCTTATCCTTTCCAATGAAAACAGGCCAAACTTTTGTGCTAATTGAGGTTTCTCATGCCTGGAACAATCCTTGTAAATCTCTTCTGCCTATCGTGTCAAAGACAATAATCTGACCCTGATTCCATTCAGACTAAGATTCAGCGGAGTGTCACAACCTACAAGTGAGATCCAAACCAGTTACAGCAAGGTGGAGCCATATACAGTTTCACTTTTGCCACCTATTGTGAAAGACAACCTCAAACATCTTCAGCTGGTTGACGTGGACATCAACCAACTACACCAGTATTGGAAGGTCCAACATACACCAACCCAGCTCTGGCTGTTAAGGGAGACTAAACAGGTGCTGGAAGAGAACCAGGGAGGAGGTGGAGTCCTTGATCAGCTGGTTCATCACAACAAGAGATGAAGCAGCTCATCCCTTCCCTCAAGCCTCAAGCATGTAGGGTTGGCAGCAGTGCACGATCAAATGGGACATCAAACATCAGAAAAGACAACTGCAGTAACCAGAGTGCAGTGTTAGTAGTCTGGGGCTGACATTGATGATGATTGTCAAAATCATGACAGGTTTACTTTGGCCAAAGTAGAGAAATGGCTTCACCCTAGCCTAGTCGCCAAAAAACCTCTGTCCTAGCAATGGATTTAATGATCCTTGAACCCAGCATTAATGGGCCAGAACACATTCTTGTACTCACAGAAGTCTTCACCAAATCCTCACAGGCCACTCCCATCCATGATCAAAAAGCCTCACCTATAGCTAGAGTGCTCATGCATGATTAGTTTGTCAGTTCCAGCAACCCATGTTGAATTCACAATGATCAAGGGAGCAACTTTGAGATTATGATCCTACAGGAAGTTTGCAACATCTATGGCATTGCCAAGAGCTGCACCACCTCCTAGTCTGCTGAGGGTAATGGATAATGCAAAGGATTCAACCATATTCTGCATGGCTGTTTGTGCACTGTGCCTTCCAGAGCTGGTTCATGCATTCCACACTCATGCACAGGTTATTCTCTTCAATATCTCTTTTTGGATCCTTCCCATGGACCATCTCCTTTTTCTCACTACGCCTCCTGGTTTGGATGTCCAGGTGAATGAGTGGATAGTCTATCATTACACAAGAGAAAACCAGGTATTTGAGACACTGACCAAAAGGACTGAGCGAGAAATGCTCAAAAGAAATACATTTGGAAGTCTATAGGATGAACCTTCTAATCAGTGTGAGGGGATTCCTCTGAAACTGGAATATCAAGGGGCAGGATAAGACACAAGATGTCTGGGATGCTGAATCCCACAGAATCAGCAAGCAGAGTGGCCACACCAAAGTTGTTGAGCCAGTAATGGAGGGAAGCCTGGGAAAACGGTTCACAGAGAGGAGCTGCTTGAGGCCAATGGAGGATATGTGGAGACAAGCAGCTCACTCAGTGGTATGCAGAAGAGTCAGTGCATGATGGCTTGAGCAAAGTGCAGTCAGACAACAATGATGAATCTTGAAGTAATCTGTATGTTATTGAATCAAGGGGGTGCTTCCAATCTGAGGAGACTGACTCCCACCCTGAAAGCAACACAGGGATGACTTGTTGGGAGATGACTGCCAATCATACAACTCTTGGAGACCTGACTGACCTGGACCCAAATGTAGGTCTTCCACCACACAGCCTGGAAACGTGGAAAGTATCACAACTGGTAAGAGACTGAAAACACCCCTTTGAGCAAATGCTAGATATCATCACAACTCTTTACCGTTTTTCTGGATCAGGGATGCAAGAAGGTAACACTGTCACTTATGTGGTCCTAACCATTCTAGTCATCATGGCACAATTGAATTTGCTGATCACACAACTGCTTACTAACTGGTCACTGCAATGTGTGGCAATCAGGAAAGCAAATCTCAAGCAGTGAAGTGTGTAAAGGGGCCTCCAGCAGCAGACATCAACAATGAGGGACAGCACAGAGCAGGGATCCACATAGTACCTATGGACCATCTCTGGAGGAAGGGTGTCTTTGTCAGGCAGAGGCCTCATGAAGAGAAGACAGACAAAGAATTCCTCAACAAAGAGGCTTACTCCTACGTATATATTCTGTTTTCCTGGTTCTAATCTTAATTTATTTTATGTTTGTAAAGACCTGGTCAGTAGAATAAAACAAAATCACTGCTTGATGTTCTTCAGACTATCTGTGTGTTTCAATTGTGCAGTATAAATCTGACATGGACACTTTCCTGTGAAACACGGAGGTCAGTTGACCTGTTCTTTCCTGCCAATTCATATAGAACTGCAATAACACTAAGCTAATCTTCAAGTCTGGACAAGTCTTGATAAAGTCATTAAAATGCAAGTGACCCTTTCATGTGGTAATGGTTGCATTTCTTTAACTAATTAAAAGAAAACTGGATTCATAATACTGTTACAGACTCCTCTACTACAGACTTGAAATCCAGAAAACATATACGAAAGCTTGATCTTATGAAAATGGTACGTGAATCAGTGATGCCCAGATTCCATTAACTGACAATGATCTAACCATAACCATATTTATGAAGACAATGGAAAGAGATCCACCCATCAGAAATTAGGGTTCAGATAAGGGATTTTAGAAAGGTATATTTGAGACAGAAACAGGAACATTTTTGCCAGCAAAGTGAAAACACACTGCCTGAGAAACTCAAGTTCGAAGTTACATGTAGGCAGAATTAGCGTTGAAGTCTCTGCTTGAGAAACCACAGCAAGGCTTTTCCAGTGCTTCACAATTGCACATTAACTGGAGTAGAATAAGAGAAATCTGCTACTGTGAACATAAATCAACAGTGAGTCCATCCTTCTAATACTACCAACTTATTTCTTCAGCAGACAGAGAATAATGACAAGGCCTGCACCAATTCAAGTTTTCATCCCAGGGAAAAGCAAGTGTAACAGAGTTCTTGAAATCATGATACCTAAATATGACTCCTTTTATAGTCACACTCTTTTCCTGAGTGTATGTCAGTCTGTATGAATGCGACCGTGGGTTTAGTTTGACATATTTTAGTGATGAATCGTAAGCCCTTATCTTTCTTCTAACAAGTATAGGAACACCTGTCATTTATTCTTGACAGTTACAGCACTCGGGGAATAAAACACTTTTCTTTCATAACCACACTCTCGGTGGCCAGCTGAAGTGAACAAAAAGAGAACCATTCCTTTTATCGCTCTCCTGCCAGTAACAGAATGAATTAAATTGGCTAAAGACTGACTCGATACTGGAAATCCCGAGAGGAGGCCAAAATGGATCATCTCATCTACTCAGCATTTTCAGCTGAATATAGTTGCAAATGCTTTAGTTTAATGTTTTGCATCGATACGTTGGGCTCCCTGATCATTGAGGGTAGAAGTATTTTTGGAAGGCTTTTTGAAAGATCATTTAGCCATGTCCATTGCATGGTACTGCCACTGTTTTGGCATGCAAGTAGTCCTCTGTAGTAGCTTCACCAGGTTGACAATTTATGCTTAAGTATGCCTGATGCTGCTCCTGGCATGTCCTCCTGAGCTCTCTGGTGTCCTCTGTCATTTTAGGGTGAAGAATAGTAGTTTCATGAATCTGAAGGCTCCCATCTGTCCTGCACTGAGTCATACAAGTTTCAGTTTTGGTGGGTCTTGAGGTTGCTGCATCACTGCTGTGTTGAGGTCATTAGTGTTCACTTCTGTGACACACATACTACATGTTTTGTTAATGTTACTCATTTTCCCAGATCTCGGGTTATTGAAAGAGCATTGCATACACTGCAGCTGAAGACCTGTATCACCTCCAACTGTACCTACTTAGTCTGTGCTGCTGATCTCCTCTACCTACTGTCTGGAAACAACACATGCCCGCACACCCTCCATGCTTCTTGCATGATCTCTATAGTGAAGCTTAATTCAGCACTGGAGCTCCCTTCCTTATTAAGCCTCCATTCTTTTCTTTCTTTTTTCTCCTCACACTCAGTACATTGTCCATGAAGCTAAAATCATGAATGGTTGGTACCCTTTGAAACAGCTGTCCAACTCTGATCCCCCAGATCTGCCTGAAATTTAGCAAATGTAGAGGGGGATGGTAAATGGCTATATCTTGTTAAATTTGGCCAACAGGCCTATGGCACACACAGTAGGGGTTAGGATCTGGAAGCATTCCCAATTATTCATTAAAACCTAAAGCACTAGGTTTCTGCCCTGTGTCTCCATCAAGTCTTATAGCCCTCTTTTCTGTGAGGTGTGATTTGGTGCCATGTTGATAGTCCATTGTGGAGTATAATATCAGTCACAGCATTAGATCCAAACTGAAAACTTAAAGTAAAAAAAATTACTTAATGAAGAATTACTTAATTATACATCAATCTTCATGGAGAGAGATTTAACAGAAGGCAAGGGTATGAAATATTAAAAAGTGGCAATCTTGAATCAAAGAATTTAATATGATTTGACTGCAGTTAATTGATCCAAATTAAGGCTACTTTTGAAGATTAGTCAGTAGAACAGGCCATTTATATCAACTGAATTGTAGAATGTGGAATCACACCCAAAATTCTTAACAAAAACAGAAATCCTGGAAAAGCTCAGGAGGTCTGGCAGCAAATGTGGAGAAAAATCACAGTTAACATTTTGGGTCTAGTGACCCTTCCTCACAACTCTTAACATAGGCAAACTGACTTCGCACTTGTGTGTCTGTTTTTCTAAGGAATCTGACAGAATAATTTAAAGGAAGATTATATTTCTGAATTCTAGGTGCAACCAATGTGTAAAAACAGCTTTTGCTTTTGTTTTGTCGGTGCAACAAGTAAATAGTACATTGACCTTCCTTACAACAAGGTTTGAATAAAAAAGCAAGGAAGTCATGCTGAGATGTAGAGGGCCTTGGGGAGACCACACCTGGAGTATTGCGTGCAGTTTTGGTCTCCTTACAGAAGAAAAACATACTCGCCAGAGAAGAAGTGCAGCATACGTTCATGACTGATTTCTGGGAGGAAAGATTGGTTTGACTGGGCCTGTGTTCGCTGGAGTTTAGAGTAATGAGAGGGAATCTCATTGAAAAGTATAAAATTCTGACATAGATGGACAGACTGGATGAAGAAATGATATTTCCTGTGGCAGGGAGGTTCAGGACAAGGTGGTAAGCCTCTTTTCACTGAGATGAAGAGAAATTTCTTCAGTCAGAGGGTGGGAGGTGAACCTGTGAAAGCCTCTACTACAGAAGATTGGAGAAGAGAAATAGTTGAACATACTTAAGGAAGAAATTAATAGATTTCTAGAAGCAAAAGCTGTCTAAAGGTATGGGGAGAGAACAGGAGTATGACGTCGAGAGTGATCAGCCATGATGATATTGAATGGCAGAGTGGGCTTGATAGTTAACTCTGCCCCTATTTTCTATGCTTCAATGTCTTTGTGAGCAATCACTGATTTATAAATTAAAACAGGACAGTGGGCAAATTATTTGCTTTCTATGGCTTTGAATCTGTTGTTGTATTTCTAAAGAAATCTCTGTGGAGGTATCTCTTTTGCTTAGCTCAAGAAGGTTTCACTCTAAAGCACTTTATAACAAATACATTAAAGTTTGATTTTAAGAATTCAATAATGTGTTTTTAAAAGTTAAGAGATGTTGGCAAAATTCTTGGAATAGTAAAGATGAAAAACTGAGTACTGGAGTACTAAAGCTCCATTAGAAATAATTAGAATAATGTCTTCAGTGTAACCATGTGGCATCAGACTACTTGAAAGCACCATTTATTCTTTAGAGTAAGTCAAACTTGCCCATCTGTCCAATCAGAAAGTGAACGTTTTTTTCAGAATAAATGTGCCAATCCCATTTTTTTAACAATGTTTTAAAATTTTATTGCATTTCAGGAGCTGGTTTTTCAGATGTTGGAAAGTAGGAATTGCCAGATGCAAATTCACCAACATAAATATCAATCTGGTTTCACACTAGCCTGCAGACTGTTATAAAGCAAACTCCTTAGTGCAATAAAGAGTCTGAAACAAAAACAGAAATTGCTTGAGAAGCTCAGCAAGTCTGGCAGCATCTGTTGGAGCAGAATCGAGGAAAGAGTTTATTATCCATGACTGGTTTTGTTCAGCTGGGTATCTCTGCACGTATACCTCGCTGAAACTCATCAACAGAATCTGAAATCAAAGTATTTTTAACCACTACCTGAATTAGCTGTTCTTTTATTCATAACCAAAGACACATTTCCCCAATGCTTTATGTACATGAATATAAGATGATAAACATTGAATGTAAAAGTGGCTCTCCCTTCTGGTTCAACTGCTTTTACCACAAACATTTCAGAAAAATAAAATTTTAGAGCTGTCCAATAGTTATGGTATCAAGATATGGCTAGTACCCTCCAAATATAGTATGTGTAATGATATATGGATTGGCACTGATCTACCTTTTCACATTGAAGGTGCAGATCTGACTTCCCAACAGGTTATCCAGAAGTATTCTTTGGAATATTAGAAGTTCCAAATGTATGTCAATGCTTAAAATGTTGATACTAACTGAGAAAGCAACAGTATTAAGGAATATGAAGAAAGATCATGCAATTTATGAGAAGATGGAATTAACATGGATAACTCAGTAGACTAAAGCTCTGCTTCCAGCCCTATGGGCAGCACAGTGGCTAGCATTGCTGCCTCACAGTGCCAGAGACCCAGATTCAATCACAGCCTCAGACAACTGTTTGTACGGAATCTGCACTTTCTCCGGCTTCCTCCCATAGCCTGAAGATGTGCAGGTTAGGTGGGTTGGACATGCTAATTTGCCCATAGTATCCAGGGACATGTAGGCCTACATGGATTAGCCATAGGAAATGAAGGGGTAGGGAGCTGGGATGCTCTTCAGAGTTGGTGTGGACATGTTGGGCTGAATGGCCTGTTTCCACACTGTAGGGATTCTGTGAATATAGAATCATTTATTTCTACACATTGTCAATACATATGGCAAACCTTGCAACAACCACAGCTGGAGAACTGAATAATGTTATGGCCTGGTCAATTTAAAGCCTGGTATATTTACCTAAACAATTAAAAAGAAAATACTGGTCAATTATTCCAGGTGCTATGAGGTATCAGGCCCTTCTGTAAACTCTTAGCAGACAATTTTAGAATTAGAATTAGAATCCCTACAGTGTGGAAACAGGCCCTTCGGCCCAACAAGTTCACACCAAACCTTGGAGCATCCCAACCACACCCATCCCCTTGTAATCCACCTAATCTACACATCCCTGCACACTACCAGCAATTTAGCACGGCCAATCCACCTAACCTGCACATCTTTTGGATTGTGGGAGGAAACTGGAGCACCCGGAGGAAACCCACGCAGACACAGGGAAAATGTGCAAACTCCACACAGACAGTCACCCGAGGCTGGAATCGAACCTGGGTCCCTGGCGCTGGGAGGCAGCAGTGCTAACCACTGAGCCACCGTGCCGCCCTAGATGATGATTTACGAATTAACTAAATATATTATTGTGGAACCACAAATAACCAATACATTTAACATGGATTTAAAACATGTGGCAAAAATAGGAGGGGCTGGCAAGATTTTTTCCATCCAGTGAGTTGTTACGATTTGCAGCTCACTAAGATTCCTTTGACAGCATCTTCCAAATCTGCAACTTCTACTATCTAGAAGCACAAGGACATCGGAAAGAGGTTAAAGGGAGGGCTCTAACATCGAATTCCCTTCCCACAGAGCCTGCACCAAACCCCCAGCATGGGTCGTTTGTAGGAGGCTGGAAGATAACATTGCCAAAATTCTCAAACCCAATCACAGTCTGCCTCCACCATGCCTCCTTTTAGTTCAACAAAAATGCGTTCGGGTACGTGCAAGTCTTCTGTTCATCGGGGACAGATCACTCATAAGCATATGCTAACGAGGCTTATTTGAAGAGATTTTACCACGGATTTTAAAAGAAATTTTCCAGCAGTTCAGCAAACTGATCGGTGAAACTGAGGAAAGAGTGATTGGTACTTCTTGAGATGCTCTAAGTTCCGATTCTCCAATATGAATAAGGATGCTCTTACAGCAGCTTTTGTGGTTCCCTCCAACAAACATTTTGCTGAGAATGTGTGTTGACACGTGTAATTTGGAAGCTTTCTAATAGGCAACATTAGGAAGGAAGGGTGCATCGGGTATTTTTCATTGAAATTCCGAATTTCAAAAGGAAGATAACCACCATTAGCAGAAAGGTTGTTGTGGTAGTCCCTGAAGGAGCCCATGAGAAATGAAAACAAAGTGGAGAACAGCAGAGAGGAGCACAACAGAAGGACTGAAGTAGCAAGAGGCACAACTTATGTAACAGGTTAGTACGTGCAGTGAAGTATGAACTATTTGAAGAACAGTGCCTCTACAGGCTAAGATTGACATAGCAGGTGGTGGCAGATATTTACATCTGCCTAGAAGAATAGTTCCTCGCTTCTGGACCTGGTGATCATATACTACCAGCAACTGTCAAAAACCCAATTGACCTCAATTGCTTAGCCTATGCTTCTTTCCTGGACGTCACCTGTTACATAAAGAGTGTCTCAGTTGGCAGCACATAAATGTAGAAGGCAGGTCACAGATCAGATACTTTCCAGGGTAGTTGGCTCGCAGTCCCAAGTGGCTTCTCACAAGTAGGGGATGCAATCAATTGCACACACGTTACAAACAGAAGACCACACAGTAAGCTGGAACTAAAGTAGTTAAAAACATTCAGTAGTCCATGGAAGATGAAAACTTATTCCCTTCATCAGATCAAAGCAGAAATTAAAAATGAGGAATAATTAATCTAAAGGTCAGTTAGAAGACAGCTCCAAGCAGACTTCATTGGCGGTAGGGATGTGTGAAGCCTAGGGAAGGTTCTCTGGTTTCAAGTTATTTGTGTATTTGCTGGGAGAGATTTTTAGTTGCACTTTGGATTTCACGTGGTTTGCAGTTCACCAAGAGAAATTTTCCAAATTAAATGAGTTTGACAGTCTTGCATTAGATAGATCAGCGCTATAAGTCAAACAAAACTCTGACTTTATCAATGACTCAATGGAATGCATTTGAACCTGAATCTCAGTTTGAATTTCCTGATGAATAGAAGCTGGAAGATTGCCTACTTTGAAGCTAGTGGGAGAATCCATACTGGTTTCACAGTATCTACGGAAAAAGAAAACAATGAGCAGAATAAGTTGCAAAGACAGGAAATGTAACCAGGAAAAGGGACCATGACATCCACAGTCAAGAGAAAGTAAATGTAAATTTACCTTTGAGAATAACTTTTGACTGAAGAGAATTCTCCGGAGGACCAAGACATACTTCTGGGTGATTACTACACAGGTAAATAACTTAAAGATTGATTTGTCTTACAAGAGATTTATTGGGGAAAGTAAGAATTGAACCTGAATGCATAACATACTTGGTTAAAAATCACTTTGTTAAGTTAATGGTGACTGTCTTATTTAACTATCTTATAGAGAAAAAGACCTGTTTTGTTAAAGATACGTGAAATGTTGTGATATAGATCTTTTGGTTGAAACAAATTATCTAAATATATATTTAAATGTTAACAGTCCCTAATGCAATCGTTTGGAGTTGAAGCAGCATGTTGAGTGTTGGGTGATTGGACGGGTTATGGCTGGGTTGTTTTGACTATTTCCATGTCCCCTGTCATCTCTCTCTTGTACAAATACTGCACCACTGGATGCAGCTTGTTGCAGAGCAGTGACACTTTTTAAAAAAATATTCGTTAATGGGATGCGGGTATCACTGGCTAGGCCAGCATTTATTGCGTGTCCCAAGCTCAGAAGACAGTTAAGCATCAACCACAGTGCTGTGGGTCTGGAGTCGCATGTAGGTCAGACCAGGTAAGGATGACAGATTCCTTTCTCTAAAAGGACATTCATGAACCAGACGGGTTTTTACAATTGGAAGTAGTTATATAGTCATCATTAGACAAGTTTTTTTTGGTCCAGATTTTTATTCAATTCAAATTTCACCATCTGCCATTATAGGATTTAAACCCATACTTCCAGAACTTTAACCTAAAGTTCTGAATTGTTGGTCTAGTGAAATTACCACTACACCACCATCTCCCCAAGGATAAAGTATCTGTCACCCTCTTTAAAGCAAGTGATACCTCAGCTGAGACTCTGCTGCGGCCATGGCTGTACAGACTCACCTGACAGCCTTGCTTGAATTTCCATGGATGTGGTCACCCAGTTCAAGACAGGCATTTTGCAAAGACTTGAAGCATTAGGCTGCACGGTTGCTCAGCAGTTAGCACTGCTGCCTCACAGAGCCAGGGAACCAGATTCAATTCCAACCTCAGGCAACTGACTGTACGGAGTTTGCACGTTCTCTCTGTGTCTGCATGGGTTTCCTCCGGGTGCTCTGGTTTCCTCCCACAGTCCAAAGATGTACTAATTAGGTGGATTGGACATGCTAAATTACCCGTAGTGATTAAGTATGTGCAGGTTAGATGCATTAGTCATGGGAAATGCAGGGTTACAGGGATAGGGTAGGGGGATGGGTCCGAGTGGGGTGCTCTTTGGAGGGTCAGTGTTGGCTCGTTGGGCCAAAGGGCCTGTTTCCGCACTGCAGGGATCTTACATACCTCTCCTCTAGGTTTGGAACAGGCCTTCTTGATTTTCATAGCTACTGTGGATCATGGTGTAGCATGTGTCAATTCCTTCCAAAGTTACAGCTGTCGCTTCATCATCCTTCTCCTCTATAATGATGGCCTTTAGGCTTTAACATCTGTACTGGCTGAACAAAGCTTAGAGAGGAGTCTCTTACCACTATATGGCTCTCTACAGCTGTTGCTGCCACCAGGGTCTGTGAACTTACTTTTGATTTGTGAACCATTTGGTGAATCCCGACTTCCTGTTTAACTCTCCCCACTTGTGCTAGAGCTTATTTGTAATCCTCTGATGGTCAATCCTCAGAAGATACAAGCTGCTCTGAGGAATTGTCATCAGGCATGTTCAAAGATTGTTGTTCCATGGCTGCAGTTTCTGAAAGGCAGAGGAAACAGATCCGTATTAATCCTGACAAAGCCACAGGCTTCTCGTTGATCTGCCATTTAAGAAATAAAGTCAACATGTGTCAGAGATATTTTTAATTCTGTCACCAGTCAACTACTTGTTCTTAGTCTCTCCATCTTCGATTACCAGGCACGCAGAGGAGCCACTTATCTCCATGGCTTCCTCCTCTGCATCTGTCAGCTGCACAATTTGTGACTATCAACCTCCAGTCCTACGTCTCTCTTGGGTTTTGTGTGTCCTTTGACCATGAATGAATGAATGAATGAATGAATGAATGAAAGAGGGCTATTCACCTTGTGGATGCAAGGAATTCTCTGAGAAATAGATGCATCACACCACATAAGGATCTGGTGAGTGGTGAGATGGATGGATAAATGGTGGGGCAGGGAAGGGGGTGAGGAGGAGGTGTATAAAAAGTGAAACTTGTATGCTCTTGAACCTTACGTAGGTTTGAGGCGTGATGTGATGGAAAAGCTGAACAGGGTTTGGCAGTAAGAGTCCAGTTGGTTGTCATATATCACAGGCTATGTGAATCAGCAATTGTACTTATTTTTCCTGACCTGTTTATGGCGTTAAACTGCTTCCTGCATCCTCCATTGTATCCAAGAACAGGATACAACTAAACTACTTCTTTAACGTCCTCAGCACTACCAACCATGCATTCTTTAATGATAGCAAGAGTTGTTCAGCATTGAAAGAGGCCCTTTGGCCTATCATGCCTGCACTGGTTATTAAGCATCTATCTACTCCAGTCCCATCTTCTAGCAATTGGCCCAGAGCCTAGTATACTATGGCATTTCAAGGATTCATCTAATTACTTCTTAACTGTTGTGTTGGTTCCTGCTTCTACCGCCATTCCAGGCAAAGAGTTGCAGATGCCTTCCAGGTGAAAATACTTTTCATTAAATCCCCTCCAAATCTCCGGCCTGGCTCATTGCCTTAACTGTATGGCCCCACTTACTGACCTCTCTATTAAGGCAAAAGGTTTCTTCCTGTCTACCTTTATGCCTCTCATAATTTTGCAGAACTCAATCAGGTCATCCCCTCAGCCTTCTCTGCTCAAATGAAAACAACCCCTAGACACTCTTCTTAGCTAAAAGCTCTAGTCTGAACAACATGGTGGTGAATTTCCTCTGCACCCACTCTAATGCAATCACATCCTTCCTATTGTGTGGTGACCAGAACTGCACACAGAACTCCAGCAGTGGTCTAGCTTATGTCTTACAGAGTTCAACCATAATGTTCCTACTGTTGCATTCAATGCCTTGACTAATAAAGGCAAGTATCCCATTTGCCTTCTTAAACACCTGCTCTGTTTCCTTTAAGGATTTGTGGACATGCTCACCAAGGTGCCTCTCATTCTTTGTATTTCATACTGTTCATTTTATACTCTCTTGCCATATTAGTCCTCCTGGAATGCATCACTTCTCACTTTTCAGGACTAAATTCCATTTGTCACTGTTTGGCAGATCTGACCAAACTGTCTATAGTGTCCTGTAATCTAAAGTTTTCCTCCTTGCTGTTTAACACACCACCAATTTTCATGTCATCTACAAACATGCAGATCAAACCTCGTGTATTCAAGTTTAGATCATTAGTGTACACTACAAACAACAAGCAGCAAACCCTGCAGGATGTCACCTGACACACATTTCCAGTCACAACAGCCAATCTTAGATCATCACCCCCTGTCTCCTGCCACTAAGCAAATTGGGAATCCAATTTGCCAAACTGCTCTAGATTCCACGGACTCTCGCCTTCTTGTTCAATCTCACTTGCAAGACCTTGACAAAACCAAGTCGCTTCTTCACAGTGCTGGGGAGAATTATGCTGCTGTTCTTGCTCTCACCAAGGGGAGTCCTTTTTATCTCTCAAAACTGGCTTTGATTGTCCTGAATAAATGACATAGATTGGTTGGACCAAATGTGGTTTCATGTATTTTATGCTGTATTCTGTGAAATTCAATGTAACTCCTATGATGTTCCTCCAACATCTCTATCCATTCCAAATTCCAGTTTCTACTGGTTCTTCAAAATAGGGGTTCAAATTAATTTCATGTGGGTGAACATCATGCCTGCTCACAGCTTTGACTAATGAAACTGGGAAGTACAGTTTTAACTAGGCTGCATATTTCAAGACAGATTCCAGCCCATTAAATTTCCTTCAAGGATAAAATGATTTCTTGATTTACAATCTTTCTCTCTCTCTCTCTGGATATGCACTTTTCAGCATAATTCACAAATTAGTGACCTCATAGTGTATCAATATTTTTAATCAAATTTCAAAACTTCCTTTTAATATCAATACTATATGTTATTGACAGTGAGGTCATTGAAATATTCTATTACATCTTCAAATTTTTCTTCACAGAGCATACTGAATAGTACATAAGAAATGTGGAGTAGAGATTTTTGTAACAACTATATGGCTTAAATCAACCTCAACCAACCATCAATTCAGCATTTTCTTTATCAAATACTTACCTCTCAATTATGTGCTCACACCATGAGCAGTTTTGTACTAGGGGCTCATATTCTCAAGAAACTTAAATGATACTCCTGAAAATAAAGACTGGCAGGAGCCTGCCTGCCAGCAAAGATGACCCAAGCTGAGATAGCCAATCATCCTCCACCATATTACACAAGTGAACGTGGGCAGAGAATGTCAGCACGCAACGTAATGCAGGACTTTGTAGCCACGTCTAACTCAATATGTTTTTCCAGCAAGCACCATGATCGATTGCAGGAATTATGGACAATTTCACCTTCCTAGCTAATCAAAATACCATTAAAATGAGACGAAAGCCTATTGTATTCCTTTCACCTGTTCCGCAGATGTGTATTTAGAAAAACAAGTTGCATTTACATGGTCATTTAATGTTGTAAAAAATTCCAAGCTGCTTCACAGGTACATTATCAAAGAAGATTTGACACTGAGCTATATAACGAGACATTAGATACTAAAAATCGCTTAAAATGTATCTGTTAAGGTGTCTTAAAGAAGAAGAGAGACAGGGTGGCAGAAAGGCACAGGCATTGAATTCCAGAGTACAGGGCCTAGGCAGTGTGGCCATTAGTGTGTAACAATTAAATTAAACATTGTTTGAGAGTTGGAGGAGCAGAGATATTGGGCAGTGTAGGTCTGCGGATAGTTACTGAGCTAGGCAAGGCCCAGACCTTGGAGGGACTAGAAGGAGGGTTAAAATTTCAAGTTGGAGGTGTTTAAGAAGCAGGAGGTATTTGGTGACGGATGGGGGGGGGGGCGGAAATCAGTGAGCACAGGGCTCACAGGTGGTGAATGAAGGTTGGTGCAGTTTAAGATAAAGACAGCAAAGTCTAATATACAATTAAATGTGCCATCAGACTGGCAGTTTCTGAAATTATTCTCTAAAACAGTATTGACTTTTGGGTTTTTCCCAAATTCCATGATAAGAATTTCAGATACTCGTCATCAAAATTTCACATTCAAAACTGCAAATACCAATGGTAAGACATAAACATTTGCAGGCACCTTACATACAGAAACATTGAAAACAGGAACTGGTGTAGGCCATTTGGTCCTTCAACCCTGCTCTACCATTCAACGTGATCACGGCTGATCATCCAACTCAGTACTCTGGTCTTTTTCTTGCCCCGGACCCTTTGATCTATTTAGCCCTAAGAACTATAATTATCTCCGAGTTGAAAACATTCAAGGTCTTGGCCCTCAACTGCTTTCTGTGGCAGAGAATTCCACAGACTCACCACTCTGTGGGTGAAGAAATTTATCCTCATCTCAGTCCTAAATGGCCTACCCTGTATCCTTAGACTGTGGCCCCTTGGTTTCAGAATCTCTTATCAACTGGAAGATCTTTCCTATGTTTATCCTGTTAGAATTTTATACATTTCTCTGAGATTCCCCCTTCATTCTTCTAGATTCCAGTGAATATGAGCTTAACCAATCCTGTCTCTCACCATACATCAGTCCTGCCATCCTACGAATCAGTTTGATAAACCTTTGTTGCACTCCCTCCATGGGCAGATTATTCTTCCTCAGATAAAGATGATGAAAACTGCACACAATATTCCAGATGTACTCTCACCAAGGCCCTGTACAAACTGAAACAAGATATCCCAGCTCCTGTACTCTAATCCTGACGCTATGAAGGTCATTGTCCCATTTGCTTTCTTCACTCTCTGCTGCACCTGCATACTCATGTTCAGTGACTATTGTACAAAAACTCCCAGATATTGTGGTATTTCCTCCTTACTCAATCTATCAACATTCAAATAATAATTCATCTTACAGTTTTTGCTCCCAAAGTGAATAACTTCACATTTATCCACATTATACTTCATCTGCCATGCATTTGCCCACACACTCAATTTATCGAAATCACACCAAAGCATCTCTGCATCCTCCTCACAGTTCACCCTCCCACTCAGCTTTATGTTGTCTGCATGCTTGGAGATATTACATTTAGCTCTCTCATCTAAACCATTATCATGAATTGTGAGTAGCTGGAGTAGCAGTGATCCCTGCAATTTCCCACTAGCATTTGGCTGCCACTCAGAAAATGGATTATTCCAACTCTTTGTTTCTTGTCTGCCAAACAGTTCTTTATCCATGTCCATTCACTACTTCCAATCTCCTGCGCTTTTGACTTACATACTAATCTTTTATGTGGGATCTTATTGAAAGCCTTCTGGAAGTTCAAGGAAGCCACATCCACTGGTTCCTCACCGCTCTCTAGGTAAAGAAATGCATCCTCATCTCAGTTCCAAATGGCCTACCCATATCCTTAGAAAATAGCCTCTGCTTCCGGAATCAATCCATACCCTCCAATCCATGGGAACTATCCCGGATTCTATAGAATCTTGACAAATGACCAACAATACATCCATTATTTCTAGAGCCACTTATATAGCATGGAAACAGACCCTTCAATTCAACTCATCTGTGCTGGTCAGCTATCCTAAACTGGTCTAGTCCCATTTGCCAGCATTTGGCCCCTATCCCTCTAAACTCTTCCTATTCATGTTCCCATTCAAACACCTTTTAAATGTTGTACCTGAACCCACCTCTACCACCTCCTCTGGCAGCTCTTGCCAAACACGTACCACCCTCTGCATGAAAAAGTTGCCCCTCAGGATCCTTTTAAATCTTTCCCCTCTCGTCTTAAACTTATGCCCTCTAGGTTAGGACTCCCCTACCCCAGGAAAAAGACCTTGATTATTCACCCTGTGCGCGCCCTACCCCCCCACCACCAAATGATTTTGTAAACCTCTATAAAGGTCACTCCTCAGCCTCCCACGCTCCAGGAGGAAAAAAACCCACCTTAAATACATGATTCATGTTATGTGTAAAAATTAACTTCTGGCACATTTTAACACACAATAAATGATCGGTACTAACAGATTTTCAATATGTAACGTTGCCAAGGTTAAACCGTCAGAAGTACTACTGTTTTAAAGCGAAATTAATTTAATTAGTGGTTTGTTTTAAAGGAAAATCATAAATTCCACACATACAAGAAAAATATACTGGGGTTGAAAATGAAATATGGGTAGCATTATGTAATCGAGACCATTCACTTTTTTGTCGTTTGATTCTACCCTTAATAGATAACGACTTACCATGACCGTGGAGGCCAGTTTCCCCATGTACCTTTTAACCTAGCGACCATTTCAAGAAACCCACATCTTGTTACATATTCCCTACAAGAAATGTTCAAATCCCGGTGAACTAATTAATAATAGTAGTATGTGCTTTAAAATTTGTATTCGTTAAGGAAAACGCACAATTTTCCAAATCGAGACCTCAATATCAAAGAAAAGTTTCCAGATTAAGAGTAGCACTTGAGAAACACGGTAGAAACAAATTCCCATCATTCATATGCAATTGTCCAGATATTTCATCCCATCCCATCCCAGAAATTCAATTGTAGACAAACCGGACAATCCCCGTTTGAACGGTGGAAAACATTGAGGAAAGTTTAGTTTAAACAAATAGCTTGTAATGCAAACTTTCTTAATACATTATAGTCTCTCATGATATTACTGAATTCACAATAGGGGTATAAAAAAATCTCCTGCTGGGCTAGATAAAGTTTTAATATTTTGATACATAACTCAGCAAATTTCGCTTCACCTTAACATTAAATGCTATTTTTAAAGCCCATGTGAAATGTACTTACTAGAAGATAAAAAAAACCGTCATATCAGTGCAACCTAATTATATGCAAAATGTAAATTATTCGCCTGTCACCTAATCACGTTTTTAAACCACATAGCTTTCACAAATCAAATGAAACTGGCTAGCCCCTCTGACTCGCTTTCCACTTAGCGAGAAGAAGTCTGAGTTTACCTACAAGGACTGTATTCATACCGCAATGATGCAAACTCTAGATTAATATTTTAAGAAAAGTTAGGCGAGCAAGACTCAACACGGCTGCCATTTTCCCTCCGGCCGCTTGCAGATCTATTGGGTCTCCGTTTGAATAGCGACGTGCACTACGTGCTGTAAACATTACAGTGTCAAGTCCTTGCTAGCTCTTTGCTATGATTGATGGGCGGAGAAACCGGCCGGCGCGCTCTGCAGTCCGTTCCATTACTCCTGCCCACAGGCTGATCGCAGGGGGTGGGGAGTCAGCCCCGTTTCTTGACGTGCAACTTTCCCCCCCGGAGCAATCCTCGACGTGGAAAGCCAAGCTGAGCGGCAGCAAGTTGCAGGTGGACAAGGCAACTAAGTGAGTGAGTAATAATCAGACTGAGAACCAGTGATCGCTTGAAAAGGGGGAGATGAAATCAACGAAAATAGGAGAGGCGTAACTTCTAAAAATCCAATAGTATCGAGACTGGCTTAAAAATAAATCAAACAGGCGGAGCCAAACTTGGAAATGCGTGATAAGCACATGGCAGTGAATTAGTGGTTTTGAAATGTTTTGACCCAACTTTGGTTGCAAGGTGGGAGGCAAGGGGAAGTGGTGGAAGGAGGGGTGATGTGCAAAGGAGGGAGACAAGATGGGTTAGAAAAGGGGAGCTGGAAAGGGCGGGAGGAGGGGTTGGAAAGAACTGAAGTGGGAGTAAAAAGGGGTGGCGATGGTGGAAAGGGGCGAGGTGGGGCGGTGGGTCTGCAAACTGCGCTGCCCGGGCACCGGGAGAAGCACCAGACCGGCATTGAGTGACAAGTAGCTACACCAGCCGCGCGCCTTGTTGCCACTGTCAGTGTTCTTTAATGGAATGTTTATAATATGCAGCCACCAATCGGTGTGAATGGGAGGCGGGGCCCAGCCCGGGGAGGGGCGGGGCCCGGCTCAGCCCGGGCACAGGGAGAGAAGCAAAACAATTGTAATCAGCAGGAACGCCGGCTCGCAGAGTGGAGGGGCGGTTTCTCCCTCTGTCTGTGCCTGCAAATATCAGAATCTCACACGAATGTAAAATTACATCAGCCTCTTCCGTGAGGGGAAAAAAAACAGACGCCTAGTTTAGTTCACCCCGTCTCCTTCCCCCCCCCCCACAAAAAGCAAGACCATGAGCTCCAAACGCCTTACCAAAAAATATAAAGTTGTTGGTGCAAAGGTTTGCGCGCCAAGTCCAGCCGGCGAAGTCAGAGTCTCTGGAGTGATTCAGGCTTGTAAGAACGACCCTGCGGGCAATAATTTATACACAATCATGTTAGATGATGGCTCACTCAAAGAGTATGCAGAAGAAGAAATAATCTGCATCGATGTCAAAGTATCTGGAAAAGGAAAATCCGGATATAATCAAAAGGTATTTAAACAATTATTCGTTTTCATTGCACAAAAGGTTAAATGGTTTCCACCGATTGCAAAGTCGATGCATGATTTCATTTATTTTTTTTTCCAATCAGACATATTACTTTTTTATATTTGCAATATATATTGAAACTAAGATGGCGCCTGAAGTGCACGTCCAAAGTTTAAAGAGAGTAGAGCAAGGAAACCGGTATAATTAAATGCCCACCTCCAGCGAGACCAAACATTGAATGTTACACTGCTGTATTATTAGTGTCGGTCCTGTTTTTGAAAGTAAGCATGTCAATCGAGATACAGCACAATCCTTAGGGTGAACTGTCTAAACAACTTTGCCACTTGTGGACTTGTCATTTCAATGTTTGGACATTGGGGTTTGTCCAGTTTAGCTTGGCAATAGGCAGGCCTGCAATAGGAAAACTAACCGAACGTTTTAGGTTGATTTGCCTGCATTTCGGATGTTTACTTTTGGGCGGAAAAGAAGTTTCTTTTTGGAAAAGGTTTCATTTGCTGCGGCGGAGAAAACAAAAAAAAAGTCATTAGCTCTGGGTTTTATAAAATTGCAGATGCTTTTGAACTGCAAAGGCAGTGACTCGGTGGCGGCGTTTCAAGAACGAGAAAAGAATGATGTTCCTTTAAGATCCCCAGAGCCACGCGGCCTGACAGCCAAAAAACCCGAAGACCGGTATCTGGAAAACAAATGTAACAGAACTCGCGAGGTGGAGAAGGAGCATTCGACCCTCCCCCTTGGCTCGGTGTCAGAACAGAAACGCCTCCTTCCCTCGGCCAACATCGACGTTCCTCAGAGGTAGGCTTTTTTTCTTTTTTAGAAGCGATCCGAGCTGCTTTTCGGATATCTAGGAACGGATGAAGTCAGATTACATCCTCAAATGGAACTAACCATGGCACATAACATATTCTGAGCGCGTTGAACAAATGTTCCTTTCTTCTCCCCCATTTTTTCCCCACTCGAAGTGGGAACGCCCACCTTCTGTATTCAGTAGTTTAGGTCCTGTTATAGATGACAAATTATCAGTTCAAGTGTAATCGATACTCGAGCAAACATACCAATGTACTTAGCAACTGCTGAAATGTAAAAATCACTTGACTCTCCATTTTTATAAGTTCTGACACGGTGTACTTTGATCTTGTCTTGTATCACTCTTAAAGTTTCAGTGGCATATTGCTGTGATCAGACGTTAGTGTAACATTGATTTGTCACTCTTTTGATTCATTATTTGGATCAGCTGGCCATAAGGGTACTTCAGTCAGTCGTGAACTGTCACCAGCATTTTGTGCTAGCTGCTGTTATTATGACTGAACTGTCAACATTTCTAATAGTAATTGTCATCCACTTGAATGCTGAAGCTATTGACATATAAAGTGAAGTAGTTAGCCTGTGCGCATGAGGTTGGCTGCCAGAAAGAGGTGACTGTGCTGAACACACACTTATGGTTACTCATTTGTTTCAGTGAAGCAATGGTTTAATTTCTTCGCTGTAAAGCAACAGCATCTACAAAGTGGGATGGTTGGAAAGCTTAGTGATCAGCCTTTCAAATTTTAGAAAGAAAGAAGATAACAAAAACTCATAATCTTAAAAGTTTATAAAAGCAGAGAGAACTGGTTATGTGGCTGGTTAAATAATTCTGGTTGCGGAAGCAGCTCGCTGCACTTCAGTATTCCAGTTGTGGTAAGTGATTTGTATGTAGCTGTCTTTGAAATCAGCAATATTTATGATTACGTTTTAAAATTCTGTTGTTAACTTGCAATTGCGTGTTAAATTTTGTAAGGTCCCGCCAATTAATAGTTGTAATGTCCTGTGCTCCTAATAATTTGCTATACTTCAAGTCTTGTTCATTATTCAAAAAAACTCATACACTTCATAATCCAAATACTGTTGATGAAGAATATTCTTTTATCTCTTCCACACTACGATTTGAAGAAACTTCAAGACCTTCACTACCCTAGAAGAGAGTGAAGACATATATCTGGGCTTCGAACGCATGAGAATGCCTAAAGAAAAGAGGTCAGTGCCCAGGCCTCAACACTGTTAGGGAGTTGCTTCTGATACAGAATTCACCGTGGGGCCAATTCCTGCTGGTGTCATCCAAATTGGAGGTCCAGCTAAAAATGCAGAGAAGTACTTCTGCAAGACAGATGGATTCTGGCTGTTCATGCCACCGCTACCATAATTGCACCAGAGCATCCAATGGTCAGGCATGTCAAGCTATTCAAAAGGTTGAAAACCAAGTGAAAGGAGAATAGGGGATGACATGTAGCTTGGCGGAATAAGACAGCGTTATAGCTAACCTTATCACAGTGATCAGGGACATCACCATCATGCCTCACAACTCTACAGCTGCTAACTGCCAGTCAGTAGATGTAGTAGAGTATGTTCCAATCTAGTTCCATAGACTCAGTGCTACTAATTTATAAAAGTACCTTTGTATTGAAGAGTTTCAAGTGTTTCTGCAGTACCGTCCAGTCAACTTTAGAATTCACGTTTTAAGTAAAGAAAAGCAATGATGTCTGGATTGATTTCTTTTTATCTTCTGCATTGATAACCTTGCTATTTCACAAGGCAAAAGAGTTGAAGTTTTAAAGCAATTGCCGTTTTACAGAATTATTTCTCTTTAGTTAGCCTTAAGTTTAGCTTCCAGTATTTCTCTTCGGGAGTTTTGTTTGTAGGTGTAGAATCTGAATTATATAAAGGAACTTACACCAAGAAGGAAGATGTGTCAGATTATGTTATTGCCAAAACTATGCTCCAGACAAAAGATTAATGGAGCAATACCACTGGAGATCAGTTGTACGTTGTATTAAATTAAATCCAAAAAAGTTTCAGAAAGTTTTTAAATTTGTAGCATTCTACTAGTATACATATGTGTAGAATTGATGTAGTGCATGGAACATCTGGAATTTTACTAAATCATGCATTGGAAAAACAAGAAGGATTCTTATTTACCTTTGAAGCCTCCATATTCTTGACTAAGTTGTTATCTTGCATCGTTTCATGCTATTCTTATCATCTGATAAATGTCTATTGTTTTCTGGTTCCCTATTTTAATGATTTATTTACTTTGTCAGTGCACCTTAGCTTTGAGTTTGTGGTTTGAAACATTTTCTCCAGAGAAATGTTGCAACTGAAATCTTCATGTTTCCATTTACAGTGCTTCATTAATACATTGTAATGTAGGTAGTCTTGTTGCCCGTGGACACATAGCAGTTTGATAAGGAAGTGCATGAGCATTTTGATTTACCTTGGAAATTCTTAATGCGTATTTCTGTGTTATATGCCTCATCAACTTAAAATTACACACAACATGGATTTTATTTATACTAGTGAGCAAGGGCTTCCAGTATGGTAAAATCATTGACATAACTCCAATTATACCTAGCCCCAACAACTCTTTAAACGGCCATTAAAAGCTAGATCATCTCTTCACATTGTTAAAACCTGTGGCTGAAATCATGAAGGTTGATATTTACAGTGTATTTACTGTTCACTTTTTGGGTTACTGCAATGTTTTATTTTCCCCTGAAAGTGCATTAAAATTGTGTAATCTAAATTGGACATAAAGCTTGAATATCTCCAAAATAAAGCAAAAAGAGACTGGCTGCTCCAGGAAGACCTACTTGTTGGGCTACGGCTTTGTGTTCATCTTGCTTTAATGCGAGTACTGCAGCATCTAAAGCGTATCTGTAACTCTGTTATAGTGTAGCTACATCCTGTAACTTCTAAAAGGTACCTTACTGTCTCAAGTATCTTGTGAAATGAGAGGTTCATAATTTGAATTTGGGTATAGTTCAGAAAATTAAGGTTTCTTTAACGTTAACATTTGCAGACAGTTTTAAGTATAGAAATGTACAACAGGAATTGTTCCTGAGAAGTGTTAACGTAATTCTGAGATCACTAAGCAGCTTCCCATTCCTTCCACAGCGCTTTTTCTCCCTAGGCATTTCTCCCCTTCATTCTGCCAGTGAAGTATTATTCCTAAACCCAACAACCCCCTTTTATCTTCATTACTTCATACGCATACCTATTTTTATTACTTCTTGAAATAGAGGTCACTGGCAAAGGTGGCATTGTCCATTTCTAGTTGATCTGAGAAAGTGATAGGGACCTTTGTTTTTGAACCTCTGGAATCTATGTAGTAAATGTGTTCACAAAAGTTTGTTAGGTAAAGAATTCTAAAATTCATGCTTGCACCACTGGAGAAATTACAACATATGTCCAAGTTGATTGGAGGATGTGTTTTGTGAGAAATGTAGAGGCATTGTTGTTCCCATTTGCCTTTTGCTGTTGTGCTCCGGGGTTGGGTTTTCTGCTGAAGAAATGTTGAAGCATTGGAACAGTGGTTGAACACACTATCCTTGGGACAACAATAGCAGACAGCACACTAGATGTCTGCGTTGCCGATTTTTGGATGGTATTGAGTATCTTGAATATTCTTGAAGCTGTAACAACGTTTACTAGTAATTATCCCATCTCAATGCTGACTTGCATTTTGTGGTTGATTACGATACTTTGGTGATTTGGAAAGCAAGCCATACACTGCAGATTACCCAGCCAATGAGTTAGTGACTGGTCTCAACTATTTCAGTTTTTGGTCAATAGTGACTTCCAAGATGTCAACAATAGCAATACTAATAGCATTCAATGTCAAGTTTAAGGTAAGGTTGTTGGAGCTGAAAATAGTCAGTACTCAATTGATATGAATGTTACTTTCCCCATATCAGCCTAAGACAGGATGTTATCTAGATGTTCTAACATTGAGCCTGGTCAATTCATTATCTGAATTATAAATGGAGGTGATATATCAGCAACCAGACTCACCATTTGATGGAGGGAAAAATTATTGATGAAGCAACTGAAAGTAGTTGGACTGCGGATGATGATGTGCTGCAAGGATGTGCTGGAGCAGAGATAATTGCGCCTCTGAATGAGAAAAATAAATGGGCAACAAAATGAGGTGTTGATTTGGTATCAGCCAGTTTACACTACAATCTCCAACATTTACACCACCTTTGCTTTATCTTTGTAGTCGGTTATTTCAGGCAACTATTAAATTACCAGTATAGACATCATTTGTAAAAGCATCATTTTAAACTTAGTAAGCAAGCCATGTATTTTGTTCAGTTTAATACTTTTTTATGGCAGCATCTAATCTGTTGTTGTATTAAGGATGTACAGGTGAAGGACATTGATCGAATAATTTGGGTGCATCTTGTCATATCATGGTAGTGTCTGTACATCTGAGCATGAAGGCTGAGATCCCACCCCCATTAGAGTGTGTAATGACAACTCTGAACAGGTTGGTTGGAAAAGTCAACGAATACATCTTGGACATTTGCATTTGTTAGGGAGGAAGCAGAGAAAGGGAATGTTGCCGTGATGGTGCACTTGGAAAGAAAGCCCCTCGTATTGCTGTCCCCAGTGTTAAGGCCTAGATGTTGCTGTCAGCTGCTGCTTCTTGCTGTGTTGTTTGCAGCCCAAAGGGTTTCTCCCTGATTTTTGAGGTAATATGATTTGCTACCTGAAGATAGTTTTGATAAGGTGTCCACTTGATTAATACTTCTGCTGTTCCCTCTGAATGGTATTAAGTTCAAAGCCGTTGCCGAAGAATGGGACGTTAATGTTAGCCATTCACACCACCTCATAATTAACTGGCTTCTGCAGCTCTCGTTGTTTAAATATCAAGCTCTGAGTTGGTTCAGAAGTCCATAGATTTAAGTTCACAAACAGTAGAAGGTATGTATCTTCATATGGTTCCATCTTTGTGTGAAGTGCCTTGTTTGAATGAGCATACAATGTTATTCAATTGTAAATCTTCCAATGACTTGAGACACTTGAGAATGCAGAAATTGCGGAAGTCATCTGACCATTGCAGCCATCTTAGTATTATAATGACTCTTATTTTTTAAAGAAAAGGCAATTCCAGAAATATGATGTTGAATACAGTCTGTGCATAAAGTTAAGAATACGATTTGCCATCACTGGCCATTTGAGTGCACTTTGTTTTATAATATTCTTGGTGAGCGAAAGTCGAGAATGTTGTTGTTCCTTGGCCTGGGGAGCTCAAAATAAAAATGTGGTTAAAACTTCTTCTGCTGGAGCGACACGAGAAATAAATGTGGGGTTTTCCTTACCAAATATTTTATGGGAAAGTCTATATAATGGACCTTTTGCGAATATTTTGTCTGTTCAATAGTAAATGGATAATCATTTCCAGTGGGAAAACTGTTTTTCAACAAAAAATGCGCTAAAACATTAAGGATTGACCTTGCTAGCATAAAATGGACTCTTAAAAGAACAGAAATCTCTGGGATGAAATGGGTCAAATCAATTTATCCGTTGACCGCTTGCCTTATAAAATGAAATACTCTCACAAAGAGTGTACTGGAGACCTGAGAAGATGGACATCTTGTAATATGCGGTATACAGAATATGAAAAATTATTTTTCACTATTTCTTTAATTTTTTTGAAATGTTGTCTGTGTTATAAAGTTCTGATTTAAAGAAAAAAGGAAGCTCTGTAGTGGCATGCTAATCATTAAAGAGACAGAGATTGAAGGATATTCATTAAGTAACTTGTTTATTATGGCAAACTTCGTTTCAACTGGCACCCTATGAACCGGGTCTCTTGATAAACTGGCAAAAATTATCCACCTCAAATACTGCAAAGTTTACTGTATTATTCTGTCCAATTATTATAGGTTTAAAAATGTATTTACCTCAGTGTAAATGTACTTGTTAAATTGAATACAAAATATTAACTGTTAATTCAAATTTGAGTCAGTTTCATCTCAAATACTGTGATCTACCACGATGTCTAGTAGTCACTTAAGGGTGTGAATGAGAAGGCTCTCTGCTGGTAAGTTTTATTTAAGGCAAAATTGCATTATTTTTAAGTGAGCTATGCTGTAAATAAAGTAAGACAGTGATGTGTACCCTCGCTTTGAGTTTCTATTACTTCGTGTGAGTTTTTACATTGCTTATGTGGACCTCTTAATGATGCGGAATAATTGATCAACTGGCACACTCCTGGTCTGTTAGGTGCCAGTTAGTAAAAGGTTTGCAGTATTTCATAGGATGTGGGTATCGTTGTCCAAACTAGCATTTGTTTTCCATTCATAATTGACCTTGAACTGACTGGCTAGGCCATTTCAGAAGGTGGTTCAGACTCAGCTGCATTTCCCAGGGGCAGGAGCAACATGGAAACCAGACCAGGTAAGAGCAGCAGATTTCCTTCCCCATGAAGTTTCAGTGAACTGGATTGCTTTTTACAGCAATCGACGGCAGTTGTCATTGTTGAAACTAGTGTATGTTGCAAAATTATTAATTGAATTTAAGTTCCACCAGCTTCCATTGTGGGATTTGAACCCATGTCTTCAGAGCATTAAATCAAGTATAAAGCAAAAGATTGGAGTTTGGTTTCCTATTTCACCATCTGACATCAGACATCTCAACATAAACAGCTGTAAAGTCATAAATCAAACAAACATTGTAGCAGAGGTATCTTGCATTAACCGCGTCCACTAATTTGAATTTGAAGCCCTGTCCCTTTTAGAACTCCTGTCTATGTATATTGGGAAATTATGTTGACATCAGCTCATCTGCTGCATACATTAGAGCCCATGTTACAAAGTTCGGAACTTAGCCTACAAGCCAAACTGAAATTTAGTATTCCAGTGAAGTGTCTTTAGAGGGCCAGGTATTCAGGTTTAATGCTACCTCCTTTTTAAATATGCACTTTTTCCAAAGTTTGTATTTTTCCATCATCAGTTCTATTGTTCTCGGGCCTATATGAACTTATCACATGATGTCTGTACTTTCTATCAACAGTTGCACCTCCAGTGGCAGGAGAATTAGTGCAACATGGCAAATTTACATTGTGGGGTTGCCTTATAAATTATTGGAAAACATTGATATCAAATATTTTAATTCAGTACACATGTTATAAATCAGATCAGTTGGGTAAATGACCAAGAATGTTCAAAAAAACATACAAAATATGTAAACTTTGCCATCGGATGAATTGTTGAACCTTTCTATGGATATAATGGTTCCATGGCTCCATTTGAGGGAACAGGGTTTTCTTCCTGATGTCCTAGCTAATATATAACCAATGTAATTAAAATCAGATTATCAGGCCTTCATCACTATTTTGTTTGAGAGATGTCATATTTCCAAAAGTTAGAACAGTTGCTACATTTCATCAGTACTTCACTGACTGTGAAATGCTTTTGGATTCACTGAGATGTGAAAGACACAAAATGAATACAAGTTGACTCAACATAGATATATCAAGTAATGAACATTATCTTTCTGACTGTCCCTTGAGGTTTGTGGTATGACATGGTATTATCAATAATTTACTGATTCGGTGATATCGTCTGCAAGATGATTTGACTTTATTTTAGCTATTCTTTGATTACTTTTGTTGTTTGTGCCAGGAACCTTTGCCAACCATGGAGTAGTGAGTTGGATGAGTGTTGTGAAGGGTTACATGTTTCTTGCTTCAACGTAATTGAAAATGTAATTACCCTTTCTTATCTTGAGAATTGAGGACTGTGGTCATTAACATTACGTATAATAAAAGTCATAATTTGTAAAAGCTAAGCACTTAACATTTTAACCTTTTCGAGTAAATTTCAACCCCTTTTATATTTAGCGACAGTCCAGAAAGGAAAGATTTTTATAAACTTCATATCTTTGAAACTTTGTGCATTTATTTGCTTTTGTGCCTGGATCATATTTTTATTTTAATATATCTGTCCAATATGTCATCACTAAAAAGCAGTCTGGATCAACCTTTTTGATAACGAAGCAACATTATCCATTTAACATGTAAGACGAATAGTACCTTGTTCGTTGAAATTTCAGTTATGTTTTACTGCTTTAAGTAGCCCTTCTCCTGCCATATGATTACGTTTCACATAAAAGACAGTTCAAGGTCAATTAATTGTTAAGTAAATGTGAGATTTAACCAGAAATAAACAAACAATTGTGCATTGTTTACGATTTATTTATTTTAGTTTGTGGTACTTGGGAACATTGCAAGTGAGTTAACGTCAGTCCTGCGTGCTTAAGTTTCAGATGGGCACGACAGAAGAAAACCTTCTAATTGTGGCTGTTTTTTTTCTGTGTGTGGATTAATTTGACTATATTCCATGTTTTATGTATAATTTTATTAATTTTTTTCAACCTCTGCTATTCAGTATCATTTACTCTTTGGTTAGGGACTTAATGTCCCAATGAAATAGCCAACCCCAAAAAAAGGTTTTCCTGCTAGCACAGTGTCCAACAGATAACCCACCCGTCAAATCCAGTCCCATTCCTAATACAGGCGCTAAGCCAATTTCAACCATTGGTTTCTTTCCCTTGCAGCTGAAATGATCTGTAGTTAAAATTGAGTTTGTGTGCTGACTCAGAGAAGAACCAGGCCCCATATAATCGTTCAGCTGAAGCCCTTTTAAAATTAAATGACACCAGCCTGAAGGAATTCAAAAACACATGCTTCTTGGTTGGGCTAATCCTATTACTGATTGTAGCTTCATGAAAGCAGACGTTGGGATGAGATGAGGTCTTTTTATTCCTTTCAGTGTGGGCTCTCGCATATTGCTGCTGTGGGAGAGCTCCACTTTGTGTCTGTGAATATTGGTGCTTTTCGTGTTGTGATGTTTTGAGCATTGAAATCGGTTTGAGGTTTGTCTCTGGTCTTGCATTTCTGCATTTAGGATGGAGCCCACTTAGTGGTTTTACACATGCCGGTTTCAACCATTAGCCGTTTTTATTTTCAACGATGATTGGACTGTTGTCTCTGAGTAAGAGTATTAATTAGCAGAAAGCATGACGCAACAATGAAAATCAATCATTGTTACATAGGCACAGCTACATTCAGTTTAGCTTTCAGTGTGGTATTATGCTGATTTCAAACTGATTTGAAATTGCTCGAACTAACCATACATTGATTCCTTTAACCATTGGTGAAAAGAAACTTTCCATCCCATTTATATGGGAGGATTTACATAATTGCTGATGTTGAAGGGCAGTGCCCTGGTTATTGTGTTGCTGGTGTTCACTAACTTTCTTATGTTGACCTGCAGTACAGTTTGTGCATAAGATGTGGAGTAAGCACAACACTATCCCTTAGACCCCTCTCTTTCCTTTCCCCAAGATTGTGGAAGACTGCCTGTTATCATTCATTCCCTTCCCCGAGATTAAATAAAGACCTTAAATCTATGCTATATAATACTAACAAGCAAGCTCCTTAGTGCATTTGTTGAAAATTCCTTTTTAACTTTTTAGCACAGATTTCAATCAATTTAGTTTAAACTGGCTAATTCTTCTAACTAACAAGTAGGAATCTTAGACTAATGCTGGTACTTTGTGGTGTGTCTTTTAGGGTCAACTTCTCAATGATTCTTCCATCCTTTTTTTCTTGATCACATTATTGACTGTCTTATTAAAGCCTAATCATGTTAATAAGTGATAGAAAGGATGAGTGGTACTGGGATATTTGTTGTCGTTGTTGATAAAACTATTTCTCAACCCCAGTAATTAAATCCATCAATATTTAAATAATCAAATATGTATTGAAACAAGCAAGTTACTGGTAAAAAAAAAAGCCCTATTTAAGATGTGTTTGATATTATTTGGTGTTGCAGTTTACAAATGGTAAGTAAATCGGCTCCATTGATGCATTGGCTGAATATAAGTTAGTTAATTTACACTAATATGCTTTTTAAAACTGTGCTCCTTTTTTGTTGTGCTATGTTTGGTAGATTGACCCACAGTAGCTACTCGGCAAAGATTTCAACAATAGTTGTGAAATGAATGATGAAACATACTGTATTATTTAATATTCCACTAATTCCTTGTTTAACATTGCCCCATTTGGGGCCTGTAATTAATTGTGCTTTGCAGGATTCATTCTATTGTTACTTACATGGTGCCATTTGTCAAGGCCTCTCCCTGTGCACAGCCTCTCCCTATGCTCAATCTTCCAACTGTGGCCTTTCCCCATGCCTGACTTCCTGAGAACGGAGCCCACGGCCCCTCAGCCTGAGGTCTGCATCAGGGAGCTTTCACTCAGCAGCCTGCAGATCGTCTGCATGAGCATCCAATCGACTTGGCAATATCATTAGAAGCTGCTTGATAGCATCCCTTTGAATTGTTGTCGTCGCCTCCAAAATCCCCTCAGATACAGTGGAAGTGCTCCTCTTGGCTGGCTGCAGTGTTGTAACTTTCCTCCCATTTCTCTTAACTGGCGGGGTGTCTGGCTATATCCTTTCCTCCCCTCCCCTCCCTCATTCTCTCTTACGTGACAGTTGATTGGGCTCAAACAGAACGAAACAACATAGGGGAGCTGCTAAATTTGATCAGGATTGCTGGGCAAAGGACAATGGCTGCTGAGCCCTCGGAGACTAGTGTGGGGAACATTGTTGGAGAGAAGTGCAGACCGCATAGAGTCTGCAGTGAAGAGACATATACTGAGGTGCTCCGCAAACCTTTGGCCCAGCAGCCAATCAAGACGAGCAACTCCACTGTGTCTGAGCAAATCCTAGAGGTAGTGGTGACCAACCAGAAGGGGCACTGCAGCCAATTGAAAAGATGCTGACGTCAGGTTGTGAACTGGCTAGGAACCAGTGGGCTGCTCAAGCAGGCAGTCTGGAACCTGATGAACAAAGGCTGTCTGGTACTGAGCTGGAAATAGTGCCTCAGGTCATGCTTGGTGAGGCAGGAGGATGAGAGGCTGCAGACCTGGGGGGAGGCCCCAGCATCAACCCCTGTGGCACACTAATTTTAACGCCCTGCCACTCTGAAAGAACTCACTTATTCCTACTCTCTGCTTCCTGTTAACCAGCCAATTTTCTATCTGTGCCAATATGTCACATTGTATACCATGACCTTTTGTTTTCTGCAGTAACCTTTGATGTGGCACCTTATCAACTGCTTCTGGGAATACAAATACAAAGCATCCACTAGTTCTCCTTTATTTACAGTACAGGTTATTTCTTTCGAAGAACTCCAATAAAATAGCGTAACATGAATGGTTCCTTCCTTGCCATCCTTTCAGAAATTTAGTTCAGGATAGCCCCCACCCTCTGGGTAAAACACATTCTCCACATCTCAATAACAAATGAACACAGCAGGCCAAGCAGCATCAGAGGAGCAGGAAGGCTGACGTTTCGGGTTGAGACCCTTCTACAGAAAATGAAGAAAACGTCAGAAAACATCAGCTTTCCTGCTCCTGTGATGCTGCTTGGCCTGCTGTGTTCATCCAGCTCTACACCTTGTTATCTCAGATTCCCCAGCATCGGCAGTTCCTACTATCTCCTTATCGAAATCTTCTGCCGCTTACCTTTAATCTGTGCTCCCTGCTAATTGATCCATCTACAGAGGAGAAATCGTTAATTCCCAACAGCCCTGTCATAATGTTATAGACCTCAGTCAGGTCCCCTCTCAGTCTTCCCTGTTCCGAGGAAAACAGCTTTAATATAACTAGACTGTTTTGATAGCTGAAATGCTGCAGCCTAACTGACATCCTGGTGAATCTCTTCTGCATAAGAGTTACATCCTTCCTATAGTGTGGTGACCAGAACTGCACACAGTACTCTGACTTTAGCCTAACTGATGTCCTATATGGTTTCATCATAACATCTTAGCTCTAGCCATAGAGTTTTTATAGCATGGGAAAAGGCCCTTCAGCCCATTGTGACCGCGCAAGCCATCAATGATGTATCTATTCCAATTCCATTTTCCAGCGCTTGGCCAGTAGCCTTGTATGCTGTGGCATTTGAAGGTGCTCATCTAAATATTGCTTAAATGTCATGATGGTTCCTGCCTCTATCACCTTTTTAGGTGGTGAGTTCCAGATACGTGCCACCTTCTGATTAAAGGAAAACCTCAAATCTCCTCCAAACCCTGTTGCCTTGCCTTTATTAGTTGAGGTATGAAGTAAGTATCCAGTCTGCTACATGAACTAACCCCTGTACATGGCCTGTTGTCTTCAAGAATCTATGTGTGTGTACACCAAGGTCCTGCTGATCCTCAGTACTACCCCGGGTCCTACCATTCACTGTATGTCAGCTTGTCCTGTTAGGCCTCCCAAAACGCATCATTACACACTTTTTCAGAATTAATTTCTGTCTGCCATTATTCTGCCCATTTGACCAGCTTGTCTACATGTTCCTATAATCTGAAGATTTTCTTGCTATTTACCACACCACCAATTTTACTGTCATCCGTGAACAAACTCGTGAAACTTACTTATAGCTGTGTTCAAACTATTAATGTACGTTACAAAATGCGAGGGACCCAGCGCTGAACCTAGCAGTATGCCACTGTACTCAGGCTTCAAATCACAAACAATCTTCGATCTTCACCCTCTGCCTCCTACCACTAAGCCATTTTTGGAATCTATTTGCCCTGGATCCCAAGGGCTCTTAGTTTTTGATCATTCCCACATGCACCCCCCCGCCAGAATCCTCACTGAAGTCTATGTGAATCAACATCAACCACACTTCCGTCATCCACACCTCTGTTCATCCTTCTCAAAAAAAACTCCATCACATTTGTCAGGCGTGATCTCCATCCAACAAAGCCATGTTGACTTGCTTCTTGTCCTTGTCCCTCCATGTGAGATAAATTCTGTTCCTTAGAAATGTTTCCCAAAACTTCCCTACCACTGATTTTAAACTGTAGTTCCCTGGTTTATCCCAACCACTTTTTTTTGATTAAAGGTACTACATTGGTTGTCTTCCAATCCTTTGGCACCTCGCCAGTATCCAGAGAGGATTTGAAAATTAATGTCAAGACCCTTGCAGTCTCCTCCTTTACCTAGGAGATATCTCTCCTGGGCATAGGGGCTTATCCAATGTTAAGCCCTTTAAAATTGTTAATACCTCCTCCCTCTCAGTTCTAATTTATTCAAGTTTATCACAGTCACTCTCTTTGATCACTGTACCTATATCATTTTTTCTTGATGGTTTTTGCATCTGTGTCATTTTCCTGCAGATTTGCCCGTTTGCCTCTTTTCCCACTACTTACTGGCACACACCCAATGGTCTAACAACACCACTATTGTTCCTTGGGTTTAAGTAAATAGAGACTGGCTTGGGTTTTGCATACAACAGCAAACAAACTGAGCTCACTGTTCGTTGCTCTGATAAGTGACCACAGACTTTTCACGGGCTTTTTGTGCAGCAACTTGTAGTAATTAGAGATCCCTTTCAGCATGTTGCCCTCTACAGGACGTTTGGGATCTTTTGGGAGGATTTTTCTTTGGAGCTAATGATCAAAAATAAGGCCTGGCCCTGTTAAACAGTTATTGGGCACAGTTTTCCAAGGAATGGTTGGTTAATTAATGGTCAGGGGTATGCATGCTGTGTAATTGAGACCAGCAAATGGGATCTCAATGCCTGGAGGGCCAATAGGAGGCCCTCCATCACTGATAGAGTGACTGCCTTTTGATGCATGTAACGGGCAGAGAGATGCAAGTGTGTTCGCAGCATTGCTAAAAGCTTTGAAAACAAAACTGGTCACACCTGCACCTCCTCAATGTGGAGGGGGAGTCCCTTTGACTACAGCTTCTGCATTGACAGCAAGGATGGGGAGGCAGGCAGCTGCTGGGCCTCTGATCCAGGCTCCTTTATAATGACACAATGATAAGAAGATAGTAGCAGTTGGCGCACATCTTTACAACAGCAATCTTGTCCCTTACATCGACCTGTGAGTCCTTATCATTAGCACGTGGGGTCAGATTTCCATGTGACCATGGAGGTCACAATCTTGCCCCAACTCCAGCAACTTAACCTGGTTGTCGGTATTGATCAGTCAAGGGGGTGGACCTGTTTCTGAATGCCACTGTGCAAAACAATGTCACATCTACACCACGTGCCAGCAGCTTACGTGGCAAAGATACTGCAGTTGGCTTTGTCTCAACATTTACAGAGTCTTGTTCTCAGTAAAGTGAAATCAGGAGTTCCCACCACATTAAGTCTGGGCCCAATTCTACACCAGTCCAAGGGCTTGGGCATGACCTTTTATCATTGTATTTCCCAGTGTGCACAGCTTCAATTTCTCTACATTGAATGGCTGTCTATATGTTAACTAATGTGCTCTTCTCCAGACAATATGCTGCATTCTTACAGCTTTACACAGTCAGATAGATACCTTCCTCATCAGGGGTGAGGAGCCAAATATCAGGCATACCTCTGCCAGTTGTGACCATTTTTTGCTGCATTGTGGGTTGTTTTCTCCTGGAATGAGACGAAGGGAGGAATTGAGCACAGCTGTTAGTGTTGCTGCATGAGGGGGAAAAGGTGTTGAGGTGTCCCGTGTGAGTGTGTAGACTGTACGGAAGCCTTGCAGGGTAGCAGTTAGGAGGATTGAGTGGGTGAAGCCGAGTGCGGGGAAAATGCTGCATGCATTAGTGAGAGTGGTAGACTGTTGGTGGGATTTGTGTGCAGTAGCAAATGTAGAGTGAATGTGAGGTGGCAGAGAGAGAGGATTGTGGTACTTGTCCTGGCAGGGTGGAGAACACCATTGATATTCTCATTGGCATTGCTGCGCATTTGTACAGACCATGTAAACAGTACTGATCCAGGTCACACCCTCCGAGCTGGCTGCCAGCATTTGGTGGCGCTCTCTCCTCTGCCAGTTCTGAAGGAAGATGAAGACCCTCCTTTATACCACCCTGTACATCAGGATCTCCTAGTGTCACTAAACGGGGGGACTAATTCCCCTTTGTCTGACATGTCTGTGACAATTCGCACAAACTATGCAGGGCAGCTCCTGACTGAAGGTGCCTGACCAGGTATGGCGCGACTTTAAAGATGGCATGGTACTGTGGATTCCAGGAAGTCCTGACAGTGGTGAATATTTGCACCTGCAGCGAGTGGGAGAATACTATGAGTGGGTGCTATAGGAGCATAATTGCATTGATAGTAAGGCAAGTTTAGGAAGATAGCATGAAAAATTACAGGGAGAAACCTTCCATGAAACTCGCCAAATTGACTGACACTTAGAAATAGAGAGAACGGGAGTAGGTCATTCAGCCCCTTGAGGCTGGTCCACTATTCAGTAAGATCACGGTTGACCTGTGGCCTGACTGCATATATTTGCCTTGGGCCCATATCCCTTCGCAGTCTCATTTTTATGGAGCAAGAATATCTCCAATTTAAATTTAGCAATTGAATTAGCATCAACCGCAATCTGAGGAAGAAAGTTATAAACCTCCACTACTGTTTGCAGGTAGAACTGCTTTCGAACATCTCTGTCCAGAATGGCCTGGCCCTAATTCTTAGACTGTGCCGCCTGGTACTAGAATCTTCAACCAGTGGAAATAATTTGTTTATCTACATTGTCTTTCCCTATTAATATCCTGAAAAGCTGAATTAGATCACCCCTTAATCTTCTAAATTCTAGGCAATAAAGGCCTAATTTGTCTAATTTCTCCTGAACACCTGATATCCAGGTGTCATCTTTGTAAACCTGCATTGAACTCCCTCCAGGGCCAAAACATCTTCCTAAGGTGTTGTGCGCAGATCACTAAGGTCTAACTAGGGCTTTGTATAACCGCAGCATAATGTCTGTATCCTTTTACACAGCTGTTCAGAGATAGGAAGGCCAGCATTCCATTAGCCTTCTTGACTATTTTCTGTACTTGTTAGTGGCGTTTTAAAGAGCTATGTACTTGAGCCCCCAAATTTGGTTGGATATCCACCTTATTTAACTTTGTGCCTTTTGAAAAATACCCTAATCTTTTTTGGTCTGAAATGGATGACCTCATGCTTACTTATATTAAAATCTGTCTGCCACAGCTTTGTCCATTAATCTAATCTATTAATATCCTTTTGTAATTTTATGCTGTCATCAACACAGCGTACAATGCTGCCCAATTTTGTCCAGTCAGCATATTTGAATATTTGACTTTTCATGCCATTTTCCAATTCATTTATGAATGTAGTGAATAATTGTGGCCCCAACACAAATCTCTGTGGGACACCACCAGCCAATCTTGCCAATTTGAGTACTTACCCATTGTTTTAGCTCTCTGTTTCCTGCCACTCAATCAATTTCTCATTGATGGCAGTAATTTGCTGTCAATTCTGTGACCTTCTGCCTTAACTAACAGTCTGTTGTGTTGGGTTTTATCAAAAGCCTCTGGAAGTCCATATAAACAACTTCCATTAACTTACCTCTATCCACCACCTATGGCACCTCTTCAAAAAACTCAGGTTAGCTGATTTCTCATAAAATTCAGCCCAATGTCTCATTTTCAGTCTGTTGGTCTGATGATTGAAACCTTCCTGAAAATCAGCTAGAGGGTATCTTTATAATTCTCAATTATGCCACACAAATGCAACTTGTTTTATGAATTGCCTTTCACTGTTGTATTTTCCAGTGTGCACTCTTCACATTTATTCACATTGAATAGTTGCCTATTTCTTACTCAGTTAATGTGTCTCTGCTTGGACAATATGCTGCATTCTTATAGTTTGCCAAGTTTAATATCAAGACACATCCAAATAATCCCCCTTTATAAATGAAAAATTGAAGCGATCCCTGGACAGATTTCTTGTCAGGGATGGTATTGTACATTTCAGAGTTGTGCTGAGGGAGCACATGATCCTTTTTCCAACAAAGTATATTTCTCATTTGTGGTAATAAAAGTTGGAGTGCAAGTTGATTCATGCTGCTTTTGCATACATGGGAAAGTGTGGAATTCTGGCACTGGATTGCCATTCTGTTCTTGCCATTGATGAACATCCAAATCAACTTACGTAACAACAAAATTTGATCTTAATAAATGATAGTTGATTTCATCCCTATCCATGCTGTTGTCCAAGAACAGAAATGTCAACACTAAGCATTAGGATCACAAAAGGATAATTGGAACATCTGTCATTTGCGAATAATGTATCTTTGCAGAACGTAGTGATTTTAGCTTATCATTGAATCCCTAGAGTGTGGAAACAGGCCATTTGGCCCAACAAGTCCACGCCACCCCTCTGAAGAGCATCTCACCCAGACCCATCCCCCTACCCTTTGCCTGTAACCCTACATTTCCCTTGGCTAATCCATCTAATGTACACACCTCTGGACACTGTGGGCAATTTAACATGGTCAATCCACCTAATCCACACATCTTTGAACTGTGGGAGGAAACCAGAATACCCAGAGGAAACCCACGCAGACACAGAGAGAATGTGCAAGCTCCAAGACTCTGCAGACAGTCGCCTGAGGGTGGAATTGAGCCCGTGTCCCTGGTGCTGTGAGGCAGTAGTGCTAACCAGTGAGCCATCATGCATACTTTATGTAGGTATGCCACATATCCATTCCACATCCAGCACCTTCTTTCTTCTGCAAATTGAATAGGTTCACATTTCTCAGTCACTCTGGATTGGTTAGTCACATTAATAAACATGCATACATATTTCAATGAGTTGTAGTGGTCCAACATGTTGAAGCTCCAACTTGTAAAATGTCATGGAAACAAAGGACCAAAAGTGTCATATTGGCTGCGGGGCATTGCTCACCTCTGAGTCAGAAGGTTAGTAACTCAGGTCTTACTCCTACTCTTCAGCATATAATCAAGGTTAATATTTTTATGCTGCCTTGTTGGAAGTGTGGTCTCTCAATGAGAGAGTAAACGTTGCTGTGCTCAAATTGGTTACTGTGTTTTCTACACTACAATAGTGACTACTCTTGTCAAGTACTTAATAGACTGTAAAGAGCTTTGGGCCATCCTGAGGATGTAGAAGGAATTATATAAATATATATGCTATTTTTTCTGTGCTGGACGGTTTCCATTTTGTAATTCTATACCCTTCTGAATTCATAACTGTATCCAATGTACTTGGCACTACCAATACTAGAACAAATCTTAAACTTGCATTATAGTGAGAATATTTTAAGATGGATTCTCAATTCAATCTTAATGTGTGCCTGCTAGTACTAATTTGTGTGTCACTAATAATCTAGAGTCCAGTGATTTGCTGATAATATGACATTGTTGTTCAGTAGAAGCAATGAATAATCATCATTGTGGCTACAGTTGAACTGTTTTGATACTAATTTTAGTAGGGAGTATTGAATACAATGCAAGTAAATGCGTAGCATGGGTATATTTGCTTTGCAACTTCATGAAAACTTTGCAGTCTTTCTTTTGCATCAAAGTTTGGTCTTCTGGTATAAATTTATTAGATGCAACTCTTCTTCATGTATTTTTCTGGATCTTGTCCAACAGAAATGAGCTGTACTTTACTCCATCTTGTGTAAATTGAAATAATGTAGTAAATGGCCTGTCAATACTTCCTTCCAGGGTTATTCATATTTCTAAGTTCCATATGGATCACAATTAAAACAGTCTGTAGTCCATTGGAATAAGTAATTTTTAAGGGGTCTGGGGCTTAGGAATGTAAATACACACAGTAAATGCACACAAAATTCTAATATAAAAATCACAGTTTATCATTGTTATACAGGATATCCTACAACAGCAGAAAATTATCTCTTAACTAATCACCAAGTAGATCTTCTAATATTAAAGGACAGCCCAGTTCCATGAGATTTGCTACCTAGCAACGGAAGAGTATATTGCGCATTACACAATATGATGAGCTAGCCCTGTGAAACTGCATATTCTCGCATCGCCAGCAGTAATATCATGGAGAAACATGCTGGTAATATTTATGCAATATAATACTATATACAGTATAATCCTTATACAATCAATTGTAACTTGGGTTGTTCAGTTGCATGTAGCAGTTTTATTACATCACTTCCATAACCACATCACACTGTGGTTTCTGTCTTCATACAGATGATGCACTCTGGCTTTGTTTGCTATCTTACGAGAGATGGACTCCAAATGTTGTACTGCAAGCTCATTCCTGTAGGAGCACAGTATTCTATCAAGTGGGGTGACAGTGGGTGTTTTCTCAGTCCTTGTTCAAAAGCTCATAGGCATTGAGCTAAAAGCTTTAACTCCTGACTGTAAGAGAAACTTATTTATGGTTTCTAAAA
This sequence comes from Ginglymostoma cirratum, assembly GCA_024137785.1. Classification (NCBI taxonomy): domain Eukaryota; kingdom Metazoa; phylum Chordata; class Chondrichthyes; order Orectolobiformes; family Ginglymostomatidae; genus Ginglymostoma; species Ginglymostoma cirratum. The sequence goes on along the minus strand of JAHRHZ010000087.1, from coordinate 6,434,592 downwards.
GTACAGTATTGTGTATAGGTTGTCATTGATGTCATTTTGTATGATTGAGCAAGCATGTTTCGAATCAAACCTTTTGTGCTTTCCTTTTTGATGATTTCAATTCTAATGTGAAAACTTTCAGTTATAGTCCCTCACAATCGTTGCTCGTCTTAGAATCCATTAAAATTCCAATAGCTGCCTGGGATCTATATCTAAATATCTGAAGCAGATGCACACTGCTGTACAAGATCAGTAAAATGTTTAAATTCATTCTTGTGGTTTCTGCATTCCTCATCAAAGTTCCTGGTCTCTATTGGGATGTTCTCTGATGACAATGTGAATGGGATTAAGGAAATATCGGATTTGATCATTGCGCTGTATTGCTAACGAAAATATTTTTTTGTTTCCACATTACAACTATACAGCAGTTTTTCCAGACCTGATTCTTTTCTTCCTCTCCTTTTACAAAAAAAGTTGTTAACATGAAGTTTTTAGTTTTAAAAATTATCTTAATACAATCTAACAATAAATAAATGATCTGCACCCTTTGGATGTCATGTTATGCAGTAGAGAATATACAGTAGAATACAGTACAATATACAGCAGAGAAACAGGGCATTTGACCTAATCAGTGCATGAGCTTTGTCCCATCCTTCCATATCCAGCTGTCAGCATAATTTTTTATTCCCTTCTTCTGAAGTCCGCACTGAGCCTCTCCTTTAAGTGTATCTGTGTTAATTGTTCCTACCATGCCCTTTATTTTTTGCCATAGTTGTTAATATTTGAATGTGTCACTTTTTGATCCCAGTAGTATTTTATTGACACCATTTTTTTAATTCTGCAAAAATTCTGACACTCAAACAAGGGTGAACAGGGTCTTGGTTAGATTAGAGGGACTGTGGCGCATTGACTCACATGAAGAGGGAAACATAGTCTCAGCAAGGCCATTTGAACTTCATGTTGAATTCAGACAGACTCCATTTTGAGTTGTCCAAAAGCCTTAACTCACGATGTGGAGTCATACGTTGACGAAGTACACATAAACTTTATTGAAAGGAAGCTGAAGCCTTCTCAAGTGGCATGACATGAAGATTTTTCAGTCTCCCACTCCTTAAACGTGATTAAAATTTGCTGACCTTGTCAGTAAGAGTTTAACAAGAGCCCTCTGCTTAATTGCATTGATTGAAAGGCCATCTTGTGTGGGGTAGAAAAGTCATAATCTTCTGGTTATGAAGTATTAAATGGAGATATTTGTTAACGTTTCTCAAGGACTAATAATTTGGCAATATGAATGCTTGGCCGATCAGTTAAAGCGGCATTCAAGGACTAATTGTGTTTGTGAGGTATGAATGCATGGTTTTTTTCTGTTTTTTATAGCAGTTTACCACTTGCATTTTAGTAGCTTTTACTGTCTTTCAAGGATGAAAATTATTTTCACTATGAAGTCTGCATGAGTGAGCCCTGCATTAGATTGTTAGAAGTTTAGTTTTTCATCTCCATATGGCCTTTGAGCTTCCCCATGGTGAACACTAAGTGAGTATCTATGGCAGTGTCCTAAATGGTGGATGGGAGCATGAGTTGGCACAGAGATGGCATGAGAATTTGAAACCCCGAGGGCTTCAACAGCACCTAACAAGTTGGGTTTCTAATCCACTAGCCTCAGTACTCACAGGCTTTTGCAGCCACCTTGGACCTTCCAGAGCCAGCAGGCCCAAGCCTGTGCTAGCATCATCTCAGAATGAAAATGAACTCGAACGAGGCCCTTTTAAAATGAGTTTGGAAGTTTCTTAACTTTAGTTACCTGCATTACTTGCAGACGTCTGGCCCTTTAATGTTGTGGAGTAAAAGAGGGCATAGATGTTGTGCAGGCTATCTTGCAGACTGAACCTTGCTCTTTCTTTGAGACGTTGCTTGTAACATTACCAAACCACGCTTCGTAACACAACTGTGGTTTGCTATTTGCCTCTCACAACTTAAAAGATGCTATGCAGAAGTTGTACAAAAATGCTTTGCTTTTAAGTGAAAAAACTCCTCTTGATAAACGTTGAACATAAAAGCTGCATGTTTACCCTGTCCAGCACTCCCCTCTGAAGTACAAAAATGACTCTGGTTGAATGACTAAGTGTACGTCGCAGGGCAACGAGGTATGTGCAAACCTAAAAGGCTCTAGATTGGAGCCCTAGACTATTGTATTGCTGGGTTTGGATTAGCTCAGTTGCAGAATGACTGATTTGTGATGCAGAGTGATGCCATCCGTGCATGTGCAGTTCCAGCTGGGGTTAGCACAAACATCCTGCCTTCCTAACCTTCTCTTTCACCTAGGGTATGGTGACCCTCAGATTAAACTCCGTGCCAGTCAGCCTCTCTGTAATGAGCAGGCACCCAGTGGTCCTCCTGAGACAGTAGTAACTTTCACTTTCAGACTGTTGAGCCCAGCTGAGAGAAAGCATTGAAGAGTCTCGTTTTAGCCTCGGTATTCCTTCTTGGGTTGGAGGAGTGGTGTTGTAAGAGGGGAAAGTCAGGGTTTCCTGCTACTCTTTAAGTGTTAATAGCCATTGGAACTGGGCCTAACAGTGTTACTGCTGTAGACAGAATATTCTATCAGCTAGTACCTTCCTGGCTTGTTCATGAAGAATAATCAACTTTAATAGAAAAGAGGGATGGAAGTACCTTTGGACTATAATTTGCCTCCAGCTTCAGGACACTAAGAGTAAAGGGAGAAACTTGCAGCAGTAGTAGGAAAATAAGAGCTAAGAGAGCACTTGGTGTTTTGTAGAACAGTCGGTAGAATACATTGCTGCTGATGAAGCAATCGCTATTTAATTTCACACTTTTGCAGCTGCAGTAATTTGTTGCGATATTACAGCAGTGTATTCTTACCTCCTAATATAATTTTTTTTGTCTCCTGTCATTATCCTCAAGGTGATATTTTATAAACAAAGGGTATTTTCTGCCAGTTGAAGTTTTAACTTGCAGGATTCATTTTGAAGTTTCAGTTGATGTTAAAAATAATTCGATAGGTATTCTTGAAATCTGGACTTATCTCTGCTTGCTGGCAGACATTCGACTGTGCTGGGTAGGATAAGAGAGAGAATTTATTTCTGAAAAGGCGTAAACAGCAATGAGCTATGTTCTGCTGAATTGTTTTGCCCTCAATGGATTTAAATAATATTGACAACTTGGTTTTAGTGCCAGACTTTCAGTGTATAGCTCTCACTCCCTAGGCGGATGATCTAAACATCATCCCAGAACTGTTTGCTGTTATTTTAAAATAGCCAATTTTAGTATTCACATTGTATCTTTCTTGTGTAGGGGCTGGTTGCTAAACAAAGACATGCACTTCCTATTAAGTCAGAGAATTGATTAATTTTCCTGCATTTCTGTTAACTTTCTTCCCCTGGAGCCATGCTGCCATGAATGCAGTGCTGGACTGTGATCTGTGCTGACAAGCTTCTATTACCTGCAATAAGTGATCATCTTTGAATGAAGTTGACAGTGAATGTCAGAAAACTGCTCGTTGGGTTTTCTGTAATATCCACTTAAATCAGTCTTACCTCCCATTCCCTTACTTTCTATTGGGGGTTGGCAGAGGGAGCAGAGAACTTGAATTCGGATGCTTTACATAGAATGAATTTGTTTGAAATAGAGTATAAAGTTACAGGCGATTAGTTTAGCATAGAAGTTATAAAGGGCCAGGACGTTGAGTACAAGAGCATAGGATTGTTTAGAGGATATTAGGGGGTGGGGGGGTGGGGGTGGTGGTTATGTGGGGAGACATAGGTTGAGCAGCAGTTTTAGGGACCATGGGAGGGTGGTGAGAATAAGTACAAAAGGCCTAGGAGCTGGCATGGATGGGGCATATGAAGAGTGTGACCTGAAGGGGGTGAGGCCTGACCCGAATCCCAAGGAACCCTACCACCCTAGGATGAAAATTGGACTTCTGGGGAACTTTTACTTGGGCCAGATTTGTGGAGCCAAGAAATAATTCATTGCTCCCTCCTGACCTGAGAGTAAAACTCTGGGCCACGGTAGTTGCTGATATGTAGGTGAAGGGACACCTCATTCTGTATAACTAATTATAGCCGAAAGGGAGTTTGGCCTTTTATTTAAAGAATATCACCTCCAACAGTGCTCATTATGCCCAGCATCTCATGGGCTTGTGCTAGGGATCAAAAGAAGGACAATCTCTGACTGGTGTGTACCTGTTTCCGACTAAACCAAATTCAATTCTGTAGCATTTGGGAGAAAGGTTGAGATTTTTAATCCTGTCTCGTTTTTATCTCTGAAATCATCTTGAATGGAGATTTAAAACTCAAAGACTGAACAAAGTTCAGATCTGGGACCATTTTATGGTCAGCATTATGCTGTATTTATCCCTGAGCCATAATGGAAATCCCTTAGCTGTAAAATTTATTATGTAAAATTTCTCAAGTAGTCGGGAATTTGTAGAAACAAATCAATGAATGTCTGTGGTTCTTGTTTAAAGCTGCCAAAATCTTTTGGAGCTGTTAGGTTCTGTAAGAAAAAAAGACTTTAATCTCATCTGTCTAAACTGAATTTGCATCGCCAAACTCCATGAATCTCACTTAAATTTTGTTTCCATTTTGTCATAGACAGAAGTTTATTTGGCTGCTGTCCTGTTCCTGCGACAAAAGATGGAAGGCTTAATTTTTAGTAGCTCTCCTACTGTGAAGTATTGGAATCTCAGCTAGACAGTTTTGGGTTCAAGTACAAGTCTTGACTAACAATGGAGCTTCACAAGTATTGCCAATTGCTTTCTGTGTCAAGACTGAGCATAGTCCTGGCGAGGTTCACAGAGGAGAGAAAAAAGAAACTTGTTGAAGTGCATACTTGTTGAATAGTCCCATTTAAAGTTTTGATTATCAACACACAATGTTTAAGTTCTGATGCAGCTCAGAGAAGAGTCATAAGGCAGTTCCCTTACAATGAAGAACTGAACTATAATGAAGACATTTTGGGCTTTTCAGCAATACAGGAATGCATTTGGGAAGTGATCATTTAAGGTGCATTAACAGTAAATGGTACAGGAAAAACGATGGGCCTGGGTTTTTGCTTACAAGTTGGCAACTTGAATCAGGAAGTCTCCCCCTCTGCCTCAGGAGAAACTTCCCCAAGTGGTTGAATTTTCTCACCAGTGTGGTAGTGCTGGGTGAGTTGACGGGTCATGTGCGAGAGAATAACTTTCACTCTGTCTAACTTAATTAATTTGGTTGTTGCACTGGTTAGCGTTTTAGCACTGCTGTCTCGACAACATGGATTAAACTTTTTCAGCTAGTTTCTCGCACAGATTACTGGTAACGTTTTTAACATGGTTCTTGCAGAGTGGAAGGTGAGAATGGGGAGGAATCTGCCTGATTAAGAAAACTACTTTACAGATTGATGAAGATCTGAACCGAAAACAATGATGAGTATCCTTCACACACAGTACTGTCTCTTAACTGTTCCCTTCAGCCCTACAGGGATGGTTTGGGATAAGAAACAGACGTCTACAGAGAACAACTTAAGGCAAGAATGAAAATCAATATTGGCACTGCGGGAAATAGAAATGTGCCAAACTTCATTCTGGGTTTTGTCAAGAACGTTTTTACAAAGATTTCTTTCCTTGTTACTCTTTGGTGGGGGAAAATGTCTCTGTAGCTCACTTAAAATCTCTTTTATTTTCATTTTAAAGGTTAAAATAGTCAAACATTGGCTTGTTTTGAAAAATGTCATGCGGCATAATTACGGAAGTAATAGTTTTCTCAAGTATCATTTTTCAAGTGCATTTTATTGCATTAGGAATTTTTATAAATCTATATATAAATCAAAGGCTGAAATGGAATCCTTGTCCAGCATCTCCAGTCCCCAGTAAAAACTGAAAGAACTGCGGATGCTGTAAATCAGGAACAAAAACAAAGTTGCTGGAAAAGCTCAGCAGGTCTGGCAGCATCTGTGAAGATAAAAACAGGGTTAACGTTTCGGGTCTGGTGACCCTTCCTCACTGGACCCGAAACATTAACCCTGTTTTTTCCTTCATAGATGCTGCCAGACCTGCTGAGCTTTTCCAGCAACTTTGTTTTTGTTATCTCCAGTACCCATCTTGTTCAACTCGCTTTTTTTTCATGCCTTAGTTCACTCCACTTTTATCTATCTTCTTTCCCAGTCCCTAATTAAGAACGTTATTTGAGTTATCCTCACCATATTTTTGGCTCTAGTCCATTGTTTCAGTCAATTGCTCAGATATGTTTGTTGCCTTCCTCCGTAGTTTCAACTCACTGTACAATGTGTCATGTGCCTCATTGCTCTCAACTAGTTAGATTGCTCCCATAGTATAGCACATCAAGAACTGACTGACCTCCCCTTCCGTTAAAATTGTTTTGTGTTATCGACCAGCAGTTTAAGGGAGTGAAAGTAATGTTGCAGAATTTTCAAAACTGTATGCTGTTTCAATTACCTACCAGCAGTGTTTGTCCCAGTTTTTCTTTTGTTGTACACTGTATTCATTTCATTACATGCCTTAAAGAGGGCAGTTTAGCAGCTGCATGCTGCCTCACAAGTTGCTGTGTATGTGCGCAACATAGGAAGATTAATTGAGTTGATTTGATTTCATTTATTATAGCCACATGTACCCAGGTACAGTGAAAAGTTTTGTTTTGCATGCAGTACGGACAGGTCATACCATACAAAGTCCATAAGGGTAAATAAAGAACGAGGAATACAATGTTATGGCTGCACAGAAGGGGCACAAAGAGCAAAATCAACATTAAATTTTAAAATTTGACAGTTCCATAATAACTGTGGGGAAGAAGCTGTTTTTAAATCTGTTGGTACCTGAGTTTCAGCTTTTGTATCTCCTGTCCAATCGAAGAGGTTGGAAGAGATTATAATTAGGATGGGAAGGGTTGGCTGCATTTCCGAGGCATCAAGAAGTATAGATGGTGTCAGTGGGGGAAAGTTTGGCTTGCGTGATGGACTAGGCTGTGTTCACAACTCTGTCAATGTGTAAAGCATGTTTTGGTAGGTATGTATATAATTCATTCTTCTTTTCCCTTGCACTTGCTTTTCGTCACCTTCCCTCTCCCATGTACCCCCTGCCTTATGACCGCTTCATGTTTAATCATTTTTGTGGATTTGAGGATGAAGACTATAGATGCTTGGATATTTGTAAGAGGTCAATAAAACGATGTTTGAATTTTTTTTGACAGAACATTTCTTGGCAGTCACATATCTTGTGATAACTGCTTATTTACTGGACAACCCTTCCCTGGCATTATGGTTGTCTGGTTACAGTGTCTGCTTTGGATATTGTTTACAGTAGTTGATGAACAGCCTGCGAAAAGTGTGGCTCTCTTGATTCTGGAACAGTGCTTGTTTTAGGTCACGTGTGGTACCTAGAGCCCTGGTCCAGCATGCCTTGCATAGAAAGTCTCAGAAAGGATGTTGATATTTGCTGAACAATTGCATCTGCCAGAGCCCTAAGCAACAATTGCACATGCCCATTAACTGCTTCCACTTCCTTTGGGTCAAAGGGGTGGACACTGATGCTGCTTGGCCTGCTGTGTTCATGCAGCTCGAAACCTGGTTACCCCAGTTATACTGTCTGTTTGTTGGGTTTGTGGAACATTCCTTGTTGCAGTTCTACTCTGGCCCCCACCAACGACTCTTTCTCTGCTGTATTAATTACTGACATCATCGATTCTGGGTCCCTCTCTCATCGGTATTGGAAAAGTTTATCTATTTCACTTGTAACTTCCACTATGCTCTCTCCTTCACCTGGTTCATCTCTTCCATTCCCTTCCTTGACATCTCTGTTTCCATTTCTGGTGATAGGCTTGCCCCCAATTTTCACTGTAAACCCTCTGACTCTCACGGTTGACCATACATTCTCATCCCCGATTCTTGTGAAGACTATATTCCATTCTCCAGTTCTTCCATTTACATTGCATCTGTTCCGATGATACCACCTTCAGCAAAGGAGCCTCCAGTATATTTACTTTCTTCCTCAACCGAGGACTCCCCAGCACTGTTTTCAAGGCAGTCTCCCACGCTTATGACCTAAACCCCTGTCTTCCCTTCTGCAACAGCGATAGGGTTCCCTTTGCCCTTACCTAGCACCCCATCAGCGCCCACATTCAAAGGACCATTAGCTGCCAGTTCAGCCACGTTCAGCAGGATGCCGCCACCAGACACCTGTTTCCCTCCCCTCCTTTGTCAGCCTTCCACAGGGACCGTTCCCTCCGGGACACTATGATCCACTCCTCCTCCATGCCCAACACCCTCCCACAACTGCATGACACCTCCCCATGCAATCACAGAAGTTGTAACAGCTGCCTGCTGACCCCCTCCCTCCCCACTATCCAAGGCCCAGACACATCTTCCGGGTGAAGAAGCGCTTTACCTCCACTACTGTATTAATGCTCCTCTATATTGGGGTGATGAAACACAGACTAGGCAACTGCTTTGCAGCACCCCTGCGATCTGTCCGCAAAAATGACCCTGAGCTTCCAGTTGTCTGCAGTTTCAGTGTACCATCTTGTTCCATGGCCAACATTTCTGTCCCAGGCTTGCAGCAGTGCTCCAGAGAAGCTGAGTACAAGCTGGAAGAATGGCACCTCATTTTCTGCTTGGGAACCCTGCAGCCTTCTGGATTCTACCGAGTTCAACAACTTGAGGGCATAAACACCGTTCCTCATGTCATTACCCCAATCCCCACACACTAGGCCTTGTCATCACATGGATTCCCACCGCACACAACTATTTGTCAGCCACTAACAGTCCCCATTAGCAGCTATTCATTCTTCTTAGCTGACCGTTACCTATTCCTTTACCTGCCCAATTGTTTTTCTCTCTCGCTGGGTTCCATCTCCACTATTCTGCCCCTCCGCCAATCCCTTCTTCAGCATATATATCAACCTTTTCCTAGGTACAACAGTTCTGAAGGAGGATCACTGGATCTGAAATGTTAACCCTGCTTTCTCTCCACAGATGTTGTCAGACCTGCTGAGTTTTCTGTTTTTCTTTCTGATTTCCAGCATCCACATTTCTTTTACTTTTGTCCAGAAACATCCATCTTAGTTGTGCCAGAATGTTAGACAAACAGCCATTTGAATTTCTCAAATCTCATCCTTTTTCTCTTCAGGAACTAACTCTTCTTGATCTGGAGTTTCCAATGGCCAGGTAATCATTCCTGAATAGTAGATGGAATTGTGCATGGGGACCCCACAGAATTTCCACAGCAGTCTCTGAAAGAACTGCCCAGGATATTTAAAATTCCACTGGACAAATCCCCTTCACCTGGAACTCCATTTAAATTAGAGCATTCACGGGGTTCTGTTGTGGAGTCAAGTAAACAGTTACATCGGAAAAGTCCGGCAATTAAATACTTAGTCTAACTATAAATTCCTCTGCTGGTCTCCAGCACACCCAGCTTTGAATTCCAAAATGCTTCCCTCTTTGAATCTCCCACAGCAGACATAATCCACTTTAGAACTATCTGTGGACAGAGCCCCAGGACTGTACTCACTTATGACCAATTCCAACTGTCAGCCCTTAGAGATGACTCACCAGATCCTTGACTGCTCTGTTTACAAATCCCTGGTTAATGATAAGCAATTCTCAGATTGGTTGTGCTGGCCGTACAGGCCTGCCCATTGAGCATCCCCTGAACTGCACTGGTGCAGATGCCTCAACCTTGTGCGCCCTAAATGAATGACTTGACTGGACAGAACCAATGGACTGTGCCCGTGACTGATAGTAACAGTGACACCCCTCTTGACTAGACTGAGGAGTAGCTCCCAACAGTTTCTGCCACCTCCATTTGGTTGAATGAACATGCATTGTGTTTGCTGCATAGACAGCTGGCACATGTTGTAGGTGTTAGATTGTTGTCTCAGTGTGCCTTCTAGCAGGATGTCAAATAAGACAATTCAGAATAAGGCATAGATGGTGCTAGGATGCAGGTAGGCAGCAAATGAGTGAGTGCAAAATGAGCAAAGAAGCATCTGCAAGACGCAGCCTAGTCCATTGTGTGAGATGGATCTTGGTCTGCATATCTCAGCTGCAACCTTCACAATGCTGGTTGCAGCTGAGCCCAGATATGCCCCTCTGTGCCTCATGAGCAGCCTGTCTGTGTTTTGGGGAGGTGCCACGAAGGTCATGATGGGTAGGCAGATGCCAGCTGCCAAAGTCTAGATGATGGGTACATGCTGGTGCCCTTTCAGCAGAATCTGCTCAGGGCATAATCAGTGTTCAAGATGGAGGATGTTTGGAGCGAACAACAAGCTGAATTTGTCAGCCACTTGCTCTGGTTTCTTTGTCAGGCTTTCCCAACATCTAGCTTGTTTTGAGTTTGGTTAGGCGGGTGTGTGATTATTAATGAGCTGAGTTGTGGTGTTAACAAAGCGCTAACTCCGTCAATTGGCATTTTGCCACTGTCTGTTGAGAATCTTGCCAGATTGCTTCTAAAAAAACATAAAAGCTGGAGGGAGATGATTTCAGTGTGCTTTGCCACAATTCTTGCCTGATTCTGTCAGACGTGGTCTGATTGCACAGACCCCTATAAGTTTCTGTCCATGGTTTAATTGTTTTTATTTCTTCATTCACAGTTTATTCTGTTCATTCATGGATGTAGGTTCTCCACTTTCTTAGTGGTAGTGCATCTAGTTTAATTGAATATCCGCAAAAACTTTTTATTTTCACTGAAGGACTAATTGACTTGAATTAGCTTTAATGTCTCTTACCGCGCCTCCTTAGGTACAAAGGTACCTAGGTACAGAATCTTACATGCAAAGCATAAAAATAAGGATAGCATTGTTTAAAAAGGTAAACATTATAGGCCTTCTTACGACTAAAATGTGGAAAAACAAAGAAACACTGTTAACAGTTCAACACCATAGTCCATTAGTGCCTAGCCACGCTGGGCTCAGTGTTCAAAAGGGCTTGACTTCACCCCCATCGACTGTCCCCAGTCCGCCAGCTGCCACCACCCCCCGGCTGTCTGCTTCCGCTCTCACCGCCCCCAGGCTGCCTGCTCCCGCTCTCGCTGCCTGCTCCAGCTCTCACCACCCCCAGGTTGCCTGCTCCCGCTCTCACCGCCCCCAGGTTGCCTGCTCCTGCTCTCGCTGCCTGCTCCAGCTGCCACCACCCCCAGGCTATCTGCTTCCGCTCTCAACGCCCCCAGGCTGCCTGCTCCCGCTCCCGCTGCCTGCTTCAGCTGCCACCACCCCCAGGCTGTCTGCTCCTGCTCGCACCGCCCCTAGGCTGCCTGCTCCCGCTCCCGCTCTCGTTGCCTGCTCCCACTCTCACCGCCCCCAAGTTGCCTGCTCCCGCTCTCACTGCCCCCAGGCTGCCTGCTTCAGCTCTGGCTGCTAATGAGGCCGTCTATGTCCACACATATTCAGGCTTAGGTTTTATCCTTCTAGGAGGTGGATGTTTTAGGTTTTGAAGGCACTGTTGATGGAATCTTTGTGGATTGTAAGAGTGCATCATGTAAACACTGTTTGACACTGATGGAAGGATTGACTGCTAAATCCTCAAGGCCAGTCCACCATCTGCTAGGCTCAAGTCAGGAGTGTGATGGAATGTTCATAATGTTTCCTTCACTGTTGTTTGGATGAAATCCTGAAAGTCCCGTAGTTATGTCATTATGGATGTACCAACAGCAAATGGACTGCAGCAGTTTAAGTTGACAGTTCACTATCACCTTTTCAAGGGTGATTTGGGATAGGCAATAAATGTTGGACTTGTCGGTGACAGCTTACTGACTGCAGTATTGTGGTTTTCAAAGGACATAAATCTGGGCCATACAGTGGAACGTCCAAATGTAATACAATAAAATGCATTTTATTAATGTTGGGTGCTTTCACTTATTGTTACCTGTAAATTATACTGATAATTATAGTTTGTTGCTCTCCTGCCTTCCTACCCAGATTCAGACAGGTGTCTTTAAATGGAGTAATGATGTTGGACTAGTTTAGTTAGTCACGCTGTCATTCTCAAACCTGCAAGCCTGGTCATTGTGAATGGCAAGATCCTGCAAGCATCCTGCATAGTATGGTAATAGAGTGGGATGAACAATTAAACGGCTGTCCAAGGATTTCATTGAAGAAAGAGATATTCTATCTCAAACACCTTACTAGTTGCATTTTCTTCTGCGTGAGACAAGCCATACAATGGTGGTAGCCTCCACTTCCTGCCACATCCTATCTCGAATGAAGAACTTCCATGCCTAGGTGGTGACATCTTTGGGAGCTGGCCACGAGATAATTTGTTGTTGTTTGCAATGGGTCAGGAGGGGAATGTCCCTGCTTTCCCACAATTCTGGCAGCAGTGGCAGTGGGAAAAACACAGGCTGGTATGTTTTGGTGCCAGGTTTACAAACTAACTGTTATTGAGATTAATCTCATCCTTGAGACGTCATCATGTTATAGTGACATTATTTTAAGTATGTAATCGATGGTACTTGTTAGGGTGGTATGAAATGTAGATTAAACTAGGCACTTTTAAATAATCCAACTGCTCAAAACATAAAAGTTTTTTTATTTTTAATTGATTTCGATAGCTGGCTGTGTTATTGGTGCAGTGTTGAACAGTTGGTGACTTTCTGAACCTTTAATAGATTGTTTTACTTTTTGGACTCACCGGTTTTTACTTATATGCACCTTCTCTGCTACTTCACTAATTGTGTTGTCAAATTTGGAAAGACTTGTACAAAGTCATTGCTGTCCCACCATTGTCTTTGAAGTAAGTTTCCAATGGTATATTGTCAGGTGACTGTGTATGAGGTAAGATTAGATTTGTCTTGAAGTATTGGGGGTGGTTCCAACATGGGGCCCACCAACCCCAGAGGTCAGTCAGAAGTGACCGTGATCAGGTAAGTGCTGAAGTGGGCTGGTTAGAAGGCACATTTTGTTTTTCTGGAATTTTTGTCTCAATTTTTTTTAATAAAAATCTGCTAGGTCCTCTAGCTGTTACCCATCGTACCCACTCTCTCTATGATACCTCATCACCCCCTGCCATGCCATCTCTATAACCACTCAAGCAACATCCAGTATGGGTGTATCTTAGAAGCTATTTGGAAATTAAAGTTTTGACACTCTAGTGGAGCTGTTGCTCACTCTGGATACAGAAAGGACTTGATTCATTCATAAAATCCAATCAAAGGATTTTAAATCCCCTCAAGTGGCCTTCAAGTTTGTACAAATAAACAAACTTCTTTCCACAACCACATCAAAAGCATCTAATCAATTATTAATCTCTTAAAACCATCAATCAAAATGTGGTCTTGGCTCCCTGTGTTGAAATAAGAACTCTTGGAACATTTAGAAATCAGACAAGTATCCAATTAAGAATGGAGAGAAGCAGAAAACTGATAGGCCTGGATAGAGTGGTCATTGGAGACATTTCCATTAGCAGGAAAGACTAGGACCAGAGGGCACAGCCTCAGAGCAAAGGGATGATTCTTCAGCACTAGGACGAGGAGTAATTTCTTCAGCCAGAGGGTGTGAATCTGTGGAACTCATTGCCACAGAAGACTGTGGAGGCCAAGTCATTGAATATATTTAAGACAGATAGATAGGTCCTTGATTAGTAAAGAGATCAAGTGTTATGGGGAATAGGCAGAAAAATGGTGTTGAGAAACATATCAGCCGTGATCAAATGGTGGAGCCGAATGGCCTAATTCTGTTCCTTTATCTTATGGTCTTACAATGGGTTGATCTTTAATAACAGCCATTGAGAAATGTCAACAAATAAGTTCATTAAAAATGCAGGAACAGATGCCTCTTTTTAAGTTACACCAGATGTCTTGCCAATTAAAGTAGTTCAGCAGCTGGTAATTTTTGCTCTGACAACTGCAGCCTATTTCTTTAATAAATTTCAAGAGCTGGTGATTTTAGTAAATTGTCATTTCCACATATCATCTGCTCTTCATGAACATTTACATCTCCCCCATAAATTTGCAACTCCTGCTTTGCACGTTAAGACAGTTGATACAGCAAACATAGGGTCAGTTTAAACCAAACACAAATTGAATAATGATCCTTCAGCTGTGAAGTTTCTGACAGTGATTTATGCTCCTGTCCTTTTTCCCCATTGACAAAAATGGGATCTGTGCGCATTGGGACTTTCACACAGGGATTTTTCACACCATTTTTAAAGGCCTCCCGAGTCATCTTGACTCTACAACAGTCTGACCATGGTCTGTTCATCCTGGTGGTTTTCTTCTTAGTTGATCTAGTGCAACCTTGTTCCTCCCAAATCTTACCTTCATAGAAACTTATAGCACTGAAGGAGGCCATTTGAGCCATCATGTCTGCTATTTGTTTGAAAGAATTATCAATTTAGTTCCAGTCCACTGCTTTCTCCCCCATTAACCCTGTATCAAATATGCTATTTATTTGTCAGAAGTTCCATTTTATATGTTTTTTATGGTTATATTAAATTGATTCCAAGCTAAAATGGATGACATCAGATCTGTCCACACCTAAAAAAAAAATGGGCCCATGCCAAATGTCAGAAGTGGAAATTCTGAATTTATCTATTTTTATTTTTATTGGAACTAGTTTAAACTTCAGTATTTTATTTGAAAATGGGTTTGCACGGAGGTTAGCACACCTGATCCCCAGTGCTCTTGAAAATCACTAAACTGTCAATTCTCCAGTCTGCACTTAAATTTGTAAACCTACAAACAATGTTATACCTGTAAAATTATGAAATTAATGTTTTTCTTTCTGATCATAGTCACGGGTAAAGCTGAAATGGGGGGAAAAATGTAAGTTTGTGAATGTTGTAATTCTTGAGTGCTAAACTGGAAAAGGGAACAATTTTACAAAATACCTCGTAAGAAGACCATTCTTTATAACTGGCCAGATCCTGACAGGTTACTATTGCAAGTTACCAGTTATGGTTGTCTATTGCGTCTTGAGAAGACTCAGTTGTTCAGGGTCAGCAGGATGACAGAAATAACTGCCTAGAGTCTGCAGCAATGTAATAGAATTAAGGTCAATGGCCTCAGCTCTAAATTTAAGTTTGCGTCACTGCCAGGGCCATAGTTTGCAACTGCTGGGCTGTTTGTTTCAAGTAAGCAAGGCAGCATTGTAGTGATTTGTTGTCTGGACAGTAGTTTTCAAAGATGCAGCGTTTAAGTAAAAATGCCAATTGAAGTTTTTTAACCTCGGATCTGTCCTCATGTATTGTGACCATTGGAAACTTGAACTTAAAATTTGGATGTGCAAAGATTAATTTCCCTTCATTGTAGAAGATAGTGTAACAAATGACCTCACTGAAGCCACTGTTTCCACAATAGTAGCATGGTCTGAAGGTAGTCTCATTGTTTTGAATAATGTACAAGCCATATAAGGTTACAAGAGTCACGTTCTTTCTGTTTTCAGTGGAGTTTATAATCACAGCAAAGTTATAACGTGGAAGTGTGTAGACTTGTTTTCTAACTTTGCTTTGGGAGAGTACAAATTCTGCAACATTGATACATCGGAGTCCTTCAGACCTCTTCCTTCTGAAATTTCTGTCAGTTATCCCAGTATGTTTTAACCAAACATAGTTTGGAATTCACCAGTATGCCCAGTCTAGATTGACATGAATCTAGCTATCTCAGGGGATGTCTTCTGGCCAAAAGCCCCAAATCCCAAATTTGAAAGCCTATGATTTAGAAGTATATTTTAATTTTATTTTGAAGGTTAGGTAGCCTGTTCAGAATCTTTATGTACAAACATACAAAATAGGACAGAAGTAGACCATTTGGTTCCTTCAGCTTGTTTCCTCATTCAATAAGATCATTGCTGATATGTTTATTCTGAATCCCATATTCCCATCTACCCTGGGATCCACCTGCCTAACAACAAGAATCTAACCATCTAAGAATTAAAAGTATTCAGTGACCCCCCCTCCACCACTTTCTGAGGCAGAGTTCCAAAATACACAAATTTTCAGTGAGAAAAAGATTCCCCTCATCCCTGTCCTGAAAGGATGATCCCTAATTTTGAAACCTTGCCCCTTGTACTGGACTGAGCCACAAGAGTAAATATCCTTTCCATGTTTACCATGTCAAGACTGTTCAGGATCTTGGACACTTCAGTCTTATAAACTGGGATGAAAGTATCCCAGCCTGCCTAACTTATCCTCATAACATAACTCACACATTCCCAGTATAAATCTAGTAAACCTCCTCTGAACTGCCTCCAGTGCATTTATATCTCCCTTAAATGAGGAGACCAAACTGCACACACTATGTAAGATGTCGTCTCATCAATCCTCTGCATAAGTGAAGTACAAAATCCTTCAGTGTTGCATTCCCCTTGTCATAAAGGATAGCATCCTACTAGACTTACAGATTACATGCTGTACCTGCACGTTAGTCTAATGCGATAAAACACTTGTATTCCTCTGCACACTGGAATTTCATAATTCTTCTCTATTCAGATTATACTCCTTTCATACTCTTGTCAAAGTGAACAACTTCACATTTTCCCACATTATACTTCATTGGCCACATATTTTGCCCACTCACTCAACTTATTGATATTCATCTGCAACTTCCTTACATCATCTTCACAACAAGTGTTTACCTATCCTGGTGTCATCAGCTTAGCTATCTTGCCTTTCTCCCCTCATCTAATTCATAATTGATATAAATTGTGAAATATTGAGGCCCTAGCACAGGTCCTTCATGGATTCTACTCGTCACATCCTGCCATTCAGACAAAAAGACCCTTTTATACATACTTCCTGTTTTCTGCCAGTCAGCCCATGTTCTATCCATGCTAATATACTCTCCCCTTCACCATGAACTTCCATTTTCCATAGTAACCTGTGGTGAAGACAGAAGCAGAAACTTTATTCATTTCGTCAGCCATTTCCTTATAATTTACTATTAACTTCCCAATCTGATTCTGTAGAGGACTAACATTGCCTTCACTTAGTCTTTTCCTTTTAAATACGTGTAGAAACCCATGCTGTTTGTTTTTACATTCCTTGTGTCCTCTCATACTTGGGTTAATCAGCAGGAAAAAAATACCTTTCAGTAATTCTCTGCTGTTCTTTTGACCAATAATCTTACCTGCCACTCATCTTGGTACAAATTCTCTTCATTTTCTTTAAGTATGATACTTTCCCTAACTCCTTTAGTGAAGAGGTGGTGAATTACCTTATTGTAGAAACATGTTTTTTCTGAATATTCTGAAATATCCCCTTTAATGTCTTCCACTGTGTCGGTATTGATCCATTTCCAACCCAGAATGCCAGTTCAATTCAGCTAGCTCAGCTTTCATGCCTATTTGGTTGCCATTTAGGTTTAAAATGCTAGTCTTGGACCTAATCTTCTCCCTTTCAAACCAGATGCAAAATTCAATCATTGCGCTGATTACCTTGGAGTGCCTCAACTCTGAGGTAATTAATTAATCCTTTCACATTATACAATGCAAAATATAATATAACCTGCTCTCTGGCTGGTTCCAAAATGTGCTGCTCTAAGAAACTAGCTTGAAAATATTCTATGAACTCTGCATTTAGACTATTACTGCTGATCTAATACTTTCCATTTACAAAAGTCACCCGTGATTATTGCAGTCCCTTTATCAAAAGCAAACAATCATGTCATCTCTTTAACTTTATGTATCTTATGCTTCTAATTTCTGTGCAGCTCAGGTAACAACATAGAGATTAAAACTTTTTGAGGTTCTGCTTTTTAATTTAGTGCCTAGCTTCTCGTACTCACTACTGGGAACCTCTCCTAGTTCTGCCAATGTCAATGGTACCTACATGGACTGTGGTCACTGGGTCCTCCCCTTCCACCCTGTGTTTCTTTCCAGCCCTGAGCAGGTGCCCAGATTGCTGACACCAGGCAGGCAACACAGCGATGTCCATCGCCCTCACTGTATTGTCCCCTACCACTACATTCCTTTTCACTCCCCCAACTAGAATGGCTTCCTATATCATTGCACACGGTCTGTATGCTCATCCACCTTGTACCCAACATGTTCACCCAAACTAGTTGAGAGAATCTCAAACCAATTTGGGCAATACACTGGCACTCCTGCCCTCGAAGTCCCCTTACCTGTCTCTCTCTCAATCACACACCAAATCAGAAGACCCTATTCCTAAATATTGTGGCTGCCTCCTAGCACAGAGAATCCAGGAAACCTCCCTCCTTTCTAATGTGTAGCAGTGTCTGCAGTTTAGCTTTCAGTTCATAAACTCTGAATCAAAGCTGCTCAAACTGCCAAAGCTTTCAACAGACGTGCTTCTCCTCGATCACTTGGCGTCCAGGAGCTCCATGCTGCAGCCTTGACAAATCTCCTGTCCTTCACCTTTAATGACTTTGAATTTATTTTATTCACCCACTAATATTGTTTTCTGTGTATTAGGTTTCAAATATGGTTAATAACGTAGTATTCTGAACTAAGACACGTGATGAGAGGGGAGTAGATGTGAGGGAAAAGGCAAGTTCTGGTGAGTACAAACATTTTCACCAACTTGGCTCTGTCAGAAAAGATGCTTTTCCTGTACATACATTTGGTGTCATTGTGAAGCCTCTCCATTATCAGTCAGCTCATAAGAAGTCTCAACCATATGCAGTTTGGCTTCTTGTTAAGTGTTGGGAATGAAGCTTGACCAACAAACTTGCACGTGTGAGGCAGCTACATTGCCTGTTGCCACAACCCCTGATGGAGGCAGGCAAATGCGATTGAACTCAAAAGGGTGCTCAAGTCAAAGGGTCATCTTTTGACTTGTGTCCTTGTCCCGTGCAAACCTTTGATGAGAAGCTATCAGATGTGTACGTTACCACATTTGTGAAAAATGATCAGTTAGCTGATGGGTAAACTGCTGAGATTTGCAGATATTTAAACTAAACAACAGCATGAACCCTGGCAGATGTGTGGTGTCAGTAGTGCTACATTGGTTGGCACAATGAAGTGACACTGATTGTCAAATGCCTCATATGCAGAGATGCCTAGCAAATAAAGGGTGTGTGACAGTCTTCTATTGTGGCAACCTTGCAATGCTCACTCACCTTCATAGGAGCATGAAGAAATGAGTAGACAGGTTCACATACCCTGTTGGAGCTCAGCAGATCATTCATCCTGTTGTAACAATGGAGCCAGGTTCTCCTGAGCTGCAATGGGCACTGATGTCTGCAGCCACCTCTGTTCAGGCTGCCTTTAGCCCTCGTTGCAATCTGTTGGGGAAAGAGTTCCCTTCTGCCCTGGATAGCCTTCAGGAGAACATCTAGGGAGCATCGCTTACATTTGGCACCACTTTTTTCCTGGGCTGTGATGTGGGATGGGTGGGGGTGAAGAGTAGACACTTCAAGATTGCAGAGAGGAAAGCGCCTTTCCACTGCCTTTTAACTGTGGAGCTTGGGGTACTGATGGTAGACCAGAACTTCTTGCCCATGCACCCATAAAATTTGGCATTTTACCTGCACGTGAAGAATATTTATTAAGCTGAGACTAAGGTATAAAACTGCAAGTAATTTTTACTCCTGTATACTGCCATACTTGCATACTCCTTTTATAAAAATGCCTTTGTAACGTATTCTGTGTATGCATGTAAAAGCTTTAAAAAACATGAGGTTTGTCAACTAGCTAGGAGTCTAAAGGAAAATATTACAGAACAAGTCAATTATTCAAATAATTTAATTTTCCTCTATCCTGTTTGTAACTGGTTGTACCCTTTTGTTCTTGGTCCAAGAATTTACTTCATTGAGAAGTATAAAATGTCCTGCATGTCAATTGGCCCCATCTTCTTTTGTGGACCTGGGCAGTGAAAGAGCATAGAAAGCTAAACCGCTCCTATTGTTCACTCGTGATACCCACACCTAATAAGAACTGCAAAAAAATGCTTCTTAGTTTCTCATTGCATTCTGCATTGCATTCAATGCTGTATTTAGTTCCACCATGACAGCTGAAGTCCAACACTCCAACAGAGCCTCAAACAGCTGCTGAACAGAATGACCTGTTTATATATAGATCAGAACTTTACAAATACTAATTGATTGCAATATTTTGTTTACATTCAATATGCGACATCTTTGGTTTGGTGGAAGTCAGTGTCGTTTGTACCAGTTACTGCTGTGGGTAAACAAAGGCAGAGCACGCATCTCCTTCTGCTATGTTTCATTCCAAAAGAGTTATTACAGTGGACTGGTTATGATGGTGAAAAGCTGGGCAGGTTTAGATTTCCTTTGGGGCTTCTGCTTCCCTTGCCTTCAATACACTTCCATTCTCTGTTGCTTTTCTGTCCTTTTAAAAGTGTGCACTTGTATTATATCATTACTTTTGTGTTGCCACATCATTCCCATATTAATACTCAGCCCGGAAATGATTGTGTTTCTTACACAGCAGACCACCCCCATCTCCTATCTACTAACCTCATCCTGCCCCCTTGACCTGTCCTTCCTCCCTGGACTGACCTATCTCCTCCCTACCTCCCCATCTACACTCACCTTTACTGGCTCCATCCCCGCCTCTTTGACTTGTCTGCCTCCTCTCCACCTATCCTCTCCTCTATCCATCCTCTATCCACCTCCCCCTCTCTCCCTATTTATTTCAGAACCCTCTTCCCCCCCCCATTTCTGATGAAGGGTCTAGGCCCGAAACGTCAAGCTTTCCTGCTCCTGTGATGCTGCTTGGCCTGCTGTGTTCATCCAGCTCCACACCTTGTTACCTAGTTACAGATAGCATTAGTGAGGAAGATATAGCTGTAGAATCCCTCTATTTTGGACAGAGCTTTGGTTTGCACAGAAATAAATCCATTTCAGTTTGTCCAAACCTCTCTTGAAAATGGCTCCTGAACTCTTCTGTTGTATACTATTTGAACTTCAGACTTCAGCTTTAAACTCACCTATAACCTTTCTTTTTAATCCTTTAGTTTCCACTGTAAGAATCTGATAAAGCTGGGCACTCTTGAACACCCATGGTTTCTGATGTACTTTTTATTGTCTCACTGGGAGCACAAAAATAAAGTGAGTAATGTCATGGGGATTTCCCCCCCAAATTGGGCTCAGGAAAATGTTGATAAATATCAACTTTGTGAATTGCTGATCTGAGTCTGGTTTTGTCCTTGCAATTTTGTTAAATAAATGTTCTTCTTTATTTAAGTAGCTTACTATTATTTTTGTCTAGTATTGGTGTCTGAATAGTGTGCAGAGTTTTTAAAGGTTTTATTTAGTACTCAATAGATTTAGCCCAACACCTTGGAGTTCAGTTGCATTAGAAACAAAACTCTGGAGGAAGTGCGGAGGAAGTGGAAGGTTTTAATGTTGGAAGGTTTTTAAGGTTATGAGGAGATGATGTCACTGAAACCAACATTTATTTATAGAGTTCTGATAGTTAAGTACATGGTGCCAAATTATTGCTTTAGAATTGTCAATTTTTCTTATAATGTATGTTTCAAAGATCATCCTGTAAAGTTAGCTCTGCTAAATTAAGGCGTGTTTCTTTGCTTAACTATGTGTCGGCATCTGTGTGCATTTACACCTGAGGGGGAGGAGTGGCTTCCAAGTCACTTCAACAAAGCTACCAGAGGTTACAGAAAGCTTGGTTGAAATGATGGATTTTCTAGTTTTCAAGGGTGAAATATGGTCCAAGGCGGGAGTTTGAGACAGCTGGTAGCTAGATTTATCTTTTTCAGGTGCTTCTTTTTGTTAAATTCCTTCTGGGGAGTTTTATGGGAGGAACAAAGTATTTAACCCCACAATTCTGTGGAGTTGGGTTGATTGAAAATTCATAGGAATGGCAGAGCTCTGAAATAGGAGGACACATGTATTCAGCATGATTACCCACATGAGGTTTTCAACAAGCTGTGTATGTAGATAACTGTACCTCTCCCCTCCATCTTGCTGTACTGACTACCCACCCATAAACAGAAGCAAGAGAGAGAAAATCAAGAACATATTCACACCATCCACGAACTCCTTAACAGAAGAAAACAGAACAAAAGTAGCTTTCTTCACTCTGTTCGGTAGCAAAGAGGAATTGGGCAGAAGCAAATGACTTTTAAAAAGCAGCGGAAAGAAAGAAAAGAAAATGGCATCATTTTTACTTTTAAGCCACTTCATTTCTACCTGATAATCAGACACTGCTAATGTAGGCTTTTTGCTGAAGAAAAAATTGAGCTCAGGTATGTAAACATAGGCAAGCCTGGGATTAGAACTGATTAATGTTGGTTAATGCAGAACATCACTCTTACTAGTGCAGATACGTATGGCACCAGTAACCTTTAAAAGGATTTTTCTGGTTTCACATTGTGAGGAATGCCTTTCCTTTGATGTAAAACATTCACTCAGATGATATAGCTGTGCTGGAAAGAAAAGATTATAATGTGCATCTTGACTGTGGTTAATGTTTGCTTTATCCTCTGTCACTTTGTAATCAAAGCTAAAGTTTCAGATTTTATTTTTGAAATGCCTAAAAGTTCTTTCTGTCTTTCTTTCTGTCTTTCTTTCTGTCTTTCTTTCTGTCTTTCTTTCTGTCTTTCTTTCTGTCTTTCTTTCTGTCTTTCTTTCTGTCTTTCTTCTGTGTTTCAAGCTTACTAGTAGGAAGCTGGATGTGTTGATTTGGTACTGTGTGTTTATACAGGACCATAAATAATATGATGGGTAACTGGTTTAAGCATAAAAAAGAATTGGATGAAACAGTTGGTTGTACAATTTTGATGTTTTGCCTCATAGCAACTTATCTTTTCTCACATTAAAAAGGAGCTGCATGTATTTAAGTTGTTAAAATGGTCAAATTTACTCTTCACTTGAAACAAATGTAAGCTGAAACAGAATTTTGAATGTAGTTGGGTAAAGCAGTTTGAGGTAGATCATTTACTAACTGTATTGCAAAACTGTGAGATAGTAAAGTTTGCAGAGAGCATTTAAATGGAGCTCATTGATTTAGAAAGCTACATAAACAACAAGAAATAAAGGGTGAGATCTTGAGAGCTGTGCCAATGTTAAAACTGAACAATTTCTGTATATAATGCTGGGCTTGATTGTTGACACACGGATGCTATAAACACACTATGTCACTGGTGACCGTTATTGTTCAAACTCAAAACAAATATTTGAGTTCAGTCCCTTGGGTCAGCAAAACTGCAAATGCTTGTGCAGTGCTTCTCACTCTGGAGATGCAGATGCAATGGTTTGAGTTTACTCCTGTTCACTTTGCCATAAAAGAACTATTGAACCGAATAGTTCATATCGAACTATCGGTTCATATCGAACCGAATTAATCTCTTTTCCCACGCCCCAGCCGCACAGTGATATTAAGTTCTGCGACTTCGCTTTCAATTTTTTCCCTGTGAGTGCAAGTTTTAAAAAGAAGACTGGCATTCTGCAAAGTCCCTTCTCTTTCTTCCCCATGAAAATCCACTTGGTTCCATTATCTTAGAGTCATGGAGGTTTACAGTGTGGAAAGAAGCCTTTGGCCCAACTTGTTCATAACCACTTGATTTTCACAATTAATCTAGTCCCATTTGCCTACGTTTGGTCCATATCCCTCCGTACCTATCCCACCAATGACCCTTTCAAATGTTTATTAAATGACAAAATTGTACTCGTCTTTACCACTATTTCTGGCTGCCTGTTCCAGACACTCGCCACCCAAGTGTGAAGAAAAAATTGCCCTTCTGGACCCTTTTATATCTCTCCCCTCTCACTTAAACCTATGCCATCTATTTTAGACTCCCCTACCATGGGGAAAAGCTGTTGGCTATCCACCTTATCTATGCCTTTCATGATTTTGTAGACCTCTAGAAGGTGATCCCTCAGTCTCCTACGCTCCAGGTGAAAAATTCCCAGCCTATCCAGCCTCTCCTTATAACTCAAACCTTCCAGTCCAGGCAGCATCCTAGTAAAACTTCTTTGCACTCTTTCTATTTTAATAATATCCTTTTCTATAGTAGGGCAATTAGAACTGCATACAGTAATCTACATGTGGCCTTACCGATGTCTTGTACAGCCGTAACAATACATCCCAACTCCTATACTCAGTGCTCTGATTGATGAAAGCAAGCATGTTGAAAGCCTTCTTTACCACCCTGTCTACCTATTCCCTACTCCAGCCACCCTTACCATTCACTCTAACAGGAACATGCTGGCCCTGAACCCTCATTAACTCACTTTTGAAAACCACCAACTTACCAGACGCCTCTTTGCCCGCAAACAGCCTCCCCCAAACAACTTTTGGAAGTTCCTATCTAAGACCATCAAAATTGGCCTTGCCCACTTTTTAGAACTTTAATTTGTCGACCAGACCTATCCTTTTCATAGCTATCCTAAAAACTAATGGAATTATGGTCACTGGTCCCGAAGTGCTCCCTGACTAACATTTCTGTCACATGCCCTGCCTTATTTCCCAAGATAAGGACAAGTTTTGCCCCATCTCTAGGCGGGCCATCTACAAATTGCATGAGAAATTCTTCCTGAACACACTTAACAAATTTCTCTCCGTCCAAGCCCTCAACACTGTGGAATTCGATGTTAGGGAAGTTAAAATCCTCAACTATTACAACCCTATTATTCTTTTGCAGCTCTTTGTGATCTCTTTACACATATGCTCCTCAATCTCCCACTGACTATTGGGAGCCCTTTAGTGCAATGTTATCAAGTGATTTCCTTTTTATTATTTCTCAGTTCTACCCATGTGGATTCAGTGGACGAACTCTGAGGAATATCCTCTCTCAGTACTGCCGTGATGTTCTCCCTAATAAAATGCAACTCCTCCCTCCTCTCTTGCCTCCCCTTCTTTCCTTCCTATAGCATCTGTGCCCCAGAATGTTGAGCTGCCAGTCCTGTTCCTCCCTCAGCCATATTTCTATAATGGCTACAATATTCCAATCCTATGTACCCATCCAAGCCCTGCGTTTATTTGCCTTACCCGTCAGGCCTCTTGCGTTGAAATAATTGCAGTTTAATCTAGCCTTCCCATGCTTCCTGCCGTGCTGTTGCCTGCCGTATCTACTACTGGGATTACAATTGCTGCCTTTACTATATAACTTGTTGTTATTAACTTCTGTACTGTCCTCAACCTTCTCTTTCCTCTCCCTACTGCTTTGGATCCCAAGCCACACCCCCACTCCAGCCAGACTAGTGTAAAACCTCCTGAATGGCTCTAGCAAATCTCCCTGCCAGGTTATTGGTAAACCTCCAGTTCAGGTGCAAACCATCCCTCTTGTACTGGTCACATGCCCCAGAAGAGATCCTAATGATCCAAGAATCCTATCCCTGCACCAGCTGTCAAGCCAAGCATCCATCAGCCAAAACCTCCTATTCCTACTCCCGCTAATGTGGTACCGGAATTAGTCCAGAAATTACTGACCTTGAGGTCCTGCATTTTAACCTCTGCCTAACTCCCTATAATCAGTCTTGAGGACCTCAACTCTTTTCCTACTTGCCAGCGAATTCCTCACTATCTATCAGCTGGAGCTCATTTCATGGTAACTGAGTCGGGATTCCACGCAGGACTTGAGCAGAAAAATCAATCATAACGTTACAGAGCAGTATTGAGGGAGTGCTGCACTGTTAGAAGTGCAGTCTTTTGGATGAGATGTTAAACTGAGACCTTGTTTGCCTTATAAGGTGTACATAAGAGATCCCATGGCACTATTTCAAAGACAGGCAGGGGAACTATATTCTGGACTGTATTTATCCCTCTACTAGCGTCTCAGACAGAGATTGTCAGGTTATTATCACATTTCTATTTGTGGGAGCTTGGTGTACAAAAATTAACTGTTGAATTTCCTGCAGCACAATAATGTCAGAAGTTTTTAATTGGCTCTAAAGCTCCTTGCGACATCACTGGTCATGGACATTACTTTATAAATGCACATTTTTTCCTCACCCCAGCTAACCATCTGCCAGAACTAAATTTTGCTTATGGCTGGTATCCACAAGTCACATCTGTGTGCAACCTCAAAAGCAGCACATCGTTAACAGTCTAGATGATCTTTTGGGTCCCAAAATAATGGTTGATTTGCAATTATGTTAAGTCTGCTGATAACTTGTACATCGAAATCAATTAGGAACTAAGCAAAAACCCATTTCATTACCTGGCCAATTAAGAAAAACTCTAAACTGCAACAAGGAAAATACCACAGAACCACCTAAAATAAAATGTATCCTTCCCCCGCTCTCACCCCCTCCCCCAACTCACACCCACGCCCCCTCCACAGTCAATACCATAAAGACAAATCAAGTTGCCGAAGTATTTCTTGTTATATTTGATCACTCTTTTCACTTGCTGTACACATCAACATATTTTCAACTACTTGTTTTGCTCAATGGTGTATCACTAACCAGCCAAAAAAAATACAGCTTTGAAATAAAAATTGCCTACTTTAAATATTTGCCTGCATCAGCCTGTGCTACCACTGGCCTATTGAAGTCAAATGCATTCCAGTGAGTTACAATTTAGTACTTAACCAGGTGATCCAGGACCATTTTGCCCCAGACCTCATTCTGGACAATCATCGTCAAATGATTGGAATTTCAGAGGTGAGGTAAAAGTCCACCCCAGCAATATTTGACTGAGAGTGGTATCAGGTAGCCCTGAGAAAATTGAAATCACTGGAAATTTAGGGAGAAGGTAGAGTCATAATTAGCACTAAGAAAGATAGTTGTCAGTTTGAAGGCCAATCTTATGAGCCCCAGGATATCAGTGCAAGTGTCTTTCAGGGCAGTATCCTAGACCCAGACATCTACACCCCTTGATAAGTCACCTTACCTCCATTGTAAGATCCGAGTGGAAATTTTCACTGACCATTGGGTGAGAACTTGCCTGGGTATACATATGGAGGAAGGCCTCTTCTGGAATAGTGATAATGTCCCTGCTTTTGAGTTCAAGTACCACCTGGTCCAGAGGTATGCCATAACACATCAGCACAGGGTAATGAGTATATCTAGAGATGAGAAAAGGGATAATCAGTGAGTTTGGAATTGGCAGTACGTCAGAATAAAACTCCAAGTAGAAAAGCAGATGCCAGGATTCTGTCTAACCAACATTTGACCTTTGATGTCTACCATGTGATATAGCTCTGCCAAAAGACAACTCGCCACCATTTTCTCAAGGATAATTAGGGATAAATGTTGGCATTGCCAGTGCTGTCCATGTTACATGAACAGAACAAATGAAAATAAACTGCTTGGCATGTTTTGTGACAATATATGTCACCTGACAATTACTATAAATATTTATGTATGAATCAACTTCATGATTTTCGCTCTAAAGGAATCAATTTTTCATACACCCAACATAAACGTTAAAAGTCTAGCTTTTCAGATACGAACCATGTTGTGGTGATTAATTATCTATCAATAGTTACTGCAGTTCATTAATGTAAAGACACAAATGTGGAGGCGCTGGCCTGGTGGTATAATCTCTACTGTTTCAGGTACTGGAATTTGAATTCTGTAAAAATGTGGAACTAACAGTCTAATGATGACCACAAATCCATTGCCAATTGTTGGGAAGACCCATCTGGTTCAGACATATCCTTCAGGGAAGGAAATCTGCTGTCCTTACCGGGTCTGGCTTACATGTGACTCCAGTTTGGTTGACACTTAACTGCTCTCTGGGCAATTAGGGATGAGCAATAAATGCTGACCCAACTAGCAATGCCCTAATCCTTGAATGAATAGAGAAGCAAGATTTAGATTGTCTCACTCCCAAATCTAGTGGCAATCACCCAGCCTATCAACAAGACTAATGTATACCATACGATCTGTCACAATACTTTCTAAACAGAATAAGAAGTATACTATTGCTGGATAAAAAGTGGCAGACTACATTAATGAGCATGACAAAATGACCATATTAGTACACTCAAAGCCATCCAACTCTCTCCTCAGAAACAAAGAAAGACAGTATCCCAGAATACAAAGCCAGCACTGTGTGGTACACGAGATACACAGGACACGATTCAGCATTCTGTCACAAACTGCAAATTTCACAGCGTCGGTCACCTCAAACCAATGATAAAGTCACTAAATTCTACCCATTTGGCACCTGGCATGGGAGAATGTGTACTGATTGATCTGCATTGGGAATATGGTCCAAACGCTGATAAATTTTGACATGCCAGCAAACAAGACCATTAGCAAGATTAGTGAAAAAAAGTAGCCTTGTAAAGCTGACAGGCCAGGAAAAAGATATATTTCACATTGGTTCCTGCTTGTATCGAAGATGACACAAAATTACATTTGATAGTGATGTTCAAATGCAAAGCTTTCCCCAAAGAGAAGTTTCAGAAAGGCATTGTTATCCATGTTGATGAGAAAGTGTTGGAAGAATGAAAGCAGTTGCAAGAAACATTCCAATCCCACCTCATTAATGATGCAGTCATTGATATGAAATTGGCCATCACTGATGTGGCAGTTATTCCCACTTGTTTTATGGGTGTTTTTCAGCACTTGGAGGAAATCTATAAATCTCTCTAAAGACTATGTCAGAAAGATATGAGACAATAAGATTTGCAGGTATCCCAAAGGATTTGGGTATCCTTGTCTATGAGTAACTGAAGACTAACATGCAGGTGCAGCAAGCAATTAGAAAGGCAAATAATATATTGGTGTTCATTTCAATAATGTAGGAGTAAAGATGTCTTGCTGCAATAGTGTAGAGCCTTGATGAAACCTCATCAGTGTACAATTTTGGTCTCCTTATCTAAGGGTGAAGGCTCACCAAATTAAACTATGAAGAGAGACTGATCTCATTGAACCTTAGAAAGTTGTTATAGGGTATGACAAGTAGGGTATAGATAGGAAACTCCCCGGGGCTGGTGACTGTAGAACAATAATCTCAGGATTAAGGGGTAGACCTTTCAAGACAGAGGTGAGGAGAAATTTCTTCACTTAACGGATGGTGAATGTTTGGATTTCTCTGCCTCGGGGGCCTGTGGAAACTCCATCATTGTGAAGGTTCCAGAAAGAAATCAACAGGTTTCTAGAGACCAATAACATCAAGGGATATGGAGATAATGTGGAAAATCAGCATTGCGGAGATGATGAGCCAGATCTAGAATGGCCTACTCCCGTTCCTAAGAAATAAACACTAACAACATGGAGCTAGATTGCATACCAGTGGTGGGGTTCCCTACACCCTAGTGTAAATATGGCAGTGAGCCCATGCCTGCTTAACTGGGTTGCCCTACTTTTTCAAGTACCAGCTTTATAATTCGAATCAGGTGGAATTTCCATCTGTCTTCAGGAGGAAACGCTGCCTTTGGGAACTAAGGTCAGCAGCTCTGAACACTACTGCACCAGCTGGACTACTGGCCACCACTGGTACTGCAGGTAGACCAAGGGGTGGCAGTCCCAGCTGAACCTGGACATTCATGCCCCAGAGAAGGAGAATGTGATGGCATCTTGGGCAGGACACTAAAGAGGAGGTCAGTGTAAGGAGGCAAAACTGTGGAGAGAGTTTTTTTAATTGGCTTTAGGAGCCCAGAGACAGACACGGCCCCATTTTAACTGGGATAAACCTGCTTGGCGAAACATTGAATGCTGGCCTGTTGAGCTGCCCATTGAATCAGAATGATGTCATGATGAAGCCTCTAATTGGACCCTGGGTCAGTGACCTCACCCAACATGTGGCCTTTTGCAGTTGGAGTGGGAACTGGTATGCACATTGCCAATTAATACAATACCGTAATCTATGGATGCACCTGCCTGAGGATAGCGTGTAAAATTCAGCCTATTGTGTCACTGGGTCATTGACACATGGTATGAATTTAAAGGAAATACTGTCAAAAAATTGTTACTAAAATGTGGAGGATGGTAATGAGGATTATTACTTGAGGAATGATGATGCTGAAGTTACTACTGAAGAAGAAGAGCAGGAAGATGCATTTGATGGTGCCAGGCAATTGTCATGAATTGTTCAGCAATACAAATGGTGATTCGCATGATTTTGAGAAGGTATCAGCATGAAGTGTCATAGTTCATTCATTGTGTATTTGTATCATGCTGGGAGAAATGTATGTAGTTTGTAATGTGATACAAGGAATAATTGGTTGAAAATGAACATGAATCCAACAAAATCCTTGCACCTAAAGCAAATATTCCAATTCACAAATGTTTTGAGCTGGCTGTAGTGATAAAGAAGCAAATCTTATCTCTAAAGCCCCATCCTGTAACTTTCACTTTTCCAACAGAAATTGTCTTAATATTTCAATCCTTGTTTTTAACTTTTCTTGTACCTGTGTAGTTCTGACAAATCTCCAATGCATCCTTTGTTTTTCATGAATGAAATGTCCTACCTTAACTGGGTTGCTCAGAATTGCAAACCTCCTATCACCTATTGTCATAGCGTGGGACTTGTATCCTTGAGTTCGAAATATCCCTCACCAGGATAAAAGCCAAACTGAATCAAGTGCCAGTTGCTGGCTTCTCAACTAATCTTGAAACAATTGTCGATGACACCTTTCCTCACTTGCGTCATTGAAAGTAGGCTGATGGAGGGATAGGTCACTGGATAGATTTGTCTAGGTTTTTATGGGTGGGTCATACCTAGGTGTATGTCAGTTTTAATCACATTCAAACAACTTGGCTAAATGTGCGGCCAATTCTGAAACAGTTCTGCATCCCTACTGCCAGAATATTGTCAGAGCCTATTGTCTTCGTAGTATTCAATGAGCTCTGTGTGCTTTTTCGATATCACATTCCATGCATTGAATTGTCTGTGGACTGGTGTTTGTGATGGTGAGGACCTTAGGAGGAGGCGTAGATAAATCATTCATTGACCAGTTTTATGGTATGAATACTTGAGCCTTGATTTTTGCTCTCACATGCTTGACTCCCAACGTCTTTGGAGGCTGGGTTGTTCATAGAGCCTCATCCTGTTACTGTTTAATTCTTCACCACAGATTTGTAACTGGATGTGACAGGATTGCAGAGCTTTGATCAGATTTGTGGATGAGAGATTGTGTAGCTCTCTCAGTAACCATGCTGTTTGCTTTATTTAGCATGTATGTGGTTGTGTACTGTGGGCATCTTGATTTTAAGTAGACCTGGTGCTGCTGCTTTCTCCTACACTGCTCATCATATAAGGTTGATTGCCTGACTTAATGGTAATGTGAGGGATATGCCAGATGAAGCTACATACTCAGTTGAGATATAATTCTGATGCTGATGGCCTCCAAGACCTCTATTGATGCTTGTTTTTGCGTTGCTAATCTCATTGGAATATATGTTATTTAGCAATGTATGAATGCCACACAGTATGATATAAGACATCCTCCATGCAAAACTGGGATTTCATTTTCTTAAGGCTTATCAATGCTCACTGCATCCAGTACTATCACAGGCAGGTGTGTCTGTGTCAGGAAGTGGTAAGGATAAGGTCCTTGTGTTGGTTCTCCCACAGATCTAGTCTGGCTCCCATGTCCTTCAGGGCGTATTCACCTGTGGTGCTACAAATCTGTACTTGATGATGGACATTGAATGTTCCTGCCCAGAGTACATTCTGTGACCATGCTACTGTGATGCTTCATCCTGGTCTTATTCTACATGAGAGAGAATTGATTTGCCAGCTGGAGAAGGGTGGTAGGTGGTAATAAGCTAAAGGCATGATTATGGAGACAGTATGCTCTCTTTATTTATCGTACCCTTAGATTTTCAGCTTGTATTATGGCCCTTTACTATCCTGCAAATCCCAGATTGGCTCAAATGTGCCCTCTCCCTTTGAGACCGCTCCCCAAAAATCTCCTTCTGTGGCTGCACCTCTGGTTAAGGCATGATTTCGAAGCTGAAGCTGAATTTTCTGTAGTTGAAAAATTGTTTGTACAGAGTATTTCTAAAGGATTAGTCAAAACTGTGTAACTGTCCGTGACTTGATCTGAAATAGTTTGCTGTCATAAATATTCTTGTACAATGTGAAAATGAAGACTTGCTGTTTTGGATGAAACTTACAGTTGTCTAATTATAGGTTTGTGGTTAGACATTGGGGCACTGACCTAATTTTCATTACTTAGTGATGTCTTTGCAGTTTGTTGATGCTTTGGCACTTCCTCCCCTGAGAGGAGCCATTGATTTCACTTAGAGGTGGTGTTGTCAGTGAGGCTTCAACACTCCTGACTGTTTATGAAGAGGAGGGTGAATCATGTTGGTGATCGTGGCAAAATCTCCTGACAAATTAGTGAGGTCTAGTATGATATCGGCAGACTAATCCCAATTTAGGTTTAAGGACTGATTTGCCAAAAGATATGTAGTCTTGGAATGGACCCTGTTCAGAGATTGAGAGGAAACACAGAACTGGATTTTGCCATTAAGTTTTTTTCAAAATGACTTTTCATTATTTCCTTCACAGATTTTGATCAATGAACCAGGGATGAGAAACACCCAACACTTGACGCATTTTCAATATTGGCGTTTTGAAATCTGTCATCTTTATGCATACTTATTCCAATTTCCAGAGCTGGTAGAAGAGAATAGAATAGTCTTTATTATCACGTGCTCTCAAATGACTGAAGTGAGAAGTTTGTAATGTCGCCTCTCGGCTCCATCTCAGGTGGGCCTAAAGTTAGCCTAATATTGTGTTCAAGAAAAATTGTAAATTATTTTGTCATCCAGTGAGATTGCAGAGCTGCGATTGGAGGAATAGCTCATGAGGAGGAGAAGTCTGCTGCTCCAATCACACGTTCTCTCGCGCGCTCTCTCCCTCTCACGTGCTCTGTCTCTCTCACGTGCGCTCTCTCTCTCTCTCTCTCTCATGATTAAAGGAGGATCAATAGCAGGAAGGAAGGAGCCTGTAATCAGAGGAGCTACAGCGGTTATTCTGGATGGTTCTGTGGCTGCAGTGCAAGAATTGACCGTCGATAATTGTTCATTGTTATCTGAGAGTCTACGGTCTTTAATGTGAAAATGAAGGGAGTCCCTGCCAGTAACATGCTAGAGCTGGGGGTGTGTTTGTGTCCAAGCCTGTTCCGAACAGACTCCCAAAGTCCCAAACGTGGCTGATGGCATTGGCATATTGTCTTCCTCAGCTTCCCAGCGATGGCCAATGGCTTATTAAAGCAACTCATTTCAAGGGCTTTCAGGATGGGCAGCAACTGTTAGCCTTGACAGTGATGCTCACATCCCGTGAAAGAGCAGAGGAAGTGCCCAGTGATAGAACAGGCTGTGTACCCCAGCCTATGAAAAGCTGAGCCCACCCAGGGGTGGCAGTTCAATCTTCTCTGGCATTGCCAATTCACATGGCACCAGCCAAAGAGGAGACACATCTGCCCATTGATAGTACAGGCAGTGATGAGGAGGCCAGTCGAGGAAATATGGAGAAATCAATGCCAGGTTGTTGTTGGAGGTTGGGCTAGATTGGTGGAGGAGCTGAGATCCATGTACCTACTGCCTCTGATCACCTTTTACCCCTTTACTTAACAAAATCCATCCATCTCTGCCTTAAAAATGCTTGCCACATGGTGGCTCAGCCATTAACACTGCTGCCTTGCAGTGCCAGCAACCCAGGTTCAGTTCCAGAATTGGGCGACTGTCTGTGTGGAGTTTGCATGTTCTCCCCGTGTCTGCATGGGTTTCCTCCCACAAACCAAAGCTGTGCAGGTTAGGTGGATTGACCATGCTACAGTTACCCCGTAGGGATGTGCAGGCTAGGGGGATTAGTCATAGAAAATGTGGGATTATGGGAATGAGGTTGGGGAGGTGGTATCTGGGTGGGATGCACTTTGGAGGGTCAGTACAGACTTGATTGGCCGAATGGCCAGTTCTGCACTGTAGGGATTCTATGACTTTGCTTCCGTTACCTTTGTCACAAAGACAGTCCGAAAGACTCAGCCCTCTGAGAGAATTATTTTTCTTTCAGCTCTGTTTTAAATGGTTTATCCCTTATTTTTAAACATTAACTACCGTTTCTCCCATAAGAGAACACATTCTGTCCAGATCTATCACTAAGAATCTCAGGACCTTACACGTTCCATTCAAGTCACTTACTCTTCCAGCACATACAAGCCCAGACTGACCAGCCTTCCCTCATAAGACAACCCACCCATTTCCAGGTGTTAGTCCTGCACATCTCCTCTGAATTGCTGCCAATGGCATTTACATTCCTTAAATAGGATGACCAATAACGTACACAGTACTCCAGTTGTGGTCTCACCATTGCCCTGTATAACTGAAGCACAGCCTGTCTACTTTGTATTCAATTCCCCACCATAAAAATTACCTATTGTCCCAGCAAAGTAGCCTTCCATTATTCATGCACTAGGGCACCTAAAGCCCACTGTATTTCAGCGCCTCCAATAGTTCACATTTAAATTCTATGTTTAATTTTATTTTTTCTACCAAAATTGACAGTGTGACATCTTTACAAATTATACTGCATTTGCCAGATCTTTGCCCACTCATTAACCTCATATCTTTTTGTAGCCACCTTTTAACTTCTTCTCAACTAACTAACAAACTTACCTTTTTTCGTGTCACCAGCACTTTTGGTACACACACCTTCTGTTTCTTTATCCCAAGTCATTTTTATAAGTTGCAAACAGTTGATGTTTCATTTTGGATCCTTGTGACATACAATTCGTTAATTCTTGCCAACCCAAAAAAAAGAACCATTTACACCTACTCATTGCTTCCTCTTAATCAGCCAGTCTTCTGTCCCTGTCAGTATGCTGCCTTGGGCTTTATTTTCCACAATGTCGTTTGATGTGGCATTTTAACAAATGTCTTCTCAATATTTGGGGGCGGCATGGTGGCTCAGTGGTTAGCACTGGTGCCTCACAGCACCATGGGCATGGTTTCATTTCCAGCCGTGGAGTTTGCACATTCTCCCCGTGTCTACGTGGGTTTCCTCCAGGTGCTCCAGTCTCCTCCCAGAGCCGAAAGATGTGCAGGTTAGGTGGATTCACCATGCCAAATTACCTACAGTGTCCAGGGATGTATAGGTTAGATGGATTAGCCAGAGGAAATACAGGATGACAGGGTAGAGTAAGGCGGTGAGTCTGAGTGGGATGCTCTTTGGAGAGTCGTTGTGGACTTAATGGGCTGATTGGCCTGTTTCCATATTGTAGGGATTCTGTGAAATCTTCTATGAAATTTAAGTTCAAAACATCCACTAGTTCACTTTTATCCACAGCACATTTTACTTTGTCAAAGAGCACCAATAATTTGGTTAAATATGATTTCCCTTTCATAAAACCATGCTGACTTTGCCTAATTACCTTGAACTTCTCTGAATACCCTGTTATTACATGTTTCATAATAGCTTTTTAATATGTTCTGAATGACAGATATTAACTTTACAGACCTGTAGCTTCTTGCTTTCTGTCTCCCTTGTTTGAATAAAGGAGTTCCAGTTCCTAATTTTCCATCCAGTGGGACTTGGCCTGAATTAAGGGAGTTTTGGAAAATTAAAACTATCTCACAAACCGCTTCCTTAAGATGCTGGGATGAAATCTATCAAGACCATGTTATAACTTTCAGTTTACAACTCCAAAAATTTACTTAATACCCCATCTCTGGTGATTGTAATTTTTCTGAGTTCTTCCCTCCCTTCCATTTCCTGATTCAGTATTGCTGTCTTTGGATGTTACTTGTATCCTCCATGGTGAAGACTGATGCAAAGTACCAATTCAGTTCTTCTGTCATCTCTTTATTTTCCATTTTTAATTCTATACTCTCACTATTTAAATTTACTCATGGGATGTGGGTGTCGCTGGCAGGGCCAGCATTTATTGCCCGTCCCTAGTTGTCCTTGAGAAGGTTACAGTGAGCTGCCATCTTGAACAACTGCAGTCCATTTGATGTAGGTACACCCAAAGTGCCATTAGAAAGTGAGTTCCAGGATTTGGACCCAGCGGCACTGCAAAAACAGTCATGTATTTCCAAGCTAGAATGGTGAGTGGCTTGGAGGGGAACTTGCAGGTGTCTGTATTTCCCTCTGTCTGCTGCCCTTGTCCTTCCAAATCATTGTGATTTGTGGGTTGGAAGGTGCTGTTTAAGGAGCCTGGGTGCATTTCTGCAATGCATCCTGTAGATGGTCCACACTGCTGCTACAGAGCACCAGTGGTAGAGGAATTGAATGGCACTACTTCCATGACCATTCAAGTGGGTTGCTTTGTCCTGTTTGGTGTCAAGCTTATTGAGCGTTGTTGGAGCTATGCTCGTTCAGGCAAGTGGGGAGTATTCCTCACACTCCTGACTTGTACCTTGTAGATAGCAGACAGGCTTTGGAGGGTCAGAAGTTACATTACTCACTGCAAGATTTCTAGCCTCTAACTTGCTCTTGCGTCCACTGTGTGTTTATATGGCTAGTCTACTTCACTTTCTGGTCAATGATAACTTTCTGTCGCAAGGATGTAATCTTCTCTATATACTGGATATTTATCTGCTGCAATTCAGCAGATGCCACTTGCAACTGTTTTCATTGGCTTTGGCTAAAGTGTAACACATCAACCTTGAAAACGTCTTCAACCTTTATAATCCTAGCATTCACGTGTAAATAAAGAGGAGTATCTTGGTCTTTACATGTGCTTGGTAATCTGCTCAGTCTGTCAAATGTAATTATCCTAGTTTATATCTCACTTCAAAGTCATATGCTTGGAGATTGTTAACTGGCTAACTGCAGTGAGTTGGTTTGAATCTCCTGAATTGTGACTGTACCGAGATCCCTGCATCCTGGTGGTTCTGCAACTACCAGTAGAAGGTTTCAGGAAGCCAGGATGAACTTCATACTAGTACAACATTGTGATTCTGCAATGCACAAGATTTGTGATCCATTATGCGCTGTGAGAGAGTCTTTTTTTTTATTCATTACAGGGTGAGGGCATCGCTGGCTAGGCAGCATTTATTGCCCATCCCTAATTTCCCAGAGGGCATTTGAGAGTCAACCACATTGCTGTGGGTCTGGAGTCACATGTAGGCCAGTCCGGGTAAGGATGGCGGTTTCCTTCCCTAAAGGACATTAGTGAACCAGATGGGTTTTTCCGACAATCGACGATGGATTAATGGTCATCGTTAGATTCTTAATTCCAGATATTTTACTGAATTCAAATTCCACCGTCTTCCATGGCAGGATTCGAACTCCGGTTCCCAGAACATTATTTGGGGTCTCTGGATTAATAGTCTAGTGATTAATACCACTAGGCGATCGCCTCCCCCTGTCGTTCATATATTGTACCATGGAGTGCAACTTGCTGAGGTCTTTCAGGAGATGTGGTATTATGATGTTAGCTGTAGCTCTCATGTTAATTTAACTTTTAGAATATAGTGACATACCTTTTCAGAATACGTGACATTAATGGTTGTAAAAGCTTCTGATTGTCGTATATTATCATCATGTTGTGTGAGACTAGCAATATGGAAAGCTTAGTCATCTTCTGAAACTTTCACTTGGTTGACTCTGAACTTCATTGATGTGTTAGTGCTTATACACGTTAGGCTTGCCTTGTTGTCATGTTTCAATCTGGGGTCTAGTTTGCTGTTTAGAGCCAGATTTGCTCTACATATATGTCCAGTATACCTCAGTGCCACATGCTTTCCAGATGTCAACCAAAAAAGTGCTGGACAGCTTTTAGGTCAATTATGCAAACTTCATCTGTTGCAAACTTTGTTGATTTGTTGCATTTTGCTGACCAGAGCAAGAGTGTTGGCTGCACCAAAAACATGTATGTAATTGTTGTTGATTTGTCACTACGGCTTCATACTTGTGTCCATCCTCAGGTAATGCATCATTGGTATGGTATCTTTTCTTGCCTAAGAGACCCTCCATAAAGATTTGAATTAGGGTAGAATCAGTGACTAACTCAATAAGCCTTTCGGACAGTTTCACAGAAAAGCTATTCTTAATTCTGCAAAGTTGATGGCAAGCAAGATTTTTCTTGGGATCCTCTATCTGTTCATCTGTAAAATAGAAATATATGAGCTGTTTGAACAGAATTAGTTCAGTAAAGATGTCACTGGATATTCATCCTACGAGGTTTCTGTTTTCCATGATTCATTCTTAAAAGATGTTGAACAGTACGAGTAAACTGGGAATGGTCCTTGACTTTGTCTGCAGAAATTAGGAGTGTTTCTTCTTTAAGGACAGACCTTGCAGCTGGTATTGCTCTGAGAGAGATGGCTAGTTTTGTATCAACTTGCAGAACAAAGTGTCCTACGCTGCCAGCTCTCTAGCGTCTCAGCTCAGAAATGGACTGCAGCTTTTTTATTTTTAACTTGGGCAATCTTAGATTTTTTTTAATGAATTTGAAAGAAGTTAGCTGCCTTCTGCGTAGTCAGTGCTCTATCTGCAGATCTGTGTGGCTGTCTGTACTCATACAGAAGTTGATGATGTGTAAAGGGTAATGGAACTGCCCCTTTATCTGACTTCTCAGTTGTCCAAATTGTTGTCTGGTTGGACTTCAATTAGTTTTCCTAAATATTTGCCAGCAGGATATTAGAGTATTTTATAGGCAGCCACTGCTGTAATCATTATATGAATTTTGCATTCAGCGGGGCATCTTTATTTGATCCAGCAATGCTTAGGTTATCCATTGTGACATAAGACAACGAGGTGTGGGTAATGTGGTATTGAAGAATCCAACAGACATTTATTACTGCTTACTAACCTATACAAATATTGCTTTCACAAGCACATCAGTTTCTAGGTTCCCATTATTTGTTACAAAAGCGTCATGCTTCAAGTGATCTCTGGTAACATGGAATCTGACATCTTATACCTGCAGGTCACGTGCTGTGAAATAGTGATGATAACATTCACATGTCTGTTAAAGGCACACTTATACATACAGGGGGTTCTGATATAACGCGATAGTTCCATTCTCGTGCAATCTGGCATTTTAAGAAAATCGCACAGTAGCCGCACCATTTAAACTAATGGGGCCAGAATCGCATTGTAGCCAGTACATGTAAGGAAAGTTCACATTCTACAAATAGCGGTCTAAATTCTTCAATCGCGTTAATGCCAATTCACGTTGAAGAAACACACGTTACGCCAGAACTGTAACTCTCCCTTTAAAAGGTATACTGACATTTTGTCTATGAGGCATAACATAACAATCATTTCACAGTATGGAGCCTAGTACAGTGTATGGTTTAGACAGAGGAGAGTGCAACCGAAATAGCACTTGATGTGATCTAGCCACAACTGGTAATGGATGGCTAAACTGGTTATAAGACTGATAAGGTCATGTCTGTGTCCCTTTGACTTTGTATTTTTTTGCGTAGTTATTAATAGTTGGATTATTTTACCAGTACTGATCAATTACACAGGTTTGATATCATTTCAAAGGGAATCAAATAGGACTGAAAATGGAAAGTATATGGAAGTATGTGGGAAAAAGGTAAGGGAAAAGAGTGCACAATAACTTAATGACGTCTGATTCTCAAAGAAACTACTCTACATTTGGGTTGTAAATTCCATGTGAATATCCCGAAGCACTCCTAAAGAGGTCAAATATCCCTCACTAAGCCATGGAAACCCTAGCCTGTGATCAACCAGAATGTAAATGGTTCATTTGGGAAGGCACCAGACAGGTTAAAGGATTTTTTTAGGGGAAAGCACAGGTGAATTTAATGTCTGGGAGAGTCCACAATGCTCCAGACAACTCATTGGCAACTACAGGTATCGCGTAGGCCACATGTGGTAGAATCTGTAGGTCGCAATTGGACTAACTTCCACTTGTGTTCGATGGATTCTGAGATGGCTGGTAAGTTGATCCTTAGGACTTGTCTGAGGAAGAAGATTACTTCCAACTCCATGAGCCCTTAGTTTGTGTATTAACTTTAATATTAACTTTAAATTAACTTTAACTTTAAACCCCTTTTGGAAATACCATATATATTTATTCACCAGTTCCCCTTTACCTGTCTTACTAGATACATCCTCAAATTTGTTGAACACAATTTTCATATATCATAGTGATTGAATAATCAGACTTTGTCTGATTTTCTAAGTGTTTTGTGAAGACTTCCTTAGAAATAGATTCCAGCTCTTCGCTGACAACTGAGGTCAGACTAATTGGGAACTAACTGTTCCCCGTTTCTCAACCCCTTTTTGGATTGTGGTGTTACATTTTCTGGTGGAACAGCTCCAGAATCTACGGAATGATGGAAAATGATAGCTATTGCATCCACTGTATCTCTTTGAGAAAACAAACTGATTATTTGTCATACCACTGCTGTATGGATAGGCCGTAAGAGTCGGTGGCTTCAAGGTGTATGTCACTGTGTTTGTTTGCCTTCCTACCTACTTCATATCAGGAACTGAGTTATATAATTTCTCACTGGTGCTTCCACACATTTTGCTGCCTTACTTTTAAAATGGCTGGTGGATCACTTGTTTTTAAAAGAAGTGACCATGTTGTGCCTTGAAATATGCTGACAATTTAAAAATGTAATATTTTTTTCAAATAAGACACAAAACATAACATGTCCCAACTTGTGTTGCTGAGTGATACTTTAGATGAATGTGAGAACAGGATATAATGACAGCAGTAAATGGAAGACAGTTGCTGAAAACCACAAAAAAGATAGAACTAACAGGTTAATTCCTTTGTAGTTCATACATTGTACTGTTTCAGGAAGGCATATATCTGTATCTTTAATTGCACTGCAGTATTTTAAAGAGTTTATTGTATCATTTGCAGCTATAAATTTTGCCTCTTCATTATTAAATGAGAAATCTGCAACAGTCACCAACATGGTGATTCCTTTCTGGCGATTAGATTAGAGTTTTGGTTTGCTGAAGAAGTCAGTTTACTTTATAGTTACAACTTTTCACTGTACTTAGGTACAAGTGACAATACATTCAATAAATATTAAATTATGATTTACAGATACTTATTCCCAAGTTTTTGCTTTAGTGCAGTAAATACTCTTAGCTGTTAGTAAGCTGGTTATTATATTGATGTTCTAGTCAAAGGTTGGAATATAAAATGTGATTGTAGTAATAGAATGTTTAAATCAAATTTCAAGTGCCACACTTAATAAAAAGAAAAGTTTACATTTGCATGGCACTGTGCTGTGTCCTTGGGAAGTGTTTCCCAAAGTGTTTCTCAGCTTGCTAGTGTGAATGATGGTCCCATTGAAAGGCATGACTCAGTTGTACTGCAGAAAGAAAATTATTAAGTTGACTGTGGTGGCATCTCGGCTTTAATCGCATCTCGCCATAATTCTCATATGACGTAAAGTTTAGTGGGTATTGTAGTCACATTAGATAGAAATCTTTATAATACATTTTTTTAAAAGTTCTAGATGTGAGCTATACTCTATTTCCTCATTTACAGCCCATTTGTAGTTGCCTCAGAAAGACCACAATAGGGACCTTTAAAAGGGCACAATTCCTACTTCACTGTAGAAGTACACAACGTTGACCAGGTGACAAAGAAGTAACCATAATACCTATTAAAATAGTATTTGATGATTGGTAATAGTCATTCCCCATCACTGATCCTCATGTCCTTTGTTGGTAAAGGTCACTGATGAGGAAGGTGCCTCCAAAGTAATTTGGTGAGCTCCTGAATTATATCCTATGGATGGTACATACAAGAACCATGGTACACCACTGATAGAAGGAGTGGTCCAGTGATTAGCACTGAGCATCTGGTGATTTGTTCTGTCCTGAGTAGTGGTAGACATCTTACAGGTATAACAAACACAGAAAAGTGGTAAATATTCCATCATATTCTTGATTAGAGTCAACAAGAGCAGGGTTTGTAAAGTTGCTGGTAATGAGCTTTAGGATCAGAAGCAGTTTGGAATTCAGCAAAAGAGGACCAAGGAACTAATAAAGAAAGGGAGAATAGAATATTAATGTAAATGAGCAAGAAACCTAAAAATGGATTGTAAAAACTTCTTTAGTTAGCTAATCTTTTCCTTTTTATATAAGGTAAATTTGGGTCCATTGCAGACAACAAGGGGAATTTATAACAGAAATACCAAGAGAGCGGAGAAATTAAATAATTGCTTTGTATCTGTCTTCATGGATGATGATAAAAGAAATCTCTTACAAATAATAGAGATCCAAGAGGCTAGAGACAATGATGAACTGAAAGAAATTAGTATTAATGTTAAAAAGTAGCATTGGGCAAATAAAATGGTGCAAGTTGACAGTTCCCCAGGACCAGATTATCTATATCCTAGAGTGTTCAAAAAGATGGCTACAAAGAACGTGGCTGCATGGGTAATCTTTTTCAAAGTCCTGTGGATTCTGGCATCGTGCCTGCAGACTGGAATGTTGCAAATGTAAGCCCTTTATGTCAGAAAGGAGAGGCAGAGAGAGAGAAAGTGAGAACTACAGATCTGTCAGCTTAACACTCATAGAAGCAGAACTGTTTCATTTAGCCTTTCCTGCTTGCTGTATCATTCTAGATCATGGATTATCATCTAACTCCATATCATATTCTTGCACTGTTCCTATATATCTTAATGACATTACTAATTAAAAATCTCTCTTTACTTAACTTATTAAACAATTGGGTCTCTTCAATTCCAAAGAAGAATCACATTGGCCTCAAAACATTAACTTTGTTTTCTGAACTTCAGAGGTGAGGTGGGAATGACTGCTCTTGACTCAAGCTAACATTTGAGTGAGTATGGCTGGTAATCCAAGGGAGGCTGACCACTGGTTGGAGTCATCCCGAGCGCACAGGATGATTACTGTGGTTTATGGGAGTCAATCAGCTCAGTCCCTGCACAAAAATGCTATAAATTCCTGAGAGTAGTTCACCCATATTCAGCTGCTTCATCAATGATCTTCCATCATAAAATCTGAAGTGGGAGTGTTTGCTGATGCTTGCACAATGTTTATCACTGTTTGCAAGTCCCCAGATATTGAAGCAGTCCATGCCCATATGCAGTGGGTCCTGGACAGTAGCAGGCTTGGGTTGATAAGTGACAAATCAAATTGATGTCACACAAGTGCTAGTCTATAACAATCTCCAGCAAGAGAAAACTTAAGCATTGTCTCTTGACATTTAGTCATCTTCCTATTACTGGATTCCCCATGATTACCATTTTAGGGACTGAACTGGATCGGCAATATTAATATTGTGGCTGCAAGACTCAATGATTTCTGTGGTGAGCAGCTCACCTCCTGACGTCACAAAATCAGATCAACAAGAACAACCATCAACAAGACAAAAGTCATGAGTATAATGGAATAATCTTCACTTGCCTGTGCAAGTACATCTCCAACAGCATTCAAGAAGCTTGATGCCGTCAGGCCTACTTGATTGACCCCCAATCCACCACATCTAACATTGACTTTCTGCACCACCACTGATATGAAGTAGAAGCTATGAACTATCTACAGGACACATCACAGCAGTCAGAATAGTTCTTCTTGACAAATTTGTCCAAAATCACTGATCTCCACCACCTAGAACAATGGCAGCAGGTGCATGGAAGTACCACCACCAGCTATAGTCGACCCTCAAGCCACATAACATGGAACTATAGCAGTATTTTTTCACTGGGTCAAACTCCCTTCCTAACAGCACTTTTGGGTGTACCAACACTCTCCAGGGACTGCTGCTGTACAAAAATGTGTCTCACCGGCATGTTCTCAAGGGAAATTAGGGATAGGCAATAACATCCTGTGAACACCTTTTTTTTAAAAGGCTGCTGAATGGTCAGAGGAGTTGTGAATTGAGTTGCACTCTTTAGAACCATTGGCATCTGGCCCTACAGCTGATCTTATAATGGAAGAACGGTCATTTTAGAAGCAGCTGGACTTTGTGTCTAGAGTGCACTCTTGAGGAATTCCTGCAATGATATCCTAACAGTGGTAAGACGTGCCTCTTAGAACCATTTACCCTTTGGTCAGCTGTGGCATCAGTGACTGGAGGATTTTCCTTTTAATCCCCTCCACCTCATTTGACCTCAGTTTTACAGTGGCTCTTCATTCATACTCCTCTTTGATCTTGTCTTGGTATTCCCCGCGAGATAGTAAGAACTGCCGATGCTGGTGTCAGAGATAACACAGTGTGGAGCTAGACGAACACAGCAGGCTCGGCAGCATCAGAGGAGCAGGAAAGCTGACGTTTCGGGTCGGGACCCTTCTTCCGATATTCCCTGCAATTACTTTCACCTTTTCCAATCACGGCTGTGTGTAGTAACTCAAGAAACCTGACTGGAAGAGAACGTTGTTTATTGTTGAACACCAAAACGAAGCCACTACTCCTGGCATACGTAGAAGAAACAAAGAGCAATACAGCACAGGAGCAGAACCTTCGACACACCATGCTGTTCTAAACTAAGAACCTTTTGCCACTACCCGGTCTGTTTCCCTCTGTGTTCCCTGCCTTTTCATATATCTGTCAAGGTGCCTCTTAATCATTGCTACTGTATCTGCCTCCACTGGCAGTGCATTCCGGGCACTTACCACCCTCTGTGTTTAAAAAAAACTAGCCTCTCATAGCTCCTTTAAACCTGCCCCCTTTTATCTTAAAACCTACGTTCCCTAGTAATTTAAATTTCTACCTTGGGAAAAAGACTCCAGCGATCCATTCTATCTATGCCTGTCATATTTTTGTAAACTTCCGTCAGGTCATCTCTCATCCTTCGATAGTAAGTGAAAACAAATCAAGTTTATCCAATCTCTCGTCATAGCTAAAACTGTTCAAACCAGGCGACATCTTGGTAAACCATTTCTCTACCCTCTCCAAAGCCTCCACATTCTTCTTGCAGTGTGGCAACTAGAACAACAAACAATATTTCAAATGTGGCCTAACTAAAGTTCCAT
Organism: Ginglymostoma cirratum; assembly: GCA_024137785.1. Taxonomy (NCBI): domain Eukaryota; kingdom Metazoa; phylum Chordata; class Chondrichthyes; order Orectolobiformes; family Ginglymostomatidae; genus Ginglymostoma; species Ginglymostoma cirratum. Next base: position 6,389,923 of record JAHRHZ010000087.1, on the reverse strand, counting down.
ACAGCTGCAACATGTGACTTGCCAATTTCTATACTCGGTGCCCTGACTGATGAAAGTAAGTATGCTACATGCCTTTCTGACTGTATCCACTTGTCTTGCCAGTTTCAGGGAATGGACCTGTATCTCTAGGTCCCTCTAAGTTGATGCTACTAAGGGTTCTGCTGTTTACAGCATTCTTCTCTCCTGCATTAGGTCTTCTAAAATGCATCACCTCACATTTATCTGGATTAAATTCCACGTGTTGATTCTCCACCCATGTTTTCAGCCTTTGTCCAGCTGTATCCTCTAGTAATCCTCCTCGCTGTCCTCAGTTCCCCCAATCTTTGTGTCATCCACAAACTTACTAATCAGGCGCCTACATTCTCCCCAAATCATTGATACGTATTACAAACAACAAGGTAGTCCCAGCCTGGTACAGACAGTTCTGCCAACCCATTCCTGGGTCTGCTTTATATTTTCTAATCAGCCTGTTCAGAGATGTTTTTAAACACCTCTGGAGCAGGTGGGAGTTGAACCCAGGCCTCTTAGTTCAGAAGTAGGGTCACTACCACTGCACATCATGAACCTCTCTCCTCTGCTTTGTTTTTAAACATTTTTTAATCATTATAACCAGAAGCGATCTTACAGACAACTGAGCAGCTTTTTTTTCCCCATCACCAAATCTGTGACTTTTTTTTGTCTTTAACTATTAACTGCTACTTGTAAAAGACCCATGTAGCCAACTGGATATACATATTATCATGTCCGCTGAGGGCTGGGTCTGCTTTATTTTATTTTCCTTTTTATCCGGAAATGCTCTTACACGTAACTGGTTTTCCCACCGCCAAATCATGACTTTTTTTTTTCCAACTCCTAACCACCACCAGTAAATCACCTGTGCAGCCAATTAAACATTTATACATGAAGACCATCATGGGCAACACAAACCATCAAAAGTGAGGGAGGTATAGGGAGAGTGAGAAGGGGCTAAATCGAAAGGAGACAGAAGAGGAAATGAAGCACTGTATCCTCCGTGGTGCCCACCACTCTCCAAAAGGAGGCAGAAGAGGAAATGAATTCTGTATCCCCCGTGGTGCCAACACTCTCTAAAAGCATTTGAGATCATTTCGTCAACACCACGTGCTCCCTCTCGGGGGCACAAACGTAACTGCGGAAGATGGGCAAAGAGTTGGCAGAGATGGCCTCCTCCACAGCCCAGTTCCTGGTTCCTGTTAATAACCAACCTGGCCAGGCCCAGGAGTAGATCCATGAAGAGATCCTCCGATTGATCCACATCCCTCCGCCTCAAATGTCCAAAGGTCAGGAGCACATGTCTGAAGTGCAACCAACAACACAACAAAAGATTTTTCAATGTAAAAGGGGGGTGCAGTTGCCCACAACCATAGTCCACAGACTCCACGTCACCACAAAATAAACAGTTGGGCTGGGAGTCCATGAATCGTCGCGGTCTGCATTTAGACAAGACTGCTTCATGCAACACCCTCCACCCCATGTCCCCGATGGGACATCAGAGGATTCCTGCTTAGAGAGCCCTCAGCTGCGGATCCCCACCGCCCAGTTACAAATAAGCATGCCAAGGCGTGACTGGGCTGGAGACAAAAGAGTCAAGTTGGATAAAATGCATCTGCTGCAGCCTGTATACAAAATGCCTCCTTACAAATGGGTCTGCTTTTTTTTAAACTGGTCAGTCTTCTGGATATTTTCTATTCAACCTGTTCAGAGGTGGCATGACACACCCCTAGAGCAGGTTGGAATTGAACCTGGACCTCTCAGCTCAGAGGTAGGGAGACTACCACTGTAACACGAGCCCAAAATATTCAGAAACTGAGAGACTGTGCCTTAGATACTTTTAATAAACTTGTCTTGACACCTGTCTGGGGCACACTGTACAATTTGAACCTGGACCCCCTGCTCCTAGAAGTAGAGACGCTACCACTGTGCCACAAGAGCTATACTCTGGGTCTGCTTTCTTTTCATGTATCCAGAATAGTATTAACACAACTGAATGACTTTACCACCACCAAATCATTGTGACTTCCAGTTTGGTTTTAACTATTAACCACCACCACCAGTAATCATCCGTACAGTCAGTTAGAAATTTACGTGCAAAACCCATTGTGGCGCAATGTGAACCAAAGGGGTCCTGCTTTATTGTTTTCTTTTTACATCACGACAACTTTTAGGGCCCACTTTTCTTTTTTAATTACTAACTGCCACCAGTAAAACACACATGTACCAGTTAGATATTTACAAGCAAAGCCCATTATGGGCATGAAAAACATCAAAAGTGAAGGAGAGAAGGAAGGGGCTAAATCAAAATGGAGTTGGATGTGGAGATAAAGCACTGTATCGCCCGTATCGCCCGCAGCGCCCACCTCCCTCTCTAAGCCACCCAAGCACAAATGCAATTACGGAAGAGGCGGAGAGCGTCAGCAGATATCACCCCCTCAACATCAGGTGCTTGAACCCATTAAGGGGTCTGCTTTTTTAGCTTGCCTTCCCTTCATTTTTCTCTTTTTACTTTGTGATAGTCAAAAGTGCTATTACACACAACTAAGCGACTTTCCCACCACCAAAATCACTGTGATTTTGTTTTCCTTTTACCTTTTATTTCCTTTAACTACCACCAGTAATCAACTATGTAACCTATTAAGGAGTCTGCGTTTTTCTTTCTAATCAACCTATCCAGAGATGTTGTTATGGAACTCCTGGCTCAAAGGTAGAGATATCACAAGGACCTTTGGGATCTGCTTTTTTGTTTTATTTGACCTATTTTTCTAATCAACCTGTTCGGAGACATTATTACACATCTTTGGGTGGAAACAAGTAGGGGGCTCGGGTGATGAGTTCCAGCTGGGCAAGCCAGTGCCTGTAACCAAATGAACTCATACTCACCAAGCTCCACAAGGAGTTTAATTCGTGATTCCCCATGGGCCTTCACAAACTTCTGGACTGGAATAACTCTTGCAGAACCCAAGGTGTTCGTGTTCTTTATGGATCAGTGTAATCTGGCAATAATTTTGATCGCTCCCTGCATAGTTTTCCTAATGTTAGGCTAATAATTGAATAACTAAATTGATCCTCATTTTGAATATTTTGGCAAGCTTTACTGGCAGGTAGCTATCCTGGAACAGCTTGGTTCAGCAAGCAGCTAGTTCTGATGTCTAGATCTCTTCTGCTTCGGTCAGAATATTGTCAGAGCCCATAGCCCAGTGTTACCCAAAGCTTTTCGCACTGTGATCCCATTGTCGAGGTTTGAAAATTGTCATGAGCCTCTCACTGAGAACAGAGAGAGTGGGTAGCAGGGGCCTATTCAAGACTCAGTCAGTCTCCAATAATATCTGATGCTGTTTCACAGCTCAGGAACCCAAGGTTTCAGCTTGTTGCCCAACTTGGAGTGCCAACCCTTTGTTTGGGAAGTCCTGCCATAGCTTCCTTTACTGTGTCCAGTGACTTAATATTACATGGAGTGATTTGAATTAGTTGGACCATGGTAATCTATTATCAGTATATAAGAGGAGATTTCATCTTTTGGATTACTTGGAGAACATTTCTAAAACAAGTGTTTATTTATTAAGGATGTACAATATCAAACTTTAATCATTTTGTTTCTCTCTCTTTCCTTGGCTCATTATTGGCATGTAGTCAGTTACGTTTTGCTGTGCACTTGGCTGTTTAGAAGTGCATGACAGTGACACGCCGAACCATAGCCATTTACAGCACAGAAGGAAGCCCATTCACTCATGTTGCAGCTGTACTAGCTCCAAAACTAATCCTCCTCTTCTCTCTGCCCCCTAGCTTTGGATTAATATTTAAAACAGATGAATATGCGATGTTTTGCCTTAAAAGATACAATTATACTTCGATCAGTTGCATCCTGTAACAAAATTTTCCACACTCCCAACTACATCCAGGATTACACTCCAGTATCTAAAAGATCAAAAGTGAAGTACAGTACAGGAACAGGCTGTTCGGTCCTCCAAGCCAATCATCATGCCCTAACTAACCTAAAAAACAAACTTTCTGCCCTTATTTGGTACGTAACCCTCTATTCTCTCCCTATTCATGTAAATATCGTATGCCTCTTAAACATCGCCAACGTGCCCATTTCCACCACCTCTTCTGGCAGTGCGTTCCAGGCCCCTACCACTGTCTGTGTGAAAAACCTCCCTCACACATCATCTTCCTTAAACTTCCCACCCTCTCTACTGGAACCTGTGCCCCCTTGTAATTGATACTTGAGCCCTGGGAAAAAGCTTCTGACTATCCACCCTATCTATGCCTCTCATAATTTTGTAGACCTCTATCAGGTCTCCTCTCAGCCACCGTCTTTCCAGTGAAAACAATCTTGGCCTTTTTTAACTTTTCCTCATAGCCAATGCCCCCGAGACCAGGCAAATCCTGGTGAACCTTCTCTGCAGTCTCTCCAAAGCTTCCACATCCTTCTGGTAGTGTAGCGACCAAAGCTGCACACAGTACTCCAAATGCAGCCTAACAAGGGTTTTATATAGCTGCAACATGGTTTACCAGCTCTTACCCTCCATGCCCCAGTTGATGAAGGCAAGCATGCGCTATGCCTCCTCAATCACCTTGGCCACCTGTGTTGCCACTTTTAGGGAACTGTTGACCTGCACACCCAGGTCTGTCTGAATGTTAGTATTCCTAATGTAGCCATTTACAGTATAACTCACACCTAAATTTAATCCTCCAAAATGCGTCACCTTGCATTTGTCTGGATTAAACTCCATCTGCCATTTCTGTGCCCAAGTCACTACTCTATCTATATCCTGTTGTCTCCTTTCACAATCGTCGGCACTATCAGCAACTCCACCAATCTTTGTGTCATCAGCAAACTTACTTATCAGACCAGCCACATTTACCTCCAGATCATTTATAAATTCTACAAACAACAGAAGACCTAAGACTGATCCCTGTGGAACACTACTCGTTACCTGTCTCCATTCTGAAAAACACCCTTCCACCACTACCCTCTGTCTTCTGTGACCAAGCCAGTTTTGTATCCATCTAGCCAACCCACCCTGAATCCCATGTAATTTTAGTTTTTGTACCAAGCTGCCATGTGCAACTTTATCAAATGCCTTAGTAAAGCACGTATAAACTCCATCCACAGCCCTTCCCTTATCAATTATCTTCGTCACCTCTTCAGTAAATTCATTCAGGTCGGTGAGGCATGACCTTCCCCGTATAATACCATGCTGCTTGTCGCTAACTAGTCCATTTTCTTCCAAATGTGCATATATCTTGTCCCTCAGAATCTTTTCTAAGAGCTTCCCCACCACAGAAGTCAGTCTCACTGGCCTGTTATTTCCTGGAGTATCCCTGCTTCCTTTCTTAAACAAAGGAACAACATTAGCTAATTTCCAGTCCTCTGGAACTTCACGTGTGGTTAAAGGGGATGTGAAGATGTCTGCTAATGCCCTAGCTATTTCTTCTCGTGCCTCTCACCAGTAACCTGGGATAGATCACATCTGGTTCCAGGGACTTGTCTACCTTTAATGCAATTTAGGATACCCAAAACTTCCTCCTTCAATATACTGACATTCTCTAGAGTATTCACACACTCATCCCTGACCTCAACATCAGTCATGTCCTTCTCCTTGGTGAGCACTGATACACTGATTTAAGGATTTCTCCCACTTCCTTTGGCTCCACATAAAACTTCCCTCCTTTGCCCTTGAGTGGGCCTACTCTTTCCCTTGCTACTCTCTTCCTTCTAATGTATGCATTAAAAGCCTTGGGATTCTCCTTGACCCTATTTGCTAAAGGCATTCCATGGCCCCTTTTTAGCCTCCTTAATTCCACATTTAACTTTCTCTATACACCTCAAGGGCTTTGTCAGTTTGTAGCTGCCTGGACCCATTGTATGCTTCCGTTATCCTCTTAGACTAAGCTTACATATTTCCCTTGTCATCCATGGTTCCTGAATCCTGCTGTTCCTATCTTTCAGTTTTGCAGGGACATGCATGTCCTGCACTTTAATCAACTGGTTTTTAAAAGCCTCCCACGTGCCAGATGTAGGTTTGCCCTCAAATAACTGCTTCCAATCCTCATTTCCCAGTTCCTGTCTAATGTGGATGTATTTGGACCTTGTCCAATTAAGCACCCTCTAATTGACACAGTCATCGTCAAGAGCTTAGTATTGCACAGGTTTGTATGTTCAAATCCACATGGCACTACCTTGTCGTAATACAATAGTGTTGTAGTAGATTACAATTTAATGCTGTTACTTCTGCCAAATTCTGGTATTGAGGCACTTTCACTGCTCGGTTATGCCATTTGTATTTAAAATAATTTCCATCTCTTGTGAAGCAAGTCAGAATGATTGCATATCTAATTTTAATTCTTCATGATTCTAAAGTACACAACCATTACCTTTGCAATGGTAGAGAGAAGTGAATTCAGCAACATCAGTTTTAAGGGCTATTGTGGTGCAGTGGTAGTACCCCTAACTATGAGCCAGGAGGCCTAGGTTCAAGAACATTTTGATTAGAAAGTAGTTTTTTTTTCCCAATAAGTAATGTCATATTAACAACATGCAGACAACAATTGGATGCAAAATTGCTATAGCTTTATATATCCTAACTATACATTATGTTGTAGTTTACTTTATAAATAATATAAATTTGAAATGCAAACAAGATGACTTTTGGATTGTTACTATTTTTGATGTTAGATGTTAAAAGCAAGAATAACTTTAAGAAGTATTTCTGTCCTCCACATTACAACCCTGCCAGTGCATTGCATTGTGACTGAAGCTAGGAGCTACGTAAGTGTAGCTTATACGGCTATATCAGTAATTCTCAGTAAGTGTATAGCGCAGGTGTTTTTGTTTCAAGTTAGTATTGTTCATGATGCAGTTATACATCAGCAGAAATGGTTGGTAGCACAATTAAGGACTAATAATTTTGCAGAAATGGGCATGGGTGGGTGCAGTTTGATTCATTGAACAACTATACATTAACCTGGTAACTGTATCTGACATATACTGAAGTGAACAGAAAAGCTGCACCTCATCACAGCATCTAAATCTAGTTGACAGCTTTAGAAAATAATCCTTTTTAGAATCAATGACTGTCATTTATATATCATTTTATATGTCATTATATCCTTGTAGCCTGAAAGGTACCAGACCATTTTAGACATTGGAGGATCAAATTACTGCAAATGCTGGAATTTGTACTGAAAACAAAAAATGCTGGAGATCACAGCTGGTCAGACAGCATCCATGGAGATAGAGCAAGCTAATGTTTCGAATCTAGATGACTCTTCATTAGAGCTGACCTGAAGTGTGGAGGGGGCAGCATTTATGCAATGGTGGGGGTGTGGACTTTTGGGGGAGAAGGACCACTGATAGCGCAAATTAAGTGGTCGGGATGTGAAAATGGCAGAACGATGGTGTGTCTAACTGCCAGACTGGAAAGAACAAACAATCCCACTAGAGTGAAGGGGAGAGAGGACATGGTGACAGAGAATGCAATAAGTAAAGCTAAAAGGGAAGAAATGGGAGTGAGTTCACAATCTGAAGGTGTTGAACTCAATATTAAGTCCAAAAGGTTGTAACATGGTTGTGTTTGTCCTGCCTTGTGGGACTGCACTTGAACCATCTCTTCTTTAAATATTTCAGGTATGGTCTTACCTGATCATCTCTGACTCCAGTTTATGAACTAGATCTGTTCTAATATTGGTTCCTCACCAGGAAATTGGTCCTGCCTCTGGTGGAACCAGTTCAGCCTATACAGGCTGCATTGCCCCAGCAGCCAGTCCCAGTGTCCCATTAATCCACAGCCCTCCCTCCTCCGTCATCTCTGCAGCCACATATTCAACTGCTTGATCTTCCTGCTTCTATATGCACTCACACATGGTGACCCAGAGTAACCAAGATGCAACTACTTTTGAGATCCTACCTGGCCCTTTAAATTCTCAGCACATTCCTTTT